>ML681972.1:6771297-7166668 GCA_007922195.1 Podocnemis expansa
CGAAGCATCTGACAAAGTGGGATTTTCTCCCACGAAAGCTCATGTGAAAAATAAATCTGTTAGTCTTAAAGTGCCACATGACTCCTTGGTTTTTTTTGCTGGATTAAACTAACATGGCTATCCCTTTGGCAAATCAGAAATAATACAATGAAAGATATTGATCAGTCTAATATATGAGGTAGTAGGTGTCTCAGAAATGTTTATTATATCACCATGACCTGTGTCTCCTATATAACCCAGTAAATTCTGGATTTTATGACTTTAACACATCTCCATGACTACTTTGTCTCCAGTTCCATGCCTCCTCTTCCCTCCAGTGGGGCTCAAGCTTCAGCACCATCATGACCATACCCTGTTTTTGTACATTTTTAACATGACTGTTGGGTGAATTTTGCTTTGATAAAATCATATCCAAAATAACCTGTGTCTTCCCACTTGTTCTTTGCTTCTAATCTGAGGCAATGGGAAAGGAAACAGTAAAATGCCATACAAAATGGTGAAGGATTGCCTAGGAAGCAGTACAGCAGAAAGGGGGGCATCTAAGCATTATAGTGGATGACAAGCTAAATCTGAGTCAACAACATAATACTGTTACAAAAAAACAAAAGCAAACACCATTCTGTACTGAACTTCTGTCTTACTCCTACTGAAGGAAATGGTGGCGCCCACCCACTTCTAAAACCCCTCTCCCAACTTCTGTCTTACTAGGAGTGTGGTAAGCAAGACAGAAGATATAATTCTTCCACTTCATACTGCACTGATAAGGCCTCAGCTGAAGTATTGTGTCCAGTGCTGGTGGCCATGTATCAGGAAAGATATGAATAAACTGGAACAAGTCCAGAGAATTGCAACAAAAATGATTTAAAGGTCTACAAAACATGACCTCTGAGGAAAACTTGAAAAAAATGGGTTTGTTTAGTCTGCAGAAACTAAGAGAGGAGTGGGGAGCCATGATAAGTGCTCAAGTACAGTACCGAAAAGGTCATTATAGGGAGGACAGTGAAAAATTTATTAACTTCTGAAGATAGGGCAGAAGGCAATGGGCTTAAAACAGGGTTTGATAAAACTTGGGGTATCAGGTTGCCATGGCACCTGGGGATTGTAGTGTGCCGCCTAGCTGTGCAGTGAGTGGTATACCTCTAGCAAAGCCACTAGTACCTTCAGCAGTACATGGCTTTTTTTTGGCAGTGGGGATATCTTTGATCAGTGGCAGTGGTTCTTCAGTGGCCAGGATCCCTCCAATGTGCCACACACTTATGTACCTCAGTTCTTAGGCTGGCACCTATGCATGCACCACATTTGTCAAGGCCTGGTTTAAATGAAGCAAAGGGGGGTTAGTTTGGACATCTGAAACAACTTCTTAACTGTCAGGGAAGTAAGCACAGGAACAACTGGCTTGAGGCAGTTGTGGTTAGGGTTACCAGATACCAAAGCATGGAAAGGAGGACAGGGAAATACGAAAAGGAGCACATTGGATTGGAGAACACATGGAGAAAATGTAGTATTAATGTAATATCCTTCTGTTTTTAGGGGGCCCTGGAATACTACCCCCTAAAAATAGGTTGTTCTGGGGCATTCCAGCATACTTCAACCCCTGTAAGTTAAAAGCCAGACACAATCACGTATTTTTAAAATGCCTGCCGGACAGAGGACACGAAGGTAAAGAGGAGGACATGTCCTAGTTGTGGTAGATTTTACGAACAGGTTAGACAAACAACCATTGAGGATGGACTAGGTCAGGGGTCAGCAACTCAAAAGAGGAGAAGAGCCATCTTCCCCCACCCTCCCACCACAAGCACATAAGCCCAAGCCAGCCCAACAGCTGCACTGTGGCCACTAATGCTGGGGGGGAGGGGCATGCTCCCACCATCCCTCCCTCCGCTGGCGGGGCAGAGCAGCGCTGCCCTGTCTACCCCCAGCTGCCTGTCCCTCCCAAGGGCAGCTGGCAGAGAGCTGCAGCTTGTGGAGGTGGGGTCCTGGAATGGCCCCTCTGTGGCCGCTTCAACCCAGGGCTGAACGGGACTGATCCAGGATCTGGGGGCAAGGCAGCCTCTGTTCAGGCCTAGAGTAACTGGGTCGAAGTGGCCTGTACTCCGTGGAGTGGTCATTCCAGGGCCCCACCTTCCCAAGCTGCAGCTCTCTACCAGCCATTCTTGGGACGGATGGTCAGCTGGGGGTAGGCAGGGCAGTGCTGCTCCACCCCAACAGCAGAGGGAGGGATGCAGGGTGTGCATGCCGCCCGCACACACCTCGCCAGTGCTAGGGGCTGTGGCATGGCCACTGGGCTGCTACCCGCTCATGCGGTTGTGGTGGGAGGGTGGGGGTGACCCAGGTGCCCCTGATTTGGCCACAATGCTGGGGCCAGCCGAGAGTCCCCGGAGCACAGCTGGCTCCCTGGAGAAGATTGCCAGGGAGCCAAAAGGGGATGCTCAGGGAGCCACAGGTGGTTCACTGAGCCTGCGTTGCAGAGCCCTAATTTAGATTTACTTAATCTCATCCTCAGTGAAGGGGCCTGGGCTAGGCTACCTACCAAGGTCTATTTCAGACCCACAGTTCTGCAGCTCTGTGCTGGGGGCAGACAGAGAAGTGCTGCAGGGGAACAATGGTGAAAAAAACTAGTTATTAACATGGGTTAAAGTATGCTAGAATGTGAGGGAAGGTTGTTCCAGGGCGCACTATTTTTAGAGGCTCAGCATTCTGGGCCCCTAAAAACAGAACAAGGAGCTGGAATGCTGTGTTCTGTGTAGTAGTTAACACCTCTGCTTAACATACAGAGAGGTCCTGGGTTCAATTCCCAGGGGGTTGGACTTGATGATCTCATAAGGTCCCTTCCAGCCCTATGATTTGATTGATGTTCCAGGACCACCATTGAAAAACAGCAGCCCTGGAATGCTGTGTTCAGGGTCCACATTCTATTTTAGGGGCCCAAACGCTGTGCCCCTAAAAATAGAAGGCCCCAGAGCGCCATTCCATTGTGTTCTGACAGACAGGAGCAGGGGCTAGGGGTGTTACTAGGTGCTCAAGCCCCACCCCCATCCCTTCCCTTCCAGGCCCTGCCTCCAACGTGGGGCCTGCTGCCCAAGTCCCAACTGCAGCACCGCCCTGGGGCCTACTGCCCCCACCTTTCTTTCTTGCCACACCACTGCCCGTGAGCATGGTGGCAGCTGGCTCGCACTGGGTGGGGGCCTATTGGGGGCAGGGGGTGGCAGAGCTGGGGTCTGGCAATGTTCCCTCTAATTACTTGTAGCAATTTGTGTGCACAAAAACATTTCTTTATGAGCACCAATATTAGCACTATTGAATTTTTGTGTGCTTTTCATTTTTTTGTGTGGGCAGGTTTCATGACCTGTGTGCGCGCGCGCACGTGTACAGCTTAGCGGGAATGGGGGTGGAGGGAGGCCACTGGCACAGAAGCGTTCCAGGCCCCCCTCCATTATACTGTAACCCCAGGTTATCAATTGTTGTCACCATCAGTCACCAGGACTCAACTGTGCTGGGCCCCACACCCCCCAGAGCAGAGACCCAGACCATGGCCGCCAGCTGGGAGCTATAGAACCCAAGGCAGGCTGGGAGCCCACGTGCCCACCCAGTTGCTGCCACGAAAGGCGCGGGCTGGCGCCAACCGAACTAGCCCGCCACGAGCAGCGACTAGAACCCGGGGGCGGGGTCAGCGGGAGCCCCGCCTCCTTGTGGGCGGGGCCGGAACCCCCGCCCTGGCCTCGCTCCAAGATGGCGGCGCGGCAGGCCGCCTTCTCCCCTCGCGCCCAAGCCTGAGGAGGCTCGGAAAGCGGAAGTGACGTGTTCGGGTCATCCGGGCCGGTTCCCAAGATGGCGGCCCCCAGTTTGCTGCGCTCGGGCTGGAGTCGGCTGGTCTCCGGTCTCCTGTGGGGCGGCTGGGCCCGGGCTCCGGCGCGCGGGCTCAGGGGGGGTGAGTCTCGGGGTGCTTCGTCCCCGCCGGGAGGCGCCAAGCGGGAGCTGCCCCCAGCGCCGCCCTGTCGGGCCAGACTGGACAGCGCCGAGCGTAACCCGCCAAGCGAGCGGGCGGGGGCTGGGGACCTCTTGCCTGGCCGCCCCGGCTTTGGTCCTTGGTAGCCGTAGGCGCCACGGCCGGCTCGTGAGGGGATGGGTGCGGGAACTGCTTCGTCCTCGCTTCCTGAGCGTCCTTGGATGGATCACATCATCTGCCTCGGTTCCTCGGCGGTGAAATGGGCTAATGCTCAGGATTGTGGGGTACAGATATACGGCACGGATGACTGTCAAGCGTCAGCCTAGTGCAGTGATAAGGGGTGTACACATAATCCTCTCAAATAAATACAGATTTTTGTGTTGCTAGTGTTGCCACAATTAGGGTTCACATTTAATTTCCCATTGTTAGAATGGGAAAACTTCCCAAATCCCAGTTCTGTTATTTAGGTTCACCGATGAAAAGCAGGGTGTTGCTGCTCTAGCTGAAAACTCTCAAAAGCAGAAGAGTAAGGAAGTTGCTTGTTTGGTGGTAGGGGTTTTGCGGGTATTCAGTCTTTAATCATGGAGGAAGTGAAAACTGTGACATAGGCAGCTTAAAAGCTTGGCATTTTCTATTTGTTTCTTGGTGATGAGAGTCTCTTGGCTTCCCTGATGAGAATTAGTTAGGCATGATGGGGAAATTATAAAACTTTTAAAGGCAGCACAGATACATTCAAAACAAGAGTAATCAAGAAATGAGCAGTTCCCAGTTTGAAAGACCTGTTCGCTGTTCTTCCTACTTCTCCAGTTGCTCTGCCTGCATCTGCCCACCGGTAAAGCATTACCTTTGATAGTCTTCTTACCTTAAATTTGCTGCTGTTGTCGTTGTGGGGGAGTCACACTCTTCACCTGCATCACTGACTTCTGTCCCCCACCTGTTTTGTTTGTACATAATATTATTTAATTTATTTAAAAAGAGAAAAGAAACCTTGTTCCATCATGAGTGTGGTTGCTGACCTTGTTTTCCATATTTTGTTTCTGCAGTTGTGGAAATTACTGAAGGAAATACAACTATTGTAAGTGTTTAGTATTTTTTTTTTGAATCATAATAGATGCTATTCTGAAGCTATAGTTTTTCTCTTAGCTTGGTGGAAATACATTTTCTTAGAAACTTCAGGGATGGAGTTGTTGGGAGGTTTGTTTGGGCACACTGGTTTACTTTGTCTGGAAGTGGGACATACTGTATATGGTTTTTAATCTGCTTAGTGCAATTCACTCTTAAATGTTCTGTGGCTTGAATGCAAAACACATTTAACCATGTGTTATGAATTCATGTAACCCAGCTGGGTTTCTGGGTCTGTCTGTCTCATGGATGAAAGCAGCATAAGATTCTAAACTCCAATGGTCAGAACCATATGTAGCAGTAAAAGTTCTCATGTTTCTATCCAACAATGCTGCTTTTAAAAGTTACATTGAAGACCTGTTGAGGGGAACTTTTTAGGTAGAAGGTGTTGGAATCCTTCATAGTTGGTGCTTTAAAAAGTGAGGGCCAGACAGCATGGACTAAACCAACTGTCATAGTTCAGGGCAGACACACCTGTATTCCTGTCAGCAAGAGTACTGTGCTGGGCTTTTGGCTTCCCAGTTTCCTGTCATAAGTGGTGACATGGGGTCCCTTCCAACTGGAGTATTTCCAAGCCGAAAAGTTTCTAGTTGATGCTCTCATATAGCCTGCAGGAGACAAGCTTCTTCTGCATTCTCTTCAGAGATGGCTAACAGTATAATTACCACAGTTAATATGCCATGCAGCTGTTTCTAAGCAAGTACATTTTATTCTTAAGGTAAAAGCTAAATAGCAAACATTAAAAACAACAGAAGAACCTACACATATGTTACTAAGTTTACCAAAATCATTATAACTCCAACATGGACTCTGGAAAGTGATCAGTCCTTCAAAACCCATACTGGTTTTCCTTTGGCTTCAAGTTCATAAAATCCTTTCCTCAAAGCAAGAACACAGGCTTGTGGAATCTAAATATGCCAGATTTTCTGAATCAGGAAAAAGGCAAACACCAAAAAAAAAAGGAGAGCAGTTTGGTATGTTATCAGCAAGTATGAAGTAACTGGATAAAATCAAAGGTGGCCTACAAGTGTTCTTTTTTTTGCTAGCCAGTGATGTGTAGACAAGATTTGCAAGACAAAAGCATCTTCCCTAAACAATTGGGGCGAGGGTGCGGTTTGGTTATTTTTATATTAGATTTCGTGTCTTGACTGAAATCTGAGTACCTTAATACGGCAGAGTTTTTATATTTATTTTAGATTCATTTCATAATGTAACGCAAAAGGTCTATATAAGACACTTGGTGTCCTTGATATGAAATTGATTGTATTTTTAACATATTTGTACCAATGACAGTAAAAAAAATCAATGAGTAACCACAAGGATTGTTGGAGGGATGACAGTCTCTCTTTCTATCCTTAAATCCACATGCATCTGTGCTCAGCATGCCTTTCTGCGAAAAGCCTGCAGGTAAAAGATGAACTAGTACCATGCTCTGAGGGTCAAAAAATTGATGCTATCTCTGCCCAAATGAGAAAATGAATTCTAATGTTGGAAGCCCTACAGGTAGTGTACCCTGCTAAAATCATCTTTCAAAATCAAGGGTCTTTCATTTTGAGTACTTTTCAGTAATCTACTTGTCTTCAAATTCCAAGCTCCATCCAGAGCATTTTTCAATAATTTAGACATTAAGTAACAAAAGCATAGATCACTGTAGCAAAGTGGTTGTTTTAAAGAAATGGTCACAACCTTCTGGCTAGCTGTAGGTAGTGGGAGTGGGTAAAATGATAATTTGTGGCATAATCTCTTAACGGCATCTGGAGATTAATCAATAGGAAGAAACTTTCAGTAAATGATAAATACACAACATTAATTAAAGGGGCAGACACAGTCCTCATCATTATTTCCTGGTTGCTTCACCCATTCTGCTAACATCACTTCAGTCTCTTCTGGATTCAGATTTAGACAACTAGCCGTTATCTGTATTCCAATCTTTATCAGACATTGACAAAGATATTTACCATGTGTTGAATGAGAGAGAGCTGGATCTCATCAGATTGTGAAAACAAATTCATACCTCCCCATTCATTCTTCTGCAGGACCAGTACACACAATGAACATGTGAAGTGACAGCACAGAAACCCATGAGAATAATTGGTTGTAAAGGGGCACTTGTTCTCCCCCCCCCCCCCAGCTGCACACTGAAATGTTTCCAAGAGATGAAACTGAAGCCATTGAAGTGCACATGGCCCTTTTTCTAGTATTTGCAAACAAGTCAACCCCATTTCGCGGTTAGCAATAAAAAAAAAAGCAGCTGATGTATGTTGTAATATCAACAAGGATACTGGACCTTTATCTATTGCCAGGATAGAAACATTTATCAAAGCATCCAGTGCAGTCTTCAATGTCATTATGTTTGCATCCAGACTGACAAAGATCAGGATGCGCTGAGGTAACCTCATACTGTGAGCTGACTCTCCACAGAGCAGTCTCACCCAAGAATGGAATTTTGGATGCTGGCCTATATTTGGCTAGATTGTTAACATCAAGAAATGATTTTTAAAAGACACCCAGCTGTAAAATAGCTTCTTTAATAAAAGTTGGGGATACAGAGACATTCTGCTCACAGTGGACGCAATTTTTAACTATGCTTCTCTGGGCAGGACTGGCTGCGGCATAAAATATTCTCAAGAACTAGTACCTCAGTGAATAGTACTGGCCCAAGCTCAAACAGAGAAGACTAAGTATTTGTCCCCACCACATACTACCCTGCACTGACAGAAGCTCAGCCTGAATCTGCTACAAAATAATTTTGAATTTCCTTCAACCTACAAAGGATTGGATTAAATGAATTCTCCACTACTCAACAAATCCACTGATCATGATTTAGCAGGCCCTCATGACTCTTCAGACTTGTGCCAGCACTCCGTCTCCTGGGTACATCTGAATTATTCTGTGTGTAGCTGACGGTAAATGGCTTAGTAGAGGGTGTCTCATGTTTATATAGTATGCTGTTGGAACTTGAGTGATAAGACCACAGAATGTATACGTGGACCTGAACTATGGGTTCGTCATCTGACCAATGTATCCTCTGACTTGTTTCTCAGATTGAGGGCAAAATTATAGAAGATGTCAACCCCCCAACTCCTCCTAACCCTTCTGGTCAGTGTCCCATTTGTCGCTGGAACCTGAAGCACAAATATGATTATGTGGTAAGTGTGGTGACACTTAACAAATTGAACGTTATTCTCAAAAAGCTAAGTCCAGTATGTTGCAACTAAACTGCACAGCCTGCTATTCTTTTAGCTTCCTGGGCACAACTTTGTGTTCTGCTCCTTGAGGTTTCAAGAGAACTTCCCACACAAGAGCATTTCCTACAGTGCCACAAGTGATTTTTATGAACAGCATCTAAGCACAGCTAGCTAGTCCTGTGCTAACTATTCTTCTACCTATGTTCCTTATAAACCGTACTTGTACTGAGAGGTTTACAGACTCCCCAGAGCTCCATAGGAAGGAGCCTGCATCCATGAGGGAACTGAGCAGAGGCTGGGAGCAGCTGGACTCTGCACTGGGTTGAAATGCCATTCAGATCTGGCAGGCTGCTACTGCATGCTAGCAGGGAAGGGTCTCAGCCATTATGCTACCCAACTCTGGTTACTCTTTCCCCATTGTCAGAGGTGCAGTCTGACCTGTTGTGAGCAGAAGCTGGCCACAGTCAGATTTAATTCCCACAGCCAATGGGAAGCTGGCTGGCATAGGGCAGAGCCCCTTGCCCTGCATGAGTGACAGAGAGAGGTTGGGTCAAAGTATGCTTTTGTGACCTAGTACACTGGCTCTGGATCACAGTTGCAGGCTCTATTCCATTCTGATCTCATGGACTTTTGGCCCTGCTGGCTGCTGGGAGCCATTGGCTGGTACATGACTGATTGGGAGCTGAGAGCCAATCAGCCAATGGGAGGCGGTAACTGAAGTTGGATGGCATGGGGCAGAGTCGAAGTTGTGCATAGCCTGCTTTGTGCAGGTTTGCTGTGCAACTATGTATGTGCACAGTTTCAAAGAAACATTGCTGACCACACAGTCCTCTTTTGACTTGTTCATATCTGGTCTGAAGTAGTTTGTGTTTAGCAGTGGGTTGGGGACGCAGTAGAGGCATGTTAGAACTTCAGAAATGTGCATCCCTCACCATCCAGTGTATGATCTGGAGTGGATTTATCTTTCTGATGAGCTCCAGTATCCAACATTGGATGAGCCTCCTATTGGAGTTGAGGTAGTAAACATGCTGCTTAGTCAGCTTGTTCAAGCTTTTTTCTGGCTCAGAAAGCTTGAATCCTTGTTCTTAAAGAGGAATGAATTCTAATGTCGCCCAGTGCTACAAGTTGTTCATTGCGATGGTGAAGAATGGGTAGGGGGCAGAAGAAGTTGTTTAGATATGTGACAGATGTCCAGTGATTGTTGTTGGAGAATGTAGCATTACAAGGGGCTGTTCAAAAACTGCATTTAAAAAAAAAGCCAAAAAACAGTAATCTATAACCAAATGAAAAAATCTGTACTAGAAATAGAAAGGAAGGGAACCAGACAAGAATGCATAGTTAAAAGATAAGGCAACCAGAAATGCAGAATAAGTTAATACAAGTGGGATTAGAGGGATATAGATACAAATACATCTAGCAGAAAATAAATAGTTCTGAGACAGTAAGCCCACTAATGATGTGGGGGCTGAAACCCATGATGGTTCTAAAATGGCTGAGTTACTCCCATGCATCCATAAAAAGAAAAGAAAAAGAAGTATATATAATTGGCTGACAAAAACAATCCTTTGAATTTGCTGCTGCCAAAAAACAGGTAAGGAAATTCTTGGGGATATTAACTTATCTACACACACCAGTAGGTTAGGATCACATGCAACTTCGGAGGATATTAAGGGAATTAGCAAACAAACCTACAGCTCCACTAGCCGTTATTTTTGAGAAGGTTTAAGAAATGGGGAGGTACCAAAGGATCGGATAACAGTGAATGAGATACTAAACATCTGGGAAAGGAAGCATGGTTCTGGCAACTACCCTTTGGTAAATATAACCTCTGTTCCTAGTGATATAATAAGCATTAGGGGAGAAGCCCACTAGCACTCTCGTGATGGTAGAACTAGGAACAGCATGTAGTGTTGAGGGGTTATGAAGAGCATATTTCTGAAAACCATGCTGAACTAGAAATTATTCCATGCAGGCAACATGGTAAATGTGAGATTTAAGCTCCAATAAAATATTCATAGTACCTAGTGAAATATAATAGAAATTAAATTGGTTATGGTGTGAGCATTATCAGTGTATTGAATACCAGCTGTTGTAAGCAGAGAGCATTTATAAATGATTGGGGGATGTGTCCAGTATCTGGTCTTTGTAATTCTCTAAAAGAATCAGGAAATAACATAATAAATTTGCATATGATACTAAATTGGGAGGAGTTGCAAACACTCAGGATAGAAAGATACTATCAAACCAGGGGATCAGACTTCTTCATAGTGCTGCCCACACTTTAATGCAAAGATTGTCTTGCAAGAACTTCTTTTCCAGTTCATGATTGCAGAATATATATGTGGTAATGACAGCAATTGCTTACGCAAAAAAATAACATTAGGAAAGAGTTTAATATGTTTTTAGTTTTTTAACGTGACTTAGCTGGTACTGGCTCTTTTTTTTCAGTTTGCTATCTTTCATCATGTCACCAGCGAGTGTTTCATGGACCAAAGTTTGAGAGCCTTGACAAGTTAAAAATCACCATGCTTCGAATGTGCTCGGTACTGTAGTCTGTAGGTGTTGTAAACAGAGCCAGGAAGTACAAAAATTCAACCTATCAAAAGCAGCAAATAAAATGGGATTTTACATTTTAAGGCCAGATGGGATCACTAGGTCATCTAGTCTGACCTCAGACATGTCACAGGCCACCAGTACCCCTGGGACCTGCACACTAACCCAGGTCTGGGTAGGAAATAATCCAAAACACTTTGCTCACCAAGGGATGGGGACAAACATGTATTGTCAGCAAGTGTGGGGGGAGCATAACCCCACAAAAGGAAAGCGGTCATTTAGGTCCAAGGGATAGAACAGGATGAGAGAGGCCTCGTTAAGTAGAGGGAAATAGAAGGCGAATATTAGGAATTGTTTTCTAAAGCTGTCTGTGGTAGGAAGTTCTGCCGATGGTGAGGATAGGAAGCACAAGAGGTAGTTGTAGATAAGTCCATTGTGCTGATTGTGGCTTCACAGTCTGATAGCGGAGTTCTAAGATCAGAGTGGACTGTAGATCCCATCACTGGATGAAAGATTTCCTCCTTTAAGTTTAGGGCTAAACAGACAAGGATTCCTGTGGCACTTTTAAAGACTAACAAATTTATTTATCACATGCTTTCGTAGGAGAAAATCCCACTTTGTCAGACACTTTGTAGATGGGGGAACTTACTGAATGGGAGCAAAATAAATGCAGGCAAGTGTAAGTCATAGGATCAGGTTGAACTCTGACAGCAAATCAAAGCAGTTGTTAAGATTTAGGGCTGTAATTCGACTAGACTGGTCATTGTGCTTGTAGTTGGGTTACGCAGTTTGCCCCATTAGGCATCAAGTCCTTAAACCCTGATCTTTCGGAGGGAGGTCAAAGCTAAATAGCAAGGAGCTCACTTTGTTTTAAGAGGCTTGGCTGGGAATCTTAAGGAGCCATTGGGTTTGAGCTGTGAAGAGTTAAAGTAAATTCTGTTGTAAAGAGTTTTTTTCAGTACATCTCTTATGTGTCTATGCTTTGTATCAGTTCTAATTTTTTCAGACTTTCAACTATTTGGTTGGAATAAATGCCTCTTTTGCCCCCATAAAATCTGTTATACTTCCTTGCCACAGCAGTAGTGAGTGCCTGTGAAATAAGGCATTTAAAATGTTTAATGGTAAGGGTAATGGACCATTGGAACGATTTACCAAGGGTTCTGATGGATTTCCATCACCGTGAATTTTGAAATCAATAGTGGATGTTTTTCTAAAAGACATATTCTAGTTTAAACAGGAATTGTTTCAGGGAGGTCTTGTGGCCTCTGTTACTTGATGTCTTCCTCTGTAACTCAGTCTTTAAATCATGATTTGAGTATGTCAGGAACTCAATCAGAGGTTGGGGTCTTTTAGAGGAGTGGCTGTGTCTGGTTCTGTGTCCTACAATGTGCAGCAGGTCAAACTAACTGAACAAGGCGAGCCCTTCTGGCCTAACAGTTTCGGAATCTATGACATGTCCGTCAGCTCTAAAATAAAGGAAAGCATGTGAGCCCCATTGCTGGGACACCCAAAATTGGACTGGATAAAGCACTATAATTCAGGGAAGTCTCACATTAGAGCCTCTGGGGGTGGATGAGATGACCTCAGGACTGCTAATTCTCTAATATCACTGATAGTGAAGGTGGAGGAAGTGATACGGTGTGATATTAGTTTGCAGTGGCAGGTCAAGCTTCCTTTAAGCCTTCTTACTAATGCTCCTCAACCCTGCCCTGGAGAGGGACAGCCTCCATTAGTCATGCAGTCCTTGGATTCTACTGAGGTTCCCAACAAGTGGGCTGGTTAATACCAATTATGGTAGTGGTTTAGTAACAAAGGCACTTGTCCACCATGAAATTGGCTGAGACCCTAGTTCATTTCACCAAGATCACCTAGTAGCCATTAGAGTTGAAAACCGATTTCAGTTGCTTTCAACCCAAAGCTAGGTTAGAACCTGCAACCTGGAGGTCTTAGCTCTTAAATATACCTGATACACAATGTCTGGAGAATAGTATAAAGCTTCCAGGAGTAATGGAGGAGAAGGAAAACTGATTTTTATGTGCCCCAAAGTAACAAGTAGCAGACTTTTCTGGTACAGACCTGTACTTGCTTTGTTGTACAGACAGCTGTCTTGGGCTGAATGACAGTTTTGATGAAATGCGGATAACTAGCAGTCTGAGTTCTCAAAGTCCTTGTAGGTTTTGGGTCTATGCTACATTTCAACAGGCTACCAATTCAAAGGAATGCTGTTTGAACTTGATTTCATTTTCTTATCCAGTTTATCCATCCTTTGTAGGCTCTCCTCCTCTTTGAACATCCTTAGTCTGAGTAGACAGTAAATATGTCATGTTTCTTTGGCAGCATACAGGAGACTGAACCGCAGCCTTTGCCTATTAGCCCTGGATTAATTCAATCCAAATAGTTTTCATCAGATGCTACAGATTACAGGGGTGGGAATCTGTGTCAAACTTCTCCCAGGAGCTGTCCAGTGATTAAAGGAAATCTGTGGTTATAGTCTTGGCTGCCCACTAGCACAGAAAGTTAATTTCGTGGAAGATGATGGTAACATGTAACTTTGCCAGATGTCTTTTCTTCTTTAACCCCTTTACATTTTTCTTCAGTTTTTCTCCCTATCCCCCCCAAAGTTGGCTCTCTCTGTCTGCCCTCTCCCTAGGGGTGAGACGCATCTGAGTGAGGATTCTGGGAGAGGCACCTAGCATGTTATGCTTGGGACACTTCTGAAGTTGTTGTAAGATTCTTGCCAATGTGCAGCACTTCAAGCCAAATGACCTTGTGCATAATCTGGAAGGCAGAAATGGGTGGGATGTAGATGATTTCAGTGAAGAAATAACCATCAAAGGAGAAAAGCTGATTGGTGCTGACAGCATTGGGCTGTGTTAACAATGGGCCATGGCTCTCCTGATTGGCAGCACAATAGATAAGGAGCATCCATCTCCCCTACCCCTGTTCTCTTTCTGTGCATGGAAACATTATCAACCCTGTGACACCACAGGGTGTGGTGGTAATGTAAGAAAGCCCTGAGACCCAGGCACCCTAGCTGTAGGGTTGTCCCACACTTATACCATGCCTCATAAAGAACTGTGACCTACTTAAGATTTTCACTGCTGCAGAGACTGGAACAACTGAAAAATTACCATTAACTCCCTCATCCCCCTCATGCTCCCCCTCCCCTTCACAAAGGAGCAATAAAACAGGCTTCTTACAATGGTTAGGAAAGTTTTCACATCCTGGGCATTTGGAACTCGACTCTTCTTTTCCCATAGGCAAACAAGCTCTTTTTTGTTGGGTGGGGTAGCCAAGCCATTGACAATACGGAGAGCTGGATGGCTGAAGGACCTGGAAAAACAGGTATGGAGGCTGACCCGGGGTCAGTGGGTCAAATCCAGCCTGTGTCAGCAGCCAGAAGTCATTGCCCTTTAGCTGTTGGGCTGGTCCCAGTCCAATTTTCCACCAATGCAACTGGCACTAATGAGCCCTCTTGCAGTGGGCAGCGACAGGCTGAGAGACAAACACTGAGCTTTTCTTTCATTCTTAGGTCATCTTTCCAGGTTAGCACCAAAGCTCACTAGTAGGGATGTTGTCCCTGTTGTGTGGATAAATCATCACTCCACAGGGTTGTTGATCAACCCCTTGTATCAATAGTAAATTGCTTAAATGTTAGTTTTAAAGGGGGCTGGATCTCAAGAAGGGGATTAGAATTGTGCTAGAGCACAGGAACTGTAGTGGCAGGCCCCTTGGACTCTCTCCCGTACATTCCCTTATGTGGTAGAAAGTGTGACTGAAAAAAGTTCTGGATTCTATTTCTGTAGATGTCAACAGGGCTTCTGAGGCAGTCTGGCATGAGCCATAGCTCCCAGAACGCAATGCAGAAGATCACTCTATTTCAGAATCAAGTCTGTCTTGCTATCAAAGTTTATGTCTTGCATCTGTCCTGTACTGGAGTGACAGATGTAAGATATGAACCTCGACAGTTGGACATCCTGGCTGTGTCCTTTACATCAGCCCAGCCCACAGCAGAGGCCTAGTTTGCCTAGGGTTACCAGATGTCAGGCAAAAGGAAGACCTGTCCTCACTTTTACCTTCATGTTCTCCGTCTGGCAGGCATTTTAAAAACACGATTTTGTCTGGCTTTTTACATAGAGGGGTTAAAGTACGCTGGATGCCCCAGAACACCCTATTTTTAGAGGGAAGCATTCCAGGGCCCCCTAAAAATAGAAGAATATTACATTAATACTACATTTTTCTCCATGTGTCCTCCAGTGTCATCCTTTTCATACTCCCTGTCCTCCTTTCCATGCTTTGGTATCTGGTAACCCTAAGTTTGCCTGCACCAGCAGGTTAGGGAGTATACAGTGAGCTCTTCCACCTGGCCCTGATTTCTTTCATGCTGGTTGTGTGAAATGCTTGCTGACAGGTTTCTTCCTGGCTGTGAGCTGCATGTGGGCTCCTTCCCCCCAAAATATGGAAGTGTTTACAGCAGCGGGATTTGCTCCCACAAAGGCTCATGCAATAAATAAATTTGTTAGTCTTTTAAGTGCCACAGGACTCCTTGTTTGTTTTAATGGAGAAACGAAGTTCCAACTAGTGTGGTGAGTCTGGCAGTGGGAAAATTCCAGCAGATTGGGAAAAACAAACCCAGCATCTTTGATGGACCCATGGGACAACATCTGAGATCAGCACATCAAGGGGTGTGTCTGCCTTGATCTGAGGGGCCTGACGTTTATTGTGCTGTGTGTGGGGATGAAAAGTCTATCAGTTGGGCTGAGCTCTTTGTACAGCTAATGGACCCCAATACAGCAGCTGTTGCTGCTGTCTATAGTGCCGTCATCCTGGTTATGGGGTGTTGTCTGACTCTGGAGATACATCACTTAAACTTTGTTTGATAAATAATGCTTTGCACTTCTGTGACATAATTGGAAAGATCAACAGCAGTGAAATCTACAAAAATGATCTCTGAAGCCAGCATGAACACGCTACATGCTCTCTGAGAACAAGACTTTCCCTCTCTTCCCTGTCATTGCACTAACAGTCCCCCACTAACGTGCACACAGCCATGTGGCTGAAGGCAACCGTTTGGTCTGTTAGGTCTTCCCCAGTTACAATACAGCTCTCTTAGGAGGAGCTCACTCCTGGCAAGATCTACTAAATTTTGGACTAATGCCTCTTTACTCCCGTCAAAGGGACATGAGAGAAGCTTCACCCTGGGAAATTGGATAAAGAATTGAGGAATAGACAGTAGAGGACAATCCTTTGTTCAGTGCACAGGAAAGACCCAGATATGACCTAACATGAGCGCTGACATCTGTGACCTGTAAAAACACAGGTCCTGATGTAAGGGTGCTTATGGGGAGTGGGCATGGGCAATACCGGTAGGTACATGGTCTGAAAACAGTGGTGAATGGTGAGAAGGCAGAAATTGCAGATGACCACAATGATGTACATTAATTATGTTTATAAAAGGCTCAGAACTTCAGAGGCAACATAATGGCAGGTGAAAGTCGTCATTGACAAAATGCAAGGTAATGTACAGTGGGAGGAAAAATTTTGCACTTTTGCCGAGGGCTAAGAATTGTAGCCATTGGTACAGTTCTGGCACTGATCATTTTACCCTTCTCTCCTGGCTTCCTCAGGATGTCTTATTGTTGAGTCAGTTCATCCGTTCTGATGGCGGGATGCTGCCCCGTAGGATCACAGGTCTTTGTCTGGAGGAGCACAAGAAGATTGCAGTGTGCGTGCAAATGGCTCATCGAGCAGGTAACCTCACCTCTCTGGGAACAGGCCTCTTTAGGAGTAAGCTCTATGGGGAGGGAACGCTCCTTCCTCTATCAACTCAACCACAGTAACTGAGTTACCAGTGAAATTCTATTGTTTTGGGACCCCCTGATTACCAAGTACCCAAAATATTTTTGGAAAACCTGGTCATCATTCAGCCAACTTCCCAAAGGATGATGAAATGTTATCCAGTACTTCCAAAGAATTTTGAGCTCCATTCCTTCCATTTAAACCCTAGGTCAGTAGTAGTCACAGCAGCAGAATTAAAATCCAATCAATGGAAAGGATGACAAAGAGCCCAAAACATTGAATCTGTTCAGGCAAAAAAAACTATTGTTGATGTCACTGCAACTACATATGTAAATTACCAGGCACAATTTGCTAAATGCAGTTTACTGACGTGAAAGAGGGTGACTCCAGTTTTGCCTAAAGACACGAAGGAAGAACTGAAAGAAAGGGTGCAGGAAGGTCAGGTAGTTGTCAGAAGAGCTCTGCAGGTGGCCACAGACGCCTTGGACATAATCACCAGATTGACAAGTCTAACCTCATTCTGTAGGGTACTGAAGAGGGTATAGGATACCATTCAAGATCTCCTGTTCAAGGAAATGAACTCTTCAGTTTGAGCACTACAAAGTGCTCCCTCGTTAAAAAAGTCAGGCCACCCTGAGATCCCTTGGGATTTACACACCATTCACTTGCAGGAACTCCTACAAACATCAGCACCAACAAAGGCAGCAGGCTCACCCTTATTCCCAAAGCAGATCACCTGACTACCAACCATACTGTAGAGTGTCTTTCATCTGCCTCCTCCATCAGCTAGATAGCAAATTTGATGGACTACATCAGAATTGATCATGTTCGATCAGCAGCCTTCAGGAGCTGGCTTGTCCCACTTCATTGGTCTTGGTCTGAGATCACCTTGGACAGATGAGTGTTGGGAACCATCTCTATGACTCTCCCACTCATTTCCCCATCACTTTTTAGGGGCTGTCTCATGAGAGCCTGGCACAGAAAGAAGTGGCATTGTTGCTTTATTTAGGAGCTGTAGAAGACCTTCCACAGGAGTACAGGGGAGAGGCTTCAATTCGCAGTGTATCTTTATCCCAAATAGGGAAGGATAAGGCTGAACTTCATCCTAGACCTTAAGAGACTGAACAAATGCATATGCTGTTTGGGACTCAGGATGGTAATGCATCCCTCCATTGTTCCATTTCTCCAGGTTCAGGGCTCATGTGTGGCTCTCAGCTTTAACATTAACTTCCACACAGCTAGTTATCCCTCTGGCCCATAGGAAGTACTTGCATTTCACAGTGGGGTCAAATCACAGTTAATACGAGGAGCTTCCATTCAGGCTTAGCACAGAATGTCTTATGGTTGCAGCACACCACCTGAGAAAAGGCATTCACATCTGCCCATACTTGGTGACTGGGGCAAGTCTCAGAAGGAGTCATCAATAAGGCAGCGCCAAATTTCTATGCCTATTCACCCAGTTGGGCCTTCTGGTGAATGATTAAAAACCATCACTCACCCCATTGCAAGTTATACTGTTCATGGGGTGCTGAGTTCATGTCAGGGCATACCTGCCTGAAGACAAGTTCCAGTCCCTACAAGAACTCTTAACTCAACTGATGTTGTAATCACTACACCAGTACAAACACATCTGGCAGTGCTGGGCCATGTGTCAGCATGCACCTACATGACTCTGCCTTCAGCTATGGCTCAGGACATATTATTGCCCAGGGAAACATTAGACAAGAAGGTTGTAGTGCTGTGTCACATTAGAGCAGGACTGGCTTCTTGACAGCAACCTACAGTCCTATGGAAAATAGTCTTTTTTTTTTTTTATTAGACCCCTCTCCAGCAAAGATTCTGATCATGGATTATCAAGGAAAGGTTGGGGAACTTACTTGGCCCATCTTCTGATCCAAGGCACCTGGCCCCAGACTACATGGGGCTGCATATGAACATCCCAGAGCAGAGGGCCACCAGCGGAGCCTGTGTGATATTCCTCTCTATCCTACAAAACTCAGTAGCACAGCTCTTCACAGACAATACAACAGCCCTGCGCTACATAAACAGTCAAGGGGGTGCCCGCTTCTCACTCCTCTGCCTAGGGTCCATCAATCTCTGTAACTGGTGTCATCAGACTAGGATATCCCCTGATGGTGCTTTATCTCCTGGGAGTCATCCTCAAACTAACAAACTTCCTGAGCAAGCTGTTGATAACTAACTATGACTGGTCATTGCATAGCTCCATCATGGACATGATACTCCTTCAGTGCAGACCCTCTTCTATAGACCAGTTTAACACCAAGGGCCACAGAAAATGTCAGAACTTTAACTGCAGAAGAAGCCTGGATGCTTTTCTCCTGCAGTGCAATGAAAACTTACTTGTATGCCTCCCCCTCTCCTCCCACACCCCCCAGTTTCCTAGAGTTGCTTCCAAAATCAAGAGACAAAGCCCCAAATATCCTAGTAGCTCCATACATGCTGACTGAAGCAGTTCTGGCTCACTGACCTACTCCAAATGTCCATTCAATGTGGGTCTGATCTGTAGCAGCACAGCTAGATGCTCCATCCAGACCTGAAATGGTTACACCTGACAGTGGCTGTGGGCTGCCCCACAGATCAGGACCACTCCTTACAGGTCTAGGAAATCCTGTTTCAACACAGGAAGATATCCAGCAGAAGACCATATTCTTTGATATTGACATGGCTGTTGATGTGGGCAGCCCAGGCCTCAATTCCTGCGATCCCTGCTGACTTACTTCAGTTCAAGCAATTCTCACTCACTCTGATTTTCAGTCCACCTCTGTGATTTCAGCTGGTCATCCGCCTGTTCAGTTTTACAGTCTTCTCTCACCCCACTGTATCAAAGCTTCTTGATGTCTGAGATCTATGGGGTAGTCATGTGGAGTAATCCACTGGGCTTTGTCAAGCGCTGTGCCTTGGAGGAGAGCAGCACTTCAATCATTGTTTGAGGCCTCTAGAAATCTGTGGAGACAGTGTTGCCTAGTGAACAGAGTAACTAACCAGATCCAGGAAGCCTGGGTTCTGTTTGCACTGGCATACTTGGTGACCTTAGGCAAGTCATGTCGCCTCTCTGTGCTTCAGCTTTCTCTTCCATAAAATGGAAGAAGACCCACTGTGAAATCTACTGATGAAATGCTATGTACATTTTTATATATTTTATTTATATATTTTATTCCTTTTATTCATTGTGGATGCACAGTGGATACTTCTTGCCTACAGTGGGCTCCATATTGACACACATCTGAAAAGAGAATGCTTGCTTACCTCATGGTAAATGGATCTTTGAGATGTTGTAGCTGGCCTGGATCCCACAACTGGCCCCCAAGCCTGCTCTTAAGAGTTCTCCACTGCTATGGCCTCTGAATTACAAGGAATTGAAAAAGTGCCATGGCCACCCTGCCCTTTATGATCTGACAGACTCTGCTAGCCAAAAAAAACCTGAGGTGCATAGTCAGTGGGATCAACGCTGACTACAGTATGTTGAACCATTTACTGTATGATAACTGTTCTTTCATGTCTCACTGATGCTTGAAATGAAACAAAGCAACGTTTTGTGCACAGCAGCATTCTCCAGGAGTTTAGGACAGAAAGTGAATGAAATGTTTGACATAGAACCCCACTCGGCCAAGGATTTCAGAGTATTTTACAGAGATGAGGAAGTGACTTGCCCAAGATCAGACATTAAGGTGTAAGTCAAGAACAAGTGGATTCCAGCTCCCTTGAGTACTTCCTTGCTCTGACCACTAAGCCTACTCTCCCATGCTGTGTCCAGATTAAAGTGCAGAGAGAATCTAAAGAGGCAGATTGTAATCCTTGAGCTGGAATTTGGCTAGATATTGGTGCCCACCCTCTGGTAGGTGGCACTATGGGACCTTTAGTGAACACAAGTAAAGTCTGAGATTGTTTCATCTCAAAGATAGCATCCCCAATAGCATTGCCTGTGTTAAGGCATTGGTTCAATACCAACTCGGAGAGAAGAATGCCCTTTCTGCAATAGCCCCTTGGGTTCTCTCTGGGAATCTCCCACCCAAATACTGACCTGGTCTGCTTAGTTTATGAGTTGTAAAGGGATCTCAGAGGGGCCTGATTTTAGCTATTAGCAAGGGAACAGTATAAAATCTCACATCTTTCCTTCCCATCTCAGGTTTGCTGCCAAACCACAGGCCTCCGCTTCCTGAAGGACACATTTCCAAGAAACCCAAGCTCAACAGGTGAAGTTTTGTCTTGCCATTTTTAAGGGGATTGCTGGAGGAGGGGGAGGGTAGTTCTGCTTCAGAATAGGCCTAAGGCAGCAAAGTCAGCCTGGATCCAGTGTTGATAGTGCAAAAGAAGGGTCTCTGTCCCTACACTATGGCCTGCCATTACGTCAGGGCACTCCACAACTAGCCACACAGAGTTAACTGTCATGCTCATTAGAGCCCCTTTCCTTCCCTCAGACCCATCAGCTTCCCCATAATTGGAAATGACTCAGAGAGAATACTACAAAGAGGACTGCTGGTACAAATCCCAGGCTAGCTAGGATGCAGAGCGAGCAATGGGGTGAGGTGGGGGGTGGGGAGAAGCTTGTTATAGGCATGGTTGTAGGCAGGCTTCCTCCTTTTCCTGTTTTCCCCTTTTGGCTGTAGTTTGTCATTCACTCTCAGCTTTGCCCTTCCTGTGTAACAAGGTCTCTTCCCCTTCCCCCAGTACCGCATGGCCCCTGGGCCTTTGATAGGGGAACTGAACACCTCCCCCATACCCCCCCCCAATCTTGGGAGGTGCTAATCCCCTGTTTATGACCTCACACTCTGTTTCCATGGAGATGTCAGTGCAGTTTATGAACCTTCATTAGAGAGTTGTGGGGTCACCAAAGGCCATGGGCCTGTTGCTGAGAGAACATAGACTGTGAGGCTCAGGGTGACTTGACACTCCTGGGATTTGGGCCTGGCTCTCTCACTGAAACTTGGTGGGCAGCTCTTTGGGGTTTGTCTGGCCACTGTGGGTATGTTTGTATACTACAGATAAAAACTTGTGGCTGAGCTAAGAGATGGGAGAGTCCCAGAGCTCAAGCTGCAGCCCCAGCCCAAATGACTACACTGAAATTAAGCAGCCCCACAGCCTAGGTCAATGAGCACAGGTTAGTTGTGGTGTAGACAAAGCCACACTATGCCTGTCAGCTAGGATCAGATTCTGTACAGACACTCAGGGTCTCCACAGCAGGAAACTGTGTAGGATATAGCTCCAGGCGCCTCTTAAAACCCTTTGGGGTTATATATTAGTTGTGCATGTCCAGCACATCTGGGGTGGAGTGCAGCAGTTGCTCATCACATGCAGCAGCCCTGCCTAGCTGGTTAGGACAGGGAATGGAGAAGCCCAGTTCCCAATGCAGCTGGACCAAGGCTCTAGAGCTGGCAGCCTGAATTTTACTAACAGTGGTATGGGCTCTTTAGTGACCAAGGAAGACGGTTACATCTGTGTTCAGCAGAGCACCACCTAGCACCAACCATAGGAGTCAGTATCTGAGTGCTCCTCAAGATTACTGGCACCTGTTCCTCCATACTCTTGATTTGCTCCTCCCACCAAGAAAGTAACAGAATTGGGGTGGGGGATTGAATTGGGGCAGGAATGTGAAAGAAGAGCTGGAGCAGGCAATGAACAGAGCTGGGATGGAGCAGGTGCAGTGTTGAGGAGGAGTGGGTAGGTTGTGAAGTAGGCAAGGATGGGGTTGAAGGATCAGGCTGAGAACTGGGGAAGATAAGGATGGAGCTATTAGAGGCAGGCCGGGAGCTGGGGCACTGCAATCAGGGCATTTCAGGAATGTTGCTGAGATATTGCATCTGCTGACTGCTGGAGGTAGAAAGCTCTGCATTTTTGGAGCCTGGCCATGTCTGAGCCGCTGCAGCACTGTGAGAGCTTTGGCCACATGCCGACCCCCACCTGTGCCTCCCACATTGACTTTCTGGAACAGCAGCTAGCACTACACAGGGCACAAGACTTTAAATGCTTCTTTGCCTCCAGTTTTTGGGGGTGAGATCATTTTACAGTGCCTGGACTACCACCTCCCATTCCCTTCATGGCACACAGCAGTGTCAGAAGATGCATTTGTAGTTAAGACACTGGACCAGGAGCTGGGAGACCTGGGTTCAGTGCTTGGCTCAACCACAGACTTCCTGCATGACCTTGGATAAGTCATTTAATCTGTGTGGCTTGATTTCCACCTCAAAACTCCACAAATATTATCCTTAGATCCTATCTATAGTAAGGTAGCTGCCTGGGATCTTTGAGAAAATAAGCCACTTCTATTCAGTGCTGTGAGAATTGAGGAGCCTTTATCAGTTTTCCCACAAAGCTTTTGTGGTCTGTTAGGACCCTGTGGATCATTCTAGCTTGTCACTTTTCTGCCTTTGAGCCTTCAGAGTGCCTGCCTGGGGAGGGATCAGCTGTGCTTTGAGAAGGGCCTTGAGACTGGGTGGAGAAGTGGGGGGAAATCTCTGCAGAGAGGCAACGCAGAAGGGCCTGGTTTCTCCCAGCAGACTCTGTCTTATGCAACTCGATGTATTTACCAGTTGCAAAGAGCAGTAGCCCCCCCCCACCCCCACCCCCCGCCCCTGTAGGGAGTGCTGTATTGAGTGTTGTGCTATCCCTTCCCAGTGAGACTTATTTGTGAGGGGTGGTAACAGCCAAATCCCCAACACTCTCTTTGCCCATTGCTGCTGCAACATATTGGTTCTGCTATTGAAATACTATCAGCTGGGCCTGGCTGGCCTCTTAGCACCACTGAATGGGAGCCTAGAAGACATGAGGAAGTATAGTCAAGACCAAGAGATGGGGGTGATTTGGGGCCTAACTCCTGGAAGGTACCAGAGCTGCAGACTTCAAGAAGAGTAGTGTGCGCAGATGCCTAGCAAGGTCCAGCCCTCCCTGATTCTCACTTACATCCCATCATGTAGTTGCTCTGCTTTAGATCTTTCCCCCTTAACCACATAGCTCTGTCTGAGGAACTTGTGTTGCCCTCTTCTTTTCATACAGTATGGGGGCAGTTCCTTCTGTGGATCCCCTGCATGGGAGACAAGGTGACAGGAATGTGGAGTTTTGCACCTCTGGGGAGAAGTCTCCTCTCCATGTGGCAGTGAGGGATTCTCCCTAAGCTGAAGGACTTTGTTAGCATCTTATCTGCAGCTACATGAACTCACCCCTTTCTGACATTACTCTCATCGCTCCCCTGTGCTAAGATAAGCAGCCCATTCAGTCATCTTTGTCCTGTCTGTCTCTTTGCCTGGCTGAATGTCTCTCTCTTTTTGTGGAGTGGGGAGAGAGCTGGGGAGAGACTGTCTAGCTCCAGACATCACCACCAGCAAGCTCCTTGGTATGTCAGACAGGATGACCTGTGCTCATGTGTAAGGAGAGGAAGTGTTACCTGGAGCCAGACATGAAGGAGTTTGGTGAACTGCTGCTCAGACACCCATCTTGAGGCTTAGGCTGCATAAATGCTCCTATGGGCTTCCAGGATAAGATCAGAACAACTGCCTGTTATGAGACGCTCAGTGTTAGATTCCTGTCCCCACTGTCCAAGTCAGAAGAGATTTGTTAGTAGTAGGCTTATGCTGGCAGGTCACCAAGACAGACACCAGGCAGCCCTGCTAATCAGTGTCACTAATGTTTCCTTCCATCCCTGTGGATCTTTCTGCTCCCCAAGCAAGAGTCACAGTCCAACAGCTTTGCTAACAGTGTGAGCCTGGTGCTCTAAATCCTATTTCCAAGAGTTGAACTTGAGCAACAGGACGGCAATGGCACTAACTTTCTGTTCTCACTGTCCACATTTTCTGCATGGGATGGCAGGCACCGAGGATTGGATTATTGGGAAACAGGAAATGCTTTAACACTGAGGAGTGTATGAGATGTGGCCAAAGTAGAAGTAGATCTAATGTGAAAGTATGAGACACTGCTGAGCCTGTGACAGCTTGTGGTCAAGAGAGGCAATGTGGGCTTAAGAGTAGAGTTCTGTGCCTTTGTGTGATCTCCTCCCTCTTGTCAGGACACTAGCCAGGTGAGAGGCCTCTCGGTGTATTTCTCATATCCTCTTTGCTTCCCATTAGTCAGCTTCTTGACAGTAGTAGCTTGTTAATGCCATGCCCTAGCTGCTTTACAAGCTGAGGGCCAGCTGTAGGATGGCCATAGTGTGTGTTTGGTGATGCCCCTGCCTGTGGTGGTATTAGAAAGTCTCTGACTCCATCTCTTGTCAGTGCAGAATTGCTCCCTCTTATAGTACTTTGCCCAGTTTAGGGCTTGCACTGCTTCCCTGAGACAATTCCAGAGACTGTGTCTCGCTGTCAGGGAATTTCTTGGATGTTAAGTCTGTGTTTTTTCTTTTCTCAGTTTCATCACATTATTCCACTTACACTTCTGTTTTGCATCCACCTGGCATGTTGTGACCAGTTCAGTGCTGCAGCACCAACCTTTCCTCAATGGCCACTTTGAGAAAGAGACTTTGAAAGGCTTTATGAGCACCCTGTGCAGCTGCAGTCTGCACTCAAATTCCAGAGCCATATGTGTGCAGGCCACACACACCAGAACCATCTGGGAAGCTGTCATGAGCAGCTGCAGATCAAACCTCCTTCCTTGCTTTCAAGATTAGAGACCTCACTAATTTGGCAGCTTCTTTTCCAGTATGTGAGCTGTTAGAGGCCAAGTGTGGGAGATGGCTGTTCTGAGCTCAAGGGCCGTCTGTCTCAGAGAGAGAGTCTGGAGTCACCTTTCCATGGCTGCAGTATCTGCTCATTTGGTAGAAACCAAAATGTTGGTTAAAGCAGAACTAAGTAAAATCATCACCTCAACAGGCTATTACAGGGATCACTGTTGTGAATGCAGGTTGTAGCTTCACAGGGCCTGAGCTCTGCCAGTGGGAGGTGCTGGAGAGGTTCTGATGTTTGAGATCTCACAACTCCTTCATTTCCACCTTCCCGCCAGAAGGAGGCACTGTAAGTCGTCAGTCAGAGTACTAGATGCAGATATCTCCTGCAGCTCCAGTTGTCTTCCTTCTTTGTGTCTGGGGCCTGGTCTACACTGCCAGCAGCTGCCAACGGGTGGTACACAAGCTACATCGTGTAGCTTGCGTTTCTCCCATTTACTTACTAACATTCCCTTTCTGTGGTGTCTGCATTGTGCGGCATTGATGCAAAATGCCTTCTGGTCAAAGCAGCCTTACTCTTTTTTTTGGGGAGGTGGATTTATTGAGTCAACTGGAGAGCACTTCCAGGACTGGTTGAGCAAGTCTCCAGGGCCCACTTAATCAACCCCACTGCATTGACCTGTGCAGCTCCAACAGTGTAGCTGTACCTCCAGAGAAAGAAGAAGTTGTCATGTGTTAGGTAAGAAGATTACTCAGTAGTGACAGGCTACTAAGGACCTGGAAGAAAGTGTTCACTGGGGTTAGTGTCGCTACTGCAACACCCCTCTTTCCACTCTCTGGGAGCTGACTCCAGCTTCTTATTGCTATCAGCACTTAACTTGGGCAGCCGGTGGCTTCTCACCTGCACAGAAAGCTTGTGGCCTTATTCCTTAAGTTTTCTGTAGACTGAATTCAAAGGCAAAGAACCAGGATAGCCTCAGGTGAGTGAAGAGGTGTCCTGGCAAGGAGGAGGCAGCCCTGCCAATACTTCGATAAAGTACTTCCTGCACAGTTTTAACCCTCTGCCTCCTGCTCTTAATCAAAACAAGAGCCAGACTGCAAAAGTTCATTCCAGGTTCAGAAGTTCAGCCTTGAGCTGCACAGAGATGGCTCTTGCTCGGGCTGCAAGCAAAGCCACAGTTGCACCATGTGCAAGTCGTTTCCCTCTCCCTAGCACATGGAAGCCCCAGCTGTTAAACAGCAG
This sequence comes from Podocnemis expansa, assembly GCA_007922195.1. Classification (NCBI taxonomy): domain Eukaryota; kingdom Metazoa; phylum Chordata; order Testudines; family Podocnemididae; genus Podocnemis; species Podocnemis expansa. The sequence goes on from ML681972.1 coordinate 6,797,760, forward strand.
TGTCTGGATAATGGGACCTGTAGGCTCTTCCCCTTGAGTGAACCCTGGAACTTGACTTCTGTGTACCGTAGCAGTTTGGAATGACCCAAGGTGTTCCAAAGACCACAGGAGACCAACTGCAGCTGCTGTTGTTCTTCCTATTCTTGCCAGTACCCAGCAGGATTGAAAAGAGCTTTGCGTGCTGCTCACCCCCACTATACATTGTTACTTAGTGGTGATTGTGATGTAGGGTTAGCTGCGTGCACATCTCCCAGGATTGATAGTCATGTCCCCTTTGGCTGGAAGATTGGGAATACTCTGATCGTAGCTAAAGTGTTCTTAGCAGAATGCTGTGTCCATCCACTCAGCAAGGCACATCAGTCTGTAAGGTCTGAACTGAGGTCATGGTTAAGAAAATGCAATGTGTGTAGTGTAGGGGACAGCAAAGACCCTTCTGAAATGAACCATACTGCTTGGCTGGGGTACAAAAGTAATGGGCAGTATGAAAACTTGAATGGAATGGGATGCACAAATTACCAGACCAAGCACCATGTTCAGAAACCAGAGTTAGCCTGAAACTCCGAGTGCTGGACAGGTTCCGTGGCTGACCCATCTGTGTTGCATCCTGATAGAAAATGAGTGCAGCATGGTGTCGAACGCTGGGAGCAAGGGATTAGGCAGAGAGCAGGAAAGGAGTTCTGAATAGGAGTGACTACTTTGAGGACGATGCTTGTGTTTTGGCATTGCGGAGTCCTCAAAGAAAGAGGCAGAAAGTTAACTAGGACAAAACTGAGTTTTGGACAAAGCAAGCATTAGAAACAGTAAAAGCAAATTGTGTGCCAGGAAGGGAGAGCATCCAAATGTCTGTTCCAACTAACAATGAAAAGCCCCAGCCTGCTGTCCCCAAATGAAGCCAAAGGGCTGAAGCAGAAGGCTGTTCAAAGGAGAAATAACAAAAGCTTTAAAATCAGGTCATTACTAAATCCTTTTTCCTATGTACATTTGGGGTGTCCGCTTCCAGCACCCACATGGAAACAGAGAGGGATTTCTTAAAACCACTGGCTGTCTAATCCTGCACACAACACTGATGTATATCTCTGACATTCACTGTGCTTCCCTCTTCCAATGAGATCATTTGTTATCACAGGAGCTCTTTCCCGTAAGTGGACGGTCACGTGACCAAAAGTGCACTTGGCACATCATGATGTATTGAAACAATTTGGATTTTCATCCTCTTTCCTTGTAATTTAAGTCTCACTGAATCAAACATCCCTGTAGGTGGATGGCTGCAACTCAGATGAAATGTAAAAATAAGGACCTGTCCCCTCTTGCTTATTAAAGATCCTGTAGAACTTCTCCCAAAAGAAATAGCATTAGCCCCAGCTACTGGCCATGTTCCAAATTGGCAATTGCTTTTGGTCTCTAAATTCTGCCTGTAGTTTCAGTTGGAGATTGGAGTCACCTTCACTTCCTGTCCTAAAGGCTCCCACTGATGCACCAGTGTAAGATTACCATAGGAAAGGATTAACCTAATGAATGCAGATGAGAACAAGTGAGCTGATTTCTGTGATGTGCAACTCTCCTTCCCATTCTCTCCCTTTCCTGTCATCACCTCTGTACATGTCCAGATCTGCTTTGGTTATAAGCTCCTTGAGGGAAAGCCTAAATCTCTTTATTTGCCTGTAAAACACCTCTGAGTTAACTTTCTTTCAGTAGCAGGGATCCCTAGGCACAATTTGTATGTACAGTAACCTTCTTTGGGATCCTTGAGCAAGAAACATGCTGGCATAATATGTTCTGTTTTCGTATATTCCATAAGCAACCAGCACTATAGAATTTATTTTACAGTTCCCAAGTGTGTCATTAAGTCCCTCACTGTACAGATAAATTGCACGTGACCCCTGCCCAACGCACATTTAAATTCACACAAGATGCAAATAAGAGACAACAAAAGCTTTAGGGTTGGAGGGGGGAAGGTAGCAGAGTGGGGTTGCACTAAGATCACATGATTGCTGAGCAGAAATGTGCAAATAACATTTTCGGGCAAAAAGCTTCCCACTCTGTTCCAAATTTTAATTTGTCCAAGTATGGTTTACATCATGGTTTTGCTTCAGATCTCGTCTGACAAAACTGTTATCTTTCTTCGTGGATCTCTATTCCTTGCCCACCTGTAGCAAATGATTTGAAGGACAACCAAACTCCAGGCAACCCAGATAGGGATCTAGATCCCTGTTAGCTGGCACAGGGCATGAGATTTCAAGTTGCATGCACAGCCAGCTGTAAAGTTCAAATTGTAAAAAGCCAGATTAGGACAATAAGTCACTAGTATTTGCTCTTACAATTTATTTTCAATTGTAGTAATTTCACTGTGTGCTTATAATTCTAGACAGACAGAGACACCTTTACAGACTTTCAGCTGTGCTGAGCTTTTCTTCTTCAAGCTGGCTTTGGAGCCAGTATCTTCCCAATGAGATGGAATAAGGGAATGAATTCAGACTTGGCTTTTGACACAGTAAGGGAACTGGGAGCTCAAACACAGCCGAACTGGATCAGATGCACAACTTCCCAGGAACCTACACCTGATTTACATACAGTGGAGCTCATGGCTCTAGCCTTTGTCTTCCGCACAGAGAAACAGCTGACAAGTCCTATGATGCAGTGCCCCCTTTTAGTGGTCCTCTTTGGTCCAAGGGAGAGCTCTGCATACTGAGCCTCTGGTGTTCATGGTCCTCACCTCTGTATAAGAAGGGCAGTGGCCACCCCTCCATTAGCCAAAGCCGTTTGTCACTTAGCCATCTCAAATTTTTTCTGCTTCTGTTTTTACAGGTATCTTACCCGCTGGTCAGTCAGATCTGCCAAGCCCATCTGGAGAAGGGGTCCTAAATGGTGCAAAATCCCCTACCGTGTTGGACACCCCTTGCTGAAGGATAACATCACCTATTGCAAAAAGCCTCTTTATCTAAATCACTGAAGCACGATGGAACTCACGCAGCCAGTGGATCACAGCTGTTCAGGCCACACTGCCCTTGTTCTGAGTTTCACAGCCCCACCAACGCCCCAATTCCAAGCATCTTCTTTTAGCATTCTGCCCTGCCTTCAGTGAGCAAGCAACCATCTGCTTCTCTGAGTACATGGAGGATTCATCATCACTTGTACAGGTAGAATGAGGGCTGGTCTTTGACGATCATTATAAAGCAGGAAGGAATCAGATCGTTGCTTCGTGATGGCCCAAGTGGAATTTTTGCAGCAGTAAGCTCTAGAGAAGAACACCTCTTAGATCTGATCTGTCACTAGCCCTAGCACCTTTGACTCTGAAGAAAAGTCCTCTGTTCCCTCTCTGGTAGTGATGGCAATTGTGTTAATCATTGCTGAAGTGGAATATTTTTGTAATCTGTAGCAACCCTAGTTTGAGGCAGAAAACATACAGCAGTGACAGGCGGGTGTTTGGCCTTACAACTGTGTCTCACTATGTGCCTGCTAGGATTATTTACTGGCTCGCTGTAACTCTGTGCCTGACAAATACAAAACACATTGACATCCTTAATTGCTTGGTCTGTTTTCATCCCCTTACATGTAAACTTGCTGTGAGTCATTCTTGTCAAGGTTGCAGCTGCTGCATGGAACTGTGTGTGGTTAGGCCATGTAAAGTGTTTTCCAGCCTATAAGCAACACACCACCTGCTGGCTTTCACCTTAGAAACACTCCTACTTCCAGAATGCTAGGTATGGGTCTGATGCAAAAGGAAAATTAAATTTGTTGCTGTGTGTCCTTCTATCCAACATATCTCTGAGGCAATGGCCTGTAACTTTTTTGTTTTCTGTTCTTTGCTGTTCATTTGGTTGGTATAGGCAAGACTGTCTTACTAGCATGGAGGAGAGAAATGGGTGAGAGGTAATGGCCTGTGTTGTGTAGCAAGTTGGACTCTGTGAACATAATGATCCTTTTCTGGCTCAAGTCTGTGAAAAGGAAGCTCTAGATTCAGGCCATGGGAAGTGTGAGATTTCTGGCTCCTTGGCATTGGGGAAAATGTAAGGATTACTCTCAGCGTGTTGAAACTTGCTAAGGTAAAGTCCCTTGAAGAGCCTCTCAGAAAATGGTGGCCACAAGTTCTGTCCCTCTGTTCTGTCCCTTTCCACTCTCTTTGAATGACCACTGCTCACACACACTGCCTAGGACAAAGTCTTCTATGACTTTTACTCTTACCCAAATCAGCTATCCTTTTAGTAGCGGGAGAACAGTCCCTGGGTAAGACAAGTACAGCGGCAGTCTGTGTTGCATGCTGAATGTGAGAACCTGAGAGTGCAGTACTTACCAGCACACCAGACCAGACTGACTGTTGTACAGCTGGTTTTTCACTTCTCTTGGCAGAAAACAGCAGGAGGGGCCTTCATGTTTGGCAAAGCATGGGTCCTGAGAGGTCATACCTCCTTCTCTCCCCAATGCCCACATGTAGCACAAGGAGTAGCGTGGAACTGTGAGCGTATGGACCAGAATGCAACAGGTTTTCCTTCTGATTTTTAAGACAGAAGCCTTATTTTCTATTTACATTTACATGCTACAATGGATGTTTGCTCATGCTGCATAAGAATAAGATGTGGAACACAGTGCCTGAGTATTCAGACAGGGGGGGTTAGGTTTAACTTTTGATGTAGGACTTTGCCTTTCATGGAAGTCAGAGGGGTATGCTACCAACTAATCTTAAAATTTGCAGTGCCAGGCTCAGAAGGGAAGTCAATCCAGAGGTTGAGGGAAGCATACACACAAAGCAATATTAGGTAAATCCTCAGTACTCTTTCCAGGTCAAGGTATAGAAAAACTACATACAGGTGCAAAAGTTTCATACTGATTTATTAGAACAAACAATAACTCTAAATCCCCAAATATAAAATCAAAATGGGAATGCTCTTCTTGAAGCTTCTGCTTTAGTAGGCAATTCACAGCATGAAGGGCAGGTCTATGTTCTTCTCCCCGGTGCCAAGGTAGATGTAGCCATATTGTTTAGTCATGGGGACATGGTAGAATGTCAGTCCTGGCCACAGCAAGCTCCTCAGAACCACTAAACTGCCTCCTCTCTCCAGCTGGATGCTCCAGGATCCTGTATGACAATGGTGGCTAATGAGAGCCAGCACAAATGAGACACACCCTTCCTGCAGTGAAATGTGCTAAGATCTGGGCAAAAGCTCAAGGGGTTGCTGCCTCGCTGGAACAAGAAGGTGAATGAAATGATACGTGAGGCTGAGCTGGCACGGTGGGGAACTTGCTGCAGTTTGGGGGTAACAAGATCAGCTGTGCTAGAACAAAGGACTTTGAACCCTTCCACAGCACTCACCCCAGCACTCTGGACTGCCTGTCTTTTTCCAGGCACTCCCTTTTAGTATCACTCAGTATTTTCCCACAGCTGTTGTACAGTGAGAAGAGCCCAGATGTGGTCTGCGCCTAGGAGTCAACAGAAGACATAGCTGGCATTACCTCCTAAGAGGCAGCAGATATTCTAATGGGGCTCTGTAGGCAGCTTGTTCTGTGTATTCCTGACCCAAAAACTTGGGAATGTGGAGTTGATTGCATGCTGGGATTCTCTGCCCTTCCAGAATGGAAAGTTCTGAAACCAGGAAATACAGAGGCACACTACATAGTTATGCAACTTTAAACTCTCATTTCCCACCTCGACCCAAGCACCTCAAAACCTTTCCTCTTCCCTACGACCCATTCCCATTTTCCACTTCTGCTGCTGCAGCCATCCTGCCCACTGAAAGCATTCACTTGTGTAATTTGTCTTCAGAAATAATTTGAATGCTTTCTGAGTTTTCTGATTTATGTGGAGGAAATGTAGCCTACATACAAGCCCTTTGATAGAGGTGGAGTGCAGCAATATTTTTTCCTCTGATTTCTGGCTAGCGTCAGTTTGAATTTGCAGTGCCTTGGTGTTGCTCAAGTTTGATGTCCCCTTGAGTCACAAAGGCATGATGAACCATGGGAGACTAGCAGCTATAGAATCATCTTGGGTTGTCTGTCTTCAAATGCAGGGTGTAATCTCTCTGGCTTTACAAGTGTTAGGTCTGTACTCAGCTAGAGGCCAAACTCTTGTTGAAATACTATTTTCAGTAGTGTTCCTGCAAAGGGCTAATGAGTGTCAGGCACTCATCAGAGTAAGCAATGATTGATTGATGCCATTTTGGCCATAATGAGAAGCATGGTTTACTCCTAGGTCTGCCAAAAAATTGAAGAAACTGCCAAGTTTAAAAATAGGTTTTATATTCTGGGGGGGCAGCTATTTTTTGACAACCTTTTCCTCAAATGGCCCTGGATCTGGATAACTAACCCTATCCTTTGCCTCCATGAAGCACATCAGATATCAAGGTAATCCAGTGAAGTATGCAATCTTAAAGCACTTAGAAAAGTCAGCCTTTAAACAGAAAGCAGTTGACCTTAACTAAAGCAGCCCTGCATTCTGCTGTTTTATGGCACCCAAGCTAGCTATATGGCTGATCTAAAGAGGCTAACCTGGAGTGAAGTATTATGCGTTGAAGCAACTTGTTCCATCTCTTCTCAGTCCCTGGGATCCAAGCCTCTAGCAGCCTTGGGAGCAGTAGTTCACAACTGGTCAAGAAACTAGAGTCTCTTCCCAGCTTGACGTATGGTGGTATCAGCAGAAAGACCAAGAAGCAGCTGTCCAGCTCTGAGATGCCCTGTTATAGGTTACATGGGAGAGGGAAGGAGAGAGGTGAAAGGCAGGGGCTTTGTTGCATCCAAGCTCTAAGTGATTTATGGAAAAGCTGTATTTTCCTGAACCTTTCTTGGCTTCACTTTTGGAGTGGGGCTGAGGGTTGAAATTAGTTTTTCATTTTGTTTTGGTTTTGTTGAGGAGGTTAGGAGCCTGTGTGAAAACGCTGTTTCTTTAGAAGCTCCGAGCCACTTCTTTTTTTCTTTAAATACTTGACAAGACAGTCTGGGAACAACCCATCAGAGAGAGTGTTCACTGACGGGCTCTCAATCTAGGTGAACTATTGGTCATGAGGAGCCTGACAGTTCCATGCCAGTGGTTCTTAACCACTGTGTTGAGACATGTTACTGTGTCACCACACAGCAGAAAGTGTCATGGAGAGCAGGGGAGATGGTTTTATGGTGGGGAGGGGAGCTGATGTGTTCTGTTGGGTTGTGATACACTGCCAAAAGTGTCATGACCCAGGACAGGTTGAGAACCACTGCTTCAGGCTGTATCTAGAGGATGGTTCAGCTCGCTTCTTCCTGCTAGATCCATAAGAGCTCTATGGGCAACTGCTGCTTCTTCCTGAGGGCCCTCATATCTGTGAGTTCCTACAGGGCTCTGTCTTGTCATTTCATGTATGTGGCCACTGGAGGAACTGAGATGCTGTACTCTTTTGCCTCACTTGTGTGTGGCTGATCCACCTCTGCCTATTTCTTGACAAACAGATAATGCAGTGCCCCAATGATTGTCTCCTGTGAAATGAGGCTGAGGATAAAAAGCAGGTCACTCGACATCAAGCCTAACAAGATGTTGGTTGGCAGGAGGATGCATTTCCTGTAACTATGGCCTCACTGTCTGATAAGATTGTGTTCTAGCTGCAAAACAGCAGAAGAGGCCCAAGATGCGTTCTTTGCTCTTCTGATGGCCAGCCAGCGAACTGCACATCTGTATCCTCAGGACTGGATTTCTGCAATGTGTTCTACTTGGAGTAGATGCAAAAGACAATTCAGAAACTGCATCTGGTGCACTGTAGCACTGTCTGCCTTCTCAGGAGAGGCCTTCAAAAAAGACCTCTGCACTAGCTGCTAATCCCAGTCTAAATTCATTTCAGCATCTTTGCTGTCAGCTTTAACTGGATTCAGGGCTCAGCTATCTTACAGCCTGACTCTTTCCATTGCCCAGTATGTTACATGCACTCAGGAAAGGAGGTCTCTGGTGACAGTGACGAGTTTTGCACTCATAAGGCATGTGGTCAGAGTGTTCTCCTTGGAGGATTTGTAACTATGGAGCTGTCCTTTACCAGAGCACAGGCTGGGCTCAAATCTCTCTCTCCATACAAAGCCCACCTTTCCATGCAGGACTTTTTCAAATGAGCGGGTCATAAATTGCGCTAACCCTGTTCTTCTGGAAGTCAGTCAGCAATACGTCAGTGTGATCATCAGGGACCAGCTGAAAAGAAAGAATGGCTGCCTCCTTCTGAGAGCTTTAGAAATGCATCTAATAGAATCATCCAATTACAGCAGCTCCTGAGAACTAGGAAGATTAGAAGTTTCATTCCAGCCATGCTGATGTCTTTCCTGATAGTAAACAAACAATGAGACCTGTGGCACTTTTAAAAGACTAAAAAAATTGTTTATTAGTCTTTAAAAGTGCTATGGGACTCCTTGTTTGTTTTGCTGATCTAGACTAACAGGGCTACCCCTTTGGAACTTTCCTGATGCTATAAACAGACCATATACTGAAGTCACTGTCTATGTGAGAGGAAGAAAAGTCTTGTGTTAAAGCCTAAGATGAAGAAAGAGGTAGGACTCCTGAGTTTTTTCCCTACTTTGGCCAGACTCAGCACAACCTGGCATGTGTTACTGCACTCTACTTTGGTTTCCTCCTCTGTAAAACAGAGCTAATACCTACCTCGCAAGGAGATTGTGAGGTTTAATTCATTAGTTTAATAAGTGCTTTGAGATTCTCAGATGGCAGGTACTAGGGAAAAATACAAAAATCATTTGCAGTGGAGAGGAAATGTAAAGAGAAGTTGTAGGTAAGTGCCTTTTGTTTTACTAGCAGTAAGTACTACTACTACTTGTAAGCCATAGTTAATGTCAGATGTGACCTGTGCGGTAATTAAATCACATGCACGTGCGCACCTGTGGTTGACCCCACAGTAGCTGGGCAGAGCTTCCCCAAGAAGCAGGGCCTGGAGATCACTATGCTGGAGGATGAAGCTTCTCATGACAAGGTGGCTCTGCTAAAGTCTTCTGTTCTTTAAAAATAAAAGTTGCAATTTACTTTCAAGCTGCACCCGCCAAAGGTAAATGAGCCAAGTGCTGTCTGTGTTGAAACTATGGCCTGTCGCAGTTCCAGAAAGCAAGGGAGGGAGCTGCTGTGTGGGAGGAAAGAGCATAGGGAAAATATTCTCTGGATGTAGATCTGGAGCTTCCTATTACCCCTTTGAGAACACTGCAGTCTCCACCCCTCCACACACAGGCAGGAATGTTGAGGAGTTCCCTACATCTTTCTCAATAATAAACTGTTTTGAAGCTCAACCAACCAGTGTGAAACCATGGTCTTTTTTTATAGACCTTTAACAGCTGCCAGGATACCTGGGCTGCATTTCAAAAGTCACCCGCTGTCTCAGCTTCTTCCTTTCCAGTCACAGATAGAAATTCGGTCTCTCATCCTGTCAGTCTCAGCACTGGGCTGAACCTTGTTCACAGACCATTGGGATGCATGGCCAGGTATGTAGAAGGGAGGGGGTTTTAACACAGTTCTGTTACCCCTTTGAAACTTAAACAGTTCTGTTTGCAGAAGAGCTCATGGTGACTGGGTCACTTTCAGTCAACAGTACTGCTGTCTTGGCAGTGCATCACTGCTCCTCTTTTGGGGGTGAGGCTGAGACAAGGCAGCTTTATAAAGTGATGCTTCCCTGATACAAAGACTTCGTGTCCCAAAAAATCCCCACAGGGTAATAAAAGTGACAGCACCATCATTTGGAAGGATGAAAGGGCCCATGACAAAAGTAGCAATAGCCATAGCTGCCTTCACCACTAACCTCAGACGCAAGAAAAACAAACAAGGAGTCCTGGGGCACTTAAAGACTAATAAATTTATTTATTGCATGAGCTTTCCTGGGACAAAATCCCACTTTTGTCAGACCTGGGATTTTTCTCCCATGAAAGCTCATGCAATAAATAAAGGTGTTAGTCTTTAAGTGCCCCCGGACTCCTCGTTTGTTTTGCTGAACTAGACTAACACGGCTACCTCTTTGAATCAGACATAAGAATGTCTTAACCACTGCAAATCTGGCACTTGGGCGGGGGGGGGGAGATGAGCACCTGGTCAACAGCACAAATGTTAATATCCACACACGACAGCATGGCCAGGTTCACTTCCTAGGGCAGCAACACATTCTTCATGACCATAAGCCCTCAGCTCGGATAGCACTTCCCCCACACCTACATCACCCTTAGCTTCCACTTCTCTCAGGGACAAAAAATCTACAGTGGGGAGAGGTGGACACATTGTCATTAAGAAAAAAAGCAAGTTCAAAGCAGGGGGCCATAAGGACAGGGGTCCCTGTTCTGGCTCTTGATGGACTTTTGTGCCCACCAGTATTCTCATACTGCATGCTGGCTGAGAGGAAATCCCCACTACTCCTTGTAGGGCTCAGCCCCATCCCCTTACTGGCTGCAAGCTGAAGCGTTCCCGCTCCCGCTCCCACTCCCACCCCATGTGTTTAGTGACAAACATTTAAAACTTACCATTTAAATTTCTTAATAAAAAATAAACTAAAATGCAGCCTGGCTGCAGGTTCAATGCTATTAAACCCACACTCTTCCCCTGCCCCCTCACCCTCCCGGCCAGGAATGTGGCACTGGCAAGAGACAATGTTGCCGAAAGGCCTTGCATGGCCCTAAGGCCTGCAACACCCATGAAAGCTCATTCAATAATTAACTTCGTTGGTCTTTAAAAGTGCCACAGGACTCCTTGGTTGTTGTGTTGAACTACACTAACGTGGCTGCCCCTTTGGAACTTGCAACATCCCTGTTACATAAATATAAATATAATTATACCCAAAAGCCCCAAGGGAAAGGGTTTCTCCTTACATCCTTTTTGCTACATTCTTCTCTCCTAGTGTGAACTATTTTTTCATTACAGAAGATAAAGCATTTCAATTAAAAACAAGGCATCTACTTTCTTATGGCAAGAATAAATGTGTTAGTCTTTAACTGGCACAGGACTTGTTTATTTTCCTGATATCCCAGATTCACATTGCTCAGGTACTAGGACATACAGATAGATCCACATCCAGCCCAGTTAGGCCTACTGATCTAAAACCATCTGATCTTCACGAAGGAGTGAAAATTCCCCCACTAGCTGCAGTCCTACTAAAAAGAAGGATGCAGACTTTGCAGAGAAAGGCTCAGGAACAGGGGTCTGGAATTAAACCTTGCACTGGGAATCAAAAAAAACCAAAAACCCAGAATTGAAGCCCGGCAATAGGAGGTTGGTTTTACAATCCCTGATTCTGATAAATACAACCCCAATCACTTCACCCTGGGCATTGTTTGGTGAGGGTAATCTTTTGGCATTGCAAAGCACTCTCCTCCTGTTCAAGTGCAGGTTTCTGTTGGATTCCGTCACACTCCATATTTCTTGCTCAGCTGGTCGCTGTGGAAACGGTTTTGGAGCGTGACAGAAGTCACGTAGCATCTACCTGGGGAGCCCCTGCATTAATTCGTCACCTTCGCAGATTCCTGTGATCCCATTGGTTACAGGAAAGAAAAAGGAGTCTCTTGCCCCTCCTTGCTCTGAATGAAAGGCACTTCCTCGAAATCTTGCTGCTGGATTCCAGGATCAGTTCAGCCTCTTTAAAGCTTTTGTCGCCGAACAAATGTGATGTTAGAAAGATTAACAGTTCCATGAAAGGGTGCAATGGGCAGCTTTGTTCCAGCCTTAGGATCCGTCTTTCCCTCAGAGGTTTTGGTCACCATCTGTTTCTTAACTGAGGAAGAATATTTATCTGACTGTCAGAGATTAGCTCTGCCCTGTAAGTCTCTACTTCACTAGATCAAAAAGTAGGGGATGGATTAGGAGTAAATGTTGGAAATTATCCTACAAGAAAGGACTGTGCTAGCAAACACCAGTACAAACTGCAATTCAGCCTCAGCACATTTGCTGCACATCCCGTCTGCCAGAAAACACCTGTAGGATGGGCAGAGTTACATGGAGACAGGCACTCCTCTGAGTTACACAGTTCCCTGATCATTCTGTTCGTGGGACTAGGAGAGGAGCTCAGGAGTTATGCTCCACCCAGGGCTATTCCTTCTCCTTCACAGTAGCAACAGAGGCCGTGGATCAGAATTTGTGGGAGTGTTATATGCTAACATGCTCAGCATTAACTTTAATGGGCATTTCCTGTAGTTATTCTGGTTTTTCAGGGGACTGTTTCACAAAGTCACTGTCCTAAACTCTCCAGTCTCCCTGCTGCCATTTATCGCTTAAGCCCTCCAAGAAGCCCCAACTCATGTCATATTTGTTTAGAGCTGTTTCCAGAGTGTGAAGGACCAGGTTGATGTCATGTTGACTCTCCCCTTCTTCCACAAGTTCTACCACCAAAGGAGCAGGATTTCTGCTCCCTCCACTCCCTCTGCATCTTGCCAGAATGGGCTGGTATGGTCTATAGCTTCCAGGTTATTTTTGCACTATAAATCTTCAGCTACCCTTTCACAGTCTGTGGCATTTATGGTCACCTATAATAGGAACTGCAGGGAAGGTTTAAGAGACAGCAGTGGGTATCAAACTCATGAATGACAATTCCACAGGTCAGGGAGGAGAAGAGAGAAATGCACTCAAGAGCAGTCTGAAGGGCCTGCAGCACAGACAGCTTTGCTCACCTGAGACAATATAAATGTACCTGACATCAGTGCCAACCTATGAGCCTGCACACTTTGCTACATCTCACATCAGATGAGGATTGTTCCTAGCAAAAGGTGGCTTGGGTAAGCATTTTCTGACTTCCCATAACACAATTACTACCCTAGGGCTTCACCTTTCTTATAATGGCTCATCATTCCCCAAAATAAGGTTTATTCTGTCACTGATTTATGTGGTGATAAGCCAGAACACATGGTTCTACCTAAGAGGCTGTACCTGCATTTCCTGTCAGATCAACAAAAAAGGCATTAGCAAAAGTGGGATGAACAAGAGACCAGGAACCAAAATGGAGACCGAGTGAAATTTTATTTTATTTTTGAGGGAGAAAATTACTTTAAATACAATCCTTAGGCAGCAGCTGCTGCAAAGACTCTGTCTTTGGCCTCATCAACTCCTTGTAGCAATCAGGTCCATCTCACCACAATCCAGAGGTTGACGGGCAAGACAATCCTGCTCCAACATAAACTCACCCAAGATCTCTGACTAAACAACCCCCTGAAGTGATGTAGAGTTGGGACCCAAAGACAGTAAGTATTCTACTTCATTATGCAGAGGAACTGAGCCCAAGGAAAACAGACACCATTCCAGCAAGCTGAGCAGACAATGGACAGCAAATCAAAACCTGTAATGTGAGCTAGCTCCAGAGGTCTCCTGCTGCGCTGCCACATGAGGGATTCCAGTCCAGTCTGGAACTCCTCATCTAGCGATGCCCAGCTTCTGGAGGAGGGAACATCTTGTGTTACTGAAGTGACTCCTCTCCACTTAGTAGGAAGGATGGGCAGGTCTCACGTGGAGCCTCTGAAGGGGTAAATTACAGAGGACCTAAACATGTGCGTGCTCTCACTCACACATGAACACTTGCACACAAGTGCACAAAGTGAAGATGCCAGAAAAGCTTTTAAAAAGCTCCACAGCCCTGCTTAGCAGTTGTCTAAACTGTAGGGGGGATCACTATATCGCTTCTCTGACAGGTCCATATATCACACACACTGTTTTCTCTGTCCTCACCTTCCACCATGCTCTCCCCAATACTAGACTTGCTCATTTTACTCTTCTAGTTTCCTTTTGCATTTACTGCGGGTGCTAATACTGATGTCTTAGTGTCCCCTGCTGGAAGATGCCGGGTATATCAGCCCTAAATTTATGCTGTGGATGGTTGATTTATGTTAAACACAAAAAAGAAACCAGGTACAGCCAAAAATGCCTTAGTAAATGCCTGTAAGCCAGTGCCTGGGCTGTTTGGATCTGACCCCATCTCTGGAGGCTCCCAAAAGTTCTGAACACACTCAGCATCTGGCCTACTCAGTGTGGTTGTGCAGTTGCTTGTGTATTGAAGTTCAACGAAGTAGCCATGCTAGTCTAGTTCAGTAAAACAAACAAGGAGGTCTGTGGCACTTAAAGACTAACAAATTTATTTACTGCATGAGTTTCATGGGAGAAATCCCACTTTGTCAAAGCACCTGACAAAGTGGGATTTTCTCCCACGAAAGCTCAAGCAATAAATAAATTTGTTAGTCTTGAAGTGCTACAGAACTTCTTGTTTGTTTTGTGTACTGAAATAACCCTCTAACTGGTGAGCAACCCTGTGAGATGCAGTATGTCAGGCTCTTAGACACAGTGACTGCCCTTCCTTTCTGGGCATGAGGTTGGCTATGGGCCACATTGGAGAATTTGGGCCATGCTTTGACCACCCCTGCTTTCAAATATCCTTTTCTTTCTAGCATTGCACTGCTCCCTCATTCATTATGGGCCTTTTTCATTTGGATTTCAGTGAGGCAGCTTGAAAAGCCTTGTCCCCCTGTGGCTCGGGGGCTGAGAAGTAAAGTGCTCTCTCCCGCCGCTTTCACAGCGCTAGGGTGGTGCTGCTTATTGTTAAGCACTGAAAGGGGAGGGCTCAGGTCACATCTGTGAAACGTTAGCAGAGAGGGGAGGCTGGGTGAAAGTAGGTGGCCAGCACAGTGTAGCACTTTGCTGGATTTTGCAAGGCCTCTGGGGAGATAGGCAGCCATTTGTCTTAGAGCCCCGATAACAGACTGTCTTGCACTCTGCTGGCTAGCTAGGGGCCCTAAATGTCTCAGCAGACACAGACTCTTTGAATGGCTGGAGACGGAGGCTGATAGGGGATTAATCACCCCAGGGGGCCTTTGAAAGGGAGTTAATTAGCTGTGTTAATGCCTGGAGATAAAGCAGGTTCAGGTCTCTGGCCTTGGTCTCTCCCAGTACCTGGGGCTTTGACTGCCATGAAAACACTACCAAAACCAAAACTGCGTCAGTGGGGAGGATGGCTGAAGCCAATACACTGAGGAGCTGCATCACCAGCTCAAAAATGCAGGCCCTCTGTGCAAAGGGCCAGTAAGCCACCCCTGGCTTTCAGTGTGCATTACAGCTGAAGGGTGTGCAAGCCAAATTCAGAGACAAGTATGTCACTGTTTTCACTAGTGCTAAAGGGGCAGCCGTGTTAGTTTAGTTCAGCAAAGCAAGCAAGGAGTCCTATGGCACTTTTAAAGACCAACACAATATACAATAAATAAATTTGTTAGTCTTTAAAAGTGCCACAGGATTCCTTTCTTGTTTTGTTTTCACTGGGTTACTTCAGGAGAGTTTAAGGCTAAGCTAATGCACAGGCATGGGGCCAATATAGTGATAACTAGCCACTTTGGATGCAGTGCTGCATCAGGAATATGGGACAGCAGCAACACTTCCTTGGGAAGAGCTGGTGCCAGGGATGAGTGGCTGCGAGTTCCCCTACTCTTACTTTGGAAATGAGCTGGAACAGTTTTGTTTGTGTGAATTCTGTTAAGCCAGGGGTCTGCAACCTGTGGCTCCAGAGCTGCCTGCAGCTCTTTGGCTGCCCCCTTGTGGCTCCAGGCTCTACCTGTTCCCCTCCACCAGGAGATCCAGCAGGCAGCCTGTGTCAGGCTCTGGGCTCCCCCCTGCCACCAAAGGACTCTACAGGACCCCACTCCTCATTCCAGGCCATCCCCCCTCAGGGGACTCATGTGACAGGGACCCTGACCTGGCTCTCTCCCCACCCCACCCCCAACATGAGGCTACACCCAGTGTGGCTCTCAAAACACTTGGTTATTGAA
This sequence comes from Podocnemis expansa, assembly GCA_007922195.1. NCBI lineage: Eukaryota > Metazoa > Chordata > Testudines > Podocnemididae > Podocnemis > Podocnemis expansa. The sequence goes on from ML681972.1 coordinate 6,813,468, forward strand.
GGAAATTTTAAAAATGGGTTGTTCCTGTCTTTTGGGTTGCCGACCCCCTGTGTCAAACAATCTTCCCATGCTTCGGGGTGAATCTGGAAATAGAAGAGGTCAAAGGAACCCCATCCTGCCTATAGTGCCAGCAGGGAGCCTCCCCTAAACTTTATCTCTCTTTTCCTAATAGTCTGCAGTTAAACCATAACAAGTCTCAAGTTCAGCTCATTGCCCCCATGTGCTGCTGAGACAAAAGTGACACCACAGGAAGCCTTGTCTTCACAGCTCCTTCTTTGCTGCAAAGTTGGACCTTATAGGTCTGACCACCCCTAAGCAGAACTCAATTATACTCAATCCTGAGGGCTATCTCTGTAAGAGATCTCTTGGGGCTGGGTTGCTGCTGTTGAACAGATTTAGCTGTTCAGAGCCTGAAATTTCTGAACAGAGAGTGGGTGCTTTGAACATGTTCCACAACTTAACATTTTCTTTGTGGTGGTCAGATGCCAAGAGAGCAGCAGCCAAGGTAGTTGCATTGAGAACAGTCCATACGCTCAGTGTGTAACAGAGAAGTGGAGCCAGAAGTGGACAGCAAGATGTTTTCTCCCTATACTGAAGCATTTAGCTGCAGAGTTTCTGCCCATGTATATGTGACTGAGTGCTAGTTAATCATTCAACTAATGGATAGTGCTGTTTCCTGCTGAGGAAGATAGTCTTCTTTGGTTGCAGGAATCTCCAGTGGAAATCCATGAAGAGTAGAACTGCTTCTTTCAACTTAAGCCTTTGGTCCTGGTGAACAGAGATGATAACTGAGATGCAGGTGAATTCCACCTAAACTTGGGGAACTCTTTAGTGGCATCTCACAGTATTCTTGTGGGGACTGTTCTATCTAAATTCAAATTATTTTCATGTTTGTGTTGAGGAAAGAAATCTGTGAAATGGTGAATTTGGGTTTACTAAACAGTCATAACATGTTATAAATATATAATAGTTATTTCATTTCTTTTATCATAGGATTTATAAAGTTATCAACTTTATTATTTACTTTTTTTTTCAGTAGCATTTGAATGTGGGGAGGGTAATGGTGAGCAATCTTTGCTGAGTGTCCCTTGAAGACTGAATCCTGGGTCTCCAGCTGCTTCTCCATAGGAGTTGGGGTTTATTTTATTTCAGATACTGGAGAAGGGCAATTAAGTAAACTTTAGCCCCCCTGAATGTTAAACTGAGGTTAGTCACAGACCAGGGAGCTCATGCGTCCATCACCCCTGCATCATCTATAGTGAGAACGAGGGAGCTCCTTCTGTGATCTCTCATATGTCACAAGTTATTAAATGTCACCCAGTTACCTCTGTATTGAAGCCACTACCTTGTATGTGATTAAAACATGTCTTCCAGAAAGGCATCCCATCTTGGTTTGAGAATCAAGAGATGGAAAGAATGCACCATTTGGTGATCTGTCCTAATTAATGGTTAATCACCATTATTGTTAAAAATGGGTGTCAAATTTGAATTTGTCTGGCCTCAGCTTGTAGACATTAGATTTTGTTTTGGCTTTCTCTGCTAATTAAAAGCAGCAAGAGTCCTGTGGCACCTTATAGGCTAGCAGATTTCTTCAAGCATAAGCTTGTGTGGGCTACAACCCACTACGTCAGATGCAGTGGGTTGTAGCCCACGAAAACTTATGCTCGAAGAAATCTGTTAGTCTGGTGCCACAGGACTCTTCTTCCTATACACAGACTAACATGGCTACCCCTCTGGAAATTTCTGCTAATTAAAGAGGTCTTTACTAGACAGTATTTTCTATGCTTGACAGTTTGTGTACACTGCAATCATCACCTTTCAATTTTCCTTCTGATAAACTGAAAGACTGCTCTTTATAAGGCATCCCATAGCATTTAAAGACTAACAAATTTATTTATTGCATGACCTTTCATGGGCAAAAATCCCACTTCAGCAGAGGCTTAGATGATGGGGAAACTTACAGAATGGGAGGAAAATAAATGCAGGGAGGTGTAAGTCATGGGATTAGGCCACACTGTAACAGCATTTTCTGCAGTTCTTGAAAAATTTAAGTGGCTCTTTCCTTCCCCCTTTCCAAGTCTTCCACACCATTTTGAAAATGTGGACACAAGAATTATATATCACTCTCCCCAGTGATGTATAAAGTGGTAAAATCACTTCCCTACTCCAGCTCACAACCTGTTCATACGAACAAGGATTATTAGATAAACTTTTGCCACACCATCACACTGGGAGTCATGCTCAGTTGCTTGTCTATTATGACCCTAAAAGTTTTTAGAGAGACCACATTTCAGGGTTCAATTCCCCCCCCCCCGAATGTATTCGTGGCCTATATTCCTCATTGCTAGTTGTATGACTGTACATGTGACTGTGTTAGAATAATTTTTGTTTAACTGCCCCCAGTTTACCAAATGACCCACACTCCCCTACCTTCTTTATTACTTACCACTCCACCAATTCTTGTATCATTTGCAAATTTTATCAGCAGTGATTTTAAATTTCCTTCCAGATTACTGAGGATATTATTGAATAGTACCAGGCCTACTACCAATTGTCTAGAAACACCTCTTTCACTTCTCATTCCCCATGGACAGCTAACCCAATTAGCATGTGCTCCACTGATATTGTATAGAGCTAATTTTTCCATCTGGTGTATGCAACTGAGCATTTCAAAATTCTAAGTGTATTACATCTATGCATTTACCCTCTGTAACCAAACCTGTACTCTCAGCCAGGAGTTCCCAAACCTTTTTCCCTGAGGCCCACCTGTATAGCTGCAGTAGCCATTGCAGCCAGCTGTTAGCATGCATCCATCAGGGAGTGGCATACCATCCCTCACTTTAGCAGGGAGCAGGGTCAGCAAGAGAGTGGAGGGGCCAGGCAGGTGCCATAGTTAGCCCCCACTGACACCTTCTGCCTTAGCACCCTGGTGAGTGCCTTGAGCTGGTTGCTTGGCAGCCCTGTCCCAGTCACCCACCCAGCACCTGGCTCTCCTAACAGGCACCCAGTAACAAGGAAAGGGCTTGAGAGCTGCCAGTGCTGGACAGTGGCAAACACCTGGGCCACTAGGCTTGGCTGTTACTGTGATGGTCCCACTTAATCACTGCTGATCCCTGAGAAAAGTTGATAGCCTTGGAGTGTGGTACTAACCCTCCAACTTCCTCCAGTCACTGTGGGAGCCACTGCTTCTAAGGGCCAGCCTCTTTCCTTGCTCTCCACCCATCTCCTGGCATCTCTGCTTCACCCTCTACCACCCACTGGGGATCACTAGGTTTTCCTACTCCTTGAAAGAGGCCATTGCCAGCTATCATCTACCAAGATATACCCTAAGGGGTTGTAAACTATGTCTAAGGCAGGGGTTCTCATACTGTAGGTTGGGCCCCCCAGGGGGGTTGTGAGCAACTTAGGGGGTGGGGTCACACAAATTCATTTATCATTTTAGGGAGTCACAGTATCACAAAGTTTGAGAACTGCTGGTCTAAGGGGTGTGCAAAACATGACAATGAAATCAAGTTTCAGATCCCAGTAAAGGCATTCAATTTGTCTAATCAAAAGTATGTGAATGCCCCCACCTACAGGGCAAAATGTAGAAGTGTTGTTGCTACAGAATTCCACAGTTTAGTGCCCTTTCTGACACTGTCAACTGCCATGCCAAGCAGATGCAATACTTATAGTTGAATTAAGTTAAGTTAGTTTTCAGTCAAGACTTCTATAGTAGGGAACTGTAGATCACAAGCTGACTTTTGAAAACGGTCAGCACTTCTGTTCAAAAACTTATAGGTGATCCACAAATGAAATAAAGGTTGAAAACCACTACACCATTACTAGGATTTCTTTTATTCCTACTATATTTAAAAACTCTTTCTTCTTGTCTTGTGCCATGCCAGCCATGGATGCAGCCCTCTTACTCTTAGTGTCTCTCATCAAATTCCCTGAAAGTCATCACCTTTAATTTATAAAAATAGCTGCCTATCTCACTTTGTTTTCATTTGTTATATATATTTTTTTATATCTCTAATTGCCACTGTCACATTGCCATTGTGCCAGGATGGGCTTTTATCTGCAGTTGACCTGTTCCTTGATTGTGGAATCATGGCTTTTTAGCCATTTAATAAAACTCTTCTTAAAGAACTCCCAATTTTTTTCCCCAGTCAATTTTGTTCATAATTTTATTCTGCTCTCAGAAATAAGTCCTTTTGAAGCAACATATATTACTGATGGGGCTTGTCTTCTGTTTGCCCACATTGAATGTAATCAAGTCATGTTCCCTAGTCCTTAAGAAACCATCAGCTTCCAGTCCAATTATCTTTATCAATCACAGTGAGGTCCAAAACAAGACTTACCTGATAATACTTTGCTTTACAACTTGTTTATATCACATGCTCCTGATTCTGTGCATAGCAATTTACTGTATTTTGGTGCCTGAGAAGTCCTGTTTGCTCCTTGCTCTTATATTTGACTCTTGCTCTTTGCATAAAATGGCATCTCTCTTCTCATTTCAGTTAAGAAATATGTACATCTCATAGATCTGCTCAGTCCTAAATGTAAATCCTGACTTGGCCCCAAACTCTACTGAAGCACAGCTGGCCCAAACTTGACCTGAGAGTGATGAATCATTTTCAGACGCAACCCAAACCTGACACTTTCTCCCAAAACTAACAATTTCTTCAGGCATAAGCTTTCAAGAGCTGCAACCCACTTTGTCAGATGCATCTGACGAAGTAGGTTGCTGTCCATAAAAGCTTATACCTGAAAAATTGGTTAGTCTTTCAGGTGCCACAGGACTTCTCTTGTTTTCACTGTATTAACACAGCTACTCCTCTGGAACTTGTTCTCCCAAAACTGTTAGCTCTGCTGCTCATCTATAGGCCTTGGCTATGGATTCATGAAGATGGTTTAAATATTAAGAGATTTTAAAAATATTTATTCAGGGGGGATTTGCTTTGGAGTGGTTTTTTGTTTGTTTGTTTGTTTGTTTGTTTGTTTTAAGACTATAGGGTTCATGTTTTCAAGTTTTATTTTCAATCATTAAGGCCAAAAACTTACTTTTTTAAAATGAAAACTGAGATGTTTGTATAATCACTTGCCTCTGACTTTAAGAAAGTCACCAGATATCATGAGACTCATAGTTGAGAGAATTGGCAACAATATAACTAGAAAGATATACATTATAGCATGCTGGGACCTGTGGTGTCTTTAGGTATCAACTTTATACTTATTGTGAGGGCAGCAGATTCTACAGAATCTATATTTATAGATTATATATAGATATATATAATTACAAAACTCTGCTCACTGCACCCTTGCAGCTGGTTCCCTGCTCCTACCTATTAATATGCCTTATTTATCTGATTTTAGCTGCCTTTCTTCCCACTTGCAGACTTCATACAGAAACCTCTCCATCTTTCCAGACTTTCATATATCTCTAGCTTCTTGCCCACAGTAGGGCTGCCAAGTTTCCAGTTTTTTAAAACCGGAACCTACAGGCCCACTCCACCACTTCCTCCCTGGTGCCCCAGGACTCACCTATGCACTACAGTGATTCACAAACGTTTTATGACTAGAATCCATTTGGGAGCCATCACAAATACTCAGCATCCAATGAAAAATAAAAATGTTTCAATTACAGTTGTTACTTATCCGCTTTTAGACAAGGAAACTCGTACTTTAATCCCCTGGTCTAGGTTTTTTTTTTAAGCAGCTCCTGTAGTTTTTAGGTACATTGCAGGTTGAGACACTACTCACACAGCTCTCGATCAGCTGAGCCACTTTTCAACGTACCTGGTGGAGGCAAGGCAGGAAGCCAAGTACCACATGGTGTATACCTTATTCTGCTCAGATGGCTTCAGGTGGAGCAAAGACAGCCACTCTGAAGCACTAGAAGATAGACGAATGGTATGAGAGTTGCATGAGTAGTAGTCAGGAACAAGAAAAGCCAAACAAGGAACCTGACTAATTAGCTGACCCAGGTTTTGTTCAGTCTTCAGAGGGGAAAGGCAAGGTTTGCAGTAAGGAGATAGGTAAGCAGGGCAGGGATGGAGGTTTTTTCAGTCCCAGATCAAAGGAACATACTTAACCCCAATCACAATTTTTAATGGTACAAAAATACATTCTGGGATTAAATCACTTCTGAATTTTGACAATCTCTGCTCAAGAGCAGCCTTGGCCTGGAAAGGCAGGAGATGCTTCAAGTCAGGACTGAGGTAGTTGGCTGAGAAGTGTGAAAGGGGTCCAGGATAGGAATGGCGATGGTTGCTGTGGGTCAGGACTGAGGTAGGAAGGAGAGTCCAAGACTGGAACAGCAATGGGGCTGCAGCTAGGATGGAAGGACTTCAGTAGATTTGTGCAGAAATAAACTTGCATAGCATCTACTTGCACCATACCTGGCTCTGCTTTGTGCTATCTGTCCTCCAATTCTCATAAGCACCCATTTCAAGTTTTGGACAGAGGAAGAAACTGCACATTTCATACTCATCCAAGGGTTAAGCTGGTCCTTTTTTAACTTTCAAAGCTCCCATTTAATTGGCCTGCATGCTGTGGAAAGCAATTAGAGGAGCAGCATGCCTTGCTGCCCCCATGAGCAATGTTTTCCTTGTTTCCATCTTTATATAGGCTCATCCCATCAATGCCTTTTTACAGTCCAAGCAGTGGTAGGGGAACTTGGCTGGATTTATACAGACAACACATGATTGATTTGTGCAAGGCCCAATCAAAATCCTCCAATGGTCAACTCTCCTATTAAAAAGTGTACAGCTGCACCTGGGCTGGAGTTGCCTTTCAGAATCACTTGCACTAAAGGGATTTAGATTTGCAACAAGAACCTTCCCAGCAGCCACTCACATTTACAGCAACCTCAGCTTGCTACCAGTAATTAAATATGCTGTCTGCCTCTTCCCTCTGTGACCCCCACCTTCTAGCACAGTACCAACTAAACTACAGCTGGTGGTCAAATACAGCTATCAGAGCTCTACAAATCAGCCACCCTCAGGTCTATCACAGAGGTTTGACCTACAAATTGCTTAGTCCTTTAGAACCAGACAGGACCCATAGTCTCTTGTGGCTGTCCTTGGACGTTACAGATAAAGATGGCTGCAATGAGCTAATGTTATGCAAATTAGCTATCAGGCTCTCAGCCAACTGCCAATGCCCTTGCTGCCTCTGTTCTAGTGGAAGAAAGTTAGGCTCCAAGGAAGCACAGCCTGCTGCAGTGTCTCTGTAGATTCAGATCTAACAAGATTAAAGAGTTCTTGGGGCTGTTTGCAGTTGTATTGGATTTCTTGATCTCCACAACACAACTGCAGGCCTGACCTGTAAATCCACTTTCAAACAGTGGCCCTGATTTAATCTTTCTCGCCTTCAGTCAGTTCCTGGTTTGATCCTTGTCCTCACAAACTATGCTGTTGATAGACCTGAATTAAATATCAGCTTCCTTGCAGTGTGTGCTCTCTCCTGGAGTGGTGGCAGTGACACATATCAATGAACCAATAGACAAGTCGTGAAGACTAGGTTCTCACAACTTGAAAAGACAGACTGTGGAGGGCTGGAGAAGGCACCAGCTTCATTGACAGTACTGAGCCCGAAGACCTATGTTCACTGAATTAAGTCAGCAACAGCAGTGCAAGAGAGATGTGACATAATGGTATGAACACTGTACAGAGAATCTCAACTATAATCCACACATTGACATTAACAAACTGCAAATGGTGCACTAAGGAGGAAGACAGAATATTATGTACTAGAAAAGGCTCTATTCCTTTAAACCATTACTTTAAAATCGAACTATTATTTCACCGTCAGGTTACAAACTTATACCCTAAAATTCAGAAAAAGCTGGCATATGAACCCCCAAAAAGAAGCGACTATAAGAGAAACCCAGACAGAACCTGACAGTATTGCTGTTACAACACTAGGATAAAATTAAAACCTTTCTTTGGAGGACTGTGGGAGACAGGCTTTGTAAATATGAAGTCATGCAAGCCAATGGAGAATGGACGTAGGAGAAATAGATAGGTAAATAAAAACATGACACAAATGGGCAAATGTAGGAGTCCAGCCAACTCCAGGTCATTTAAGATGTCTTGAAGCTCAGCATTTGGAGGTATCTTGCCTAGAGTGTGAAAGGAAATGATTACTGTTTCTAGTGGGAAAGAACAGGGTAAGCACGGATTGCAGCCCTTGAGCATTGTGCGGGATGGTGCTCACATTATCCCTGACCTTTCACATGAAGGTGGAATGTATGAACGGTATAGATCCCTACATGCACTGCTCCTTTTTGATTTTAGTGGTCAGCTCAGTGGAGCACCGCCTACAGAGGCTTAGTGCTGATCTGCGTGGCACTGGCAAAGGGCACTAGAGGGATCTGACTGTAGGGTCCACTAATGTGTAGACCATGCTAGTGCACTCGGAAATGTACCTAGTTCATATAGTCTCAAACAGGGCTTTGTACCTTTTAGAACCAGCAGGGTTGACAAGAAGCAGTGAGAGTGCAGCAACATTAGTGCACTGTACAGATCACACCTCTGTGGTGTGCTTTGCTGGGCCAGGTAGATGAGCCCTTGCAGTCTATTCAGGCTACACCCCTGAACGATGCTGGAAGAAGCAGCACTCCCAATACAGCTGAAAATAATTTTCATTTTACTCCTGCTTGTGTTCACTCAGAACTTACTGAAACTTACAGAATTTGAACTGAAATTTCCTTACTCTCTTCTCCTAGGTTATTTTTTGGCAGCAAAATATGAACAAAAAATACATGTATTTGGGCAAAAATCTAAAACTGTTTACAGCCTTGACAGTTCTCAGTCATGCCAGCCACAGAGGGAGGCTTACACAGATAGTTACTCCAGGAGGAGGTAAAATGAAATGTGAAAATCCAAATTTTGGAACAACATGAGCTTTTGACATCAGGACAGGGATATATCCCTCACTGAAATTCTTGGCCCCAACTGGAAGCATTTAGCAATCCAGCAAAACACAGACAGAGGCACAGAGTAAGAAACTGGAAGTAGTTAATGTTTTATAAGGAATATGGTATATGTTTGTAGTTCTAGGTGAACTTCCAAGCCCACAACAGCAACACAGAATGTATCTGCAGAGCATGTGGGACTTATAAAGACTCACTCTCCCTTCAAGCTACAAACTAGATCCTGGCCAGAATTTCAGAGAGAGAGAAGACTTTAATAAATCCAACCTACTGGCATATCTTTAGAGAAAGATTCTATCAAAGGAGTCATCTGGGGGGCATTAAAAAGGAAAAAATGACTGTCCACCAGACTGATGGTGTTTGAACTACATCTACCCTGACACAGGCACGAGCTCCCTCTTCGTCCATTCCGTTTGTTTTATCCTGCCAATGTAACAGATTGTTACACACTACAGCATTTCTACTGCAGTTTATCAAAGGAAAGTCTGAGCCCAGCCTCTCAGAGATATGAGTTGAGAGTTAATGAGAGCCCATTTAGATAAAGGAGAGCAATATAGAGCAGGATGGGAGGTGTGAAATACTTCAAACCCCATAAACCACCCTCTATCTCTACCAGTGTTATCTCCCGCAGAAGGGCACCAGCTGCTCCAGACCCCTTCCTAATCAGGAGAGAAGGCAGAGCTGTAGTAGAGGAGAGTGCTGACATAGGGGTCAGGAGATGTTACCTACTGTAAGGATGTGACAATCCTACTGCAGTTTGTATTGATCAGGAGACTCCTGGCACTGTAAATGTTTAAGATTTCTTAAGAGAGGAGCCTAACACAATAGTCCTGTATGCTGGACTGAGCTCCTTTGCAGCTCAGTGTGGCTCAACAGAAACCATTACTACCAACAAAGGGCTCCTTCTAAGAATGGCAGCTCCACAGAACTCCTTGGTCTAGTCCATCTTGGATCTGCAATGCCAGTGGGTGGCATTCCCTTTTCTTCCATCCCTTGACCCTAATCCCTTAAGAAAACTTCTTTACCTTTTGGGATATCATGCTCCAGAGAGTCCAGGAAGTCAATGGATGGGTCCAGGTCAGCTTTTTCCAAGAGTGTTCTATTCTTCAGGTTAACAGGCTCAGTGAAGTGGAAATAGGAGTTTAACTTTTTTGCCTCAGTCACAGACAGACCTGTAGCAAGAACAGACAGACACCATTAGCATCATACCTGATCAGACATTTTTTATATAAAGACCCCCTCACATTTCGGTCATTCATTGTTTAGAATGCACGGCAAACCACTCCTCTCCCCAGTTTTGTCCCCAGGGCTCCACAAAAAGATCAGAGACCTGCTGGAAATGGATAACCTCACAGTGTTAGGGGAGATTTTGCAGGCAATGCAGATGGCAGTCCCAGATTAGCAATGACTGCTGCACAAGACAAATCTCTCTATGCTCATTTGGCTGAGCCTTGCAATCAGAGAAAGAATTCTAGCACCGTGCCTTTCAACCTGTGGTCTGTGGATCCCTGGGGGTCCACAGACCAGGTCTAAGATTTCCAAAGGAATTTGTACCTCCATTTGAAATTTTTTAGGGGTCCAGAAATGTAAAAAAGACTGAAAGCTACTGCTTTAGAACTACAGTTACCAAATGCTGCTAGAAACTTTATTGACCACAGAATAAAGGAATCTCTATGCTCTGATTTTACAGACTCAGAGCCATCCATTAGTGATTTGGAATTCTTCCCGCACCCCTCACCCGCTCTGAGAACTATGCACTCCAAGGTAGTGATTTCTGTTAGCAGCTCCATACGTTGAACCAAAACTGAAGCAGCAGCAGTAGATTCCCTATTCTCTGTTCACCAACTAAGGCAGAACCTGAATACGAGCTAGAAGGAGAAAGTAATCCTTTCTTACTGATTTTGTATTCAAAGTACAGACATGTACCTGAATCCCAATAGAGATTATGTGGATTTACCTTCAAAGTTCCTGTTTTCATGGACAGGTCCAAGAGGGGTCTTCACAAATGCACCCCGGGGGACGATACCCACTGCCTTATCTATCTGATCTATTGTGGCTACAAGACGGATTTCCTCCTTGATCATGGGCTTTAAAGAAAAATAAGCAAACATTCAATCATAGCTTTTATTGTTTCATTAATAGAAATAAACTCAGGATGCCTGTAGGAACCACAATAAAGTCATAATCTTGAGTTTAATGGGATTATGAGAATGATCACACCTCACATATTCTTTGTAAAAGAACATAACAGGAAGCATTGTTAAAACCAGACTTGTCAAACTCAGCAGGGCAGTAGCTACTCTTCCCTTCCTCTGGATTAACCCAGGCATAGAGATCAGATTTTGGCCAAGTGCTTAGAAGCAACTCTTGTCTTCAGCTCCTACATAAACAGTCAGGCACGAGTATGAGGCAATGTCCAAATGTTAAGTAATGCTACATAAAAATTTTAAATTAATCCAACTAATTAATATAAATAGGGAAAAGGATATATCTGAGCCATCTATAACTCCCAAGATTAGCTGCAGCACTCAGTGAAAGTGTCTGCTGTTTCACAGAGACAGAAATCAGGGAAATGCAAGTTCGTTCCAATGTGAACAGGACTTCCCGTAAGATGTGAGCTATGTTGAGCTCCTGTTGAGCCCAAAACGCTACCAACCCTATTTCCCTAAGGCAAAAGTTCCTAATAGTTTGGGACATCTGTCAGCACCATCTGTTTCCCTACAACTCCTCCTACTTAGTGGTGCCCACTCAAACATGCATTGGTTATGAACGATGGGATCCTTACAAGTGTCAGACTTTGTACTGGAGCAGCGTGAACTCCATAGACAGTTAAGGCATTCACAGCTGGTTGGGAAGGGCAGCAGACTGGGGCCCAGCATGGATTGATTGCCAGGAAGAAGCATCAATACTAGTTTGTTCAGTTCAGGTGGGGAACAACTGTGTTAGGAGACAGCTTAGAAGACAGGTCTAGAAAATAGCTTGTTGTACTTACCCAACCTTCCTCCTCATACAGTCTATCAGTCTCTTCCCCTTTCTTCTCAGTGGGCTCATACTCATAAGATGGATCCCCCTGGAAACGGCCCTTTAGTCCCGCAGTCTGTGCGATCATTTCCTCAGTAGCTGGTGGCAGAAGGCTCCACTCTACACAGTTCAAGCTGTCAGCCACACAAACACAACAAAGGGTATATCATATTGAAATGCTGGGACCCTCCTTTTTGGACGTGATGCAGCCCACTGGGAGCCTTCCAAGAACCAGCAGTAACACAGGTGGCATGCAGAGGCTGACTGGAAATTGCCTTCTCAAAGCACCCCAGCATGGTGCTGGAACAGAGAAGCCACTTGGAGGGGCTAAGAAAGGCAGGATGGAAGCCGCACTGTATACCCTGTACAGCCAGCATCACACCGACATTTTCAATGGAAGGATGGTCCTTTGGTTAAAGAACTAGGAGGCCTGGGCTCTAGTCCAACCTTTGCCACAAATTTCCCTACCTGAACTTAGGAGATGTCTACACTGCTGTACAAGATGTGAGGCTGGTCTGGGTCAGCTGACTCAGACTCAGAGGGTGCAAAATTGCAGTATAGACGTTCTGTAAGTTCCCCCTCTTCAAAGCATGTGACAAGGTGGGATTTTCTCCCACAAAAGCTCATGCGATAAATAAATCTGTTAGTCTTTAAGCGCCACAAGACTCCTTGCTTTTCTTGCTTTGCTAGACTAACACGGCTGCCCCTTTGGAACTTAGTGTAGACATTGAGGCTCAGACTCTGACACCCCATCACAGAAGGTCCCCCAGCCCAAGCTCCAGGCTCTGCCTGAATATCTACATGGCAATTTTATAGACCCAAAGCCCAAGTCCAATGAGTCTAAGTCACCTTATCTGGCAGCAAGGCCATAACTATGGCAAGGTGAAAGGGGCAAGGCCCCAGGTGCCAATTTGAAAGGGCACCAGACCCTTTCCTGGCCCCAAAGAGGAATGTGCCTTAAAGGCACATTCCTCAGGGAGCTGGGGAAGGTGCTCCCCACCCAGCTCCAGCCGTGGTGGGGTAGGGAATCCCTGCTCAGCTCTACAGCGGCAGCAGGGGAAAGGAAACCCCAACCCGGCTCTGGCCATGGTAGGGAAAGAGAATCCCCGCCCAGCTCTGGTCTCAGCAAGGAAGGGGTTCTCCCCCCGCCCCCGGGTCCCTGGATATAGCAGGGTAGGGAACACCTTGCCTGGCTCTGGCTGCTGGGGGAGGGGAATGGATGGGCCCCAGATTGGGGCCCAGGTGTGGGGCAGAGGAGCACCTTTGGGGCTGCTTGCCCCAGCCACCGATATTGTTAGTTATGGCCCTGGCTGGCGGTGCTATGGGTCTTTAATTGCAATGGAGACGTACCCTTAAGCAGAGGCAGCCTTAGGCAACTGGGGACCCCTAGGCGAAGGCCGTTTATGGGACTCCCTATAGGCCCCCAATACTGCCCTCACCGAGACCCTGGGCCCCCACTGCCACCCTAACAATCCCCCAATCCCCACTCCCACGGGAGGAAGTGGGGGGCCAAAAACCTCCAGGGCCAGAGGCTGTGCCTCCCGCTTGCCCGCCCACCTGGCTTCTCTGCAGCAGAGGTGGAGCAGCGCTCCCTGCATACACCCAGCCAACTATGGCTCCCCACAGGAGGAGAGCAGCCGCTTCAGTGCTGCAGCTTGCCAGGAGTGGGGCCCCCTGGAGTGGCCTGCTCCAGAGAGTTCAGGCCGCTTTGCCTCTGGCCACCCCAGGCCTGAATAGAGACTGCCTCGCCTCCAAGGCCTAGACTGAGCCAGTTCAGTGCTGGGGTGACTGGGGGCGAAGCAGCCCGATCTCTTTAGAGCAGCCCACTCTAGAGGGACCCACTCCTGGAAGCTGCAGCACTGTACCACACCAGCTGCTCTCCTCCCTCCTCCTGTGGAGGTTTGTCTGGCTGTGTGTACGTGGGGACCGCTGCTCCGCCCCACTGCAGAGACCCTGGCCAGGAGGCCAGGTGGCACAGCTTCTGGGCATGGCAGCCCACACCCCAAGAGTGCAAGGTAAGTGAAGCAGGTGACCACTATGGGGCCCCCTTACTGCTCGGGGCCATAGGTGACCACCTGCTTCGCTTACCCCAAAAGCCGCCTCTGCCCTTAAGCAAGCTTGTACACCTTTCGGCTTCTCAGTTTTGCCTGTGAAATCCCCTTCGCATAGGGAAATTGTGAGAAAAGATCCATAAAGGTCTGTGGGATGCTCAGATATTATGGTGCTGAGCATAAACCACCACAAAACGTCTAGCCACAGTGAAGAGGCAAAGAGAGAAACCCGCTCTCCCCCACCCACTGCCCCACTTCAGCTGCAGGAGCAAGTCAGGCCCATGGCCTCTTGCTCTCTCCTGTGTGGAGGCACCTGGGAAAGAAGCTGCCCCTTCTGGGCCCATGGGGAGAGAAACCCAGCTCCCCCCCCAACACCTGTATGAATAGCTGCTGGGCCCAGCCTGCCTGGGTCCCCCCTGGCCCCCCCCCCCCCCCCAGGCTAAGCTTACCAGATACCAAAACATGGAAAGAAGGACAGGAAAGGACGAAGAGGAGCACCCATGGAGAAAATGTAGTATTAATGTAAAATTCGTCTGTTTTTAGGGGGCTCTGGATTGCTCCCCGCTAAAACCAGGGCGTTTTGGGGCATTCCAGCATCCTTTACGCCCAATAAGTAAAAAGCCAGGCACGCTCCTGTATTTTTAAAACGCCTGCCGGCCGGAGGAGGCGAAGGTAAAAAGGAGGACATGTCCTCCTTTCGCCTGACAGCTGCTAACCCCAGCCCAGGCCTGTGCGCACGGCTCCTGCCCCGCCCCGCCGCCCAGCGCACCTGTAGAGGCGGCTCCGGGGCCCGGCGCGGTCTGCCCCCAGCCCCTCGGCGATGTAATAGGCCCCGCGGAGGCCCTGGATGCGGCCCCAGAGGCGGACCCGCTCGAAGCGATAGTCCCGGCGCAGCAGCAGCAGCGAGGCCCGCAGCGCCGCCCGCTTCTCCGGGCTCAGCCCCGCGCCGCCCCCGGCCACCAGATCCAGCGCGTAGGGCAGCGACTCGGCGTCCATGGCGGGGCCGCCGGAAGCCGCGTCCCGTTACCTGGCAACCGCCTCCACGGAGACCCGGCGCTCGGCGGGGGCGTTGCCGTGGATGCGAGGTCAGAGGTCACGAGGTGCTGGGGTCGGAGGTCACGGGCGGTTGGGGAGCTGGACCGACCTGCTTAACCCGTTACATTGGTGGGGGCGGGGAATGCTCCGCGGCGGCTCAAAAGTGACGGTGAATCGAACTCGGCCCCCTGGAAACAGGGCACAGGCAGCCGGCGTCGCCATGGCAACCGCAACCCCCGCGGCGCCATGGCAACGGCAACACCCATAGACAGAAGGGACGCCTGGGCAATGTTGAGGGGCCATGGCAACCCCAGAATAGCTGGCCTCAGATAAAGGACAATAATGGTCCCCCAGAGCCTCTCCCACCCCGGCCAGGCACCCCTGTGCCCCGCGGAGAGCGTGGCGGTGGGAACAGGCACAGCCACATAGGGCAGCGTTTCCGCAGGTGTGCCGTCAGGTCTGAGCAAGTGTGCCACAAAATTGTTTGGAAAATCCACTCAAAGAGCTCTGGATTGGTTCGTTGGCTCATGAATGTTCATGCGTTCATTTGGAAAATATATGGTGGTGTGCCACAAATTAATTAAAGGTAGCAAGGGGTGCCACAGCAGAGAAAATGTTGGGAACCACTGACACAGGGAGTTGGGGCCAGGCCCTGTCACATACACCAGGGTTATCCTGAAACAAGGGGTAAAATGGCCAATCTGCTTCATCCCACCAACAAGCACAACTGGCCTGGGCATTCGCAGGTCTCCAGGCAAAGGCAGGAGTCCAAGATCCCAAAGTATGGCAGGAGGCTGGGGAGCCCTCACAGAGGCTGAATGACTCAGTGTGTAACTGGGTTGCTATCTCAAGGGCTCCCAAGAACTGGCTACACTCTCCCCCTTTTGTGTGCAGTAAACCTGTACTTTGCTGACAGGATGGATGCTCCTGCTGCAGCCTCAACCCCCACTCCCATTAGCAGGCAGGGAGCTACGGTTCAGTCAAGTGAGAGGAGAAATCCAGATAGTACCTAATCATCTGTAATCATGGCAGGGAGTTGCACAGGGGTCATTTAAGGGGCAGTTCTGTGCTCCTCTGATTGTTCCCCGTTGTAATGGAGGAGACAGCAAAGATTGGCCAAGAGTCTGCAGATGCAGTCCAGCCAAAGAAACCCCTTCATGCTGTTCCTGTGTAAAGAGGAGCATTTCCTAGACCATATGAAACGAGAAAGCGGCTGGAGCAGGTTGCGCTACATAGCTACACATCAGATCCTCTCTTCAGGAAGCTGTACACCCACAAAGTAAGTCTGTGAACCAGCAAGATAGCTAACTTTTTTTGTGTTTAGGGTACCATTAAGGACTCCTTCCCCATTTCCTACCTGACCAATCCCTTCCCCTTCCCCCTCCCCCATGAATTCTGCTCTCTGGTGTGATTTTTACAGATGTTATTATGTATCTTGTATGTTGTGGCAACATTTGAGGGCAGCTATCCAGATTGGGGGCCTATCATGCTGGGCTATCTAGAGTCCAGGGAAAGTAACGGTCAGTTGGTTAAGACAAACAAAAGGAAGTACTTTACACAAGGTGCAGTCAACCTCTGGAATCCTTTGCCACAGAATGGTATGAAGGCCAAGGCAATAATAGGCTTAAAAAAAGATGTGGATAAGTTTGTAAAGGATAGGTCCATAAATGGCCATTATACAGGATGGGCAGGGATGTAAAACAGTGCTATGAATTGTCCCTAGCCTCTGTTTGCCAGAATCTGGGAATAGGCAATATGGCATGGATCACTTGATGATTATAAGTTCTGTTCATTTCCTCTAAAACACCTGGCATTAGCCACTATCAGAAGGCAGGGTACTGAGCTACATGGACCATTGGTGTGATTCTGTATGGCCATTTTTATGTAGTCCTCATGGTTCTGGAGAAAAGCTGGAAAACATGAATCCTAAAGGGTCAAAAGTAAGATAGACATTTACTTTTTTACATATCACACAATTTTTAAGCCATTTATTATTTTGGGGGCTTATGTCATGAATTTTGAATGCTTGGATACTGCTGTAATGCAAATTAAAATAATAGTAATATGTTGTCCAATACAGCTTAACGCTGATATTCTTGCTTAGTATTTATTGCAGAAAAGCCTGCTTATTTAATTGAATTCTATTCCTATAGAAGAGTTGCTGGGGCAAACTCCCAAACCTTATCTTATTTACAAACAGTATCCCTTGTGCCATCCTGATACTTGTGCAGACAAAGTCCACTGAAGTCAATTTATTTCCTGCAGTTCTATTACACTGTAACTTGGAGAAGAATATGGCCTCCAGAGTCTAGACAGGAAACTTCTTGCCATGAAGAGCTTACATTTTAGTTTTCAGTTAAGATGCACAGAGGAAAAGATGAAGGTAACAATAATCAGACAGTTAACAACATCTACAGCTTGACAGCGCTATATCACTTAAAGATTTTTTAATTGTACATAAAAATTCTTTATCAAATATAACTTTCTGGATTCCCTTCACGTTTCCTCACCCACTCATATCATAAAAAAGAAAAAAGTGACCCTGGGATGGCTGCCTATAACTTTTCTATTTGGTTGGTCTCCTCATTCTATATAAAGAAACTATTCTCAGCTGCCCCTCTACCAATCATAATTAAATTTAGCATTAGTCCTGGATGTGCTTTCTGAAAGGTATGGCACCAAATCTGGTCAATTATTTTTAGTTAATTCTGATGAAGGGGGTCAGATTGATAACCCTGGAGACTAAGAGCTTCTATTTAACCTTTGGTCATCACAGGTACTAACAACTCCAGTTTTCTGTATATTCTGTCATCTGCCATTGTACCCCATTCTGATCAGGAGAAATTACCTGTAGAAGTAAGAAGAAAGTACAGGCTCCAGAGTCAATTTTGTCCCTGGTTTCTCTGCTGATCCTGCCAACTACACCAACTGTTAGGGTGACTTTTTATGATATGGACAGCTGTCCAATAGGAACTAAATTGAGACTTCCATCGCAGTTCACATGGGTCAGCCAGCCACCCCCACATGTTAATGACTTTCTATCACTATCATTGCTGGATTCAAACCAGATGCTGAGAGCTAAAAGACTTTTTATCCCATTACTGATCCCCTAAGCCACTCAGTCTCCAGTCTCTGCCTGTCCTGACTGAAGATTATCGAAAAGGAAATCTATAGTTTAAGGAAATTCTTCCAGGTTCAATAAAGCCTGGTGGGTAACTGTACTCTGCCTTGCTTTGTCCTGACCCCAATTACTGAACACTGATAAGGATCGGGAACTAAGTGGCTGTATTATTTAACAAATGAAAGGTCAAAAACGCTGCCATTCAGTAAGGTCAAAGGTTACCATCACTGTTATTAAACAATTTGAAAGCAACCTCTCCCACCAGTGGCTGATCCAGGATAAAGTAGCAGGCAGCTGAGGAGCCAGGTAGACTGGGTGAAGCAAAGTATGGACACCAGACACAGTTCAGTTCAACACTTGGTTGTTGGCTTTATTTTGAATAGCTTCTTCAGGAGCACACACCAACCTGTTGTTACTGCAGCTAGCTTTCCTGCCTGTATCCCAGATGAGATTTCATCATCTACCACAGGTTATCAGGGTGCCTGTCCTGTCAGAATTATCTCTCATTGGTTGAAATATTAAACTGAGGTCCTGTCTATGGTCCACATCTCTGGCAAGATATTAAATATCTTATGGCAGTTTTCTAAAAGGAGTTAAAGAAAAACATGCAATAAATAAATGTGTTAATCTTTAAAAGTGCCACAGGGCTCCTTGTTTGTTTTGCTCAACTAGACTGACACATCTATGCCATTGGAACTTAGCATCAAATATTTCCTCTTTGATTGGACCAGTTCTAATGCTGGAGACTGTGTGCAAGCTATTGTTGGATACAGGATAGCCACTGCAAGTTTTTCACTTGAGTTTAGAGATACCACCAATTGTAAAGATGTAGAAAAACAATTTCTCTTCTATGGTGTTTAATTAGGGCATCACAACTCAAGAAAGAACAGTTGCTGATCCATTAACTACCTCCTGGGAACCAGCTAGAGATATCATATCAATAGTGACGTAAGCAATGTCTCCATACCTCCTGAAGTAACTATAAAAGGGTCTCAGGACTTCCCTGCCCCATACTGGGGAAGACAGATACATACTCCCCAGCCAAGGAAAATCCACTGAGATTGGATGACCAGCAAGACAGACCTTCAGAGCTCTAGAAGGGCCAGGAGGAAATGCTGGCAGATCAGGAGCCAGCAGACCAGTTAAGACAGAGCTGGGTGAGATTGGGACATACTAGAGGTTCCTTAGGGAGAACCTAAAACCTAGGCCCTGGCCCTTCTAGTAAGCACTGCAAGTAAGTGCTTAGATTTTGAAGTTTTTTGCACTTGGTTTACAGATACAGACAGCAAAAGCCCAAGTTGCTGTTTTGCTACATTACGGATAAGAAACTGTTGCCAAACTTGTGCCACAGGCTACCCTGGCCAATGCAGCTGGCCATACTTTACAGACTAAGGCAGGGTTAGGTTGCATTACTATACACAGCCTGAAAGACGTGTACTGTGGAGCACAAAGGATACCACACTAGGCCATGAAGGACTGCCCTACAGTGGGCTCCATGAGACAATCTCTGCCCATTCCAGAGTGTCCAGTAATCCATCACTACCCTCAGATTATGCTATGAACAGAGGTGGGATCAGTATCATTGTCATGCTGTGGGTTTACTTCCTGGGACTGTGAGACAAGACTGAAGTTGGCCTTGGAGGAGTGACAGGTGGGCTGAGATTACTTTTCCCTAGAGTGTAAGCTCAGACCTTCCCCATGGCTGTCTCCAGACTGTCATCAGTTTCAAAAGATCCATGACTTTGAGGGATTTGAGGGCATAAGTGGGCATTAAAGGGGTTAGATGGGTGTGTGAATGCTCGCAAGCAGGAGAGAAGAGTACATGCAGCTTTCTGGGTTAAGGGGGATTGAGGAATAGGAGAGTTCATGCTGGATGGACTAATTTGGGAGGAGTTTGTGCATGATAAATGATTGCACAAACTTCATCAAGTGCTTCAAAGTAAAACCCTGAGCTGTACTAAACATGAACAGGGAGTTGGAGCTCAGTGACAGCACAACAGTGATGGAAAGGTGGAGAGATGTTCCTTTTTCTCATAGTACAAGTGCTCTGTTCTGGCCTAGAGTTTGTACTAAACGTGAAAAGACACAAATTACTCTGAATGCAGATTAATGCTAGAGACTCACAGTTTCTTTTGATTTTTTTTCCATGACTGTCACCCTTTTCTCCATTGCTGTGAAAGTTTCAGGGACCTTCCATACATTTAAGTTTCCTCATGGATGAGACCTGAGGCAGCTCAGTAAACTGGCTTTAGAGTTGAAAAGATCTGGGCAGGAAGGGGTGAGAGATTCAAAGTGCTCCAGAGCCTGGGATTCATCCCACATGTTTCACATCTGGAATCCCTGTAGTAGCATTCTCTGTAACAAGATAGGAAGAAACCAGGCCAGTAGGTCATGATGGGAACAGCTGTGCTGAGACAGAGCAAATCTGTGGGATAACTATGGCCTGCTTTCCCTAGAGATTCTCTTTGGTGTGAACTTGAGTAAGAAATGTGCCCAGACAATGTGGTTATCCTGCCTGGTCAAGGAAAAGACAGGCACCAGGGCCAAAGAGCTATCTTCATTATATTAGTTAGTTACATGCATTTTTCTCTCTTTTGCTTTATTCCACATTTTTCAGCACTTCTGTAGCAGTATCCTTCTTCCTGCACCCTGCTGGAGCAGAGGAAAAGTGAAGAATTTATGAAAGATATGCCAGCGTGTCATGCAGGGGGCATGACATGAATAGGACAGTTGCCATTCTCCTACTGACAGACCCTGTGCAGAGCCCTCTTCCTTTGTGCTCTCAATGCACTCAGAGCAATGAGATATAGGCTTCTGTGGGACATAGTACTCACCACACTGCCAATCAGACTGCCCACAGTCTGACAGAGAGCGTGTTGCTAAAGCACTTCAGGAAGGGTAAATATCACAGAGAAGCTCTTTTATGAAGTCACAGTCATGCCTCCTGAGTTAAGGTTGTGGAAGAGTTCAATGTCTGTATTTATTTATTTGACACATTTCCAAGGAGACCGTTGTCCTATTATCTTGGCAGTTTTAATATAAATAGTTTGAGAAAATACATTTTTTCTTAAATTAGGAAATAATATTTGTCTTGTTCCTCATGTCATCCACTGCTCCTTTCTTGAAGGATACTAGACTCATAAGAGAACAATATTCCAAAGAATTAGTAATTAAGAGGTAGCTCAAACAAGGAGATGCATCTTCCTTCATGCCCTAAAAATAGCAAGATGTGAGCTTTGATAGATTTTGTGGGGAGTGAATTCCTGTCTGAAGAGCCTATGTCTTATCCCTACACATTCAACCCTGGAGATGGACCAACAGCCAAATCATCTCTGTGATCTGCAACTGTGGCAGTGGGACAGGAAGAGACGTGGTCCCAAAGATTGCCAGGGTCCTGGACTACTAGGGCTTTAAAGATCATGAGCTAGATTTTGAATTGTATCCAGAAGTGAATTAGCAGCCAGTGGAAAGCACAGCACTGGTCTGACCATGGTCTCATCAGCCTGTCCTATAGAAAGCAGAGCAGTACATTCTGTAGCCTTCAGTTGGCTCTAGGTAGAGCATGTTATAACAGTTTGGCATTGTGAAGTGAAAAAAGTCTGAATGACCATTGCTAGAGTCCCAGTTGAAAAGAAAGCACACAATCATTTGACCATCTGAAGATGATAAGGACATTTCTGATTTGCTATCAGAGAACCCAGAGCAGAAATGAATCCACAAAGATGCTGGGATCACAGAGCAAGTTGCCATTAATTCAGTGAAATGACACTTCCTCAGAATGATTTTGTTTCTTATTTAGAATGAACCTTATCTATCTAGTGAGAGTCATGTTATTAAGTGAGCCAGACACAAGAGGAGCAGAAAAATGTCATTGTCTGCATTCCAGAGCGGTAGCCATGTTAGTCTGTGTACAGCAAAACACCAAGAGTCCTGTGGCACCTTAAAGACTTCATTGTGAAACTGCAGAGCTGGAGCTGATTTGCAAGCTTGACACAATCAGACTGGGTCTGAATGGGGACTTGGAATGGTTAGCACATTACAAAAAGTGATCGTCCCTGTTCACACATTCTCTCCTTTTGATCAAATGGTGTGAATGGGCCCCATCTATCCTCTGAACTGATTTTGCTAACACTTGCACTCCTCCATTCTGGCATATGTATATATACCAGGCGTGGCTAAACTGCAGCTCATGAGCCACATGTGGCCCTTGAAAGAAAAAGTGCAGCTCACAGAAGAGCACGGTGGGGAGAAGTGTGGCATGTTTGAAGACGGTGGGGAGAAGTGTGGGCATGGTTAGGGATGGCAGGGAAGCAGCGGCATTTTTACTGTAGGCCTAGTTTTCATGGTAACCTTAAGTAATTATTAGAATCTGACATTAGTAGTATCCATATTTAATCTCCTTTTATGATATAATTAAAGTGTGCAATGAATTTTAAACTTAATAATTTTGGATTAGGTAAAAGTATATGGTTATATGCCTCAGTGCGGCTCACAAAGGTTTAATAATCAACTTGTGTGTCTCTTGAATTCCCTAAGTTTGGCTGCCCCTGATATATACCTCTCAACTGTAGTTTCCACTTCATGCATCTGACAAAGATGCATCTGTTAATCTTGAAGGTACCACAGAACTCTCATTGTTTTTATTATCTGGGTTCGTTTTTTTCATTCCAACTCCTGGTTTGACACCCTTGATCTTGCTCAAGAAAATTCTTTCTTTCTAATTGAAATGTCTGCTCAGTCTCAGGTACCTGTTTATAAAAGTTTACAGGCACCAGAACTAAGAGTCACAGGGGAGAACTAAAAAATCAGTCTGTACTGCCTGCCTAGTTAGGCATTTAGCAAAACAAACAAGGCGTCTGGTGGCACTTTTGAAAACTAACAAATTTATTTATCAACTGTCTACCACTTTGGAACTTGTCATCATGCTAGTTAGCTTGCTCTCTCTCTCTCTCTCTCTCTCTCTCTCTCTCTCTCTCTCTCTCTCGCTGTGGGAGCATTGGCAGTCTGCCAATGTGTCTCACCCCCTCTTGTGGTCAAACATATACACACACCCCTTAGTAACTATTCTGGGTTTGTATGGAGTTCCACAATTGTCAGTAGCTTCCTCATAACAATATGTTCAGACAACACAGCTGTCTCATTCTGTGTACAGTATCTTCTTCAGTCTCTCTCCCAAGGATGCAGTCAATTCAGGTAAATTACAGCAAGAGAAAGGTATCAGTATGTATTCATTGCTTTCCATGCTGCATCTGCCAATGCACCCGTTCATTGCCCTTCCTCTCTCTCACATGTACGCAGTCCAGAGCCTTTCTCCATGGAGTCTTAAATTTTGCATTAACAAAAGGAATATCTTTGTTGCTGTGGAAGTGGGAAAAATGCTTTCTCTGATCTGGTTCTAGAGAAACTTTAGTCCTTTGAAATCCCCAGTCTCAGTCTCCTCTCTGCCTCTGTTCAGAGTTGGGCTATGACTGAAGAAACCTGAGATGGCTCAGGAGACAGAACAGCAGACTGCCCAAACTATTTGAAGAGCTAATACTTCTCCCAAATGCTGGCACCTGGGAATCCTTTAATGTCTTAGATGGTGCTTTGGGCAGACTGAATATCTCTTTTCAGCAACAAAGGCCCTCAAAATATTATTTATTTATCTCCCTTAAAATACTTACAACAGCATTCCATTGCTGCTTCCCATCTCCTGTCTTTCTACCGGACACCAGGAGACCAAATTCTGCTCACAGTGACGATGGTTTTATTCTTGTTTAATTTATGTCCACTGACTTTAATGGAGATACATTTACATCTGCTTTTTTGAGAGCAGAATTTATCCCAGAATATATGCTGTATAATGAAAGCCTAAACTATCACACTCACTGCTCTGAAGGGTATTATATGTGAAATATTTAAAACATTTAATGGATTTATACCCCCAGCATAGCTATTGAAAATATAAGTAAGTGCTTGTAGCTGGGGGTGGGGGTGTCATTTAAAGTAGTGATGGATCACCCTGCTGTGTTTTATATCATGTGTTGGCAAATCATGTTAATCAAATGAGCCGTCATTGACAGGGCTCTGTTGGGTTGGATTTTTGTTTCCCCTCAGTTTAGAGACTCCCACTGGTACCAGAGAGACACAGGCTGAGGTTTCATGGGTGTATGCGACGACTCACTCCATTAATTTAATACCCAGATCCAGACTTATAATCCTCTGAAAATTATTTTCTGTGTCTCTCCTTGCCTCTTTGATTTGTCTGTCTTTGTCTGAATCCCTCCTGGATAGAGGTTAACCCTATAAAGCACTGATCTATAAGAAATCCTCAAGCCACCCTTTTGGGTTTGATACATTTTCCAATTCAACAGTCTCTAAAAGTTTGGGAAAAGTTACAGCAAAAAATAGGCAAGTAAATGCTTCCCCTTCAGAGAACTCCTCAGCTGTGGGGAACCTGGCTGGCATCTGTTTCTCATTGTGTCAGAGGTTTGTACAGCACCCAACAATGTGGCACCAATCTCAGTGGGAGTCTCTGGGAACTGATGGAATACAAGTAATAAATCATCTATAATAATGAATGTATGGATACTGACTTGCTTCTGGAGTCTCCTCTATGGTGCACCCTCAAAGTCACTTACATTACAGTGACTCTGCTCTTATCCAAGAAATACTAGAAGTTGCTCCAGATTTTGGACATGAAAGTTTTCTCATGATGGTAACAGATTCCCTTCCCCCCAGACCTCCAATTTCATATTAACATGCTGCCATCTGACAAATGACTTGGCTCTATATGCTGCACTCATGACTTTGCACTGCAGCTCCAATGCTATTATATTTTTGGGACATATGTCCCTCATGATAGATCATAAATTGGGCAATAGAATCACTGAATGATGAGCTGTGACATCTATGACAAGTAACTCATGATGCCAGCATGTGACAACCTGAAGCATAAGGGCTAAGTCTGAGTAGTGCTCCTGAAGTGAGGTGCCACTGTCAAAGACAATCACTTTCTGGGTCATGTGTCTGACATTTCTTTCGCATTACTTCTAGTTGCAGGGGAGCCCATCTCAACACAGAACTGTTGTGGAGCTGCCGGGCTGATCTGGAGCTTCCATGACTCCCATGTTTACAAACACCAACCTGTTTGACTCCAAAATGTGGAACCACTTAGTGTTTCCTTTCCATTTGACCCTGGCTTTGTTTCCACTCCAGTTAATCCAGTATCACATCTAACAGCATGTGATCACCTGTCTGTGAAGTAATAGGATGCTGGTCAGACCTTTATGAACTTCACTGGAGATAGCTGATGGAGATAGAAAAACTGAAATCAGGACCCTGGTGTGCTGGCAGCCAGTGCATATTGGGGTTAAACCTTGGTCCTACTAGAATTAGTGGCAGTAGTTGCCACTGACTTCAGTGAGCCAGAATTTCACCCACACAGTGGAAACATAGGCCCTCAAGATGGTGGAAAAATCAGCAAAATAGGCTGTCATGGAGAGACAGGAGAATGAGCCTACAGCTAGGGAAAAGGCACCATAGGTAGTGTGAGAAAGTTACAGTGGCGATGTAATGTGAAGAAGACCTGGAAAGTGGATTCACATGACAATAGCAAGCGCTAAGCTTGGTTGATGACTAGCTAGCTCTCTGTGCCCTATAATTCCTCCCTTGTAAACATTCCTAGATTTTCTACCCCACAGAGCAGCTGCCTCAGCTATGTAAGTACGTCCAGCAGGTAATTCCTGGCAAACACTAGGAACCTGGTTTTGGAAGGGGTGGTTTGCAAGAAATCTCAGCTTTTGGCATAATGCAGGACCATATTAAATAACACCTTCTTGGGTGCTATGAACAAATAATAATACTGTCATTCCTCCTCTCCCCCATTATTCTTAGACTGAGTCCTTCAAACAAGTAACACCCTAAGGAAGGAAGGACAGTAACTTCTTCACATTTGAATTTTCTTAAAAAAAAAAAAAAAAATCAGCCTTTAAAAAAAGCTCATATTTTTGCAGGGATTTGACCCTCTTGAATACATCTGGGCTGGACAGAGGGAGCACTTTCTCTCTTTCTCACTCCGCAGGGATTGTGAGACGTTGTTTACTGTGTATGAGGGACAATTTATGTAGACTGACTGTTTAATTGTTATGGAGGTTGGATCACAATTAAAGGGACTAGAGGAAATGGTGAAGACAGAATCCCTGTGAACAGAGAGAGCAAGGGAGTTGATGAGTGTGGAAGATTACAGAGCTATCTCAGGTTGGAAAATCTTGGTAGATACTGCCCTCTTTGTACCACAAACAAGACTGCAGCTTCTGTTCCTTTACCATCACTAATCTTGCCTGACAGACACGTGGATGAGATGCCAGCAGTTCAGCATTGCCTCTTGAAGCTAATCTTTGGGCATTTAGAAATCATGTGCAAGTCAGGGGTCCTAACACCCTCAAGACCAAGCACAGCCAACATTTATTTAGGGGTAGTTATGCTCTTACAGGAAACTCTTGCAAATATGAGCACAGGAGCCCTTACACCCTGGCAGACATAGCTGCAGGGTGCTCTCACCTTCCACAAGATCATTAGAATGGCACGTACTTTAAGCTCTGTTTCCTTTGAAGTAGTTAGACTGGGAAACTGAGCACCTCTGGTTGCAGGAGCCTATGGGAAGCCCTGAAGATGTAGCTTTAGTGAGCCCCTCATTAGTGAACCCTCAGAAACATTTCTATGCACACATGAACTTCATCACTGGAACACTATCATGGGACCTTAAATTTCTTTTACTCAAAGAATCATTCTTGTAGTTGCACTGGAACCCTCTCTGCCCTCCCTCTGAGCCACACAAAAGGGGACAAGAAAAGCACAGTCGGCTTTGAGTGCATGTGTTGCAGTGTAACAGGAGTCAATAATGGAATATAGAAAATAAAGATGTATGCAGACAGGAGAGTTTTCATCTTTAGGAGGAGAAGCGGGATGGGATCTGGGCTTGGAGATGAACATGGGTTGCGCCTGGCTGGAGCAGAGCTCAATGACACACCTGTTTGTGTGGAGGAGTTTGGAGACAAATATGGCTGACCAAGCACATTCAGCAAGGAGGAATCATGCAGCTGCTCTGTCTGGCTAATGCTTAGGTGCCCCAGAGGTCCCGAGACCCTCTCAGTTCCAAGAACTATATGAAGAGGCAGCCAGGAGGAGTAATGAAAATACAAACTAAATAATCAGGAAAAGAAACAAACTGTGCTGAATGGCAGCTGGTCTTTACTGGGTGATTTGTGTAAATACTACAGGGGTCTTGTGAATAGGCCCTGGGAATCCAGTCCCCGGAGAGGGACTCAGTTGGGCCAGAACATTGCTCCCCACAGGAGGTATGTTTACTGCTGCACAGTGCCGGGTGTCTGCTGTGAAAACATTCCACTGCTGATCACCAGTATACTCTGACCTCTCAGCCAAGAGATGTTTCCTCTCTGTCTGTGTACATCTGCCTGTGCCAGAGAAAAGCAAGTGTTTGAAACAGATCCCACATTGGAAATACTCTTCTTAGACCCCAGATGCCCGTGCACTTCAGCTCCACTCTGGTCATGGAACAGCCCAGGCCAAAATAATGGCATTTTGTCACTATTTCATATGCTTGACACTGTATGGTGCTCCTTTATACCTGCATGCTGTTACCTTGGAAGTTACTCCAAGGAAACCAGATATAAGGACCTGTCAGTGTGGGTGACCTCCAGAAGAAACAGGCAACCTGCCAGCCCCATGAGGTCTCAGTTTCTGGTGATAGCACTGCTCTTGAGTGGTGGTATACGAACAGTCATTCAGTGAGTAACTAATCAAAGGCTCCAGTCAGCCTCTCAAATTAATGTTCCACCTTTCCATTTTTTTTTTATATATACCTTTTGTTTTCCTCTTTTTCTTTCTCTCTGTTCCTTTTCACTATTCAGTTCTGTTGCAATGTGCCTGGTTAGGCATAACAGCCGCTATAACCATGTTCTCCTGGCAGATAAGCCATAGCAGGAGGCCCACAGCCACTTTGGCACTGGCTTCTATATGGGATCAAAAAATCACAGGAGAAGAGTTTCTCTGTCGAACCAAAGATGCTGGAGGTTTCCACAGAGGGAGGGTAACAACTGAGACATTTTGGCATTAATCAAGGGTCCTTGTACAAACTCATGTTCAGGTCAGAAAACTGGTACTTTAATAAGCGGCACTGTGAAGGCTTCCAGTTTTGCTCCCTGTGTCTTGTCCAGGGCAGTAGCTACAGCAACACTGTGACATTTGACATGCACTGGCCAAACCATTGTTCTCCTCCCCTCCTGTGGTGGCTCCATATATGACCTCCTGTCTCTAAGGTGTAGATCTGCTATCATCCACAATTTGCAAAGTATGGGTCAAGGGGGTGTAAGTGTGAAGGACTTCTGGTTATCATTTTTAAAAATACCACCCCAGAAATTAATAATAGGGTCACTGCAATATGTAGGGTAGCTGACCTGGGGAAGGGGTGTGCTGGAGGCTAGCACTCCTGCAATGGAAGCATTGTGAGAACTGATGTATGTTTCTGCCCCTATATGTTACAGGCCTATAAGTGTCCATCGTGCTATAGAAGAGATCATTGGCCCAGGAAAGTGGTAGTCAAAATTAGAATAACAGTGAAAAAGGACAATAGAGCACAAGGGAGGGGAAAGGACTGCATGTCCTCAGAATGGGGAGCTGATCTCAAAAAAGTTCTTTCCACAAAGCTCTCACAACAGGGAGTGCATTTGTTTCACACCTTCGGTAGAAGACAGGTAGTTTTCTCTTCATCCAGAGTGAGAGAGGGAGTAGGGCACTGGGCCCAACAGCAGGGTGGAAAGCAGGTTGGAAGAAGGAATTCTGAGGAGAATGTGAAAGAAGGAAAGGGAAGCTGCCTTGTCACATAGGGGCCTCTAAATGGCCCAAGTGGTGGTGGCTCTCCTTCTTGCCCTTTCATTTGAGATCATTTAGTATCTGATCCATCCTCATTATTATTTATTTTTCTGTGGTAGTGCCTGAGTGCCCAACCAAGATCAGATTATTATGTATTATTCATATTTCCCTGGTGCCTAGGAATCACAGTCATGGTCCAGGACTCCACTAAACCACCTGCTTCACAGAGATAGAACAAAAAGACAGTCATGCCCCAAGGAGCTTATAATCTAAGTAGACAAGACAGACAAAGAGTGGGAGAAAGGAAGCATTATTGTCCCTAGTTTATAAATGGAGAACTGAGGTTAACAAGAGATCCAGTAACTTGCTCACAGTCTATGGTGACCAGATGTCCAAATTGTATTGGAACAGTCAGGATATTTGGGACTTTGTCTTCTATGGGCACCTATTGCCCCCATCCTAATTTTTCAGACTTGCTTTCAGGTCACCCTACCACAGTCACACCATGAGTCCGTGGCAGAAAACCCACATCTCCTGTGTGGAGATCCATGTGAATCTTCCTCAGTAGGGAGTCTGGCCAGTCTTTCCAGAGGAATGAGGTCTTGATCTAAAAGGAAATGGTCTATAGTATAGAACCCTTCTGCTCTAGGTCAAAAGCCAACCTCTATTTGCCAGGGTTTAGGAAGAAACTTCCCCTACAAACATATTATTCCATGATTATTCAGATTAGAATTTCTGAAGCAACTGATGTTGACCACTGTCAAAGATGGGGTACTGAACTAGATCAGTCATGGAGCTGATCCAGTCTGACAAATCATGTGGCCCTAACATCTTTCATTCATAACTTTGCTGTAAGCCTCCCAATGAACAGCCAACTATAAAAAGAGGATATAGACTCAGGGACCCTGGAAGACAGGAAAGCTGGAGACTCAGGATGAGACTCAAAGCTGTGGGGGACATTTGTTTCGGACATTGTACTGCACACATTCTTCACACAAGCCCTGCCCTTAGCTCTGTCAGTGGTTGAAAATAGCTGAGTGATGGAGTCTGCTGGGGGAGAAAGAAACACAGCTTGTTTTTCCAAAGACTGAAGTGGTTGCAGTCACTTGTGCTGCAGGTGGGCAGTGGGCACCCGGCTGGTGATTCAGAGGAACCCATCAATTTGCCATTGTCATCGCAGCTGCAGGAAATCCATTCCTCTATCCACTTCATAAACAGAGGCTCATCACCACAAAGCAAGAAGCTTCCCTGGTCCCCATCAGTTCAGGGAGTGGGAGAGCTGCTTGCTGAAAGCTGCTTTCTCGTTGCTTTCAGACTTGTCAATATTTACCAAGTGAGGCTCCACCACTGCCCATCTGGAGCATAACAGCTTTGCCACCCTTGCACTCAGTGCCTGGACAGTGCAGCATTAACATTAGGAGGTGATGAGTGACTAGGCTGACCTGACAAATGAGACTAGATCTGCAAACAAAGAAGAGCAAACACTTCATGGGGGGGCTCAGGACACCTGCGGGGAAAGATGTTCCTTTTGCAGGATTCAGACAGCATATGAGGCTGTATTAAATCCCCAAGAATACGCTGTCTTTGGAACTCCCTGATGGGGGAGGTACAGACCCAGGTGGAGGTAAACAGTGAAGTGGTAAGGTAGGATTTAGAGAAAGGTGAATAGGGTACGGTCCTGGGGTTGAGCTAACAAGGATGTTTTGGTACAATCCTATGGCTGAGCTGACAAGGAAGATACTTCAGCATGACTCCCAGGGATTTTTCTGTTACTTGGATGCTACAATGATGGATACAGTAAACCTGTATGGACTGGTTTAGACAGAATTTAGCCCCAAGTCAGCAGCTTCCCCACGACTTGAAATTATGGGGGGTGTTGGAGTGCTCACTAAATTGGTATAACTCTGTTACTAGCTGACAAATGGGGGGGTGTTGGGAAATTCAGGAGGGGCATAGGGAGGTGTTAGGGAAAACCCTGCCTCATGTTCTCTGACCCATAAACTCCATTTATGTTCACAGATACCAGAGGCTGGATGAGTGGTGAGGGAAGGGGTCCTAGGTGAATGTATCTGAGAGGAGAATGAGTAAGATGTTCAGTTTGGGCTGTTTGTGTTGGTTAGCTTTTCACTTCTTGCCGCTTCCAATAATTTTTGTTTCTTTCAGTGGGAAGTTCTGAATGAAAGGTGGAGTTTTCAGAAGTGTCCCAGTGACTGAGAGGCACAAGTCACATCAAAAGTAACTTCAAACCTTGTGAAAATTCCACTTGAAATGCATTGTGTGAGTCAGCATTTTCAGGAAGAATTGGAGAATGTGAGTGACAAGCACATGAGGGGAGGACGTCTGTCTATTGTACATCGAGGGGGCAGCATGAAGCAGGCATGAAGTTGCAGAGGGCAGAAGGTATAGGAGGAAGGTGAAGAGGGGAGGCCTGAGTGAAGCAGAAGAGGGAGAGGGGAGAATAGGAAGGGCCAAAGCTCTGTAGAACCTTGAAAAGGAGCATTTGGAAGATGAGAGGATGCTAGGACTGGGATTTGAATAAGAAAAAGAGATGGTTTAGTTAATGAGTGACGAGGCTGATTTTTGGCGATTGAAAATCTGCATAGTGTGCCATGAGATAAGAACTGAGGAGACCAGTTGAGGAGCAGGTTGCAGTGAATCATAGGCAAGACTTGGACAAGGGAAAGGCTGGTTCTAGAGGTGATAAAGGAAGGTGCTGCAGAAAGATGTTGCAGTTCGGCTGATTGTTGGGCTATTTCACTTTGTGCCAAAAACCAGGCCCTGAAACCACAGGAAAAACTTTGATTCACTGACAAGCCAGATGTCTAATACAGGCGGGTTGAGACATTAAGGAGAGCAAAGTGATCCACTGTAGAGTTCTTGTTGCTTGGGCTTGTGACTGGGGAAAGTTCTAACCTATCCCTCATCTCCTTTGGGAGATAGTGCCAAGATCCTTTTTTTCTCTTGCCACCTGTCTGTGATAAGGAGATGTGACCTCACCCAGTTAGGAAGTTCTCTTATGTGGAACAAGTGGCTGATCTAAATTCCAGGCCATTGTCAGATTATTAGAGACCAAAAATCCTGCCAGGTAATAAAACTGCCACCATGAACAGCTCAGTAAGTCTTCTGGACTGTCTGCAGGCTGATCTATGCTGGGGGTCAGCAGCAACTAATTGCTCATTGGATGGCTGGAGATAGAAACCTACACAAGCCACCAAAGGCCTTCCTGATGGCAACAGATTTCAGTCACAAATGGCCTATGCCCTGGTGGTGCAAGATTTCTCTCTGGTTAGAGATCAGGTTTGCCATCAATGGAGTCTACACCCCGATTTGCAGTGTGTCACCAGGAGACCAGGATTCCACCATAAATGTCTTACAATTGGGAGCTGTTTAAAGTATATTTTGGTAAAAGGACTCCCCAGAAAACAAGCTACCAAGGCAGGAAAGCACTTAACCAAGGGCCCCAATCAGTAATGCTCTCTGGAAGAACAGACTGTCTGAGAGAGTCCCATTCCGGATGGCCTGCACTGACACCGCCCCAGGCATGCAGCAGCTGCACAAGGCTGCCTCCCAGGAGCAGGGTGGACAGGCTCAGCCAACATCTGTTCCCCTTTAATCTCTTGTCCCTCTGTGTTTTGGTTTGGAGCTTTTCTTTGTAATGAGTTACACTTCCTGCCTCATCCACAGCCACTACCCTGAACTGCTCTCCGGAGCTGTCCTGGGACAGAAGGGCCCTTAGAGCAGTCACAGCCATACCTGAGATGCTGTCAGGTGCTGCCCAAGGTACCCTGCTGCAGGTGTACTTCTGCTGGTTGTACCTCCTCCTGTCCTTCCAGGAACCAGCTGTGTCCCCAGGCCACTTCACAAGAGCTCAGCTGTAAGAGACTGGAGAATTGTTTCTTCACTTCCCTGACCTTGCTGTTTCCAGTTGTTCTGATTACAAGTGACATGTCAGAACAAACTTCTGGGCTTACTTTTACTCACACACCCCTTTGCACAGTTGATGTCTGCTACTTCCACACATGCAGGACCCCTGCCTTCAGGATGCTGCAGCTTTTAAACTTTTGTGGATGCTATTTAGTATACTTCATTACAATATCAGCCCATGGAATAGGGGATGATACTCACTCCTAAAGCTCTTCAGCAAACTTGGTCAGCTTCAGCTCTGGCTTGGGGGAGCTCAGTGGGACACTGGAGAGAAGCCAAGGACTGCATCCTACTAAGAGGAGACTGCTTATTTGTTACTTATAGTCTTTTCCCCATTCAACCCACACCCTCGTAAGGTGGCTCATGAGAGCATCCACGGCTAGGGTTTGAAAGATGAAGCTGTCCCAGGGATGCTGAGAGTTTCTGTAGCACCTACAGGCAATGTGGGTGAGGGGGGTGGTTTCCTTCTCGGACAATGTGGGAAACTTCAGCTAATGCAATAATTTCCTGTCTGGTGGCTCATGCTGTCCCTTCTGATCCTCTGGGATCTGGAAGCACAAAAGGTTAAAATAGTACTGCCTTCCATCTTTAGTGCTTCCCCAGAAAGGCATGAGCCAGGATCCTTCCTCTCAGCATCCTGGCAGTGCCCAGGCAGCTGAAATATGCAGGGAAGCTGAACTCTGAGCTGCTGCCATGAAGCACCTTCCTCAAGCACAGTACCTTGCTATAGAGTCAGAAGCAGGAACACCTGGCAATACCCTGGATGTGGAAACCATTTCAGATGGAATAAGAATGTCAGCAATACACAGTGGGACAGATTTCTGAGGCCAATGAACCCAAAGCAGCATCGAAGAATTGTGAAATTACCTCTTTACATCCAGCTGTACAACAAAGCTGGCAGGATCCAGAGTCCCAAGTCCCAGAGCAGGGGAGGATGAACAAAACATGGGGCCCCAGGCTGAGGGGGCTGCTAAAAGTGTACCATGCCATTCCCAACTCTTGCTGACTTTGCTCTCTGCTCTGGTGATGAATGTGCTGTGCTCCTCCCTAAGTCAAGAAGAGAAAGGCTGGGATAATGGCAACCTGCAGCATGACAGGGTGGGGGCAAGATCTCATGGAAAGCTAGGGAGGCTGCTATCCTGTTCATACATCTCTGGGAGGCAGGGATTTTCTTCTGTGTGATGGTAACATATCCTCAACTAAGACTGGGTAGGGATCATCATTTAAGAACTAACTGCAGCAGGTACTTTGACAGCTTTCTCTGCCATGGCCTCTGTGCTAACCAGAGGACACTGCTTCATCAGGGCTCTTTATTACCCAGGAGACACTTCTCCCTCAGAGCCTCTGAGACCCAGAGAAGACTGGTCCTGCTGTTGAGAGAATGTGTAAGAAGCTATCTTTTTTTTTTCGCTCTCTCTCTCTCACATATGCAATAGCTTTGTTTTGAAGAAGCCTGTTGAAACAGGATATGATGATTTCAAGTGAAAATCTTTAACTGCTTCTCCCAGGAACACGGCCTGTGGGCATGGAATCTGCACAGCCAGGGAAGAACCGCCAGGAAAAATAAACAAGCACCCCACTGCAGCTTCCCTTTATGCATCTGTCACCTCTCCAGTTTGAGAACATTCTGTGCATCCCTCTGTGTGCTCTTGTTGTCTCCATGCAGGTCAGACATATGACTGCTTTGTGGGATACCCACTAGACATAGCTATGCAACAGTGGGATATTAGAGAGGCAAGTGTTGGAACCTTATGCAAAGCTGTAAGAAACTCTTCTGCAGCCTGGTTCCCTTCAGGTCCTCCTTGCACGTACACATGTGTGTCTCTGCCCTGAAGAGACTATACCTTGATCAAGAACTTTGGACCGTGACAAAAATAATTGGTTATGCCAACTCAGACCAACAGCAGTGTCTGACTTCACTTTCTCCTAGCCCCTTCGCAGTGGGAGGGTTCCAGAGCTGAACAGCCTGAGACTTTACTCATGGAATTAGAAACAGAGATGCTAGTAAAGAACAGCCAGAGTCACTCAAGAGGATTAGAAAGGCAGAGGCTTGTGGGAGGGAGTATGTCACATCCGCTTGTGTATAACCATTCCCCCTTTCTGCACTGGTGGAGCTGCTCCTTTAGCTTGGATGGTAGAGGCTTTGGATGGTAGAGGCTGATGGGCTAAGGACATGGGCATCACCCATAGTGCTGTAGAGGGTGGAAGGCCTTCTGAGGCTCAGACCATCCATATAAACTATCCAGAAGCTGAAAGGAGAGGGGGGATTGTTCCCTTTGCTTAGAGCCAGCAGTTCCCACAAAGAAAAGAGCATCTGTTTGTTTGGTTCTTGCCCAAACATGAGCCCAGGCTAGAAACAAGTGACAGAGGCTAAAACAAAGCTCTTTGGACTTTAATTATTAATCTTGGACAAGAATCTGACAGTGCTGGATTGTATATCTTGGTACTGGTGCTCTTGAGGAGTGGATCCTGCTACATCCAGAGCCTGGGATGGGCTGGTACCTTGGAGGTAGATTCCACTATCCTCAGTATGAAGAAACATGGCAGCAAACTGAGTGAACAGATGTAACTAAATTCATATCCAAATAAATGTTGTTTCCCAAAAGGACTATAAGAAAGAAAGAGGAATTGTATCTTTCTTCTGCCATGCCCCAGGACAGTTGTCCTCTGGCACCTAGCTGAAGCACTTTATACTCTAACAAACAGTTCTCATGCACACATGTCAAAATAATAATCCACTATAGGTTATCAGGAGATGGTTGGGAAACGTATTTTATTTCCTGTGAAAAAATGCTGAAGGCTAAAATATTTCATTTTTCCCAAAAACAAACAAAACTAAACAAACATATTGTGGAATTTTTTTAGATTTTCCTTGAAAAAACAAAACAGTTTTCAGATTTTTCAAATACTGACCCCTGATAAAAAAATGCTTCAGCAAAACCAGAATTTTTGTCATAGAAATTATCCTTTGGAGAATTTTACATCACAGTAGCCATCTGTGAGCTGCATCCCCTGAAGTAGGGGTCTGCAGCCTATGGCTCCAGACCTGCATGCAACTCTCTGGTTGCCCACTTGTGGTGCCAGGCCCCTCCCCACCACTGGGGGACCCTGTGGGTGGCCCATGCCAGGATATAGGCTCTGGACTCTCCACCACCACCAGCAGACCCTGTGGGTGGCCTGCACCAAGCTTTGGGCTCCCCACCACCACTGGGAGACTGTTGGGGGGCACCCCTGGTTCTGGGCTCCTCACCACCACCAAGGGACCCTGCAGGTGCACACTCCTAGTTCCAGGCCATCCCCGTGCCTGGGATGTTGCAGCTGGTACCTTGGCCCAGTTCCCTCCACCAAGAGACTACACCCATAGCGACTCTCAAAACCCTTGGTTATAGAAGGAATTTTTTTAAATGGCTCTTCTTATCTTTTGGGTTGCCAACCCCTGTGAGCATGAGAGAGAGTTAAGTATACAGCCTGCCTGGATCCAAGGTTCTGCTCTAAAGGTGAGACTTTATAAATTAGAGAAGGCCATGATCACTCTTTTCCCAGGACTCTGCATAGTCCCAGAACAATCTTTGTATTTGACTGTGGAGTGTTTTAATAAAATGAATCGCAAATCTTGTGCCACTGGGAGGCAGCTCTGGGACTGTAATCATTTTCCTTAGGGATTAGCTGAGCCTGTTTTGCTTCTAGCCAAACTTTCATTAAAGATGAGGCCACTCTTTCACAGTTGCAAAGGGGCGCTGAGAACTCTGCACCAAAAAGAGTATCCTCATGACACCTCATGAGAGCCACTGTAGCTTGTGTCAGGTCAATCATACATTGTTGAAGAGAGATCCATGGACACAAGTAAAGGGAGAGCAATAGGCAGGGAGAGACCATGGAAAAAATGGCCATTCAAGAATGAAGAATTGTTAACTGTGGAGGGAGCTCATAGTTACTCCAGCCCCTTCATTGCGCAGAGGCACTGAAGGGAGCAGGACAAGAGTACTGGCTATGGGGCGAGATGCCAGCTACCAAATCATCCAAGTTACAGATCTGGAAAAGAGATGATTAAGGAGGGCTATGCTAGAGGTCTATAAAACCATGACTGGCACAGAGGAAATCACTAAGGAAGTGTTACTTACTCTTTCACACAGCACAAGAACCCAAGGTCACCCAATGAAATTAATAAACAGCAGATTCAAAACAAATAAAAGGAAATATGTCTTCATGCAATGCACAGTCAACCAGTGGAACTCATTGCCAGGTAATATTGTGAAGCCTGAGACTGTAACAAGGTTAAAAAAAGACCTAGCTAAGTTTGTGGAGGATAGGTCCATCAATGGCTATTAGCCAAAATGGCTAGGGATGCAACCACATCCTCTTGATGTTCTTAGGCCCTGCTGCCAAAAGCTGAGACTAATCACTTGATTCATTTCCTATGCTGTTCATTCTCTCTGAAGCATACAACATTGGCCACAGTTGGAAGATGTATTGTTGACCTGTCCAGATAATGGCCTTTCTTATAGTCTTACTAGACATACAGGAATTGAATACAATAGAACTATAGACTGTGCTTATGCAAACAGAAGGAAGTCGGAGTCCCTTTACAGCATTGGACAAATGCTGCCATGACCAGGGGTATCTACTATATCAAGCACCATTTACCCAGAAAGGTTGGCAGCTCCCAGTTGTGAAATGGGATAGAACTGCACAGCACTGGACCTGCCCACATTTCACCATCTGCTTCAGACATTTGGAGATGATGAAGACTCTCTTTTACCTTTCATAGAGATATGTTGAGGGTGTTTTCTTCTCCTTCCCTGCCCTTCACTGGTCCATGGGAACATATAGGATGTTTTTCTTAGCCTGATTGTCCATGGGACCATACTATGTACTCCTCACTTCCCCACAGAACATTTTCATCCAAAGACCATGCTGAATGCAGCTGCCTCTGAACCTGCACAAGGCTGAGTTGAACCAGATTCTCCTATGTGCTCTGACAAAAGGAGGAAAACCACCTTTCCAGAACTGGGGAAGGAGGTGGGATTTCCACTCTGGAAGGAGGAAAGATGCTAACTGGGTGAAAGTGTTGCAGCTTTAGCCTTTCAGCTTAGCTCAGTCTTCAGCACTGATGAGGTGTGATCCTGCCAACTATGTGAGTTCCTACGCTACTGAATCTACTCTTTGTCTTGAGGAATCCAGGGGTAGGGTAAGGCTTAGCCAGGGCTAATATTCAGGGCTTGTAAAATACTGCCATGCTCACCTGCCCCTGCACAGCATATCAACCTTTCAGTCTCCCTATGTCCCCAGCATATCTTTCCTTCCCACCCCCACCCCTACCCCAGCTCCCTCATGCAGGAATTATATTCCTCTTCCAGAGATAAATGAGGCACATCCTTACATGCTCTTGGGCTCAAGGTGAATGCCAGAGAAGGGGAAAGATCATGAAGGCAGGTACTTTTCTGAATTAGCCAAGTTTAGGAATTAAACAGGGCAGCAGAACTACATAGTGTGTAACACAGCAGAAGCTGAGGGCTGTAGGCGTAAGGATGGAGTTTTAAGGTGATGCTAACCACCAAGCATAGGGGAAGAATGAGAAGGCAACCAAGAGCTTTATTATCAACAGTGTGGAGTGCCTGGTGCATTCAGAGGCTGGGAGTGTGAATTCTGGTGCTAGTCTCCTGGTCTGTGGCTCCCACCAGGTTCAGGGAGCAGAGGAGAAATGAAATCTGGTGTTAGTGCCCTGCTGTGGACCCCACTATATTGGGCTGTTGCTTATGTTCTAAGAGATGGAAGGAAATAGCCCTTGTATCACAAATGTTAGGGTGGAAGAATGGTATCCTATTATGTCATGTAGGCCAATACTGAAAGAAATTTTCAGTAGCTTCATCCAAAATTTCAAATGTCCCAAGTGACAAGGCTTCCATCAGTTTCCTTGCAGTGACTGACTTCTGCTTATACTGTTCATTTTGTTATTCCTTCATCCCTCCCACCTACTCCCACCACACTTGTTTGTTTTATCCATATACTGAATGCTATCTGTCATGTAGATTATGAGCTCTGTAATGCAGAGGAGGGCACCTAATCTCTAGGACAGAGGCTATCTTTCACCATACTGGTGCCTTGTTCTTTGGGATTCCTACATGCTCACAGAATAGTTTATTTTTTTATTATTATTATTTATTTACAGCCTGATGTCTCACTGTTAGAGAAAACACAACATGAAAATAAACATTTTTGTGTCTTATTTCCTATAACTACTCATACTTTTGTTATGCTAAATAATCTCCATTCATTGAAGCTATTCCACATTCTATTCCACATTACAGTTATCTGGAAACAGTAATTGTGTTCCCATTGGTCATACCTTAAGCGAACGAGAACGATTTGGGTTTTTTTTTTTAATGTTATCCTCATCAGTCTTTCCAGCCAGCCCGCTGATCATTTTTGTTGCTGTTCTTTGTAGTCCTTCCTATTTGTCAATACCTTTCTAGTAGTGCAGTGCCTGGAACTGAATGCAATATTCCAGGCATATGGGCTTTGGGAGTGTGAGCAGGTATGTCAAATTGCCAGCAAGCGGCTAGCCCAAAAAAAATGCAGTTTAGGTAAAAATTATAATACATCTGCGGCATATAGATTTGTTACTGCACCAGAGCTGTGGAGAGAATTATTATTATTTCTGCTTTGTATTCCCATAGTGCCTTGGCACCCCAGTCCTGGATCAGGACCCTGCTGTGGAATGTGCTGTATAAGCACAAAAGAAAAAATAGCTCCTGCCTTCCTGCCTTTGTATATGGAACTCAGGATCACATTGGCCAGTTCTTGCTGTCTGCTCTGACCCTTAAGTCTCTGCATTGCAGCTTTCCAGGTTTCTTCCTCCCATTGTAGGAAGATGAATCTCATTTCTAGTGCCCTTGTGCATGTATCACATTGCTTTCCGACACTGTGTGTGTGAATCCTGGGTCTAGGAACATAGGAAGTGCTAGACTGCAACAGACCAGTAATGACCTATCTGTTCTGATAGACTGTCTCCAACAGTGTCATAAAACTGCCAAAATCCAGCTAATGGTGAAGCATTAAATGCTGAGAAGGACACTTCTTCCTGACCAGAGCCAGTGATCAGTGTTTGCCTTGAACCAGTAGGATAACCCTGGTAATTTTGCCCTAACCAATGTCACCTCAAAAACTGAGGAACTTATTTGTTTGTTGGTGAAGGGAGGGAATGCTTTTTGGTTTTGTTTTCATTAGACATAACTAGATACTCTTTATTTTTATTATTATTCTGATTAAACTATTTGCTGTTGGACACATTTTGCAGCAGTGAGTTCCACAAATTAGGTATATGCCAGATAAAATGTTTTTCCTTTAATCTCTGTGTGATGAGATGTATACCCTAGGCTAGTTCTGGATGCAACTGGTAGCACCTGGTGGATGAGCAAGCACAATTAAACATGAAGCCCAGCTGGAGAAGAGCTATAAAGGAAGGAAGCTGGGTGCAGAAGGGGCTGAGGTAGGAATTTTGTGTCTACTTATTTGACCTCAAAGACTGGTGAGTGGAGGGCACTGTTCCCTCTAAGCTGTGTGCATGCACACAAGTCATGAAACCTGTGCACACAAAAAAATAAAGTGTGCCCAAAAAATTCAATAGGGCTAATATTGGTGCACACAAAGAAATGTTTTTGTGCACACAAAGAAATTGTTTGTGCACACAGTCTACAAGTAAGTAGAGGGAGCATTGGTGGAGGGTGCTTAAAAAGATTCTTGAAGGACTAAATGGGACTCCATGTGAGCAAAGGTCCCTGGAAGACAGGATTCAAGCAAATATTTCTGTGGCTGATTCTGATGCAAGTGTAGAAATCAGACCTCTCTGGGCAAAAGGCCTGGCTGGGAGATGTTGAGCCCTGGAAAGAAATGAGGAAAATGCCTGAGGAAGGGCTAATAATGAGTAGTTCAGGAAGTGGTGGTTAGGTGTCTTGACAGTGCAGATCTTGCTGTTCACGCTAGGGATGATGTAGATTAGAAGGTGGAGTTGTTCCTTTACCAACCAGTGAGACAGGGAATGTGGTTTGAAGGCCCATGTAACATGAGAAAAGTGATTTTTTAAAAGCTTGAGTAAAAGTCATAAGGACCACAGGCCCAGAGTTCAAGACTGAAAATCTGTCACAGTCTTGAAATTATTGGACTTTCTGGTCCCCTGGAAAG
Organism: Podocnemis expansa; assembly: GCA_007922195.1. Lineage (NCBI taxonomy): Eukaryota > Metazoa > Chordata > Testudines > Podocnemididae > Podocnemis > Podocnemis expansa. The sequence goes on from ML681972.1 coordinate 6,854,593, forward strand.
GGTGCAACTGAAATGCGGCCTGGCTGGAGGGCGGAGTGATGAGAGGAGGCAGACTGCTAGAACAACCCTTGGCAGGCAGGGCTAGACAGGAAGGAACTATTACAGCATGCCCAGCCACCTGCAGAAAGTTAACCCTTCACCACAACTTGGAATGTTTCCCTTGAATTAATCAAATGCCTTCTAGTGTGGGCATTCTAGTGTATGCAGTTACCCTGAGTGATGTGGCACTGGGCCCCAAGGAAGTAGAGATGAGCAGTGGTGCTGGATGCTTCACTGCAAGCTCAGGTTTGCCCCTCTTCCTGTCAGTCATGATGGGACCAATATTGAGTGAGGAGGGTTGTGCCCTGTGGTAACAGTTCTCTGGGACTAAACCTGTAACAACAATAAATAATAAGTAGTTTTCATGGGCCAAATTCCAAGCTCCTTTCACCTAGTTCTCACTCAGGAAACTCCTGGGCTTGCCTTCTGATACTACATAATGTTTTCCCATAATCAAATCAAACCACCTCACTGATCATGCCCTCTTCTGGATCATTCATAGAGAGCCAAACCTTCATCCTGCAAAAGTCCTGTAGAACTGTGTCACCGAATTCAAAGGGACTGTGCTTGACCTGTGTTGGCCATCACCATTCTTAATGCTAATTCCTGGGGGTACCTCTTCCGACTGTGGGGAACTGGTGATTTATTCTTTTTCTTTCCTTCTCTCTCCCCTGGCAAGAAATGGAAGTTGCACTAGTGCAATAGCTCTTATTCCAAACCTATCACTGTAGTATCAGAAGGCAAGCCCAGGAGTTTCCTGAGTGAGAACTAGGTGAAAGGAGCTTGGAATTTAGCCCATGAAAACTACTTATTTATTGTTGTTACAGGTTTAGTCCCAGAGACAGAGGTTGCTTTGGAGGGAAGGTTCCTTTGCTCCGGTCATTGTTACTGAGCATGATGGGGGGAAATTCTCTGCCATTTCTCTTTGGCTCTCTTGGTCGCACTCAAACTTAACTGCTGCTTTTTCTTTTAATGGTTTGGTCTGAATGCACTCTTGGTCCTGCTCCTTAGCTGTACTAATTTAGCCTGACCTTTGTTCTTTCCTCTGACTCTTCTGCCACAAACACCCACAAGAAGCAAGTCATTTGCGGCACTCTATTTCAGGAGACATTTATTTAGTCTTTCCAATTAAAAACACCTACTTCCTCCATGCTGTGCCCAGACCTCTGGCCAACTGTGTCATTTTAGTGGTATGATCCCCTCCCATCTCTACCCCATTGCTGTGTTGTTTTTTAAGAGTTATGTGATGATATTCTGTGCTTTGGAACAAGGGCTACGTGAGGTGCTCAGTAGAGTTTGGGCGGGGCTGCAAATGAATAAACACAGTAAGTGGGAAGGCTTCTGCAGCAGCCTCCTTGTTGATTTTGAGTTTAATTCCCTGCAGCATATTCTAAAACCATTCTTAAAAAACCCTTGCAGTTTAGAGTCCCAACAGGAGGGCCATAAGAGGTAATCCTCCAGGCAGGATAGAATAGAATCATAGGGTTAAACAGGACCTCATTGAGTCCAACCCCCTGGGGCTTGAACCCAGGATCATCAGTATATTAAGCAGAGGTGCTAGCTACTACACTATTTGCAGGGATATCTAGCTTTGATGGTTCTGACACTGAGAATGTAATTTTCAGTGCAGTTTACCCATGTCCATGCAACTGGATAAATACTCCTGGCATAGCCAAGCCTGCCTGTCTCAGCTACTCCCACTCCCAGATGCAGCTCCTGTGTCTTACAGCACAATAACATCAGGACTTACATTCTCAGCATCTGTGCACAGGAGGACTTTACTAGCCCAGATTTGCATCACCACCCCAAGTACTGCAGGCTCCATGCCCCAGCACATTACCATGGCCTCTTGAGCTCAAGAGGATCCACACTTGAGGGCACTAGTGCCAGGACTTGCATACCTGTACTTGAATATGGATATACCAACCATTACTATCCTAGGTATCAGTGACCTAAATAAACAGTCCTGGCTCTGAAAGTTGCTTTTGTTTGCCACTGTTTTCAATGTGGCTGCATCTGTAAAGCCAGCACATGTAACAGCAAATCATCTGGTTGCATGTGGCTGTTGTGTAACCCCTCCTCTCTCACCCTTCCCCCTACTGCCTACCATTCATTTAGTGGTCTCAATTTCATCAGGAAATTGCACTGAGGACCCTCTTAGCTTCCTAATTAGCAACAGAAGGGGCTAATCCTTGCTGGGGGTAGCAGGGAAACATTTGTGAGCTCTCCTGGGAATGAAAGAGGCCATTTCCAGCTGGGAAAACACAAACTTCTATTCTTATGCTTACTACAGTAGACTGTGAGAAGGAGGTGTGTATGGGTGGTGGAGGAAGGATGCTGTGCAGAAGAGAGAGAATGAGGGGATGTTGGGAGTACTTTTGGAGAGAGGAAGGAGATCCATACTCTTCCAGGCTGCTAACAGTTACTTGAACCTAGGTTTATGTAAGATGTTTTGAGATTTCAGCCACTGTGGAGGCCTCGTGGCTAGATTTCTCAGGGAAGGATGGAGGTGATGCCTCAAGCTGCTCTTGGATGTAATGATTTAGTTACTGTTAATAAGATTCAGGAATTAACAGCTCGAAAGTGCTTAGGAGTTCAGCATTTCTTACTCAAGGTATAATAATCAAGGCTGAGTACAGAGGCTGCCATTCATGTTCAGGTCAGGTTTCAGGGCAAAACAAATCTCCACTAGACCAGTTGAATCCCTTGAGATCCGTTTCCTTTGGTAAGGGGACATCTTTCCCTGCCCAGTGTCTGTAGCTGTTGAGGAGAAAACAGAGCTCTCCCTTGGGCCCCAGGAGCAAGACAGAGGCTACTGGCTTTTTCCTAAGTCGTGTTCAGTGAAAAAGGGATGAGATTTTTTGGTTTGATTTAAGCAATAGTAGTGAGTTGTGGGACATTTTCTTGGGATTTGTGACCCTCTGGGAAGCAATGGTGACCCAAGATGGAGCCCACAGGTCCTTGGGAAATGCAGTGTGCAAAGGCCTTTAATGCTATTAAAAGGTGACCACGTGATATCTGAATTTTTCTTGTCATTTTCAGGTAGCAGTGTACACAGAGCAAATCTAGGTGAATTCCTTGTGAGACCCTCCTCTATACCCCTTATCTCTAGGCTTGGTAAGATTTGGTCCTTGAAAATAACTGGGAGCTTACCAGCAGATTCAGTCCCACATTCTGAGGAAATGCTTCCCAGCCCTCTCTGCTAACCAGCTCTGGATTGGCCCCTAGTGCTTTTGAAGTTAGTGGAGCTAGCTGGGGGAAAAAATAGCCTGTGTATAAAAGCCAAGACAAGGAGAAACTCTCATGGAAGCTTTAGGAAGCTTCCAGAATATGTGGGATAGCACCCTGCACTGTACAAACATAGTCCAGCCAGCAAGCTATGAGGTGACCCCATGAAGAGGTGGCAGCCTGCTCCTCTGTATGTCACTGAGCAAGGGCTCCTGACACCCTTGTTACACACAGTGATTGTTGTTTCCTTGGCAAGATTCTCTATGAAGCTGAAGATGACTTGGTGCCTTAGAAGGGAGGAACTATCAACAAGACCAGCGTGACCGGGCTTCCCTTGAGAAGAGCCAAGCATTACAGCCACATCCCCAAACTCAAGTCAGAGGTTCACAGTGACTCCAAAGATCCCAATGGTTGCTGTAGGTCTTACTAGTTTCCACCTTACCCCAAGTTAGAGAGCACAAGACAGAGTCAGAAAGAAGCTTTAGTCTGGGAATCATGAGTAAGTCGCCAGTTTCCCTCTCTGTGCCTCAGCTTTCTTCCTGCTGTAAAACAGGGATAACAATGCCAACTTGCAAGGAAGTTAAGTTAGTGATGTGCGGATAGGTCTTTGAGATCCTTCAAATGAAGGTGGTAGAACTGGGGGCGGGGGGGAGCAGAGTCCCTAACAGCATGAACTTCTTTTGTCCACCAGAGGGAGCCCAACGCATACAAAACTATTGCAAGTTCCAGAGAGGTGACCTGTTTGTTAGTTTCTAGTTCCTTTGGGTGCCTCTCACTCTGCCACATAGGAGTTAGTTTTAAAGAGCTCCTTTCCAACTACTTAAAGTACGTCTGGGCACCTTTTCAAGTGGCAATGCTCAGACTCAGATCTGTGAAGCCTTCACCAGTTGTGCATGGCAAACTGGCAGGCTATGCTGCTTGTCTCCACCTGCTAAACTGAAGCTAGAATACACTTAAATGCTTACAGTTTAATTGTCATGTGAGTGCTTGCTACAGTCCTGGTAGGAATGGTATGCAGCGATCAGGAGGAGCAAAGTGCAATGGCAAAGGAGATGACCACTGTCTAAGAAACTCTCTTGCTATTAAAATGCAGTTCATGCTTTTAAAAGGTTTGTGAGCCCCTTTTATAGATATTGGTTGTGTGGTGACTGAAGACTGCTGTGGTGTTTTGACTTACCTTACTTCGGTCATTGAGGTTGTCATAGTGGTAGATAGGAGGGTTGTTTTCGTGCGTGGGGAACCTGTCTGCTTCTCTCTTCGGTCAGTTTCTCTTCATGAAAACAAACAAGGAGTCCTGTGGCACTTAAAAACTAAAAAATTTATTTATCTCATGAGCTTCTTTGGGAGAAAATCTCACTTTGTCAGACACTGTGAAGATGGGGGAACTTACATAATAGGAGGAAAATAAATGCAGGGAAGTGTAAATCATGGGATTAGGTCATTCTGTAACAGCAGATCAATGCAGTTGTTAAGATTCAAACACTGGGAAACAGCATATAGAGCCAGGGGTCTCACACGCATGGCCCATGGGCCACATGCAGCTCTTAAAGTTATCTCCTATGGCCTGCAACAACACTATCATTATCAATATTTGCAATATCATTGTATGAAAAGGTGTCAGTGGTGCAGCCCTCGGGCTAATATACTAGTCCTCATGCAGCCCTCATGGTGATTGGCGTTTGAGACCTCCTGACATAGAAGAAGGTGAAGTCAAATCAGCTGTTGTAATGGGAAAAGAATCCATAGTCATGATTTCATTCTGCTTTCACACAATCAAACCTGCATATCAGTTCCAGTTCTGCTGTTTCTCTTTGACGTCTTGATGTGTTGCCCATCTGCTCAAGCACTGGGCAATGAGGGCACAGTGGACCAGATTTTGAGTGGCTTATCAGGAGTACAGTGCTGTCTTGATGACATCCTGGTCACAGGAAAAACTGAGGAGGAACACCTTATGAACTTGAAAGCTATTCTTCAAAGACTGCAAGAGTATGGTCTATGAATTCACCAAGCCAAATGTGAATTTTGCCAGCCCTTGGTTGAGTACTTGGGACATATAATTGATGCTGCTGGCCTCCATGAGTCTCTGGCCAAGGTTAAGGTCATCATGGATGCTCCATGCTTTCAGAATGTAAGTCTACTTTGCTCTTTTTTAGGGTTATTGAACTGTTGTGGCAAGTTTATTCCACAGTTAGCAGCACTCCTGAAACCCCTGCATGAGCTCCTTGGGCCAAACAAGAGCTGGAACTAGACTGAAGCCTGTGATGTTGCATTTAACAAAGTTAAACTTGCACTGATAAACTTCAGGCTTGAGAGAGTCTTCAAAGCGTCTAACAAAGTGGCATTTTCTCCCACAAAACTCATGCAATAAATGTATATGTTAGTCTTGCAGTGCCACAGGACTCTTTGTTCGTTGTTTTACTGAACTAGACTAACACGGCTGCCCCTTTGGATCTAGGTTTCTGACACATTTTGATCCATTCTTACCCCATAGCTGGCCTGCAATGCCTCTCCTTATGGAGTTGGGGCAGTATTGTCCCACATCAGGCCTTCAGGTGAAGAGAGACCTATCACTTTTTTTCATGTACCTTGACCACGGCAGAAACTAACTATGCCCAAATCAAATGCAAAACGCTGGGCATTGTTTTTGGCAATCGAAAATTTCACCAGTACCTGTTGGGAAAGAAGTTCACACATCTCACTGACCATCAACCTCTGATGTTGATTTTTAGGACCACACAAATGTATTCCACCTCTGGCTGCTAGTTGTATGCGATGATGAGCATTGATACTTTCCGGATACATGTACAAGATCAAGTATAGGCAATCGTCTCTGTGTGGCAATATAGATAGGCTTTCAAGGCTGCCCTTAATAGTATATTGTCAAGATCTGGGCCAGGAAAGAATCTTTTACTTTGAACAGGTGGAAAATACACCTGTCATGCTACTCAAGTGAAGAGAGCAACATGCGTTAACCAGTATTGTCTCAAGTTATGGATCTCGTGATGCATGGAACATCCTTACCTAACTCCCAGTTCTCACCTGACAACCTCCCCTACACGTTTAGGAAGATGAAGTTATCAACCTAATCTGGATGTTTCTTGTGGGGCATGCATGTCATTGTCCCACCCTCATTAAGACCACATTGTGGAATAGCTCCATTCAAGTCACTGTGGCATAGTACACATGAAAAAAATTGCCTGGAGCTATTTCTGGTGGTCAGGCTTGGACAAGGGCCATCAAAAAGATGGCTAGAGCTTGACCTCATGTCAGAGCATCCAGAACACACCTCAGCTATATTCCCTCTAAGCTGCGGACGTCACACACCCATGCAGGTATCTCAGACGCCTGTGCAGGATGGGTCGGGGAGCTGGCAGGCACATGGGAAAGGGGCCAATGGGGGATCAGAGAGCCAGGAGGCAGTGGGGAAAGGTCCCAGAGAGTGGGTTGGGAAGGCACCCAGGACTTGGGGAGCCAGCAGGCAGTGGGGAAGAGTCCCGGGGGGGGGGGGGTCAGGGAGCAGGTGGGGAGACAGGGAAGGTTCCTGGGGGTGAGGTCGCGGAGCCGGCAGGGAAAGACCCAGAGAATCGGGGAGCTGGCGAGCGACGAGGAAGGGTGATACCTATCAGCCTACTTAAACTGGTCGAGTCATCCCTGAGCCCTAGAGTATGATGACCATCAGTGGCAGCTGAGCCCCAGCCACTGCTGGAAACCCCTGGCGCCCAGTTTTAAAGGGTGCAGTGGATGGATCTGGGTTCCCACTGGGGCTGGGGCTGGATCCAGCTCTCTGCCACCTTTGGGGGGGGGCATCTTTGGGGGTCCTTGCCCTGGGCTCCAGAAGAGCTAGTTCCAGCCCTGCAGCCTACTTAGGCTCCAGCCAGCCCTCAGTTCCTGTTTCAGCCTTCTGTTCTAGCTGTGCCTGTTTCCATGCTCGCCAGCCCCTGCTCCAGCCTGCATCTTGTCTTGCTTTCGCAGGCTGCCTGATGACTCTGCCAGAGTAGTATCTACTAGGTTGTGTTGGGAAAACATTGGCAGTAGAAAATCCCATTGGCATTTAAGGTGTGGTGTTTAGTAGCAAACACAGCTGTTTAACTGAGTCAGTGAAAGGGATCCAGTTTTTAATAGAATTCCTGAGTGCCACATGCTGAAAAAGAGAGAGCCTCTCTATTGAAGACAAGAGCATCTTTGTTTTGTCTCAAGAATAAGAGCCTTTGTGCCATTTGGTCATGCCAATATTTCTAAATTCTGCAGGACTTGAAACTTCTGTCCTTCTGAGCTTGTGAGCTCTAGAAAAGTGGAGCTGTGCAGCCAGTAGGCTCTGAGAAGCTAATTGATTAGGGTGTTGGCCCAGTAGCTGGCTGATCTTTCTGTACCCATTATCAGAATCCTTAATTCTTTAAAGGTTATGGATGTCCCCTCAACTTACAAGTAATTAGGGATTGCATTACAGTGGTTAAAGAGAGTTCCAAACTCTACCAGCAAAACTGTCTTTAGAGACTGAGTCACCTTCCTTCTTTTTGTCTCAGAGCCTCTTTTTTTCTTTTAAACAAAATCGTAGCAGATTGAATTTAAAAAAATATTTAAGTGAATAACAAGTATTGTTATTTGTGAATGTGAAGGTCATTGTTTATGTGATAAGCAATATTTCCTCTAAGCTGATGATGGAGCTGAGCAAGTTATGGATGCATTCAGGGAACTAGTGGGCAATGGGGAAGGGGCCCTGTGGAGGTTGGGGAACCAGTGGTGACCTTGCTCATCTGCATCATCAGCTCAGAGGGAACTTTGCACCTCAGTTGGGGAATTCTTGTTAATCAGAGCTGGGTGAGTTAATTCCCTGTCCACCACCCAACTTATTCCATACCATCTGACATGGCTTTAATTACACTTGGGTTATGGATCTCCTTAGAGACCAGACTGGGAAGCAAGTAGGCACTCCAGGGCTTCCGCTGACATCCTCTTGCACAGCTCCTGGGCGAAATATTACTCTGGCCCAAGAATGTAGGTATGTATGTACTGCTGTGTATGCCCTATGGAGGATGGAAGGATGGGTTACTTTCCAGTAACTGTCCTTCTTCAAGATGGGCTGCTCAGATTCATTCAGTAATAGGTGTATCCGTGCTGCAGCACACAATTGGTTGGAACCTTTTTGCCCTAGCCTGTCAGAAGAGGGCTGGTGGCCACCGCCCCCCGTGCCACCCTGTGGCTACATATGCAGCCGCCACAACCCCTCCCCAGTTCCTAAAAGTCACCAACTCCAAGCGTGAGGACGGTGGGAGGAGTGTGAATGAATCCAAGCAGCCTATCTCAAAGAAGGACAGTTACTGGTAAGTAACCCACTGTTCTTCTTCAAGCGCTGCTTGGACACATTCAGTAATAGGTAACTACTAGCCATGCTGATGGATGGGGGGCAGAGTTGGTTTTTCCACCTTCAGCACAGCCTCTCCCCACCATGGGTAGCTGCCCAACGAGTAAGGTCCTTGGGAGGTCTAAGGTATTGACGTAAGGACCATGGCCCAGGCAACAGCAACCTGAGAAGGCAGGATCTAACCTAGTGGAGGATAGAAGGCCCACTTTGCCTGAGCACTAGCTCATGTGCAAGGGGCAGTGCAGCCTAAGGTCACCCTACTATAAGATGCCAGACAAGAAGCGTTACGGGCTATGGCCAAGGAACACATCGCCAAGTGAGGACCTGAGCAGGTGTTAATACGAATATGTCGAGACCAGAGAGCTAGGTATTCTGGTGCTAACATATTTTGAGTGCAATAGTTGCAAAAGAAACCAAAGTGAACCTGGAGCACTCAGTGTATCCACAATAGGAGAGACATTGCTGGGAGTGAGGAAGGGAAAAGTGGAGGAGAAACCACCTCTTTCCTAGTCTAGTGGAGTAAAGCACAGGAGACACGAGGTAAGAGATGACTAGCTCCTACGACGCAGGGTGTGAGCGAGTACTTGAACCTGCATCAGGAACGAGTACCTAGCCACTGCTATAGCAATTACACAAACTGGCTGTGGCAGAGGCCTCCTATAGCCTTGTAGGCATCGCCTGAGGCCAACATGCCCTTCTTGAAGGCATTGTGACACTCCCATATTGTGTGGGGAGCTGTCAACACCTGCAACATTGCACTGAAAATAGAAAATATTATTATTATCCTGGCCTGATGGCTGGCAATTCACCACAGGAACAAGGCCGAGGGAACTCAAGTACAAAGATTGCTGTAACCAAGGACAGAGTTTGAGAGAGAGGCTCATATCCTCCGAAAGGGGACCGGAAACCACTCCTCACAGTCTACCATACTGATCTCATCTTCGGAATCTGTGACCTTGCAGCACACAGGGGCCACAATAGCGCGGGCTTGACAACAGCATGCCCACCCTAAGATGGCCAGGGCCCAGGAAGGTGGGTACCGGATTTGAGGTCCACCAAAGTGTGGGGATGACGAGGAAGATCTCGAGTATCTAGGAGATAAGGAAGCGGAAAGTTTCTCTCTGGCGAGAACGGGACGAGGTTGTATCACCTTGATTTGTTGAATCCTTGGCCCTACCCATTGAATCACTTTTTGGTCTCTCTCTTTATCCTCTCTTTTTTGTATGTGTCTTTTTGGTTTTTTTGTTTTTTTACCAGGGAGGCAGGAGGATGACCTTTAGCGAGAGTCAGCTGGTTTCCCCAAGGACCCAGGTCACTACTTAGAATTTCTGGGACAGGGCTGTTAGCAGGCTCCATCAAGTGTTGAAGGGACTTCCAACCTGTTTAGTATAGAAGCTTAAACATGCCAAAGAATGGCTACTAAAGCTCAAGAGGGTCTTTGGATGGGGGAAAGGGGAGGGGTTGTAGTCGATGGAAATCCTGAGAGAAAAGACCCCCAGAGCCGTCGTAAGGGGTGACTGCAACACTACGGTCACCTTTGGGGAAGGGATCTCCTGAGAAGGCACCCACTGGGTAGAAAACTCCAGGGAGAAGCATTTAGGCCCATACTTGTACTGAGTATACATAACTGATCTCTGGGTCAGTATCGGAGGAACTGTTAAGCAATCATGGCAAGAAACTGTCCAACGTAAAGGAAAAGGGGAAGGGGAGGTGGGTGGTCCAAAGATTACCCAGACCTCAATAGGAAGAGAAAAGGAAGGCAAACCCGGGCTGTATTGGGTTTGTTCTGTCAGTAGGGTAGCACCCCAAGTGCATTCAGCACCCATAAGTTCCCACTGGGTGACCTTGGGTCACTTCATAGACATGCAATCATCCCTCAGGGAACTGGGGGATGGAGTTTAGGGTCATGGGAACCGAAATCCCAGGTAATTGGATAGACAGCACCCGCAACATACCTCAGGGTCCAGGCTGTGGTAGTAGAGGAAAAGGGATCACTTCCCCCCTAAAGTTTAAAATAGCCTTTTTCCCGGTATGGATAATGTGTAGATAAGGAAGACTGGGCCAGGGCTCTATCATGATGAGACCTATTCCAAGTGTGCTCATGAAGAAACTATCTAGAGCTGATGGAAATATGGTTTTGGGAGGGGTTACCCCTTTAATGAGAATCACAAGTGATTGACCTGAAATGTCTGCGTCTAGTGACCAGGTGCCGACATCTCCCCCCGGCGCTGGGTGGGACAGTATCAAGTTGGCCCACCCCATGGGCCCGAAAAGGGCGTGAGACACCACTGAGCAAAGTAAAGTCTACCTTAGCATCCCTATTGAGGGTTGTCCGAGTGCAGGCTTGTCCGTGCTCGGCTGTATAAAAGCAAGCAACACGAAAGGGGTGAGTAAAGGAGAGTGAAGGCTCTACCCAACCCTGCGGAGAGGAGCAGAAATGCCTTCTGGTGAAGAGGGAGCGAGGAGTCACAACCCTTCTGGGAAGAGGGCCTCTTGGACATCTGACTCAAGAGACGCAAGGGGCCAGAGTTAGTCTTCCTGATATGGGGAAGAGTATTTAGGAGAAAATCCCTCTGTCTACCTCAGGAATAGCCGAGGGAGAGGTGCTGTACCCTCCAATATTTGCAGAATACCCTGGTTTCCAGCCTGCGTGCTCCTAAGGGGAAGCGAAAGAGACGCCACACAGATAAGCCTGGGGGGGGGGGCTTCCCCACCGATAGAACAGTCAGTAAGATATACGGAGTGGCACGGTGGAGGAAATAAGCTTCCTCCAACTATTGACAGTGGTAAATGAGAATATAACGAGGCCAGGCAGGGCTGGTGCAACCCAGTAAGTCGGGTAAGAGTTGCAGGGGGGCGCTGACATTTGAGGGGTGCCAAAATGGGGACTGTGTCGTTGCGCTCCCCCTTGACATCACTCATCTCACCAGCATCTGCTGTGCTGCAGGGGGGCGCCATAAATGCTAGCGCCGTTCCTGAGGCCAGGAGAGCCAAGACAAATAGGTGATGGCAAGCCAATACCCCATCACATCAAGGCAGAGATAAGGTGCCCAGGGGTAAACAGAGAACCTTGCCTGAAATTAGAGTGGTCCATCGGCCTGAGGGAAGGTTTCTGAGTCAGTGGGCACCCCATAGGATAGGGGTTCTCAGGAGATGAGCTTTATCATGCCAATCCAGGTTGGCTATGAAGAGCTACCCCTGGATGAAAGGCCAGGCACCCACCTGTGGGGGGGGGGGGGTGGACCCGGGGCAGGAGAAATTCCCCAAACTGGGACTCAAACCCATGCCATGGTGGTGGGAGTGTCAACTCCTATCCAGTGGCCCGCAGAAAGGCTGAGTTGGGGATGGATGTTACATCCTATGGGGGTGGAGGGTGGGCAAGGGGCCCAAAGGGTAGGAGACCCAAATACTTAACCTCCCCCCGAGGGTCATGGGCAGTACCCAGGACAGCATCCATCTCTGGCAGGAAGAGAGCTTTGCCGTCAAAGGAGAGGTCAAAGGCTACCTGTTGGGAGGCTGGGGGCACCCTCGCCTCTCGCAGCCAAGCTGGCATGCCACAGGGTCACGGCTGAGGCCGTTGTGTGGGAGGCCGTATCTACAGCATCTCAAGCCAATAGGAGGAGGTCCTGGGATGCTACCCTGCCTTTCTCAAGGAAGGCAACATTCTCCTCCTTCACCTCTTGTGGGAGTAAGTGTCTGAACTTGTTTTTTGACTCCCAGACATCCAACGTGTTTCAGCCTGCCAGGGCCTGGTTGTTAGTGACGCATAACTGGAAGGCGGAGGAGGAATACACCTTCTGACCCAGAAGATCTAATTCCCTGGCATCCCTCAATGGTGGAAAAGGGTTGCGGGGAACTTTTCCTGGGCCCAGCACTGCTTCCACCACCACTCAAGATAGAACTGTGTGGTGGGTGAAAGAAGGAGATTCCGACCCTGGGACTCGATATTTGAGGCCTGCCGTATCTGACACTGGGGAAATAGAACCCAGGCTTTGCCAGTGTGACAAGGCAAGGTCCCAGATGCTAGAGTGGAGGGGAACAGTACTGGGTTCTGTTGATATAAACACCGGCCCGAACAGATCATCAGAGGGCCCTTCAGAGGACTGGACCTCCATTCCCACATGGGCTGAAATGCAGCACAAAAGGTCAAAGTGCACTGAGAGATCCCCCATACAGGAACAAGGCACCGGATTTAAAGCTCTGGCTGGTGCCATAGGAATAGGTGCCAAGGTGGGCGAAGTGGTTTCTTGGGGGGACCAGGGGCATTGCTGGCGCTGGGTACTCTGGGGCACATGCCCTGAATCCTTGTGCCAGTGCCCCAGATCTCCGGCCCAATTGGGCCGGAGATCCGGGGACCAGCCCCCAGCGGCTGCAGCGGCCCCATCCCCCACCGGGGACGCGGGGCCTGGCCACCGGCAACGGCAGTGGCCCCGTCACCCACCAGGGACTGGTTCCTGTCCCCGGCCAGGGGCAGGGCCTGTGAGGCGGGGCCTGGGCCTGGGCCCTGGGTCCCTCCCCCAGCCAGCAACACCCCTGCAGGGGACCATTCATGAGGTTGGTACGGAAATGGTGATGGTGCCGGAGTTTGGTGATGAGCCATTTAGTTCCCCTTGAAGCGGCCTCTTCTGGACTGGAAGGTGGGGAAACCCCTTTGGACCACAAAGACAATGCAGGGGCCAGAAAGGTGATGTGGTGCTGAGGAGAAGGCTGGATGGTATTGGGACTCTGAGGAGTGGGAGATTCCGGTGCTGGGGAACTCAGCACTGAGACCAGAGACGGCGTTTGGTGCCACTTTCAGTGCACCCAGACCTTTGAAATGAAGGCTTGCTTTACCCCGTCTTCTAGCGGGTACTGGGGAGGGTGGAGTAGGCAGTAAGAGGAGTGCCTTAGCTGCCTCAAATGCCTCCGGAGTCATTGGAAGTGGCACCAACTCCTCCCGGTCCTGTAGGGAGCCCCATGGTGCAGACCCAGAGCAGTGCTGACACCGAGGTACTGACACTGGTACCGAGCTCATCTTGCGTCCTCTCAGGGAGTGGTGCCAGGAAGGCTCTGGTGCTGAGCCGGCATGCAGTACTGCATGAGACCCCAAAGCTTTGGGAATAGGCTGCTGTGCTTGCCCTGAGGCCAACGCATGGCACCTTTGCTCCCTGTCCTTGATTGTCCTAGGCTTAAAGGACAGACAGGTGGAGCAGGAGGTGACCAAATGGGCTTTGCCCGGGCACTGGAGGCACTTCTTGTGGGGATCGTCCCATGGGAAGGGCTTGCCGCATGCAGCATGAGGTTTAAACCCTGGCGTGGCGGGTGGCGGAGGAGAGCGGTGTCATTGCTCCAAAGCTAGGTGCTTGCGAGAGGAAATGCTCTTCAGTGGAACCAGATCCATGAAAAGGTGTTCCCAATCGAAAGGAAGGCTCATAAACAAAGAGAGAAAGACAGACTGCTTGCTAACACAAGGAGCGGGCTGTTCCATGAACTGTTGCTGAGGCGGACAAAATGGAACTGGGGAGGGGTCAGGCAACGGTTGCATATGTAGCCATGGGCTGGCGCAGGGTCGATGGCCGCCAGCTCTCTTCTGACAGGCTAGGGCAAAAAGGTTCTGACCAATCGTGTGCTGCGGCACGGATACGCCTATTACTGAATGTGTCCAAGCAGCACTTGAAGAAGAACCTGAATTACTTTCTCTACTACAGGACAAGTATCGTGCCTGGGACTCAAACTTAAGGGCAACAAAATGGGACAAATTTTGCTCCTCTCATTGGTGAAAAGCAGTGACATTAGTGGGGCACTCTAAAGTCATGCTACTAACAGCCACTCACTGACCCTGTCCTCCTTTAGGTCAACTAATGACTCCTGAGATGACTGCAATAATTGTAAAGATAGAAATGACTCCTCTCTACTGATGCTGCTTGTTTGCATTCTGCCTTTCACGGGGGTTGGACAGTGAAAATGGAGAGGTGTCAATTTTCCTTTAGAGTTTTGTCTATTTCCTGTTTGTTCCTGGTTCTCAAGCATTAAAATCTGCTGCAGAAAAGCCCAGGGAAATTTCCCCATTTGTAAGGAGGGGAGAATAATAATCCTTTATGCCTGTCCTTTGCATGCTGTCAGGATGAATGAATTAATTGAAAGTGTATTTCAGGTAAAACACTGTGTGATGCTGCTTAAGTTTAAATCTATTCTGAACGGAGGAAGTTTGTCTTGTTAAATGCACATTGTTCTAACTTAGAGGTGCTTTCCCTTGAAGAATGGGAGAGGGTATTCTGCACTAACCTATGCAAGCATTACAACTGACAGTATACAAAACAAGAGCAGCACTGTCACTTTTAGCAGGGCAGATCAGCAATAAAGTTCTAGGGTAAAAGTGGAGAGGGGCTGCCAGCTGCTGAATTAATTTGCCACATTTCTGGGGAAAATCAGCATACTGCATGTGGTCAATCTCTGGTCATTTCAGATGTATCCAGGAAAAGGAAAGGAAGGAGATAATAAAGATGATTGTCGTTGGAAGCAGATATTTTCTCAGGAAGCTGTGCAAACTTAACAAGATCATTAGGACATGCATTAAAATGACACAAAAGTCTTGTTGAATTCAGCTATAGCAACTCATGCCAGATGTTTTGCATTTTGGTGTGCTGGAGGTAGCAGCATAACAGAAAATTATCCTTGTTCACTGGGCAGTCCAGGAGCAGATGGTTTCCCAGGATTCCATTGCATTCTCTTTTCCATCTGGGCTTCCTCAGTTCTTCACAGACAAATGTTCTCTGCTTGTTAGAGCACTTTAAAAATGCAGTTTTAGTATCTCAGCCATATCAGAATCATCATTTATTTATCTCACCTTGCCTCCTTTTTATTAATGCCCCAACCATCTCCCTTTATATCTGAACTAAAGCCCATCTGATTCCCCTTAGGAGCAGTAACTCATTCAGTTTTTATCTTCCTCTTTTCAGCATTAACTATCTGTGCTGGTGCCTTTCCCAGTATAGAGGATTTTACCTTGAGATATTCGAGCCTCTTTCTCATTTATCTACACCGGACACTTCACTTGTATTTAGTGTTTAGTAAGAATTTCACTGTATAAGGTATCCCTTTGGCTCTCCTTTACTTCAGAGGGATCATAGTTGACCCTGCCAGCAGGTTCGAAAATTTGAGGACCTTGGGAGGCAATCACTGCACCCCTGGGGTATGGGGTGGATTTGGGGTACACTTCATTAAAATGAGTATAGGGAGCGGTGGTCGGTGTATGTCGCGTTTGTCACAGTGGTTTCTGTAAAGTGTCGGGGGTACCTAACTTTCGGGAGGGGGGACAGGTTGGGGAACAATGGGGTTCTTTAACTAACCTACTAACACTATAGCCCTACTCACTATAACCTAAAGGCTACTTTAACACACTATAGGAAAAGGGGGGGTACAATGCAAATTAGTGTGCGGCAGTGGCAGAGAAGATAAGTAACAGGGAAGCTGGGGCCTGAAGAGGAGTGAAGGCAAGTGGGGGGGTGTCGAAAGGCAGCGGGGTGAGGAGGTGGTTGGGGTAAGGGGACAGAGGCAGGAGAGGGGCTGTAGGTGCGTGGGAGTGTGGGCAATGGGGAGAAGCAGGAGGGGCTGAAAGGGGATGCAGGGGTTTGCGAGGGAGGCAAAGGAGGGCAAAATGGTAGGGAAGGCAGAAGGGGCTCGGGGGAAGCGGCGGCTGGCGGGCAGAGGCAGCCCGCGGCAGCGGCAGGGGAAAAGGGGAGTGGGGCAGCCGCAGAAATGCAGTGGCAGCGGCAGAGAGGCTGCAGGGAGCTGCGGAAAAGTGGCGGGGCTAGGGGGCAGCCGGCGGGGAGCCACAGAAAGGCAGCAGAGCCGCAGGGGAGCCGATGGGTGGCCGCGGGAAAAGCGGCGGAGAGGCAGCAGGCGGGAGTTCGGGGCCGCTGCAGGCGGTGGCGGGTGGCGGGGAACCGGCAGCAGCGGCGAGAGCGGCTCGGGAGCCGGGAGCCGCAGGGCAGGAGCCGGGGAAGAACGGCTGGCAGCCGGGGCAGGAAGGGCGGCCGTAAGAGCGGCTCGGGAGCCGCAGGAAGCGGCAGAGGACGGGGAGGGCTGGTGGGCTGCCGCGGGAGCCGGGGAAAAAGCGGTGGGGGGGGGCTGCTAGAGAGTCCGGCGGGGATCGGGGGAACCGGCGGCGGCCATGGGAGCAGCTCGGGAGCCGCAGAGAGCCGCAAGGGTAGCGGGGCGGGGAGAGCGGCTCGGGAGCTGGGAGCCACAGGGACAGAAGGAAAGTTGAGGCGCACCGGGGATCCCAGAAATGAAGAGGGAGCAAGTAAAGTTAAAGAGAAAAAGGTTTATTTAAGTTGGGGAGGTTACAGAGGGGAGGGCAAAGGCAACTTAACCAAACAATTCTAAAGGCTGGGAACTAAAGGAAACAATCTTAACAGCTAACTTAAGACTTCTAATTAACTCTATACAACGTTGCAAAACACAATACTCTTAAAGCAAGTTCAAACAACCCAGGAGGAAAAGAGAGACACTGGGTGATACAAAGTAGCGAGAGGCAATTACAGACACGGGGACAGGGGAGCTCCTAACACGAACTGGAGCTGCAAGCAAACAGAAAGGTACACACGCAAGCCTGTAAAGCTGGGGAGAGCAGTTTGAAGGCAGCAATAAAGAAACAGAAAACTTTAGAGAGGGATTGCAGGGCAAGCTCTTACCACACCTAGCAGTAAGGGTAACAATGGGCCCCCAGGGTGGTAATGGCCATCCAGTTGAGTTCAAGGGGGCCATCTAGTTAAGGTGAAGGAGCCATTGTTCACTTCACACCTTCTATGTACTTTAATGATGGCCTGGGAGGGGCGGCCATCAAAGTAACTGCTATGAGTCACAGACAATAGTCTTTTATACTTTTAATTAGTGTTCTTACAGATTTCCTAGTTGCCTTCTACACCATTGAGTTCTATTCCTTCCTTCTGCTACTCCTCATTCACTAACATAGCCAGAAATACAGAACACCTGTTGATTGAATCTTGACTCCTGAGGTACCTACAAGCTCTTCCCACCACCAGAGCTGTAGGCTGCCCTGAAAACACACACGAGACTCACATAAGGCACTAACAGGGGTTAAAGTAAGGCAGAAAGCCCCAGAATGGCATTCCAGAGCCCACCATCTTTAGGGGGCCAGCATTCCCAGGCCCTGAAAATAGAAAACAGGGCCAGATTGCTGTGTTCTGGGACCCACCATTCAAAAACAGCGAGCCCCGGAACACAGAGTTCTGGCTCCATTTTCTATTTTTAGGGGCCCTGGAACATTGGCCCCACTAGGGGGTCAGCATTCCGGGCCCCTGAAAATAGAAAAATGGAATAGTGGGTTACTTACCAGTAACCATCCTTCTTTGAGATGAGCTACTTGCATACATTTAGTATTAGGTGTCCATGTACCACAGCACATGATTGGCTGGAAGCTTTTTAGCCATAGGTGTCAGAGCAGGGTCAGTGACCAACACCGCTTCCTCTGGCCACTCCCATGGCTATATATATGATCCTGACCCTGATCCTCTTCAGTCCCTTCAGGTTACCAGCTCCTAGTAGTGGGGACGGTGGGAGGGTCCTGAATTTATGCCAGCAGCCCATCTTGAAGAAGGACAGTTACTGGTAAGTAAACCACTGTTCTTCAAGCGCTGCTCGCATCATTCAGTATTAGGTGACTACTAGCCATACTTTGGATGGTGGGCAGAGTTTAGTTTTCCTGCCTTCAGCATGGCTACCCCTATGATGGCAAAACCAAGGCATGGAAGGGTGACTGAATAGTAGGCCTTGCAGCCCACATAGGGGGAATGTTCTGTTAAACCTCAATTTTTCCCAAGAGAATGCCACACAAGGGAAAACACTGAGAGGCTGTGAGCCATCCTACCTGGGAGGCTTGAAGTACTACTACAGGCCTGTCCTAACTCGTTTTGGATGCTCTCAATGTTGAATATAGCTAAACAAACAAGGAAGACAGAGGAAGGGCCATTTTCTGTCCACCCACTGGGTGACGAGTGATTGTCACATCCCAGGGGACACAGGGAGGGATAAACCTGCCCTTCCCACGTTGGGAGGATTTGACACATCTACGTGTGAGTGTCTGAGCTGAATCCATACGGTCAAGATGCTGGTAGTGCGTCAAGGATGGAATTCACCACCCAATCATGGGAATACAATGTTTCAGCAGGTGCAGTCCAGACTTGATGAGGCAACCCCTTTTGTGATGGCTATTGTCTAACCAGGAAAGGGAAAATCAGTAGCAGCGCCTCTCTAGGGGTACGCCTGACTTCTAAGTTCCCTTGGTAAGAAGGGGGAGAATGGTAACGCAGATCTACCAGTTTTGACAGTTTGGGATGTGATACCTGTTTGAACTTGGTTGAGATGGACCCAGGGATGTCCCCCCTGCCCCTTGATAGTAAACTGTTCCAAGGGGAATGGGCTAGTAGGGGCCCAGCCACGAGCTAGGGAAAAGGGAAAGGCTCCAAGCGGATGGCCCATACCCACGTCTCTGGTATCATTGAGAAGTCTTCTGTCTCAGGACACTTCCATGGTAGGGGCCCAACCTAAGAATGCCCTACCTTTAGAGAAGTAAAGGGGACCTATAGGGATTGGAATTAGGATAAGAGGATAGTAAGGGGTGTGGGATAAAGTGTTTGTCTCGGGCCTAATCTGTCTCCTTAGTGATTCAGGGCCAACTGTCCATGTTCCTCAGCCTACTTGTGCCCTGCTCTATAGATATGAGCAGGATCAAGAATTAGGAAAAACAGAAGAGGGACGGATGCTAGGTCAGTAGGTGTCCCTCCTTTCCTCTGTGGCAGGTGCCCAAAGCACATGGGCTTTCTGGTGGCACTTTTTCTTTATACTTTAGTCCAATTGTGAGTCATAAGGAAGTCAGACCCTGGAAGCTGCAAAGTAATTCTGCACCTGATCACTGTTCAGTCACTTAAGCGTGCCAGCTCATGCCTTGTAGACTCTGTGTGTGTGAGTCCTCTGGTGTGTGGGGGAGGGGGAACATTTCTCCCCTTGGGCAAAAGGGCGGGGTGTATACTGCTATTTCCCTCTGGAGGGAAAGCATGTTTTGCCACTTATCCGATAGCAGAGAGAAAAGGTGGGGGGAGAAATAGCAGAGGATACCTGTGAGAAATTGAGTGTGTCATCGTTGTGAGGGAGGAGGGACAGATAACTGCCCTTGCAGAAGTAGGCCTTTGTCCACCAAAGGGGACTCTGCCTGGCGATTGAGGTTGTCTTGCAACTGGTTAGTGGAAAGGGAAGATGCAGGTAGATGTGGGGAGGACAAACCCCTAAGACAAACCATGTGGTATGTTTTCTGCTTCGCCAAGGACCTCAGTGGTAAATACAACTCTGTAAGAGATTCGCACCACCCTGTATGGGCTATTGGGATACTTAAGATACAGATGAGCACCTTTCATTGGCCATCTGTGAAGCTGCAGGTGTCCCCATTACCTTTGGTTGAGGAATTTCCTGCAAGGCCCTGGTAACCAACAGGTCCCCTATGGGGAGCCAGGAAACCCCAGTGGGGAAGAAAAGTTAGGCATTATGTCCGTTACCACCTGTGACAGTGGATGGTCCACCCTGAAAGACCAGGGTACAACCTAGATCCACCCAGAGGGACAAATGCTCAGTTGAGCGTAGCGCCACTAATAAGAGCACATGGTCATCCCTGTATGTGCAGGATTTCGGGATCACAGGGCGACGAAAGGGCCATGGTGCCCCGAGAGGTCTATATGGGAATCTGGGGCAAAAGGGGAGGGAGAGAGAGACCCTGTAGTGGGGTATCCCTGTGGGTGCCCGAGGGGACTAACATTAGTGCCCCTTAGAGTGTTCCCCTTCTCCTTTGTTGGGGGGGCTCTCTCCCACCCCACATGATGTATAGATGTTCCTGGGCACAGGCCCTACTTAGAAGTGTGATGATAGGGCAGCCCAATTACGTGCCAAAGCAGTTAGAGAGGGATAAGGGGCTTACTCGTCCCTTCCTGTTCATGCCCCAAGGGGTCTGGGTCTCCTCCCCTACCCCAGCTGTGTGGGAGTTATCCTACCCCAGGCCTGGTGTGGGTGAGAAACCGGACAGTGGGTGAGTAGAAAAGGGGTGTTAAGACTGGTGTAAGGGATAAAGTGGACACGGGACTCCTGTATGTGTCCAAGCAGACTCAGGCTCTAGTGTGAGGGGCATTGGAGCAGAGGTGAAAAGGACTGCGGCAAGTGAGAAGGAATGCCAGTCCCATGAGGTATAATTTCAGTTATGGAATGGTTGATTTGGACACAAGGGAAAAAAATTCTCATATGCGCCCATGTAACTCAGGCTTTAGCATGAGTGAGCCCAGGGAAGAGGCTCTGGGTTTATAGCCCACCAGGGTGGACTGCTGTATAAGACTCCAGGAGAATATGAGGGAGTGATTTTGAGCTGGACACCGGGAATCAGGCCTACAGGCCAAGGGAGTGGCAGGAGCTAGGAAGAAAAAGTGGGATGGGACCTAGGCTCATGGAGGAACAAGGTCGTTGTCCTCAACAGCCTCTTGATCAGGGTTTCCCCACACACTAACATGGGGAACAAGGGTTCTTGAGCACTAGGTATGCCACTCCCCTCTTTCTAACAGCAGAGGAGGTTCTGCTTGGGGCCTCTGCTGCTGGTATCCAAGCACCTGCTGAGGGTTAGGGGAGTGGCATACCTGTGGGGGCCCCTGTGGCATGGGACTACAGGACTCTAATGGGGTGCCCCAGATGGCAGAGGAGGTCCTGAACACCAAAAAGGCTGCTCCTGTCTCCCAGGTGGCAGGGGACATTCTGCTTGGCACCTCTGACGCTAGCTCCTGAGCTGCTGCTGAGGACTAGGGGAGTGACTGGGCACCTGTGGGGTGATCATGCCCAAAGACCTGAGGGCCAATCTGGGGTCCCTAACAGCAGATGGTCTATTGCTTCAGCAAAGAGAGACTGTCCTTCAAAAGGGAGGTCCTGGATGGCTTCCTGCATGTCTTGAGGCAGGCCTGCCTCCTGCAGCCATGCTGCATGTCTCATAATGACAGCTGAGGCCATGCCACGGCTCACCTTGTTTGAAGCATCCTACGCTGCCATAAGGGTGTCTCAGGATGCTAGCATGCCCTTTTCCCAAGGGACTCATAGTCCCCTAGATGTTCCCCGGGGGACTCCCAGATGTCCAGGGTGCATGAGCCCACCAGCACTTGGTGGTTAACGATACTGGAAGGCAGAGGTTGAGTACAACTTCTGGCCCATCAGATCCAGCCCCCTTGCCTCCCTGGATATCGGTATGGGGTCTGGACAAAATTGGCCCTTCCACCCTAAGGCAGTTTCTATCACCTGAAGACTTGGTGCCACGTGGTCAACCAAAATGAGGAAGCTCTCCAGTGGAGCTTGGTACTTGTGACCTGTTAAAAGGGGAGTTTGAGAGGGAGTTTCAGAAGGAGTTGGTGTGACCATTATGGTGAAGAGAAGCCGAACTGCTTGTGCCAGCACCCCTTCTGTCTTCTCCTCCAGCACCTGTATCCAGACAGACACTCTGACCATGGATGTCTCTACCCAGACCCTGGTGTGAACTTGCAGGGACTGTGGCCTGCCTTTCCCACTCACAGACAACCAGGCTGGGGAGATGAATCAGTGTGACAGGTGCCTTCTGATGGAATCTCTCAGGAGGCAGGTGGAAGAGTTACAGGAGGAGGTGTTTAAGCTCAAGAGTATCCATGCCCTGGAGAAGTTCCTCGGTAGCATCCATGAGTAGACATGCAAAGATGAGGATACTATCCAGGTGCCAAAGACTGCTGCCACACCATTGGAGAAGGATGGGATGCCTCTGGCACAGGGAGGACAGTGGGAGCTGGTTACTTCTGGCAGCAGACAGTGCTCCACCCCTGCTCCCATCCCACCCTCCATTGTGGTGAACAGCCATTACATGGTGCTAGAGATGATGGATGAGGTGGAAGAGGAGAAGCCACGCACCCCTGATGCTGGGAGGATCACAACCATCACACCCAGGAGGAAATGTTGGGTTGTAGTGGTTGGGGACTCTCTTCTGAGGAGGACGGAGGCACCCATCTGTCACCCTGACAAGGCTTCTCGGGAAGTATACTGTCTGCCAGGGGCCCGTATCCGAGATGTTACAGAGGGATTGTTGAGAATCATCAGCCCCTCTGGCCATTACCCCATGCTACTCATCTATGTGGGAACAAAAGATACTGCAAGAGGTGATCCTCAGAAGATCAAAAGTGATTACAGGTCTCTGGGAGCACGGGTGAAGGAATTCAGAGCCCAGGTGGTGTTCTCTTCGATCCTTCTGGTCAAGGGTAGGGGACAGAGCAAAGACAGATGCATCCTGGAGGTGAATGCCTGGCTATGAAGATGGTGTCGTCAGGAGGGTTTTGGCTTCCTTGACCGGGGGTGCTGTTCCCAGAAGAAGGATTGCTATGCAGAGATGGACTCCATCCATCGAGGAAGGACAAGAACATATTCGGATGCAGACTGGCTAATCTAGTGAGGAAGGCTTTAAACTAGGCTTGAAGGGGGAAGGCAACCTAAGCCCACAGGTAGGTCACAGTGTGGGTGACCTGGGAGAAGGGATGGAACTTGGCAGGGGTGGGGGTGGGGGGGATGAGCAGGGACTGTAACACCAGGGATAAAAGAGGGTAGTTGGAACTTGAGGGGGGGGAATCAAATAACTATCTTAGGTATCCTAATGCAGCCCTAATACCTGAGGCGAGTGGGGAAGGACGACACTGGGAGAATCTGCAAGAAAGTAGATGCAACAGAACTGCAAATCGCCAAGGGAAAGTAGGGCAATCAGCTCAGTATTTTAGGTGCCTGTACACAAATGTAAGGAGCATGGGAAACAAGCAGGAAGAATTGGTAGTACTGGCACAGACAAGGAACTATGATATAAATGGAATAACAGAGATGTGGTGGGATAGCATGCATGACTGGAGCTCTGCCATAGGTGGGTATAAATTGTTCAGGAACAACAGCAGGGAAGAAGCTGGGGAGGAGTAGTCCTATATGTAAAAGAGCTGTATGACTGCTCAGAGCTCCACCAGGAAAGTGGAAACAAACCAGTTGAAAGTCTGTGGGTTAAATTTAGAGGGGAGGGCAACAAGGGGGATCTCATGGTTGGTGTTTGCAATAGACCGCCGGACCAGAAGGAGGAGGTGGATGAGTCATTCTATGGACAACTAGCAGAAGTTTCCAGATCGCAGGCCCTGGTTCTCATGGGGGACTTCAGTTATCCTGACATCTGCTGGGAGGCCAATACAGCAGTGCACAGACAATCCAGGAAGTTTTTGGAGAGTGCTGAGGACAACTTCCTGGTACAAATGCTGGAGGAACCAACTACGGGCCTTGCACCTCTCGATCTGCTGCTCACAAACAAAGAATTGATCAGGGAAGTAGAAGTGAATGGCAACCTGGGCAGCAGTGACCATGAGATGGTAGAGTTCAAGATTCTGATTAATGGTAGAAAGGAAAGAAGCAAAATGCAGACACTAGACTTCAGAAAAGCAGATTTTGGCTCTCTTAGGGAACTGATGGGCAACATCCCTTGGACACTGATCTGAAGGGGAAAGGCATCCAAGAGAGCTTGCTGTATTTTAAAGAAACCCTGCTATGGGCACAGGAAGTTACCATTCCAATGAGCAGAAAGAACAGCAAATGTGGAAGGTGCCCAGGGTGGCTTAACAGAGAACTCTGCACTGAGCTGAAAAGTGAAAAGGAAGCTTACAGGAAGTAAAAGCTTGGAGAGATGACTAGGGAGGCATACAAAGATATTGCTCGGGACTGCAGGGATAAAATCAGACAGGCCAAAGGAGAATTGGAGTTGCAGCTAGCAAAGGATGTGAAGGATAACAGGAAGGCGTTCTACAAGTATGTCAATACCGAGAAGAGGATCGGGGATGACATAGATTGCTTACTGAATGAGGCTAGTATTCTCGTGGTGGAGGATGCAGAAAAGGCTAAAGTGCTCAATGCTTTTTTACTTCATTTTTCACAGGGAGGGCAAGCTCCCAGCCCACTACACTGGGTTCAACAGATTAGAGAGAAGAAGAGAGGCCTTTGGTGACGGAAGGTCAGGTTAAGGACTACTTAAGGAAGTTGGATGTGCACAAGTCTATGGGGCCGGATGAACTACATCCAAAGGTGCTGAGGGAGTTGGCCGATGAGATAGCAGTACCGCTGGCCATTATCTTTGAAAACTCATGGCAAATGGGGGAGGTGCCGGAGGACTAGAAAAAAGCAAATATAGTGCCTATCTTCAAGAAAGGGAAAAAGGAGGATCCAGGGAATTACAGACCTGTCAGCCTCACCTCAATCCCTGGAAAAATCATGGAGCAGGTCCTCAAAGAATCCATTCTAAAATACTTGGAGGAAAACAGAGTGATCAGGAACAGTCAGCATGAATTCACCAAGGCTAAATGGTGCCTGACCAACCTCATTGCCTTCTATGATATGACTGGATTTGTGGATGCGGGAAAAGCCGTTGACGTGATATACCTTGACTTTAGCAAGGTTTTTGATATGGTTTCCCACAGAATTCTCTTCGGCAACTTAGGGAGGTATAGGTTAGATGTGTTGACAGGAAGGTGGATAGAAAACTGGCTAGATCAATGGGCTCAGTGGATAGGAATCAATGGCTCCATGTCTAGTTGGCAACCAGTAACAAGTGGTATGCCCCAGGGGCTGGTCCTGGGGCCGGTTCTGTTCAACATTTTCATTAATGATCTGGATGATGTGATAGATTGCACACTCAGTAAGTTTCTGGATGACACCAAGCTGGGGGAAATGGTAGACACGCTGGAGGGCAGGGACAGGCTTCAGGGGGTATGTCCACCCACACTTCTTATTTCGAAACAACAGAGGTTGTTTCGAAATAAGAAGTGCCATGGCCACATGACACATGGACATTTCGAAACAAGCAAACAGCTTGTTTCGAAATGTCTGCGGTTGTTTTGGAACAGCTTAAACCTCCTTTGGTTTCAAAACAGGGCTGTTTCAAAACCAGAGGTCAATGGCATACTGGACTGCATCAGTAGAAGTGTTGCCAGCAGATCGAGGGATGTGATTGTTTCCCTCTATTTGGCACTGCTGAGGCTACATCTGGAATATTGAGTCCAGTTTTGGGCTCCCCACTACAGAAAGAACATGGACAAATTAGAAAAAGGGCAGCAAAAGTGATCAAGGGGCTAGAGCACAAGACTTACAAGGAAAGACTGAAGGAACTAGGTTTATTTAGCCTACAGAAGAGAAGACTGAGGGGGGATTTGATAACAACCTACAACTACTTGAAGGGGTGCTCCAAGGAGGAGGAAGCTAGGCTGCTCTCAGTAGTAACAGAGGATGAAACAAGGAGCAATGGTTTCAAGTTACAGTTGGGAAGGTCAAGGCTGGACATTAGGGAAATCTGTCTTACTAAGAGGGTGTTGGATCATTGGAATGGGTTACCTAGGGAAGTGGTGGAATCTCCATCTTTGGAGATATTTAAGGCTCAGTTAGACAAAACCCTGACTGGGATAATTTAGTGAGAAGGTTCCTGCTTTTTTGCAGGGGGTTGAAATAGATGACACCATGAGATCCTTCTAACCCTATGATTCTATGATTGTATATCCAAGACTGGTGAAATAGAAGTGGGGGTCTGCCAGCATACCGTGGAGAGGTCATGCACATTGCATCTGGAGAAGACATGAACCATACATTGAAGAGGGGGTCTTGATCCCCTCCAGTGGTTTCAACCTCTATGTCCGTGTGTGCCATTGCCTGGCAGAGAAGGTCAAAGTGAGCACCAGGGTCCTCCTTATAGGACCACGTTCTAGGGTTCAAAGCCCTGCCCATGGTTACTGGTAATGGTGATATGGTCCTAGACTTCTCAGTGCCGTGTGCAGTTTCCTCCAAGGAGGCTTCCTGCGGTGTGGACCACTTGTGGGGTTGGTACTAGGAGGGACCTGGTGCCAGGGATACTTCATGGGCCTGCTGACTCTTACATGAGGGGTTTCTTCCTCCTGGCTCGAGGAGCGGGTTATTTCCTGGTGCCAAGGGCTTGGAGTCACCACAGTGTTGGCAGGTTGGAAAGGGGCCAGTGCAGTCAGCATTTCCGATGAAGCAGCACTTCGGTGCTGGGGGAAGTGAGACTGCTCTCTGCAGTGCTTGGCCATAGGGCCCAGAGCAGTGCCAGGGGAACCTTCAGGGGAAGGAGAAAGTCCCTCAATCTCCAGTGCTGATGGACTCGGTACTGCCATGGTGGGTGGGGATTGGTGCCACTCTGGAGCTGTCCATGTCCCCAACAGGAAAGTCGGTTTTCCTCTTTGTTTCTAAGGGTTAGGCAATGTAGGTGTAGGCAAAAACAAGAGAGCTTTTGCCACCTCAAAAGCCTCCGGTATGGAGGGGACCTTAATGACCTCTGGAACCAGACCCCAAGAGTGGGGCCGCAGGGAACTGGAACAGTGCCTGCGTTTTGGTGCCAAGGTGGATGCCAAGCGCATGGTCTTGTGTTCCTGAGGAGAGGGCGCCGAGAGGGCTCCAGTGCTGATCTCGCACCTGGTGCTGGCGGCTCCGAGGAAGACCCTGATTCTCCAGGGATAGGCTGTTGCACTTGCTCTAGGGCCAGTGCGTGACGCCTCTGCTCCCTGTCTTTCAGGGTCCTCTGCTTAAAGGACTGACAGATGGAGTAATCTGTAGGGTGGTGGGATTCACCCAGGCACCTCAGGCACTTTTTGTGGGGGTCGTCCCTTGGGAAGGCCTTGCTGCAAGTGGCACAGCGTTTAAAGCCCAGCATTGTTGGCAACATTTGGGAGCGATCTTCCAGCTCAAGGTTTGTAAGCTTGGTAAGAGCAGTGGTTCACAGTGGAATGATGTCCACGAACAGATCTTCCAATGAGCGGCTCATACACAGCAGAATAAAGAGGTACTTGCATAATTGCAAGGAGTGGGCTGTTCCGTAATCATCGCTGAGAGCAGAAAAAGGAACTGAGGAAGATCAGGATCGGGGTCATATATATAGCCATGGGAGTGGTCAGAGGAGGCATTGGCCACTATCCTGCTCTGACAGGCTAGAGCTAAAAAGTTTCCAGCCAATTGTGTGCTGCAGCATGTGGACACCTAATACTGCATAATACAAGCAGTGCTGGAAGAAGAAAGCTAGAGGGCTGATTCTCCCTTGGCCCTGCCCTCACCTTCCGCTGGAGTGCATGTGCCTCTGCTGTGGTAAACAGGCACAGCATGGCACAGAGCTCCCAGCCAGGTCATTGGGGTGACTCTGGAGTCCTCACCTGGCCTCCGAGCATATGGGTGCTCCCCGCCACCACATGCATGTGCTGCTGCCAAGGTGAACAAACACGGCACGGAAGTCCCGGCCCAGTCTTTGAAGTGTCTCCCCAGCACTCCCAGCACAACGTGGGGTGGGTGGGGCACAGCTGAATGGGTGATTCTCCCCCACCCTAGGGCCACTGGTGGGGTAAACAAGTGTGGTGTAGGGCCCCAGGCACAGCCTCCCTTCAGGTGGCTCCAACGCGACATGGAGTGGGGTGTATTTGAATGGACAAGCACAACTCCATAGCCCAGCATATGAGGGTGGGGATTGGGGTAGACAGAGCCAGGGATTTGCCTAATAGCTGTTCCCTTATAAGCCCCCCTGACTCTTCTAGCCTCCCCTGTCAGTATTATACCAATTTAGTGAGCACCCCAACCATTTGGGTTGAAATTATGTTATTACATATGTTTATTAAAGAGAGTATACATATTTGTGTTTTACTACAACCAATAAATGCAGTTTTCTGGGTTTTTTTAATCTAAATTGTTTCTGCTTATGCCTTATATTGTGTCATTCAATTACATATCCCCTTTTATTTAATTATCATTTTAATCACAATAGCTACTGTGTTATGCAGTATTTGCCAGTTTAGGATGATAATTGCTGGAGACAAATGCTATATAAAATAATGAATATTTGTATGGAGCGATAACTGATGCATGTGGTACTTAGAAGTGGTTGTAAATGCCTAGCTGGGCTAGGGCCTGCCCATGTGGAAAGGGGGCCTGCCTGATATGAGAAGGGTGCCTGCCCAGTTAGGAGGGTTCCAGGGCCTGCCAAATTATACTTTAACCCCTGGGCACCAAGAACCTCAGTGAGTGTTATTTTTCTAAAATAAGTGCTCTGCTTCAAACAGGAATTATTTCAGGGAAAGTCTGTGGCTTATGTTACTCAGCAGGTCATACTACATGCTCATAGTGGTTTTGTCTGGCCTTGAAATCTATTAGGTGTTCCATTGAACACAGTATAGGCAACAGGGCTGGATTAAGACATGCTAAGGCCCTAAACTATGTCAAGATTCAGAAGCCCCATACCAAAAAAAAAAAAAAAAAAAAAAGGTAAAAGTGTATTACACTATAACAGAAAGGGTAATAGGAAAATAAATGATAAACCATTATATTTGCATATTTATAGGGAAGGATGCAATAAGAAACAATTACATAAATAATGTCTTGCAAAAAGCCTTATTTGCATTATCAATTTCAATTATGAGCAGTCTTCTTAGTTATCTCTGACATATGTAGAGGCCTCTCATAATGTAAGGCCTCAAGCCATGGCTTACTTGGCTTGTGCCTAAATCCAGCACTGTCAGGAATTTTCTTCCTCCATGACTGAATTGCAGCCACCTTGGGGGGTGAAACACAGTAGGCATTCTGTATCAATGGTACTACAGTGCAGTTTACCAGCATCGAAGGAGAATGCTTTATCCAAATGAGTCTGCAGTGGAATGTTAGGGAGGCAAAGTATGATTCCTTAGGCTAGAATGCAGATAGGATGCTTTGGACAGGCCCTCACTTTTTTGTCTCATCCAAAACCACAGGTGAATTGGATAGGTGCCCAGGTGGCTTGGCCATCTGCAGTTCCACCCTGGGGCAACAGGTGGCACTAGAAGACTATATATATATATATATATATACACACAGGTAGTTTGCGTCGTTACAGAGAAGGTTCTAGCTGTAGTTGGGACCCTTGGATTTCTCAGTGCGGTACTGCAATTGGACTGAGCGGAGGAGGAGGAGGTCACAGGCTGCTTTACACTTATGTGGCAGCAAATCCTTCAGAGTGTCAGGTGAGCGCAGCAGGTGCAGGACAGCCCTTTGGGGACGAGTGCAGTCAGTCACCCGCCATCATGGGGGTAAAGTCCAACAGAGCCCTTAGTTGAGGCTCTGGTTGTAATCTAATGCTGGGGAGGTAGCGTAGGCATTTGGAAGGGTCAATTTCAAAAGGGATAGCAGTGTTAGTCTAGTCCAGTAAAAAAACAACAAGGAGTTGTGTAGCACTTTAAGACTAACAGATGTATTTGTTGGAGGAGGAGCTGACTAAGCAACCCCTGGAATGTGGCCACAGAAAAAGCTTTGCTCGAACCTGCTTTGGGGCAGGCAAGGGGCTGCTGATCTGAGCTGCTTGGTGTGGATAAGAAGCATTAAGCTGCTCAGTGCTGAATTGGTGCTATAGCCTGCCATGATACTTCTGTGTTTCAGGTCCCCAAGCAGCTAAGCCTACTGGGATTTAAGTGCACGGGGATTTGATTACCTGTTGTGTAAACTCCTAGCACCGCTGCTTAACATACAGAAGGTCCTGGGTTCAATTCCCAGGGGGTTGGACTCGATGATCTCATGAGGTCCCTTCCAGCCCTATGATATGATATGATATGATATGAATAACCAGAGAGCACAGTGAAGGGGGTGGGGCTTAGATTTTTTTTCTTCAGGAGTCCTGCTTTGCCTTGGCAGGAGACATCTGTTACACAGCTTGACTGGGGCTGTTGCAGAGTGTATTGCCAAACCAGCTGTCACAGGGGTCTCTGGTAAAGTTGCCACCAGGAGTGTTGCTGGTACCTGGCACATGGGGCATGCCCCGAGTCTCAGGGCCGGTGCCCTGAGTGTCTGGGCCAGCCCTGTCACAGACCGGGAACCCAGGGCCAGGGCTCCTGCCGTAGTGCCCACCTCTCCTGACCCCGGCTGGTGATTGAGGCCAGGACACCTGCAGCAGCGCCCACTTCTCCTGGTGGGGGATCGAGGCTGGGATGCCTGTGGTGGTGCCTGCCTTTACCAGCCCCAAACCTGGCTGGGGATCTGGGGCCAGACTGGAGGCAGCAGGAGCCTGATGCACAATTGGACCCAGGGTGCCAGATTGTGGTCTAGTGGGCTGGTCAGGGCCCAAGGGGCATGGCCTGGGCC
Organism: Podocnemis expansa; assembly: GCA_007922195.1. Lineage (NCBI taxonomy): Eukaryota > Metazoa > Chordata > Testudines > Podocnemididae > Podocnemis > Podocnemis expansa. The sequence goes on from ML681972.1 coordinate 6,885,422, forward strand.
CAGGCCCCGGGTCTTTCCCCAGGGCAGCGAAGTTCCTGGTTGCCACCCTCCCTGATTTTCCCAAGATGGTCCCTTTTTGGAGGTAGCTGTTCTGGGAAACCTGGCAAGGTGCTCAGGCTACTCTGCCAGCTGACTAGGATCAGGATCAGCCCAGATCTCAAAGGTTTTTTGTACCTCTGACGTGGCAACCGAGGCCTGCTTCTGTTCCAGATCATGTGGGTGCAGTGGGAGGCTCTGAATGCAGCTGTCTACCCCTTTTTCACTGTCTTTGGTAGGCAGAGTACAACACCTCATGTTCTTTGTGTCACAAAAAAGTCTTCCTCCCCAACTCTCCTAATTTCCTCCATTGTTCTGTACACCAGATCTAGAGAGAGCTTCTAGTCTCATAGCTGGCAGAAGGGCAAGGTTTGGAGGAAGAAGGTTGTACTTTGTCTTAGACCACATAGCTGTGGGTAATTGAATGGCTTTACATGATGCCTCACATTTGCTTGTGCCTGCCCTGATTATGTGATGCTCCTAGAGAGCCTGAGTCTACAGGACCATCTTGCAACATGATATGGGCCCAGTGTGGACCCTAGAGAGCAACAGGCCTGGCGAGGGAATGAGGGCACCAGAGGTGGCTCTTCTCATGGTTTCTGAATTCGCCCACGAACAAGAGTGCCAACCACAGGGAAGACTGTCAAAAGTGGGGCAAACACCCTAAACTGGTGGTTTGTTCTATAATTAGATTTCACAAACCCACTGATAAATGTAAACACCTGGTTCACTGTAACAGCTTTACCATGAAGTCACAGATAGTCCCCTTGGGCTCTTCAGGCTATCTTGCCCACCAGGCAAGCTGGCCTTAGTGACAAATGGCCACTTACACCAAAGTATCATAAAATATTCAGGTTATTTCTGTCCCAAGAGACCAGTTACTTATCCCAGATCAGTCTGTGCCTTAGATCTCTCACAAAAGACAATGCCTGTAGCCAACTTGTAATAAACTAACTAAAGGTTTATTTACTAGAAAAAAGAAATGGGAGTTATTTACAGGTAAAAATGTATATACACTGATGAGTTTCAGTCTGTGATTTAAAAAGTGACAGAGATATAGTGGTCTATCAACAATAGCTTAATATTTAAGGCTTAACTCAGATGATCTCTAGGAATCTCTGCTTTGTGTTTCTCAGCTCCAGTCCTGGAGGGAATCCAAACAGCAAAGAAATGGCAAACCTTCATATTAACTCTTTTTATTTCCCTCTTCCAAACCAATGGAATGAGGCCTTCTGTACATATTTCTCCATGGATGGGTGGGGCAATCAACAAAGGTTTTGTCCTGCAAAAGTCCTCCTGAAGGGATGGCAGGGGGAGGAAAGCCACTCTTCTCATACGAGTTTACAAGTTCAAAGCAGGCATTTTTACTATTATAAAACAAATTTATTTTACCTTGTAGCCTGGAATACAGACCTTACAAGTGAGATGAATGTATGCAGCAACTTGCAAGCATTTCTTAAGGTCTAAATATTAAATGCATTTTTTATAAGACTGATACATAATCTGAATGAAACTAACATATGGGTTTCCTGCTATGAGTGTGTTGGTTCTTAGATAATGCCTATGACCTTGACAGAGCTGGCACTTAGTTTACCAGTGTCACTCACAGCTCTGAAGAACTTTGGTTCTGTGAGGAAACAAATGCTCCAGATCTAGTGGTGACCTAGGAGATGCCCAACCCTATGACAAAACCATATGTGAGGCCCTGGAGATGGAGTTGGGGGAGAATTGCCCACTTACTTAGGGTTTAACTGATCACCATACTTTGAGTTGGGAAGGAATTTTCCCCCATGGCAAATCGGCAAAGAGCCTGGGGGGAGGGGGGTTTTGCCTTCCTCTGTAGCATGGGGCATGGCTCACTTGTTGGTGTAGTCTCTGTACTTTGAAGTCTTTAAATCAGGAGTGGGCAATAAAATTCGGGGGGGGGGGTGAGTGGTGGTCACGGAGAACCTGGCTGGGGGAAGCTAGTCAGGGGGGAGGGAACCAATGGGGGGCTGCACAAAGCCAGCCAGGGGAGTGGAAGGGGGGTGCAACACTGGCCAGGGGAGAGAGGGTTGGGGGGGCAGAAGAGGGTAGCATAGTCCCAGCCCTGGAGCAGCACTGTGCTGGCTGGAGAGGCTGAAAGGGCAGTGCAGGAGCCCCAGCCCCAATCCTGGAGTGGTGCTGTGCTGGCTGGGGAGGTGGAAGGGGACAGTGCAGCCTCAGCCCCAGCTCCAGCCGCAGCCCCAGAGCAGCAAGGCCCCAGAGCAGCGCAGCACCAGTCGGGGGAGAGGGGTGGGGCAGCACAGCCTCAGTCCCAGAGTGGTGCTGTGCCAGCCAGGGGAGGCGGAAGGGGTCAGCGCGGCCCAGGCCCCAGCCTCAGCCTCAGAGTGGCACGGCAGGCTGGGGCAGAGGGCCGGACAGCAACCTCTGGCGAACTAGAGGCAGCCTGCGGGCCATATTTTGTCCTGCTTTAAATCAGGGACTGACTGAGGACTTTAATAACTCAATCATAGGTTAGAGGTTTATTATAGGAGTGCGTGGGTGAGGTTCTGTGGCCTGCATCATCAAGGAGGTTGGGCCAGATGCCCATAATGGTCCCTTCTGACCTTAGAGTCTATGAGACAATTTCCAGTGTTCCTGTGCTGATGGCTTCTTCCAGAGACTGAAGGCAGTTGTTTCTGTCCTAGTCCCATAGCCCACTCTTGCTGGGCACTGGGAAGGTGCCACCCCAGCACCATCACATTCCCATGCATAGCAGTGACACTAACACAGCTCACAATTCGATGAATTGACTCTGATACCTTGAGATATATATGTGTTCCCCTTCCCCAAATGTGTTGCTGAACATTAGGCCTTCCAGCATCCCCACGGCCAGTAGCCCAATCTGTGCTGCTGACGTTTTCTGCTCTTGAGAATACAGGACTGCTGGTCACCACAAGGAGAGGGCCTGGATGGCCTTGTGACCAGTGGCTGGGCAGATGGTGATCCAAACTCCTCAATCCCTGTTTCACTAGTTGTAGGTGTGGTCCCTTGATGGCCTGTTGGAGAGCTGTTGAGAGAGGTCTGTTGAAGCCTAGATGCTTCACCCCAGCAGTTCTATTCATCTCTTGTAGAAACTGTTCTAACTTGCTTCCTGGCTCTTAGGCCAACAACTTCAGAGATGGCCACTCATTCTGGGAGTGGATCTCCTCCTTCAGAGGGATACCTAGACCCTGATCTCCCGAGGTGATGGGCTGGGGATTCACAGTTCCAGTTGACTTTATGGGAGTTGTGGGTGCTCGTCCCCTCCCAAACTCAACGTATATGTAATCAGGTCTTTGTGCAGTCTCAGAGTCTTGCAGCTGTACTTCCTGAATGTGAGCATCTCTGTGCTTTCCCTAGGTCCCTTGAATATCCCTGGAAGAATGCGGTTGTGGCCTCTGCTGCTCTGGGAGCTGGAGGACTCCTGGTTTGTTGGCTCCTGTCTAGACGGAAGATCAAGACCTTAGCAATGGGAGACGGATGGTGGGGCTCAGGCAAGAGGCCTCCAAGAGAGAAAGAAGATGAGAGAGTCCAGTCTTTCCAAATTGAAACCTCTGATAAGGAAATTCAGGTATCACTGGCTGAGAAATAGGGAGCTCTGAGAGGTATCTGACAGTTGGTGGGAAGCAGAAAGCAGTGAAGCAGAGCTAGTCAGTCAGATCAATCTACTTCCATGAGATGTCCTAGTGATCTTAGGATTGTACTTGCATTCTCCAGCACAGTTGTCTGGAACCTTGAGATGCTGTCCTGACTATCCATCTCTACAGACTTGAGTTCTAGTCCCAAGTATATCACAAAATAAGCTTTCTGGGCCCTGGTCCAAGGGCAACTTATCGAAATCACTAAGTCTCCACAGAGTCCAAGACAGTTCCTGTTGCAAGGGCTACACCTGGAACCACAGAGGCTGCCAGTGAAGACTGAGATGCACTGAGTATCTGGCTTAAGAAATAGCATGGGACTGCAGATCAGTATTGAAGGCATCAACTGAGCTATGCATGGCAAACCCAAGGCTGAGATAGCAGGAGGCTGCAGTTCAGGGGTGAGGGGCACTGGCAGACAAGGACATCGCTGCCACAGGGCCCAAGGCTCTGCAGCCTCCCCACATCTCTGACCCAGCCCGGCAGCAGCTGGGGCCAGATCAGGCCCACCGGGGTCACCTGCTGCTGGCCGACTTGGATCCATCTTCTGCTGCCGGCCAGTGGCTGGCAGCCCAGGCAGGCCCCATCCAGCTCCAACCACTGCCTGCTGGCCAGTGGCAAACACCAGGAGCCGGATCTCAGCCTGGGCTGTTTGCCTCTGGCCAGCAGCAGCAGGAGCCAGGTCCGGGCCAGGGCTTCCTGCCACTGGTCAGCAGGCAGCAGCAGAAGCCACATCGGGCCCAGGTCCTGACCCTTTTTTTCAGGGGAGCAACACCCTTCCTGACAGAACTATTATGAGAAAGTGCAGACTGTGGCTACCACTCAGGCTTTAATTTACTGGGCAGCTCAGGCTAGGGCTGTCCCTAGGGGCGAGGGTGGGCAGAGGGGTGACTGCCCTGGGCCCCATGGTTCTGGGTGCCTCATGCTGTCCTGCCAAGCAGGGCAGCTTGGGGCCTGCACTGCTGCCCCCCATGCCAGGGACCAGGCTAGCCAGCCAAAAGTGGCAGCCTGGTTCATTGCTCCCAGTCTGCCCCCAGCCATGGGCATTGCTTTTGACTTTGTGCTGGATGGAGCGGGGAGGGGGCAGGAGGTGGCACGGGGCCCGTATTGCTATCCCACCCAGCCACTCTGCCTCCTACCCCCTCCCCACTGCCTCTGGTACAGAGTTGAAAGCAGTGCACTTGGTGGGGTAGGGGGTGGTGGGGCTCAGACTGGGAGTGCTGAACCAGGTGCTGCTTTTGGCTGGCTTGCTCGGTCCCTGGCATGGGACTACTGACACAGGGATGAAGAGGTCTTTCCCAACCTCTGGGCTAGCCAGCTCCACCTTCCCAGTGCCGGGGGGGGGAGGGGCTGAGTGGGGGCCCCACAGAGGGCGATTCACCTGGGGTCCCACACCCCACTAGGGATGGCCCTGGCTCAGGCTACAAGGATTGAGCTATGGAGAATTTCACCTTTAACTCAACTTAATTCTACTCCAGTCCTGGTCAGTAGTGATTGAAAGCTGTTGTCATTTGATTTGACTCAGCTGAGGAGCTGCATTGGGTGGCCAGATTGCAAAACCTCCCTGCATCTGGCACTGATTATCTCTGTTGTTTGTAGTCTGAGCAGACACCAAAGGACTCTTACCCCTTCCCTGGAGGGAGAGTGCTCTAAAGGGGAAGAGGTAAGGCACATTTTGCTGGGGCAGTGAGGTTCCATGCCAGACCCATATTATGGATAGAAAGAGGCCGCCTGCTCCCGGGGCTCTTAATGCAGCCATGGCAAAAAGACAGCATGAAACCCAGCTATTGGCAATACAACTCTTTTCCCAAAACAGGATGCTGTGGGGTCTTTTGGAGAATGCTGATAAACCAGAACCTGGCACTTCCATGCAACAGCCTTTTATCTCCCTTCCCTTCAAAGTGGTGAATGCCCTTTATAGATATTAACAGCCTCCCAGCCCTAATCTGCATTAGATTGGTAGACTTACTCCACTCTATAAACAAGGAAACTGAGGCACAGGAAATTAAGTGATTTGAGCAAAGTTATGTAGCAAGTCTGAGGCAGAGCCAGGAAGTTCTGTCCCCACTTTTCACCAATAATATACAAAATATATTTTCAGCATGTACCTGATCCAGGATACCCTGTGCAGTACATGGCTGCCTGGACAGTGCCCTTTGAGTCCACATAATGATACAGAAGGTGAAACTGTTTCCTTAAGGCCCTGGGCAGGCAGGAGACTTTATCCTTGGCTCTTCTCCAGTGGGTGAAAGGCACTGAGAGCAGCCTCTGTAAGCCTGGCTTGTGATAGAACAGAGTGGGACCTCTTCTCCTGCAGGAACTGCACCAGCGCCTGGACCAGGCCCGCTATATACCACCACTAGAGGGAGCTGCCTTCCAGTATGGTTTCAACTCCATTTACCTGCAGAAAGTTGTTGCCTATTGGAGGAAACAGTTTGATTGGCGGAAACAGCTGGAAATTCTGAACCAATATCCACATTTCAAAACAACTATTGAAGGTGAGTAAGTCTCAGCTACCTGCCCCTCAGCGTGCGACCATTTGCCTTCCCCAGCAGTCCTGGTGCCTCATCTCAATGGAGCACCCACATATTGCATCTTCGGTGGTTCCTCACAAGTTCCCTTTATTGCCTTCATCCAGATGTGCCATTCCCCAGTCTCCTGTCTCATGAATCATCCTTTCATTTCTTTCCCTCTTCAATCCCACATTTTGTTTAGCATTCCATCCTTGTGGCCCCCACAATTCTCTGAGATCCCCCACTTCACTTCCTTGTATCTGATTTCCTATTCAGGAAGCATAACTGAGAGAACATTTCTCGGGAATGCAAAACTAGGCAGTGTGTTCCATACATAGCTGAGTTACAGTAAAGTATTTGAGGTATCCAAGATGTCCATTGTCTGTTAAGGTCACCACCTCACAGACATCAGGATCATGAGGATAAATTTGGGGTGCCGTTCTCATCAGATGCAGTGATGGCTGTGGTCTAGCCCTCTCTGTTAAGTAGCATTATCACTAACCTACAAAGGACCAAATGTAAACCCAAAGGGGTACACGGGACATCCCGCTCCAAGTTTTAGCTTGGTAGCTTCCTCTCTCTACTGGGGTCTCTGTGTGATGCTGCTGTGAACACGGGCTAGGACTTTGCCTCTGTCCTTAAGCCAGGGAGCTGAGAAGTAACTGGAGTATTAACTTGTTTCTCTTGCTTTCTGGCAGGCATTGAAATCCACTTTGTCCATGTGAAGCCCCCTCATGTCTCCAAGGGTCAAGCAGTCAGGCCTTTGCTGATGGTTCATGGCTGGCCTGGCTCTTTCTACGAGTTCTATAAAATCATCCCACTGCTCACTGATCCAGCTGGGCAGGGTCTGAATGAAGATGTGGTGTTTGAGGTCATCTGCCCATCTATCCCAGGCTATGGCTTCTCCGAGGCACCTCACCAACAAGGTGAGCAATAGGCAGGAGACACATAATTAGAATCCCAGTGCTTTCTAGACTAGCAGCTGGGAGACATCTTTGGAACAAGGGGTTAATTTCTGAACACTACAAGTTGGATACTCCACCTGTTCTTTTAATAAAGGAAATCTGGTGGTGGATTGATGTCCCTAGGCTTGTATTCACAGATCAGGTACGGTAGGGACAATGTCAGGGAAGACTTCTCTAGCCTGCTTCCTCTGGCCTTTAGGGACTACATCTTTGTATGTTTGTGAGAGAAAGGGCAATTCATGCTCCAAAAACTGGTCCATCCATGGCATCTCCACCAGGCTGAGGGAGCATTTATGGTGATATTTGTGTTGTTGACAGGACCAGAGGGACCTGGACCAGTGTTCCCTCTAAGCTGCGCAGCTGCACAGCCGCACAGCCCCCAGCACTGCTTGGCACATGGAACGCTGCCAGCCATGCACGGCTGGCAGCTGCAGTCCCTGTCTAGCCAGAAGACAAAGTCTTCCAGCCAGCTCAGATCTCCTCCGAGCTGGCAGTTTTTAAAACTCCCGCTCAGAGTAAGCTTTCACTGAGCATGCACAGACTCTCTGAACATGCTCACTGAGAGCTCCTCTGGCCAGAGGAGCGGCCAGGGGCCAGGCAGCACTGCTCTGGTGGTCAGGTAAGGGGGCCCTAACCACCCCCCCTTCCAACTCCTGGGGGGGGGAGGGCTGTGGACCATCAGGGCTGGAGGCTGCTCCACCCACCTGCCCTCACCACAGCAGGGTGGAGCAGCCAGCTCAGCCTACCCAGTGACAGACAGGGCCAGCGCTTGAGCTGAAGTGTGTGGCGTCGGGACCCTGGAGCAGCCTGCTCCAAAGAGTTTGGGTCACTTTGTCTCCAACCCCCACCCCAGGCCTGAATGGGCCTGATCCATGGCCTTGGGGGGCCAGAGGCGAAGTGGCCCAAACTCTTCTGAGCAGGCTGCTCCAGGGCCCCAACCCCGCACGCCGCAGCTCAGCGCCTGCCTTCTCTGCCTGTTGGGGAGGTGCAACAAGGGCTAGGCGGGGCTGGCTGGTTAGTGCTTGCTGCCAGGATGCCAGGCGGGCAGTGGAGCTTGTGGCCCTGGTGGTCTGCAGCCCCCCATTCCCCTGTGGCAGGGAGAGCAGAGGGGGGGCAGGACTGGGCCCATGGGGGGCACAGTGAGCAATATATGTTGCTCAGCTGCGTTCGGGCCTTAGAGGGAACATTGACTCAGACTTACTGTTCAAGTCACATGGGTCACTAAATGCCCAGAAAGTGAAAGAGTAGCTGCCTCAGTCCTGTAAACCAGGTAATTATTGCCCTGGTGAAAGACTCCATATTCCAGACCCCCCACCCCAAGACAGCCAGTCACCCCAATCATGGGCTGAAGTGGAACTGATGCCCCATAGACAATAGGCTCCATAGTCCATTTGCCATGTCCCTGACCTTCTCCCACTACTCCCTCCCTGGAACCAGAAAGAAACTAATGTCCTAGCAGTGAGCAACAATCTCATTCTGTGAACCCCAGGTCAGGAAGTTGTCTTGTGTGACAACTCTTTCTTATGTATATAGTACAATAGGTGAGCATCAGACCTAAAGGGGATGAGATATACTTAACACAGCCCTTTCCCAGCAGACTAGGAGTGCAATAGAACATGAGGCAACCTGAGGTGAATGGCTGTTAGAGTCAGGGCACTTCATGGACTGGGGGGGGTTCCAGTGGTGGCGTGGAGAGACAAGGGAGGGTGAACTTTAATTGGGAATGTGTTACATGCCCCTGGCTGCATGAAAGATGGAGGGTGAGTGAAGGAGGCAAAGGAAGCAAAGAATAGGGCAGAGGTAAGCGATTCCTGGCACATGTACCAACAGTGGCACAAGAACCCATTCAGAGCAGCACACGGCACCCTCTGCAATACCACAGAAATTGTGGCTCCTGCTACTGAAAGTCACTCCAGGCAGCTTCTTTCAGGGGCAGCTGGGGCGTGGAGGGTCCCCCCTGCCGATGTTCCAGGCATGGTGCAGAAAGATGCCTGGAATGGATTCCCTCCATGGTGTGGAGCTGCCAAGGAGCCACTATGGGTAGCTTCTTTCCTCAGCATGCTTCGGGACCCCCTCCAAGAGGAGCTGCCCCAGACAGCTGCTTTCCATGGCATCCCTGGGGACCCCTGGCCCCAGGCATGCTGCCAAGAGGAGCCAATTTAGGCAGCTTCTTTCCATGAGTGGCTCCTTTCAGTGGCATGCCAGGGAAGCACCCCCCTTCCTGCCCCCCAACCTCCAGCCATGACTGACACCAAATTTTCAGGCAGCCACCACTTTTATTTCTGTGGAGTGAGCCACTGGAACTGACTGACAGTCGAGGAGGAGGGGCCAGCACAGGGGTTAGCAAAGATTGCTGACCCCTGGAATGGGTAGTGGAAGGGGAAATGAGGGCTGGGCTGGAGGCTGCAGAGCCTTACAGGGAAGGAGCGGGGATGTGAACTTGATGCTGGATAGTGGGAACCAGTGAAGGGATTTGAGGATGGAAGGTACAGGTATGGGGAGAAAGATTAACTTGGATGAACTGTGTGGGGGTGAAGGCAGAAGTGCAGGACAGAGAGCAGAAAGGAGAGTCTGTACCCTTTTGTACTTGGGAAAGCACCCTGCATCCTTACAGTACTTATGATTAATGATGATCCAAGAGATCTGACCTCTGCCTACTCATGATGAAGGCAGCTGCTGTCTGCTTCACTCTAAGCTCTCCATGCCCTCAATGCTGGTCTTCCCTCTGGGACACTGAAATTATTCCAATTCACTCATGTCTTGGTCTTTTAACCCCAGAGGGTACTAGCTGCTTTGTGATAATGGGTCAGCACCATTTGTCAGACAGGAATTAGTCTGGCTTTTTCAGGGATCCTGGGAAGGACCAGGGGGCTGAGGTCACAAAGCTCTCTAGGACTAGGTGTAAGGGTTTTTTTTTTTTTTTTTTTTTTTTTTTGAATGCCAGGTAATTAGGAAACCTTCCAAACCCCAAGTCTCTTTTCACAAGAAGACTAGCGCCAGGCACTACACCCAGAAGACTTGAGTCCTCTGTGGTATCAGTGATTCTAGGCTGGGGGAGACAGCTTAGGGAGACGTAGTATTTAATAAGAGGTTTCTCTATGCACAGGTTTTGACACTTTGGCTGCTGCTCGGATATTCCACAAGCTGATGCAGAGACTGGGCTTCCAGGAGTTCTACATACAGGGTGGAGATTGGGGCTCTAGGATCACCACAAACATGGCCCAGATGCTGCCACAGTGAGTTACAAATGGACTTACAAGAGGGATAGTTGTCTGTTCTGGTTCCCATAACACTCCCTGCCCTGCACTCAGGATACATAGTTGCCAACTCTTGTACTTTTATCCCAAGTCTTGCATTTTTAGCCTTGTTCCCCAGCTCCTGGACTCTGTGGCTGCATAAGAATCTCAGCCTTCACTTGGAAAATAAAAACATTTCTAGTCCTAATAATTGGAGAGAAAAACAGAAGAATATGGACCTTAGAGGCTCAAAAACAAAAACAGCAAATGGAAGAACCCATAATGTATGATTTAAAAAAAAAAAAAAATCTTATGAATTGTAGGGCCTGACTCCAGATCTTGGAATGCTTGGGGTTGGCAGCAATGTTCCCTCTAAGCTGCGCTAGTGGGCAGGGGTGCAGTGGCCCCCCCTCACCAGGGCAGTGAGCATGTGGGACAGCGCAGGCAGCCCTGCCTTTCCCCAGCCCGGAGGAGCCCCATGTGTCTCCTGTCTCAGCTCCGGCAGGCAGCCTGTGCTGCCTGCTGGAGCAGTAAGAGCTGACGGCCCCTTCCTCCTGCTGCACATAGCCAGGGAAGGAGCAGAGGGGGAGGGAAATTTAAATCTTTCCCTCTCCTCTGCACCAGGCTGCTTGTGCAGAGATGGTGGCATCTTTGCGGCCTGTGTGGGCCCCAGCAGGTAAGCAGCCTTGAGCCTGGGCAAGAGGGGGGGACCCTGAGAGATGGCAGGGCTAAATCGTGGGGCTCCCAGAGGCAGCCATGTAGTGGCCACAGGGACACATGGCTCTCTGTGGGGGCAGGGGATGGGAGCTGGGCTGCAGGCAAAGGAGCCAGGCTGGAGCTGGAGGAGGACTTGGGGCTTGAAAGACCCAAGCAAAATTGTATTGAGCCATTTAGCATCTCTATCAAGAGTGAATGCTTTGCTTTTCACTTGCTAAAAGGCTCCTGAAAGAAAAGCGATCCTTTAAAATAAGCAAAAACAAGTTTGGTTAATTTCAGATTTATTTTCTTTTCTGTGAGAGATTCTAATGCAATCAGTTTGTCAAGGTGGGGCTTTACAATGTAACTTTGTATAGACTCCTGTGATGGAAGGAAACAAATCCTAATGATTAGGAAAATGAAATGAAAAACTGAAAGGATAAAAAGTCATTTAAGGCAGAAGGAAAAAAATATTGCCAGTGGTGCAATAATTTTAAAAAGACTTTGTATTTTTTTCCCCAAAATGTGTTAGAAAAATAATCATTTTCTTTCACAAATCCATTTATGCTCTTGGTTCTTGCAGCTTTGATAAGGTTTGCTTTAACTGTCAAATTATTAAACAACCTTTATTATATTCCACTACCAGACACACATCTCAATTGTACCTCATTTTGCTTATTTTAGTTCGAGAGCATTCACACTCCAGGCACACTAATTATAGCCTCCCTTTTATTGTTGAAAATGATTTGGATTAAAAAAAAAACCCCCATAAACTCCAAAACTGAGATGTTAGAGACACTTTATATTAAAGGAAGATAGTGTTTAAAGTTTCCTGTACGCCTAATCAATTTTTTTTGCCATTCACTTAGGGGATTGTTGTCCCATATTTAGCTTTTGAGAGGTATGATTGGGCATGATAATATAACAGACTCTAACCTAGCTCTATTTGATGCAAATTCTTTTGGCACAAAAGATGGCCCTGGTTACAAAGATGTGATGCTGTGAGAAACTGTCTTGAAACATGTTTTCTGCCCTTGCCACCTTTAAAAGTTAATTTCTCATAACTTTATTTAAGGTGTTGCCCCAAGGGAATCTGGGAAGTGATTGCTACCTTGTGATTGTGATTTGCAATGCATGGTAACTTAATATGTTTACTGAGGGCAGAATAGGTGTATTTTCAAGGTTGATAGCTAGATATTAAATACAATCCCCATAATATGTCAGTCTCATGATCAAATCTGAAGCTACCTACTTAATTTCAATCTATGTTTTGGACATTTAGGGCCTGATCCACTTTGAATCCCTTTTACCGCAGTTGGGCAGCATAACAGGGGGGCTGAGAGGGAGGCGGAGGGGGCTGAGCTGCAGCGGGGAAAGAATGGAGCCGCGGCAGCAGCCAACCGGGAAGAGAGGGGAGAAAGGCGGAGGCAGCAGCAGGGGCGACGGGGGTGGTCACGGGGAGAATGAAGGCAGCGGGGTAGCCACGGGGGAAAAAACAGCGGTGGCTGGGGGGAAGACGGGCCAAGGGGGGCTGAGAAGCAGCAAGTCAGGGGGGAGAAGGAGAAACAGGTAAGCGGCGAGCAGGAACAGGCAAGCCGGGGGGGGGGGGGAGGATGGAGGAGTGGTGAAAAGGGGGTCACAGGGGAAGGAGGAACTGCGGGAGAGGGAACTGGGTGCAGCCATGAATTTGGGGCACATGGGGGGGGTTCAAGAAATAAAGAGGGGACAAGTAAAGTTTAAGAAGAAAGTTTTGTTCAAGTTGGGGAAGTTACAGAGGGGAGGGCAGAAGCAACTTAACAAAACAATTCTAAAGGCTACAGACTAAAGGAAACAAATCTTAACAGCTAACTTAAGACTTCTTAGGCTACCAATTAACCTAATACAATGTTGCAACTTACAAGGATACTTTTAGAACAAGTACAAATGATTCAGGAGAAAGAGGCACACCAAGGGATACGAAGTAGGGAAAGGCAATTACAGACATGGGAGCTCCTAACACAAACTGAAGTGGCAAACAAACAGACACACACAAGCCTGTAAAGCTGGGGAAAGCAGTTTCAAAGCAGCAGTAAAGAAATAGAATAACTTTCTTCCCTGCAGCCTCTCTCTAAAGAATACTCTTACCACTCCTATTAGGAGCAGTGGCAGCAGCATTACAGGAGGGAGAAGGAGACTCGTAATTGGCCGGCAGTTGTACTCGTAGGGGTAACTTGTGGATACGCTCTGGGGGAAACTTGTGAGTGGAGGAGGTCGGCGTCTGGGTGACCAGGCCAGGCGAGATGTTGGAAACCGTCCTGCCTGAGCACCCCAGATCCTCAGTTTTCAAACTGTTTCCTGCCTTTTCCTGATTTCAGGGAATGCAGAAAACAATGGTGGTATGAGTCATACCCTGCAGGACCTTGCTGTCAGGCAGAGCCCACCTACACCAAGCCCTGCAAAGACAATGGGCACTCAGGGTGGTAACGGCCATCCAGTTAAGTTCAAGGGGGCCATCTAGTTAAAGTGAAGGGGCCATCTGTTCCCTTCACACATTCTCTCTACTTTAGTGATGGCCCAGGAGGGGCGGCCATCAAGGTAAATGCTATGAGTCACAGACATGCAAGAGCAAATCAAAACAATTGTAAAGATTGAAACATTGGGGAACAGCATACAGAGGAAGATGAGATCAAGTCACCTGTTGTAATGAGAGAAAAATCCAATGTCCCTATGAAGTCCTGAAGCAATTAAATCAAATTTTCAAATAAATTCAATCTCAGCAGCTTCTCTTTGAAGCCTTGATCTGGTAGTCATCTGTTTGAGCACCACAATTAGCAAATCAAAGAAGCTGCTGAGATTGAATTAATTTGAAAATTTGATTTAATTGCTTCAGGACTTCATAGGGACATTGGATTTTTCTCTCATTACAACAGGTGACTTGATCTCATCTTCCTCTGTATGCTGTTCCCCAATGTTTCAATCTTTACAATTGTTTTGATTTGCTCTTAGTGTGACCTGTTCCCATGACTGACACTTCCCTGCATTAATTTCCTCCCATTCTGTAAGATACCCCCATCTTCAAAGCGTCTGACAAGGTGGGGTTTTCTCCCACGAAAGCTCATGCAATTAATTTGTTAGTCTTTAAGTGCCACACAATCCCTTGTTTGTTTGGCCATATTTGAAAATGTTCAACACAATTAGTATGTCTACACTAGCAATTTAGGTCAACTTAAGGAAGCTTAAGTCAACCTACATAAAGCTGCATCCACACCTGACTTTCATTGTCAACTTTAAGGCTTAAGTCAACTCAACTACCAGTCTTTAGCTCAACTTAATGCTTAAGTCAGTTTAAGTCAACCTAAACCCTCCATGGCCACCCTAAATTGACTTAATTACAAAAGTTGACCTACGGCTGCGGACAAGGGAGCTGCAGCTCCTCCCCAGCAGTACAAGGGAGCCACTGCTTCCTTCTGGCTCTCTGGCAAGAAGGGAGCTGTGGCTTCCTGGGGAGAAGGGAACCTCTGTTCCTTCTCCCTGGGACTGCACGGGTCCCACCAAGCCTGGAGCCCCGCTCTCTTCTCCCTGGACTCATGTGAGTCCCTGGCAGAAGGGACCCATGGGTTCTTTCCGCCTGGAAGCTGCAGGTGCCAGTGAGAAAGGAGCTGCGGGCTGCTTCTGCTGGGGACCGTGGCTCCCTTCTCAGCAGGAAGCCGCAACTCTCCACTCCACCATGTCCACATTTGAAAAGTTAAGTTGACTTTCTTTAATCGAATTGAGTCGACTTCTCTTTTCAAGTGTAGAGATATCCGATGAGCGTCCAAGCTAAATGTAAGGCTACCAATGGGCCTAATGCAGAGTTTGTCCTAGTACAGCTCTGTGTCTGAGGGAACCAGAAGATGATATCCCTTTTATTCTCAGTTATTATTGTTAATCCATTCTTGCAGTTTCTTATTCTATTCTTCAATATCTTTGGTTTCAGATCTGTGAAAGGGCTTCATCTGAATTTTGCCTTCATTACCTCAGGAGGTTTGGGGATGCTGGTTTCTTTACTGCTGGGGGCCTATGTGCCATGGCTGGTGGGCTTCACCAGGGAAGACTCCCGCCGTTTATTCCCATACTTTGAGAAGAATGTGTATGAACTGCTCCGAGAGACCGGCTATATGCACATCCAGGCCACCAAGCCAGACACAGCAGGTAGAGCACTCCTACATGGCTCTGGAGTTCATGTAATAGACATGTGTGGTCTATGAGATACCTAGCACATTGGGACAAAGGCCTAGAGTATTTGAGGAGCAATGTGAACTGAACAAAGGACTGGAAACCTGAACTCCAGAGTTCTAGTCAAGTTCTAGCAATGATTTTTTTATACAACGTCTTTAAGTCACTTTCTCCCTCTAGCTTTTTCCTTAACTGTAAACTACTTCCCTACCCCACAAACTGAACAGATAATATGCTATATAAATGCTGCATTTATGATGTTTTGGGTCCCAAAACATGGGTAAGAAGAGGATAGTGGGTGCACGGAATTCTCATCCTTACAGAGACTATGGGCACTTTAGGACCTGCTGATGTGCTCCATTCACACAGGTTGTTTGGGAAGGCTGTCCACACTTCCTGACTCCTTAAAAAAGCAGTTACTTACCTGTAACCAGTGTTCATTGAGATGTGTTGCTCCTGGCCATTCCACTGTAAGTGTACACACACCGTGTGCACAGATAGCTGGAGAATTTTACCCATAGGGTCGGCTGTGGAGCCAGCTGGAGTAGCGCCATGGCAGCTTGCTATATAAGACATAGCCGACCCTCCGCTCCCCAATTCCTTCTTCCATTATTCTGAAGAGGGGTAGGAGGGAGGGAAGTGGAATGGCCAGGAGCAACACATCTCGAAGAACACTGGTTACAGCTAAGTAACTGGATCTTCTTCAAGTGATTGCTCCTCTCTGTTCCACAGTAGGTGATTCACTAGCCTTACCTTAGGTGGTGGGTCAGAATCATAACCTCACAGACTTCAGGACTGCTCTGCCAACTGCAGCATCTTCACACAAGTGCTGAGTGATCATGTAGTGTTCAGCAAACATGTAAACAGACAACCACATGGCTGGCCTACATATGTCCAGAACTGGCACATGGGCCAGAAAGGCTGCTGACAAGGCCTGAGCTCTTGTGGAATGGGCCTTGAGGTCCAAAGGCTTAACTTTTGTCAAGGTGTAGCACTCCTGTGTGCAGGGCACTATCCATGATGAGAGACTGAGTCAAAATAGGCTGGCCTCTCATTCTGCTACCACTGCAAACAGCTGCAGTGATTTCCAGAATGCTTTAGTCCTCTCCCAGTAAAAGGCCAGAGCACGATGGATGTCCAAGGTGTGCAGCCTACGCTCCTTTGCAAATGGGGTTTTGGAAAGAAAACAGGCAGCAAAATCTCTTGGCTGCAGTGGAAGACAAAGACCACCTTAGGTTGAAATGCTGGGTGTGGACTAAGTTGAACCTTTTCCTAAAGAAAACCGTATGGGGGGGGAGGGTGTCAGACAACAGGGCCCACATCTCAGACACTCAACTGGTGGAGGTAATTGCCGCTAGAAAGGCCACCTTCCAAGAGAGAGGGAGTAACGAGTGGGAAGCCAGTGGTTCGAAAAGGGGCCCTGTCAGTTTTGACAGGACTAGGTTTAGGTCCCACTGAGGAACTGGTGTGCACATTGGCAGAAAAAGCCTATCCAGGCCCTGGAGAAAGTGCTTGACTATTGGATTCAAGAACAAGAAGAGGCTGCCTGCCCCTTCATGGAATGCCGATACTGCTGCTAAGTGGACCTAAATCAAGGACACCAACAGGGCCTGCGATTTCAAGTGCCATAGACAGTCCAGAACCACAAGAACTAGACTGGTAGGCTCTAGTCCCCTAGACTTGGCCCAAGCTTTGAATCTTGACCATTTGGCCTTGTAGGTTGCCCTAGTAGCAGGCCTCCTGCTACTACATGACCTCCTGGATCTCTGCTGAACACTGGATCACCTGATTAGTCAGCCATGGAGGTTCCAGACCCGAAGGTGCAGGGACTTCAGATTCAGGCAGAGAAGGTGACCCCAGTCCTGAGAAGCGGGAGCTCTATGGGTGCCTGAACCGGGAGATCTACTGAAGTCGAGTACCGATGCTACCTAGCCATGCTGGAGCTATAAGCATAACCAAGGCCTTGTCTTGCTTGATCTTGAGAAGCACCCTGGCGACTAGTGGTGTCAGGGGGAAGGCATAGCACCTTTGGCCTGACCATGAAATCTTGAAAGCATCTGCTGTTCAGCACGGCCTTGCCCCCTAAATGAGCAAAACATCCTGCACTGTATGTTCTTGTCTGTGGCAAACAGATCTATGTAGGGAAAACCTCACCTTTGGAAAATGTCCAGCAGTACGTCTTGCTTTAGCGACCACTCGTGGGTTGCAAAACACCTGCTGAGGCTGTCCACTAGGAGATTCTGCTTCCCTGGGAGATAGGAAGCCACCAGGTGGATAGAGTGGCAAATGCAGGACTCCCACAAATTGAGGCCTTCATGGCACAGCAGTGCGGACCATGCCCCCCTCTTGCCTGTTGACATAAAACATTGCCAAAGTATTGTCCATCTGCACCGACACTACCTTGTTGGCTAAGATCTCTTGGAAGACTTGGCAGCTAGGAACACTGCCCGAAGCTCCTTGACATTGATGTGCAAAAGACACACTTGCCCTTCCACAACCCCTGAGTCTTGAGGTGGCCCAGGTGGGCACCCCAGCCCAGGTCCAACGAATCCATGACCAAAATTAGAGGGCTGAAGCAGCGGAAAAGGGAGGCCAATGCATACATTGAGCTCCCAGCACCACCAGTCCAAGGACACCAGAGTCTCTAGAGGGGGCATCACCATGCCACCGATGTCATCCTGATTGGGGTGGCAGGCAGATGCCAACCACATTTGCAGTGGGCAGAGATGTAAACAAGCATACCTCACCATCAAGGTGCAGGCCACCATGTGGCCCAACAATTTCAGGTAGGTCCGCGCTGTGGCAAGTGGGTGCCTCTGCAGGGTCCTGATAAGGTCCGTGGCGGCTCTGAAGCAGGATTGAGGAAGGGAAGCTGTTGCTGCTCTTGAATCTGAGTGCCCCTCTAAACTCCTTCCTCTGCGAGGGAGTTAGGATTGACTTTTGAATATTGATTAGCAGCCCCAGGCAGCTGAAGACCTTTTGGATGATTGTGAGGTGGTAAGCTACCTTGTTCCTGGATCTGCTGCACACCACCCAGTCATCCAGGTAGGGATAGACTTGAATTTAGTAATGTCTGAGGAAGACCGCCACCACTGCCAGGCATTTGGTGAATGCTCTGGGGGTGGCCATTAACCCAAAGGAGAGGACCATGAACTGCAAATGCCTGTCCCCCACTTGAAAATGAAGGAATCATCTGTGTCTTGGAATGATGGAAATGTCAAAATACATGACCTGAAGATCGAGGGCAGCATACCAGCCTCCTGGATCCAGGGAGGGGATTATCAAGGAGAGGGAAAACCATGCAGAAATGGATTTTGTGCAGGAAGCAATTCAGGCCCCACAGGTTGAGGATTGGTTGTAGTCCTCCTTTTGCTTTCAGAATTAGAAAGTAGCAGGAGTAGAACCCTTTGCCCTACTGCTCTTGAACATCCTTTACTACTTCCTTGTCCACTGATAACTGTACTTCCTGGAAGAGAAGTTGGTCGTGAGAGGAGTCCCTGAAGAGGGATGGGGGGCGGGGGGGGGTAGCATGGCATCAAGGAGGAGAACTGAAGGGAGCATCCCTGGTGCACTGTGTGAAGCACCCAAGAGTCCAAGGTGATGTTGGACCATGCTCTGTAATGCTGGGAGAGACCCTGTTGGCAAACAGAGGGGAGAATGGATCCAAATGTGGAACTGGTGTGTCGTCCTCAAGCACATCTTCAAGCGCCTTTCTTAGAACCTGAGGGCTAACACGAAGGCCCGTGGTTCTGGCTTGATGTCAGCACAGCCAGCGTTCATCCATTCTGGCTCCTTCTGGGGTCATAATCAGGACACTGTTGGTATTGACGAGAAGGAGGCTGCAGCTTAAAAGGTTGTCTTTTGGAAAGCCAGGGTATGCAATCCCTGAAGATTTCAGCAGGGCTCTTGAATCCTTCAAAGTGTGGAGCTTCGCATTAGTCTGTTGGGAAAACAGCTCTGACCCTTCAAAGGGGAGATCTTGGATGGTTGACTGGACTTCTTGAGGGGGCCCTGAGGCCTGTAGCCAGGAACTCCTGTGCATCATCACCCCTAGAGGCCATGGTACGAGTGGCTGCATCGAGAGTGAACTGAAGTATTGCCTTTGCCACTATCTTGCCTTCGACTGCTGCTGAGAATTCAGTGGCTGAGTCCTGGCCAAGTTTTTCTGAAAACTGTTCCAGGGAGGACCACGCAGTATAAGTGTATCTACTAAGGACTGCCTGTTGGTTGGACCTTGCGCCCAAAAAGGTCCAATTTCTTGGTGTCGGGTCTTTGTGGCCCTGTCTTTCTTTTTCATTGGCCACAGCCACAACAAAAGATCCCAGGGTTGGGGAAGTACAAAAATGTTGATAGCCCTTCAATGGCACCAAATATTCCCTCTCCATCCTTTTAGCTGTCAGGGGAATAGAGGCAGGGGTCTGCCATAGACACTTTGTAGTTTTGGATTGTTTTAATCAGGGGAAGGGCCCTCCAGAGGTAAAACGTCCACCATCGGATCAGCATCCTCAACGATCTCTTTGGCTGGCAAACCCAGACCACACGCCACTCTACAAAGGAGCTGCTGGTGGCCTCTGTCTCCCTGAAGGGCAGCCAGCTTAGACCTACCACGGTCTCATGGCAGGGGGCCCGGCAAAGACTCCCCCAATGGTTCCAGCTGCCTGGTCTCTCATTGATGATGAGCAATGACTCTCACTCCCATGACTAGTGATAGTTCTTCTGGCTGTCTCTGACTCAGCCTCAGAAAGATCACCCATATCAGGTGGTGCACTAGCCAAGAATGGCTAAGGGAGCTCACCACCAACTGGGACCTACTGGGTCTAGGGCCTTGGCCTTGGTAGTAGGTCCATGGCATCCAAAAAGGCCACTGAGGAGGCACAGACCACTGGGATTTTCACTGCTGAGGGGGCATAGCAGGTGGTTGAAGCTCCCACCACCCCTGCAGGGCCTAATGGCTCCCAAGTCCACAGAGCCTTCGTCCAACTCAGAAGAGCACCTGCTCTGAGGTGACCAATGTGGTGTGGTGCCAGGCAGTTCTGGTGAGTGGTGCCGAGAAGTGCCATTTTGTGCTCTGGCCATTGGTGCCGTAGGCACATGGTGACAGTCTAATACCCTCACCAGGGAACAAAACCATGAACCCCCCGCCACAGCTATCACAGCCTGCAGTACCAGGGAATGGTGTCTAACAGGTGCCCCCATAGCCATCTGTGACCCTTTAGCCTGTACCACCTGATATACCCTGGATTTACTTGGTGCTGGCGGCGGCAGTGGAGATCGGCGCCATGGCGATGCTGGGGCGCATCAACACAGGTTTGCCCCTCGATGGCCTGTACCCCTGGGTGCTGGAGATGGCAAGGGCTCCTTGGCAGATGGTGCCATCTGTTTGATAAGTTCATGGGCTGCTTCAGAAGTCTCTAGAGTGGATGGCAGATGGATTGCCTCCTCTAAGATGTCCCTGGTAGGGGAAGACACAGAGACTAGACTTGCCTATACTTGTCTGGGAGCTGGGCTTGACAGTGCCACTGGAGCCAGAGTCAGGGGGGTCCTGCTTGATTTGGTGCACTCCCTCTTGCTCAGCTTCTTAGCAGAGTGACTTCTCTCCATTCTTTGCTTCTTCTGTTGTGGTGCCGGAGAAAGTAACCAGTGCTGCCAGGGCTGTGCGGGAGATGGCACCGTGCAGTGCCCTGAGTCCTTCATTGTGTCCTGGTGCGCTGAGGCCATGGAAGTTGCTGGTGTGCTGCTCACTGATAATGCTGCACTGGAACTTGCTCCTGAAGGTGTCAGGCAAAGAGCTTCCTCCATTGTATGGATTCATAGCCTCTGTTCCTTTTCCTTTTGAGTACAGGGATGGAAACTACTGCAAATCGTACACTTTTCTTTCAAGTGGCTCTCTCTCGAGCGCCTCAAACATGACAGGTGCAGATCATCCAATGGCATAGGCTTCCAGCAGGAGTAACCAGTTTTAAAGCTGGGTATGACCCAGCCCTGAGCCCAGGGTGGGCAACACTTAAGAAACACAAAGCTAACAAACAAAAAAAACCACTTCACGGGTACTTAACTAACACTGAGGGGAAATGCTGCTAAGCGGAGACCCTCCAGCTACCATCAGGGCAGTAAGAAGGAACTAGGGAGTGGAGGGTCAGCTGCATCTTATATAGTGAGCCATCGCAGCGCCACTCCCTGGGGCTCCACAGCAACCCTACAGATACTCTAGAGGAAAAATTCACTGGCTGTCCATGCATGTGGCATGCATACAACTACTATGGAATGGACAGGAGCAGTCACTTGAAGAAGCAGCGTAGCTCCCCTGTCTGGACACTTTCCCACTGTGTTATTACTGCCACCACAGCTGTCCTAGTTCTTGGCTTCTCTCTGCATTAAAAAACTGCAGAGTCTGAGAATGACAGCCTGGGGTGAGCCAATACTAAAGTTTCCCAAATAGAATAGTACAAAAGTGGGTGATATCCAAAGACTGGGCTTGATCTCTATTAGACACCCTGGAAGTCCAGTTTATCCTTAATGGTGATGTGACTGAGCTGTTCTGTTGCTTTCCTGAACTAGGCTGTGGCCTAAATGACTCCCCCGTGGGACTTGCTGCATATATTCTGGAGAAGTTTTCTACATGGACTGATAAGTCATTCAAGAACATGGACAATGGTGGTCTAGAAAGGTATGGAGCAGGGGCTGCCAATGAACATGTGCCAGGGAGAAATGCAGCTGAGGGAGAGCCCTCACAAGGGTAGGGAAGTGAGGCAATCCACCTCTGAGATCAAATTTAAGTGGAGGGTGAAGGAACATACACAAGGCAATTTGCACAATTTAGAATTGTAATAAATTGACTGGAGTGCTCCAGCACCAATGGTCAGTAGCTCATCTTAGGAACAAACTGGGCCCTGACAACTCTCTGCTCAAGCTGATGAGTGGAGAACAGATAAGCTGCCACTCTTCCAGGCATGTACCTGATAATGTGCAATGAGCAGCTTCTGTGACAGTGATGTGCTCTGGTTTATCCCTCAACAGGAAATTCTCTCTGGATGACCTTTTGACCAACGTGATGATTTATTGGGTAACTTCATCCATTGTGCCCTCAATGCGCTTCTACAAAGAGAATGTTTCCACAGACCCTCGCACTGCTCCAGATGCCAGGTAAAGGAGTGGAGTGACATGCAGGCTAGAGCCTAGTGTAGCCACATAGGTTTATTCTATCTAGGAGTTTACATGCCTCCATTGTAGTAATTGAGCTCCCCAATCATACTTCAAAAAACAAACAAATCCAGTTTCTCAGGTGAGTGCTGTCACTGTAACTAAGGGTAGTCTGTCCCCATCCCCTTCCCCACCACCCCAGCCTGTCAGAGAAATAGCTTGATTTTGTGAATATAGCAGTGAGTGGTGCACATGCAGAATTTCTTGAAGGTACATGAAGTCACAGTGATGAGTTTTGTATGTGATATGTTCAAAGTAGAGGCCCATGCTTTTAGCTCCTCTAGGAGTGAATTTAGTCAGAGGATAGCTCCTGTGAGTGCTGTCTCCTGCACTCATGAATCAGCCTTCTGGTCAGTGGTTTCACTGAATTAGTAAAGGAGCAATCACATTTGGACAGATACAGCTAAGAGCCAGATATAAGTAAAGAGGGAACACACAGGAGAATTCTACACAGCGCTCTAGCTTCCAGGCAAAGTAAGTGTGTTAATGTATTTAGGGAGAATAAAGCTGACTATCTGGAATTTGGTACATGCAACAAGGTGTGTTTGCTTTGTGTTAATGGAGAATTGACTGCCAGTGATGAAGTTAACTCAGGAGCACCTTAGGGAAACTGAGAAAATTGGCTTAGAGCCCTTTTTGATTTACAACAGGGGCTTTAAAAGGCAATCAGAGAGGAGATTGATTAATGGGATGGGAGGGTGTGGGCTCCTGCAACACAAAATTAAGTGTACAAAGGTTTAATGTTTTCATGGTATAGTCTAGAGCAGGCAGAGCTGTTCTAGCAGCTGGCTGTAGTTATTTCTAGTCAAAACTTACTACATGCCTTTTCAGTGGAAGCATTTCAGAGCATGAGTAGGACACACCATTGCTCCCACCCAAGTAGTAAGTCAGAAGAAATGAGGCTCTGGTACCTATGTCTGTGATACAAGTTGCTGTGCAACTACTCTCCAGGCCCTGCCAGCAACTACAGCCAGCAGATTTGGTGGAAAAGGCCAAATATGGAAAATACTGTCCTCAGTGTAGAGACAGGGTAAGGTTTGGTTCATACCACTGAATGAAAAGATACTAAATTGTCAGCTCAGTTTGGTTTATGAAGTCAAGTTGCCTTAAAGATATGACCACACACATATAGAAAGACAAAACTTGGTCTCATAGCCTTGGCTTGCCATTTGCTCATGCTAGGCCACTTGTTTGTTTTTAACAAAATCTTAATTTGCTATTAGTTCAGTGGTTAGTCTTGGGGTCAATTTCTGGACAGTTCCATTTCCATTACAAGCAAGGAGTCCTGTGGCACATCTTCAAAATTTGTTTATCACATGAGCTTTCATATGAGAAAATCCTACTGTCAGACACTTTGCAATCTTCAAAGTGTCTGATGAAGTGGAATTTTTTCTCCCACAGAAGCTCACAATAAACAAACAGTCTTTAAAGGTGCCACCTGACTCCTTGCTCGTTTTACTGAGCTAGACCAACACAGCTACCCCTTTAGAACTTACTTCCATTACCCTTCTTCATATTCCCAGCTATCAAAACAGCTTTAGTCTACTTGAGAGCTTAAGTTTTACCAAGATTCTCAACCAGACATCCGCTTTGTGGCTGGTACTACACAGAGGGGACTGGTGGACAAAACTGTTAGCTAACAGTGTATTTCTAAAAAGGATTTATAGCTTATTAAAGTGAGCCAAGTACTGGTCACCACCATGGACCAGCAGTAGCCACACTTTACGTCTGAAGTCCAAATGAACACACTAGTGTGGCACTAGAAACCAAGTTGACTCCAACAGCTTGACTCCTGCTGCTGTTGCATATTGCTCCCCCCCCAAGTCACCAAAATACAATCCTTTGGAAATTCCAGGAGCTCATGGAAATCAGTGGTCTCCCACTCCTCAATGTCCCTCACCACCCTTACAAGAATATCCTTTTAGAGCCAAGCATTTCACTTTTGCCACTGCAACTTCAACTCTAAGAAAGCTTGGAATGCTGAATGGAGTTTGCAAAAAGTCAACCACACACCTCCTGAAAGACTTAGTGCAGAAGATTGAGTTTGATCTTTCACAAAGCTCATGGGCAACCCTAAATTGCAGCCACACAAATCATGGCAGATGTGAATGCTTGCTGCACAAAAGGAAAATGAGACTCTCTTGTGGTCACTCAGACCCTGGAACACAGAAATCACTGCCAGATTCAAACATGCCAAGGAGGCTTCATAGTGGCACACTCCACTTCTCCTGGCGCAATTAACTGGCTTAACCACCTGAATGTAAAGTTAGTTTTTGCTCTACACTAGCCCTATGAAGAAGCAGTGAGGCATTTTTCCTAGTAATACATTTCTGTACATGCCATAAACAGCTGTATGAACTCTTGTTCCCGGCACAGGTAGCTATTGCAAAGAACAAGGTAACAGTTCCACTGAGGTTTGAGATTAATAAGCAAACTGAGTGGATTCTTGCAATAAACTGTTTACAAACTTCCAGTAATCTTGAACAGTTAGTGCAAAAAAGGAAATATTAGAGTATTCCTGGTACAAACAAATTTGGAGTGTTTTCCACCACAGCAACATACTAAGGCAGTGGTTCCCAACCTGTGTTCCATCTGGTGATCCACAAGGGTACTGCAGGTTGTCCATTGGGGGGGGAGGGTAATCACCACAAGTAAATTTACTGTGACAAGCACAATATGTTTGTGAGTGAGATTAATAAATTAGAAATAGCTATGTTTTAAATACCCCTTGATATACAAAGTTTGACTCCCATCAGCCACAGGGTATGTTAATTTTTAGAACAGCTTGCTTATGTGGTGGTCCACAAAAGCAAGCTATGGGGATGGAGTGGTTCGGATAAAGGAGAAGGTTGGGAACTGCTGTACTAAGCCTTACGTGCTACTCAGTAGTGAGTATATTTCCAAAACAGATTACAAAGCAGACTTTCACACATTGATGGAGTAGTAATGATTTAACTATCTTTCTGCATTTGTGCCAAAGAGAGAGCATTAGTCCAAGATTAATAGATCTGATTGAGCTTGATTAGCTGACATTTTATTGTTAGAACCATCAAATGCTTTAAATACCTCTACAGAGAACATGCACTGATTTAACACACACAACACATCCACACACACTACTAACAGGACACTTTTCTTTTTTTAGGGTTGGAGTGTATGTACCCACTGGCATTGCTGCTTTCCCCCACGAACTCATACACTGCCCACGCACCTGGGCAAAGAAGAAGTTCAAGAACATAGTCACATACACCTACATGCCCCGTGGGGGGCATTTTGCTGCCTTTGAGGAACCAGAACTCCTGGCACAGGATATCAGGCAGTTTGTCAGAAAGGTGGAGCATCTCTGAGCCATGAGCAAGTAACAGCAGTGTTCCCCTGTGGTGAATACATTGCTTGATAGCCAGCAAGAGGTAATTAATAACTGCATTTCTGCTAACACCTTATAAAGCCAAATATCCATTTGCTTGGTATTTGCAGCCACAGCTTCAAAAAAATGCCAGATGAAAACTAAATCAATTAATGTCTAGAACTGTTAATTAAAAAATTAACTTCCCACTAAAAGATATGACTTTTGTCCAGTTTCATTGTAGGAGCATTTTAGAGGCCAAAACAGCTGTTATATATGGACTTTGACCATTAGAGAAGAGAGCAGATAGTTGATGTTTAATTTGTGACATTGCACTGGACTTTGACTTAAGGACAAAAAACGTTTTTGAGCACCTCCATTCTCCTTTGACAACTCACAGAAAAAAGGTTTCTTCTACTACTGTGGTCAATTGCCAGTAAGGAGGAACATAGGCATTAAATCCACAAACCAACTTAAAGCAATACTCAGTGTTGCAATGCCTGCCTAACTTTTAGGCAGCCAGCCACCCAATGGAATCCACATCCCTGAGCTAGGCATTTAGGGTCCCTACAATGCATGAGAGAGAAGGGTACCTAAGCATAGGATCCAAAAAGAAAAAAGGCAGCCTGCTGAGCAGTGAGCCATATAAGCTCAGAGGATTCCAAGGACGCCAATGTCTGCTTGCGATCCAGTCATAAACCCTTTCCTGGAGTTGCATATCTAAGAGGTTTCTTGCAAGAAATGAAAAAGCACACATCTAAGTCCACAAAACATGGTTGGGGGAGGGAAGTGAGGGGGACTCCTCTAACCCAGCAGTTAGGGCACTCATCCAAGCTCTGGGAGACAACTTCAATTCCTTCCTCTGCCTCATGTGAAGAAGAGATTTGAACAGGGGTCCTCTCAGGTGAGTGCCCTTGCCAATACAATCTCCAACTTCTGGCACAGTGTATGTTTAGTTATTTACACCCAAAAAAACCCACTTTCAACAGGAGAGCGTCAGACCTACATTATAACATCCTATAGACCAGAGGTTAGGGCACTGTCGCAAGACCCCATTCAAATCCTACTCTGCATCAGGTAGAAGGGGAAAAGAACCCAGGGTTCTCACATGGCATGGGATAGACCCAGCCACCCAACTGAAGAGTATAAACCTCTGTCTCCACTTAAGCCCCCAGCCATTTTTTGTGGAGTCAGGAATGCTTCAAGGACACCTAGTGAATCAGGGTCCAGAGCTGAAATCTGCATGGGAACACCAAGCCTGAATACCCCACCAGGGCTTGGTTCCAAGTAAGGTACCACTGACCAGGAATGAGGCAGCAGTGCCCATGCCCAGCAAAAATTTAGCAGCCTAAGAGACTAAGAGTGAACCTTTAGGTCCATCCAGAGTTACGTAGCAGCTGAGCAGAGAGTGAGTATTTCATGGATGCCTAAAATGGCACCTAATTCTTACAGTGGATTTAGGCCTACTGGACCATGTTAGCAAGAGTTCCTTTCATTGTCTTCATATAGATTGAGGCATTTGTACAGTAGCAGGCCATACCCAAAAGCTGGGTAACAAGCACCTAGCTAGTTGCATTGCAATAGGATCACCCAATGGCTTTGGAACTAGCTCCAGCAATGGTTTGGATCAGACATGTACTCCCTTTTGGAGTATGCTAGATGAAGTCACGTAGTAGGTTTCCATTTTTCTCCCCTCTCAACAGTTACTGCAGGGTAGATGTGAGCCATTCATGTCGCTGCACAAGTGGTCAAGGGCCCAGGAAAGTTTTGCTGCTGAGCAAGCAGTGTCTCATTCCAGTCATGAAAGTCACATGCAAGGTATTACCATATTTAGGTCACTTTGCCACCCCCACTTCCAGTTGCTCAGTGCCCAACTCAACATTGTGCTGTTACATTACAGAACCTGACTCTACAACACCCATGAGCCAAGGCCAAACGCAATCCCCCTTTCCTTTCAGAACAGAGGAGAGAGAGGCTACTGATAGATGTCTTAATTGTTTCACAACAAAACTAGAGGGGGGGTAACAAACCCTCTCTCTGATAAACTGCTAAATCAAGTGAAAAACCTCTTTTACCAATTCTCCTGACTGGAAATAGTGAGAAAAAACAGCAAGGGCTCTAAAGTGCAACCCACAAGCTTGAAGATACTTATGACCCCAGTTTTAAAGTAGGGCATCAGGTGTTGCACAGTTTAAAAGATTAGTGAAGCAGCCTCAGACATTCATGTAAATAAATGATTCATGTTTCACTGATGGTCAGAAAATTTAAGACATTCAATCAGACCCCTGCCCCTTGGGTGCAACTGGCATTTACTCAGAAATCCCTTCTATAAGCCTGTTATAAGAGGTAGCGGTGAATAGGAGGCCTCACATTTAGAGGACTTCCTCTTTAGTTCCCTTTTGTGTGAGGGATGGTCTACTGTTAAGTGCATTCTCTCTCCAATTTTCATGATATTACCAGACCAAAACAGAAATGAAATTGAGTCTTGGTCTATAGGCTTTGATACTCTTACCATTAAACATAAGCACTGATTCATCATGTCCCCATTCATCCATTAACATTGCACATTACGTTATCAGCAAGTAGAGGGAAACAGCTGTGAACATGATACTCTTGGGGAAAACCTCTCAGAAAAGGCTGCTTCAAGTATTGGCTGGAGGAGTGAGCACACTACAAGAGGATTAAAATTGCTCCCACCAACCCTCTAGGTAATTCCTTTTTCCTGACTCAGTCCCCCTCAAGAGATCTGTATCTGCGTGCAGATTGTTCCAGTATCTGCCTCTTGTATGGAGGCCTTTAAAGCTCTGTTGCATGGACAGTAGACCACACCTCAGCTGGCATGTAAACAACAGTTAACCTGGATTGGGGGGGGAGGGGGGGAGAGGGGATATGTAGTTACAGACCATAAAAATATTCTTTTGCATCAACTAAAGTAGCACCAGATGATTATTTAAAAAAATGCCATAGAGCAAGAATCATTCGTGGAAGCCCTTGACTGTCACTGGTGCTTGGAACCATATGTAGTTGTCCCAGGCAGAGGTAACTCCCTGGTGACTACGTGGATCTGTACTGCTGTTTCCACCGCAGGACAAGTTAACAGTCAGCTTCCTCCCTCGTGCTGGCACTTTGTAGTTGAGCTTGGGTTTGAACCAGTCAATGCCACAGTCTCTGTGTCCCTGAACCATGACAATGGTACCCATGACAGGGACAGCCTGTAGCTCACTGAAGACATCTGAAAGGAAGAGTGAGTGGAAAAGCTTACGAACACAGGATGGCGTTTGCAGGCTCTCTTCAGCATTGCCCACAGAGATGCCCTCCAAATTGATCTCATAAAGCTCTTTGGGGTTCATGGCATTTCCTCCAAGCAGAATAAGGACCCGAGGGACCAACGTCAGATTGAACATGGCTTCCAAGTGCCAGAACACACCCTCTAGCTCCTTCAGCACCTGCTGGCACTTCCTGCTGCTCCCTGAGTCTGTGGGATGTGGCTTCTTAATCGCATCTCCATCCTATCAAGGAAAAAGTTGATACATTCTAAAGTAATGTTCATTTGACTGTGTTTAGTGCTCACCAGCCAGAGGACACAGAAAGAATTGAGTTAAGAGACTAAAGAAAACAACTAATACAATGTTTTTTAAGACTGAAGAAAGGAATGTGTCTTGTTTGCAATCAGCTTGGAACTTTTGTAGTACTAGTGTTTCCTGGGTTTTAAGTCAGTAGAAATAAAGGCATCAGGATTAATCTAGTTTAGTTAGAAACTTGCAATCTTTCAGAGCTTGTCATAGCTCAAGATGTCAGATGCCTGTCAACTTTCACCGCCTTCCATAAGGTACCTCAAAGGTCTGTCAGCAAGGCCATTTGCACAGCCAGAGAGGTGAAGTAGTTTTGCCCTTACCAAATGTATTCTCAGCATATTGTCATCTCATCCACCCAGGCCCCCCTCCCCACCAAAATACATGGTACAAAATGTGACCTGCTTGGTTGTGAGGCCTAGGAAGACTGAGTCACACTAACTGTAATTATTGGAAACAAACCTACCGCACGTAACCTGAAATACAAAAAAAAAAGCCTTGACAGAAGCAACAATCAAGACAAATGTTATCTAATAGATTAGAGACACCTAATTCTTAGAAAAAAGACTGGATTTGCCTCAGGAGCCTGGGCCTCCTTATTCAATGAGAACAGGATGTGCCTCCTGATCTTTATTCAAAGCCTTCTTGTTCACTAAACACTCTCAGTATAGACTCAAAAGGAAAATAAGTGTCCCTATCTAGCAAATCTGATGGGCCGCTTTAACACACAATCACTAAGAACCCATTTAAAAAAATACAAGCTGCTTCACAACCTTGGAAGCTCTACCCCACTCCCTGTTCCTGGGGAGTCCGGCCGCCGACTTTAGCTGTGCAAAGCTTGGCAGTCAGACATTTTCTCCGAGCCCAGCGCTCATTGGTTCCAGCAGAAATCACTCCAGCCAGGACTCCTTCTGCAACTTGGCACTGCTGCGCCTGAACCAACCACCGAGCACCCTACTTCATTCGTGGCGTCTCTCTTCCGGGCATCCCACCTCTGGAGGGAGCAGCTGGGATTTCTCCCCGGCAGGGCAGAGCACGCTGCTATTTGCGGAGCCTGCAGAAACCGCCTCCGTCCCTGCTCGGCCCGAAGGACAGGCCGCACCGCGCGGAGGGGGGAAGGAAGCGGAGACTCGCCGCTCGGGCAGGGGAACGAAGCGGACTCCCGCCCCTGGAGCCGGCGGCGGCGGCGGCGGCCAGCGCGGGGTAAGAGCCTCTGGCCCGGACTCACCTGCGGCGGGCGGGGCAGCGGCCGGCGGGAGAAGCAGGCGAGCTGCTCGTAGGGCAGGGGCAGCTGGTGCCGCTGGTACAGCACGTGCTTGAGGAGCTCGCAGGCGAAGCGGCAGCAGCCCTGCTGGGTCACGGGGCCCGGGAACACCACCGACACCGAGCGGCAGCCCGGGCCGTGCGGCGAGGGAGCCAGGCTCAGCGGCGGGGCCTCCGCGGGCTCGCTCTGGAGCAGCTCAGCTGCGGGGAGAGGAAAGAAAACGTCAAAGGTCACCCAGCGCCCGTGAACCCCTCGCTCGCTCGCCTTCCCGTCCCTCACCTGCCCGCGCCTGCCGGCCTGGCCCCGCCATTTTCTGCCTCAGGCGCTGGCCTCGCCGCCTCCCGGCCCCGATTTGAATGGCCGCCGCCCCGGAGCATCATGGGAACCTCGCGCCCCTTCTGCTTCCGGTCGGGCGGCCGGACCCCATCGGGGCCATCTTTGTTTCGGGCAAAGCGCCAGTCGCTTTCTAAGCGGGGGGAGGGGCGGCGGCTGTGCCCCGTGGGCGGGGCTCGGGAGGCCGCGGTGGCTCCTGGGCGCGGGGAGGAGGCGGGCCGCGTGACTCGTGCTCCTACCCCTCCCCCACCCGGCTGGGCCTCAGGCAGCAGGGAAAGCCGGGGGGGCTAGGGAGGGGGCCTGGGTATGGCGGATTGGGCAGTGGCCACCGCCCCAGCGCCAGGCTCCCCTCCCTGCTGCGCCACCCAGGCCCCCTGAAAGTCCTTCCTGGGTGAGGTATTCTCCCCAGGACTTGAAATGAGGGGCGGTGTAGGGGGTGCTCACTAATTTGGTACCACTGTTACAGGATGACAACTGCAGGGGGTTGCTGGGAAAAATCCCTGCCTGGGTGTGTCCTGTAGCATGCTGGGCCCCCATTGCTCTCTTCTTGCACCTTTCACACCCCCGGTGCAGGAGCAGCCGCCTGCGCCAACCATTCCTTGGGGCACTGGCACCCTTCCTCCCAGAGCCACTTCTGCCACCAAGCCGAAGAGGAAACAACAGCTGAGCAGGCAAGTTGCTTGCTTTGCTGCTGTCTGTCTGAGCCCTATATTGACTTACCAGGTTCCAAAGGGGCAGCTGTGTTGGTCTAGTTCAGCAAAAGAAGCAAGGAGTCCAGTGGCCCTTAAAGACTAACAGATTTTCTCCCATGAAAGCTCATGCGATAAATAAATCTGTTCGTTTTAAGGGCACAGGACTCCTTGCTTCATATATTGACTTCTAACTTCTTGCCCCACGTTTGTTCCTTCTGCAGTAGACTATAAACCCTTCTAGGAACAACTCTCATTCAGGGGCTACTGTGGGGTTTTGCAAATCCTCCCACCGGTATTCTCCCCAGGACTTGAAATTTGGGGGGAGGGGTGTAGGGGAAGGTTTAGGGGGGTATAGGCGGTGCTCACTAATTTGGTGTAAAACTTACTCTCTGACAAGGGGGGGGGTAGGGAAATCCCTGCCTCCCACTGTTGGTGAAGGTTTGGTGGAGCCTTAGTGTAGACAAGTTACCAGTATTTTAACGTTGGGTTTATCTTGGCTAAAAGACATAGTAAAACTATAATGTTTAGTCAAGTCCACTGCTTCCATCTGGTGGTTAGTTATGGATGTTCATTTTCTTAGTATAAATCAAGTCTGTATTTGTACAGTGATTAAAATAACGGAGCCTGATCCTAATTAGGTCCTTTGAGTTCTACCTTAATATAAATAATAAAAAGATTATAAGAGTTTTGGCTACAGAGATGCAGTGACTTTGAAGTAGAGTAGGGAGTACACAGTCCAGGAGCCCGGCATCTCAATCCCCAGCCTGCATTAATCAGTGGATAATTCTGCTTATAGTAATTAAACCAGTTTGACATGGAAACTGAGACAGGAAAAATGATGTGTTATGAAAGATGTACCCCCATTCTCCCCTCCCAATTTAGTATCAACAGTGTTAGGAAAAATTGGTCATTATTCCTACATCAAGGAGGCCATTGACAGGCCCCATTCCACTGATAAGTGTCTCAAAAAAGACACTGCAGCTGATGTCCCTTCCTGCTCTCTGTGAGAGGTCATTAGAAGGATCCTACCGCCTTGCCTTCACTTTGCAGAGCACTGAGTGCCAAATTCAGGTTGTTCTTGCAGCCGAGTTAAAAGGTGTTGGAGTAAGTCTATCCGACTAGATGTCGTGGTGTCCAGTAATGCAAGGGAAGAGCCAGTTTATATGGAACTAAGACCTTACTTGAATTTCTGGATTATTATCAAAAGATTGTGGCTGAGTTGCACACAAGCCATGGAAAATAGCTAAAGAGTAATAATGGGATATTATTTGTGCTGATAAATAATTATTACTTTTCTGCAATCTTCTGCTGTTGGCTCCTTGGAACTCAGCCCACTGTCAGCGCTGTGGCGGAACACTCATACTGGGCAAGCTTCAATTTCCTCGGTATTGCTAGGAAAGTAGGGAACACATTTAATTTCTTCCCTAGCCCTTCTCCAAGTGTAGTGGCTAGCACATCTGCTTTACATGCAGAAAGTCCTGGGCCCAAACCCCAGGGGGTTGGACTAGATGATTTCATGAGGTCCCTTCCAACCCTATTATTCTATTCTATTCTATTCTATTCTATTCTATTCTATTCTATTCTAAAGGTGTTTTGGACTCACCTAGGGACTCCTGTAAAATTAAATTCCAAGGGGGTAGCAATGTTAGTCTAGTTCAGCAAAACAGCCAAGTAGTCTTTTGACACTTTTAAAGACTAACAAATTTATTGCATGAGTTTTCATGGGAGAGATCCCACTTCTTCAGAAGCTTGAAAATGGGGGAAAAAATACTGTATAGGAAGGAGGGATAAATTCAGTAAAGCATAAATCACAGGACCAGGTCAGATTACTTCAGCAAATCAAACAGGTTATATTGATTCAAACACAGAGGCTGAGAGAGGTGATGATCACTGTTTATGAGAAAGCCAGGAAATATCTCCGTTTGGGTTTGAAGAGAGGTATTTCCTGGCTTTCTCAGTATGTCACCTCTCTCAGCCTCCCTAGCTGTTGTACTAACCAGTTTGAATCAATACAACCTGTTTGATTTGCTGAAGTAGTCTGACCTGATCCTGTGGTTTAGACTTCACTGCATATATTCCCCCCCCCCCCCTATACTGTATTTTTTTCCCATTTTCAAGCATCTGATAAAGTAGAATCTCTCCCATGAGATAAATGAATCTATTAGTCTTTAAAAGTGCCACAAAACTCCTCGTTTGTTTTGTAAAAATAAAGTGTGACTAGCTATGCAAGGATGGTTATGTGGTTATGACACATGCTACATTAGGATCCCTGGGTTCTAGTCTCATCTCTTCAATGTCACATCTCACTGTGCTGAGACCTTTCTAATCTCCCTTTCTTTGCCTTTTTATACATCACATCCCATTGTTATAATTATTATTGTAATAATAGCACTGCTAATGTATTAGTTATTGCTGGAATGTTAACATCAGGGTGGTTAAATACCACATTTTTTTGTGGCAATGTCATCCACAACAGATGACATATCTGAACTGCAGAGGCGGTGCTGTATAATGAATGCTTACGGGTGGCTGAGAGAAGGAACTGTTCTCAGCCTCCTGCAGCGGCGTGTCTGATGCAAATACAATGCAATTTGTTATTGTTACCGCCAGAAATTCAGGAAGTCAGTTCTGGAGGAGGAGGAGGGGCCATGAAGCACTGAGAGGGTGTGACTACAGCCTACTGTGTTTGAAAACAAAGAGTCCCTGAAGCCTTATTGGCTGCAATTTTAAAAATCAAAAAGGGGGAGTTCTAGTTGTATAGTTTAAAGGTATGATGGGAGCTGTAGTTCTGTGGCTTTGGCATGGTCTTCCGTGTGTGTTATGCTCAGAGTGGGGACGTAATGTATTCAGCTACACTGCTACCATGTCCATCTACCACAACTTTCATTCAAGAATTTCAAAGTCTTTTACAAACATTAATCAAAACTCACCAAAGCCAAAGTGGTTTGGCCAGAACTATACAGTGTGTGATCCACAGGACCCAGTTTCTCAGCCCAATTCTTGCTGTAACTGTTAAACCATACTGTTAAAATATGTGACAAGTTCTAGAGGAGTAGCCATATTATTCAATTTCAGCAAAACAAAAAATAGTCCTGTGGCACTTTTAAAGACAAACAAATTCATTTAGTGCAGGAGCTTTTGGGGTGTAGTCCCACTTCTTCAGATGTGTGAAATGGAAACTGTTGTATTTTAGCTGACTATATATGTGCAGAGTAGGGTTAAGTCCCAAGGTCTTGTGTTATAGTATGTTTGAAATAGGTATATTGCATAAATATACATCAACTTATGTACATGCACAGCACCATACACACAAGCACTGTACACAAGATGTAAATCTGTAGATATAAAATATAAATTATAATAAGTGCCCCAGCTTTGCTCAGCCATGAAATTGCATCAGCAGCTTGCTGGGAGAGACCCCCCCTAAGGTAGAACTTGCTTGGCAGAGATTGATGCATGTGGGGGTTCTGATACAGAGAAGCAGCCCCTGGAGCCAATAGGCCTCAGCAACAAATGTCCATCTCATTCCTGTGGAAGCGTGTTAAGTGGTCAAGGAAGAGTGCAGTTTGCTAACTAGCACGAAGCCTTGCACGGAGGCCCCCTGTTTAGCACAGCAGGTGCTTACTGCAGTATTCTTCCCAGGACTTGAAAGTGGGGGGGCGTAGGAGCAGATATTGGGGCAGGGGGTGTTGGAGGTGCATTAAACTAAACTGTTACTAGCTGACAACTGGGGGGTTTTGGGGAAACCCCTGGCTAGGGCTACCAGATACCAAACCTGGAAAGGAGGACAGGGAAGTACGAAAAGGAGGATGTTGGAGGACCCATAGAGAAAATATAGCATTAATGTAATATTCGTCTGTTTTTAGGGGGTCTTGGAATGCTTTCTCCTAAAAATAAGGTATTCCGTGACATTTCAGCACACTTTAACCCCTGTAAGCAAAAAGCCAGACAAAATCATGACAGAGGACGTGCAGACAAAAAGAAGGACATGTCCCCCCCTTTTGCCTGACATCTCATAACCCTACCCCTGGGCCTGCCTGGCTCTCTGGAGCAGTGTGCCTTCGGACTACTGCTCCCGTGGGCCTTTGCGAGGCGGGCCCAGAGGGAGGCGGAGGCGATGCGTGGCGCGGTGCATGTCGGGAGCCCCGTTCGGGGGCTGAGCGGCGCGGTGCGTGCTGGGAGCTGTAGTCTTCGGGAGGGTCCCGGGCTCGGTTTCCCGTGGCGCGCCGCGGCCGTTTCTCATTCTGACGCCAGAGGCCGGAGGGAGCGGGGGGGACGGCGGCCGGCAGCGGTGGGGGGCCGGGCCGGGGATGGACGCGCGGGTGTCGGAGCTGTTCGGGGCCTGCTGCCGGCCCGGCGGGGGCGGCGGGGCGCTGCGCGGCCGCGGGGGCGCCGGGGTCCCGAAGGGGAAGAAGAAGAGCGGGAGGAACCGGGGCGGCAAAGCCAACAACCCGCCCTACCTGCCGCCCGAGGTGAGCCGGGCCGGCTCCTGAGGGGGCTGGGGGCGGTGATCTCCCACCCGGGGCTTGAAATGAGCGGCCGGGGGGGGGCTGTTCGCCCCGGCCCGCGGGGGGGGGGTAGGGAGATCCCTGGCTCGGAGAGATTTTGGGCTCTGGGATGGACGTGGCACCGGGAGGACACATATAGCCGGGGAGATCTAAAACTGAGGGGGCCTGGGATGGGGGGCGTGGGGCTGCAGGGAGAGGAAGGGGCTGTGGGTAACTTTGGTTGGGTGTCTTCGCAGATGTCGAGGGGGGCAGTGCTGAGTGTTTTATTACCATGAAGGAGGAGTCCAGTGACTGGGGGGCATTATAATGGGGCTAGAAGGGCCTCACAGGAGTCTGTTGCCAAATGTTGTGTTAGGAGGGGGGTAGGTTTGCAGATGGGGGGGTTGATCAGTGTGTGCAGCTGTCCTGTGTCCCGTATCCTGGAGTTGCAGAAAGGCCTTATCTCACTTGCAGTGCTATTGGGCTGGTTGATAAAGTGTTGGAGGTGGGGACACTGTCTGTGCAGCTTCGGGCTAGTAGGTGACTGATTGGCCACCCGTGTCAGCAGAGAATGCCACTCTCTGCCTCTGCTTTTCCTGGAGTTTGCTAAGGAGCAGCAGAGTGACCTTGTTGTGGTTCTTGTTTGCTTTGGGGTTTCCAGTAGAAGTAGGGAAAGTTGTGGTTCTTGTTTGCTTTGGGGTTTTCAGTAGAAGTGGGGAAAATTGAATAAGGCAGAAGTAATTTCAGCTTTTTTTAAAGATCTGAACTGTGATAGAGTCGCTGAAGCTGCCTGTCTGCATTGGTTATATCCAGTTCACATTTGGTAGAGTCTTTGCAGTCATACGGGCTAGGACATCTTAAATTGACCGGTTAGATTCTGTACAAGTTGATGGCTTCACTTCCTGCCAAGGAAAGCCTGTCAGGTGAGTGAAAATTGTCAGGACTCAGTGAGGTGGTGACAACACGGCAGTATATGTGTTGGATGCAGGAAAGCTGAGGCATGGGAAGGTTACTGAGAGAGGCTTTGCATCAAGTAAGAGAAGATGATGATCCAGGTGGGGATCCTGGCAGATGTATTCCTGTCTCTCTTTGTGGGTCACCCTGGTCTCTTACTGTCTCTTCACTAACCCGCATCTTTGTTGGTGTGTAAAAACCCAATAAGCTTTCATGGTTAACAAGGTTCAAAGCAGTTCTTGAGGGTGGATCCTGTGTAGGGTTAATGAGGAGACTGTGATGATATGTGTCTTGCAGTTCAGGTGGTTAATGAGGCCACATTAAATCCTTTCCCACCCTGGCTGCATCCTGAGCATGGTGTTAGCCTGTTTTACCTTCTCTGTGTTTCACTTTGATTAATTAGTACTAGCAGCTTGGCCTCTAGTGGAAGGAGACACCTGGGCAATCTCTCCTTTGGGCTCTGATGTGGCAGTGCTCCTTCTGTGCTGCCACTCCCATAGGTCACTCCATTGGTGGTTAGTGAGCTGGCACTGGTGAGGCCCAGTCTGGCTGCCTGGCATGCCACATGGGCATGTCTTGCAATCTGATAGCTACAGCTTTGGGAGTAGGCCCCGCTGTACAGCTCAGCACACAGTCCAAGATCAGTTCCCTTCCACAGCTGAGATCTGATCTACCGCATGGAAAGACACTCTCAGCAGGCCCAGTTGCACTCTAACCCCTCCTGGACTAATTTGAGTTAGCAAATATTTGCTGAGTTTGAGACTTCACCCTGCAGAGGATCCAGACCAAATCCTGTGTAGAGTGAGAAGCGGTTCCCAAGCAGGTAGCACCATATCCAATAGGGTTTGCCTTTTGCAATGTGTAAAGGGCCCTGGCAAGTGGCCTCCTTGGTTGCTGGAGCTCAGACAGTTCCCATTGGCAGAGGCTTATGGACATAACTGTCTGAAGACCTTCAGGGTTGCCATGGACCACTGGTGGTCCATCACAGGATGGTGGTACCCTGATGTTTCTGAGGATGGTGTACAGCTCCAAGTGGAAGGTGTGGACAGATGTTTCTGTCCAAGGCAGTATGTCTTGCTCTTGAGAATGAGGACATTGAAGCTAGAACAGGCTAATCCCTGCTGAGTCTTAAATAGTCCATGGTTGAGGACAGGATTTTTCCCTGCAGTGACTTGACTGTTGTGCCTTTCAGCTGCAGGAGGGACGGACCTCAAAGGTTTCAGTATCCCTTCCTTCCTGTCCCCAGACGCCCTGTCTGCACCACTGTCCTGCAAGTCTTGACTTGTCACTGTCGTTGTACCACTTTCATTAGAGCTTCAGTTGCTATGAGACAGGCACAAACCCCTTGTTCAAAGAACAGAGATTCTGATGCAGTGGCCAGCACTGAAAGGCTGATGAGTGGGAAGAGTTAGCAGAAGTTCCCCTATCTTGTTAACCAGCTCCAACTTTAAGAGTAGAAGCACCTCTTCCTCACCCCTACACCCCTTGCCACCATAAGCCATTTATGGTGGTAGGTCTGACTTAGAAAGCAGGGAGGGAGTTTTGCTTGCCCTTGCTGGGCAGATACATGTGCTGGGAGAGGGAGCTGTATATTTCCACAGAAGCCAGCTGTTCAGGAAGATGTGAAATCCAAGCAGGTCAGTTTTCACACTGCTGCCAATCTGGTTTATTGCTCTTTCCATCAGATGTCCTGGCTCCCTGCTGAGCGCAGACTTGCATTTGTAACCTTTGGACTGAGATCATTGGGAGATCCAATTTAGTATTGGACAGGTCTCTCTGGAGGCTGGATTGTGCTGAGGCTGGAATAGAATTGATGAGCTAATGGGTCTTTTCATTTCTACACTGATCTGGTCCAGGGAAGCCCTTCTGGAAGTTGTTTCTTTGGCACTGTCAGGCCAGTGAGTAGTTTGTTTTACCACAAGGTGTTCAATAGCACTTGCTTCCTCATAGAGCTGTGAGGAGCATCTCTCCCTGAAGGGCCACATGCATGCTCGAGGGAGAGGAACACTTAGCAGTGGGTGCAGTTGCTGTCAAGAAAGGTGAGACAGTCTGAAGAGCCAGCTGAGGGCTGTAGCACTTCTCAGGTTCCCTTGTATTGAAGGCAGGTTTTAGAGCACTGTAATCCTATTAGAGAGGGAGGGCTCTAGGTAGCTTAAGTTTGGGGTTAGGAGTGTAGAGCGTTTTACCCCATCGCCAGCTGGATGTATGAGCTAGATGGCTTGGGATTGGGGAGTGGAACATTCTGCCTCAGGCACCAGATCCAGGAGAGGCCCAGCCAGCTAGCAAGTAATGAAGCTGTTCCCATCAGTCTTTTAATGGTCTCTGTGTAACATACACTGGTAGTGTCCTAGACCACTTCCTAGGACAACATGCTACCCCTGGTAACCTCAAGAGCTGACTAGGTCATGGCGAATAAGCTCTGCTCTCATCCTGACGGAGTATGGCTCCAGGGCAGGGTTGGGAGGTGAATGAAGAGGTTTGTGTTCCAGTGCCAGGGCTGTGTGTTTTGTGGACATATAGTCTCTGGACTTTTAACTGGGCACTTCTTTTGCTGGCACTAGAAAGACTGGCATTCCTCAGTATGACCTCTTAATTTGAGCCTCCCAGCATTTGTACGAGAGTGTCCCAGCTGCTGTGTGGAACAAGCAGCAGCAACATGTACATGATGGGTTCCACTACAGCGTGGGACTGAGTCCTGTGGCTGTGTCAGGGAGTCTTATGACTTAGCACATATTGTGTGTCCAGTTCACTGCTGTTTCTTTCTCCTGGTGAGGCTGATGGCAGGAACTGATTATCCAGACCACCCAAAATGGTGCATGGGCTCCATGGTGTTAGGGAAGCCATATGGGGTGGGTAAGGGCATCTGGCAAAAATATGTGGTGTTATGAAGGTGTCACTAACCCACATCTTGTTTGGTTCTTTAATCAGGCAGAAGATGGGAACATAGAATACAAGGTGAGCCCTTAAGGGATTGCAGAGAGGGATCCTCTTCCTGGAAACATGCCCTGTAACTTGGGGCCCAAGGGGACAAGTTGAGCAAAGGGACCATATGGGAGGAGGCCAAGGGTTGTATCCAAAAGGGAACCAGCCCAGCTTTGCCCTCCAGAGTAAGGCCATATCCATCACACTTTAAGTTATCTGAAACCAGTGGGATTAACTCGACCCTAGAGAACAGGAAGTGCAGAATCCCTTGGGATTGCCCTGGAGGGGGAGCCCCTAATCCTCTCAAGTGGGTTTTGTGTCCCATGTGCTGATCCATCTCTGTTCATCCTGCTTTCTGTGAGACCTGTCTCCTCACTCCTCACT
The DNA here is from genome assembly GCA_007922195.1 of Podocnemis expansa. Taxonomy (NCBI): domain Eukaryota; kingdom Metazoa; phylum Chordata; order Testudines; family Podocnemididae; genus Podocnemis; species Podocnemis expansa. The sequence goes on from ML681972.1 coordinate 6,925,857, forward strand.
CCTTCCTTAGAAATCCAGAGCTGCAGGTGCCATTTATGTCTTTTCCAGTTGTATTTAAGGGCAGTCCTGCTATTATCAGTTACTCAGGTCATTGGGCCCCACTGGCCCTATTGCACTAGCTCCTTACACTGCAGTGCTTCCCTCACACCACGCAGGTCTTGGGTACTATCTGCAAGATGCGCGAATGTTCTGCTATAGAAGTTCTTGTCTTGTGTAACCCTCTCTCCTATCCCACTGGCTCATCTGCAGGTGCTAACTCGGAGCGTGTTTCCCAGAGGTGGGTCTGCTGGAGGGGCCATTGCTCCACAGCAGAAGGTTAGGGAATCACTGCCCCAGGGAGATGGGATTCTCTCTGCCCCCAGGCAGCAATTGTAACCGCTCCCTCCCTCGAGCAGCTGAAGCTGGTGAACCCCTCGCAGTATCGGTTCGAGCACCTGGTGACGCAGATGAAGTGGCGGCTGCAGGAAGGCCGTGGTGAGGCTGTCTACCAGATCGGCGTGGAGGACAATGGGCTACTGGTGGGCCTTTCAGAGGAGGAGATGCGTGCCTCCCTCAAGACATTGCGCCGGATGGCTGAAAAGTATGTTTCTCGGGATCACTAACTCCTGCTGGGCCAGAGAAACCCAGCTGTACGTTCTCCTTGCCACCCGACAAAGGTGCCTTTTCCCTTTCCCCTCCTCCCAAAAGGCCTGTAGATCAAGGGAACTCATCTTGTAGCCAAGAGCCTCTTCCTCTTTGCGCTCCAAGAAGCCCCAGGTTGGGGAAACCAGCCTTGCTGAGCTTTGGTATCTTTGCCGCTAGAGAGTTCCCTTTCTGAAGGTTTGGGGTTTTTGCCCTATGATTGTTGGAGGCTCCAGTCTGGAGTTTGAGTCCTACTCCTAGATCTTCTGTGGTGCCCTGACAGATGATACCCTGGATTAGGAGATGGCCATGTACTTGCTCACCCAGACTGTTCCCCTCTTGCCTCCTTTGCAGGGTTGGAGCTGATATCACTATCCTGCGGGAGCGCGAGGTGGATTATGATAGCGATGTTCCCCGGAAAATAACAGAGGTTCTTGTCCGGAAGGTCCCTGATAACCAGCAGGTAGGGAGCCCTTGGCTGGACTGCCCTTCGTGACTTGGGAGCCCTGTGCCACAGGAGACTCCCAGACTTTGGTCAAGAGATTTCTATTTGGGATGAGATGAGATCCCCTCCCCTGGAGCCACTTCACCTTAGAAGGGTTCACAAAGCGTGCTTTAAAGAGCTACCGAAAAGAAGCTGTGGGACAGAGCCTTCCACCTCTGGGGTGCTCGCTACAACCCACCCCAGACGAGGGAGACTGGATGGCTCAGAGAACAGGAAACAGCCTTTCATCTCCACAGCACCAGTTCTAACTCAGCCTGATGTAGGGACTGGGAAATAATGTGGAGTCTGGATTGCAGTGTGTGTGAAGATGACCTTTGTGTGATGTCATAGGCCTGGCACTTGCCATGGTGGTGTCACAAACAAGGTTCCCTCTAATTACTCATAGACTGTGTGTGCAAACAATTTCTTTGTGTGCGCAAAAACATTTCTTTCTGAGCATCAATATTAGCCCTATTGAATTTTCTTGTGCACACTTCATTTTTTTGTGCGCAGGTTTCGTGACCTGTGCACGCACGCACATGCACACAGCTTAGAGGCTACAGTGGTCACAAACCCTGGTTGCGACACCGTGGGAGGGGCAGAATCTAAAAGAGTTGTGCAGTGTAGCAATCCTTGCCTTGCCCAGCTTAGCCTGGAGGGAATGGGGGTCACGCCTGGTGACATGGGGAGAGATGTGCTCTCATGCCTGTTGCTGGTATCCCTACAGCAGGAACAGGTTGCCCCATGGTTTCTCTGCTCTCTTTCCTTTAGTTCCTAGACCTGCGAGTGGCTGTGCTGGGGAATGTGGACTCAGGGAAGTCAACCTTGCTGGGTGTTCTGACCCAGGGTGAGCTGGATAATGGGCGGGGCAGAGCCCGCCTCAATCTCTTCCGGCACCTCCATGAGATCCAGTCAGGGAGAACATCCAGCATCAGCTTTGAGATTCTTGGCTTCAACAGCAAAGGAGAGGTATGGAGCATGAGAGCTGTTGCAGCAGTGTGAAGAGAGTGACAGACCCAGTTCCCTGAAGGGAATGGGAGGAACACAACTGACTCTCCTGGCTCCGAGTTACCCGTCACTGTGGTGGGCAGACCAGGAGTGACTCAACAGCAGCAAAGCGGTGGAGGCTGCCCACTTCTCTTGCCTTTTACTGCTGCAGTAGAGAGCCTTGCAATGATCAAGTTGCAGTTAGAGCTGGGAGGAGAAGGCGCTACTTATTTAATTGAACAACTTCTGTCCTGATGGCCTGCTTCTTGCCTCCAGATTAGTCATGGGCAGGGTGAATGTTATCATGTAGCCACAGCAGTCTGCAAGCTCTTTCAGGCCTAGTCTCTTTCCAGGCGAAGAGTCTTAATTTCTTTGGCAGTTTTTTTTGATTGGGGTACCGAAAGGGGAGAAGAGACAACCCATATCTAAGTCTCTGGATCCTCTTCTTCCATAGGTGGTGAACTACAGTGACTCCCGGACAGCAGAAGAGATCTGTGAGAGCTCCTCCAAGATGATCACCTTTATCGACCTGGCTGGCCACCACAAGTACCTGAAAACCACCATCTTTGGCCTCACCAGCTACTGCCCAGACTTTGCCATGCTGGTGGTGAGTGCCAACACCGGCATTGGTAAGTGAGCTGTGATCCAGCCTGGGGGTGTGCATGGAGGGTGTGGCAGGATGCTCTTGGGGCACTTAAGGAGTTTAGGCAGGAGCAATGCTGCTTAATGACTGAATGGAGTTATAAAAATGGCACTTACTCCAGTTCCTTCCTGAGTCTCTGTAGCCCAGTGATTCCAATGCAGCTCCACATGCTGTAGATAAGTTGAGAACTTAGTTGCTTCATACACCTTTGCAACCTTATCTCTGACTTCTTGGCTCAGGGTGCTGTCTAGGGCTGGAAAGTTTTGGGTAACATTTGAGGGAATTTTTTGACTATGAGAGGGAAAACCCCGTTGATATATGAGTGGAGTATGTTAGATCCTAAAGCCTCTTAAAGGAAGTCACCTAGAAGCTTCTCCTGTGCTATTTGGACAGCCACTTTCCTGACTAATCCCTAAGCTTCTGGAGAGAAGTGCCTGGGTCCTAATGGAGGAGAAGCAGGGGCCTTGGCCCATAGGAACCCTGCCCTGTCTTTCTGGAATGGTGTTTCAAAAGCTGTGCCCCTTGCTGTTGCCTGAGATGCGAAGCAGATGGGATGAAATGGCAGTTCCACCCTCATTTGTATGGTGGGCCCATGGTGTGCTGGTTGGGCTGGGAGAGGCTAGCATCCTGTGCGAGTGACTCTGGTGCCCGTGCTCTTTTTAGCTGAGCTCTCGCTTGTCTCTTGCAGCGGGTACCACACGGGAGCACCTGGGCCTGGCCATGGCCCTCAAAGTTCCCTTCTTCATTGTTGTCAGCAAAGTGGACTTGTGTTCAAAAGCCACTGTGGAGCGGACAGTGAAACAGCTGGAGCGGATCCTGAAGCAGCCAGGTTGCAACAAGCTGCCCCTGTTAGTGAACTCCGATGATGATGCTGTCACAGCAGCGCAGCAGTTTGCACAGTCTCCCAAGTAAGGAACTTCACCAGCAACAGGGCTGAGGGGTTAGCTCTGTGTCATCTGTTGGGATTTTAGCAGTTTAACTCATAGGTGTAGGTTGATGGCTATATTGGGGGGGCAAAGTGGGCACATGTGCACAGTGAGGCCAGTTCTCTTAGATCATTGGCGCGATACCTGGATTGCTGGTGCTGGGCAGAATGGGTCCGCTTAATGGGGGGGCCCCAACTGCTGCTGTCGACACGTCTCTGCTGGAGTAGCTGCTGCTGTTGACAAGGGAGCATGTCAGGCATTTGTTTTTAGCCCCACTCTTCCCTGGTGTCTCTTCTCCTACCCCCCTTCTATACTCACTGTTTACAAGAAACAGTTGTGCACTTCCACACCTCACTTCTGTTTGGTGGCCCAGTGCCCCACAAACTACACCCGTGGCTTTGTTCACACAAGGGAAGAGACCACATCTTTAGGAGGCATTAGCTGACATAAACTTCTCCATCTGTCTCCTCCCCAGATTTCACACCTTCAGCTCCTCTCACTGGCCTTTGCTGGACCCCAGGAACTTTTTCTGGATGCCAATGGCTGAAACTGGGGTGAATGTGTTCTCTGTTTACCTTGGATACAGGGCTCCAGAGAGGAAGCCTGGATTGGCTGGTTGCAGATAGCTTGGGCTAAGCTCTCCTATATCCCTTCTAGCTCATGTATTCCCTCCACCCCACCCTGGGGCGGGGGAGCACATAGCGTTGGAGGAACTATTCCTTGCAGTACTTCCCCCAAATGGGTTCTGCAGCTGCATTATGGCCCCCAGCTCATTCTTTTCTGTGTGTATTTTGCAGCATCACCCCGATCTTCACTCTATCCAGTGTTTCTGGGGAGAACCTTGATCTCTTGAAAGTTTTCCTCAATATCCTTCCTCCTCTGACCAACAGCAAAGAGCAGGAGGAGCTGATGCAGCAGCTTACAGAGTTCCAGGTATGTATGGGCTTTGGACAGAAGTTTTTCTATTGCACCCATAACCATGGCATTTCACCACCTAGCTGAGGACAGGCTACACTGGGGTCCTCTGTTCAGGGGCAAGGGGAGGTAATATGCTGAGCTGCTGGACTAATGAGGAGGTTGGGGAGTTGGAATATACAGGGGATCAGCAGCACTTCTGCATGTGCTGCTTCTGGAAGGGCCTGCCAGGTAGCTGAGTGCCAGTCAGGAGGTGTGTCAGGCACAGCTCTGAGTTACTTCTCTGCTGTCCGCTTCGGAATGGAAAACAGGGAACAGCTCTTCTCTGGGCCCCGATGCCTGTGACAGAGAGGGCCTCTGTGCAGTCTGTGGCAGGTGGGCGGTGGCTCATTCTGGCTCCTAACTGCTGCTCTCTCAGCTGCATGGTGAATCTAAAGAGCTTGTTCTTGTTGCCCTGCTGCAGGTGGATGAAATCTATACTGTGCCTGAGGTGGGAACTGTTGTCGGAGGAACTCTGTCCAGGTGAGTGCTGTTCTGCGCAGTGACTTGGATGGATGGGCTTAGGAGGTAGGGGGGAGAATGTGGGCTGAGCATTGCCAAACCTCCCAGAGGATCAAATTCATCCTTTGTGGGCAGGACAGTGTAGAGGAAGCTGCCTGTGAATGCCAGGAGTTTAGGTAAGTTGGAAACAGAACTTGCCATTCCCCTGAGTAGGGGGGGAAGCATAGGGGGATGCTCAGGACTGAATCTCAGCCCAGGGGACAGGCTGTTTCCAGATTGGGGCTCTAACATGTTTGTGGAACCCTGAGATACAAGTTGCTAACATGGAGGTGGTGGCAGGGGACACCAGCCTTGAAGTTAACGCCTGAGGATTTGCTTGGTCCACAATGTGACTCCATTGCTAGTGGAGTGAATGTGGGGAGGAAGACTTAGGCCAGGACCCAAAGAACACAGTGGGACCTGAGAGCTGCTTTGGCCTCTAAACAGGGCTGTGTTTGGAGCTTGGCTGGCCTACTGAGGGGTGTCCAGATGGGTAGCTGGGTATAGGGACAGCAGGACAGCAGTCCTAGGACTGCTCAGGGCAGTGCTGGCTCCAAGAGTATGCCAGGACTAGCCCAGGGCAGCCAGTCTCTCAGGATTCCATGCAGCACCAGCACAGATGCTGGTCACTGCATCTGTTCCTGTAGAGGCAGCTGGAGAGAGACTGTCTTTGGTGTTTGTGTAGGACTTCAGACATGGTGGAATCTTAGAGGGCTGCCTTAGCTGCCAGGCCTGGCAAGCCTGACTCCCTCTGGCCGGGCATCTGGGTAGTTGGTCAGACATGAGAGGGAGAGTCAAGTGGGCCTCAGAGAGGCTATTTAGGTTAGTCTTCTTTGCTGTCTTTCCCTGCGTCTCTGGTTAAACTGTGTCTGTTCTTGTGGCCCTGGCAGTGGGATCTGCAGGGAGGGGGAGAACCTCGTGGTTGGCCCCACTGATGATGGCAAGTTCCTCCGGCTGAAGGTATGCAGCATCCAGAGAAACCGTTCCGCATGCCGTGTGCTCCGAGCGGGACAGGCTGCCACGCTGGCCCTTGGGCCCTTCGACCGCTCCCTGCTGCGCAAGGTGAGTCTTGCTCCCATCTCCAGGGAGTTTCAGTTACCCCTGCCCCTGTCAGCATTGACTGATCAGCCCCCAGGATCCTGGGCTGGCAAGAAAGAGGCTATTGGGCTTCCTCTGAGAGGAGGGAATGGAGAAACACTGGCAGGAATGACATCTCCAGTAGAAACCCCACCCCATTCTCATCCTATTGCCAGATTCTAGTTCAGGAAGTTGGCCTCAAGGCTTGGGATGGATGCATAGAGCTTTAAGTGGGGCTCAAAGAAGGGGATGGGGGAGGCTGGAGGAGAGACCATGGGTTTCAGAGGCATTAAGGGGGCTGTTCTCCAATGTCCGGGTTCTGAGCTTGAGCTGTTGTGCAGGGCATGGTGATGGTGAGCCCAGAGATGAACCCCACCATCTGCTCAGTATTCGAAGCCGAGATTGTGCTGCTCTTCCATGCTACAACTTTCCGAAAGGGATTCCAGGTGACAGTGCATGTTGGGAATGTGCGGCAGACGGCCATTGTAGAGAAGATTCATGGAAAGGTGAGATTCTCACCAGTGGGGTGTTGGGCAGCCTCTTAGTTCCACACCTGCTCTGCCTTGTTTGGTTTTCTTAACTTTGTTAGGACCCTTCCATTAGGAAGTCTTGCTTTGCTCCTTCCCAGTAATGCCATTGGCATTGCATTGGGTCTGCTCTCCTCTCTGCCCAGGAAGCTGCCTTTCAGTGCTGGAACTAGGTATTTTGGCACCCGGTGCTCACCGTAGCAAGCAGCACAGATTGTGTGCCCCTCAATCAAGCGGTCAAATGGAGCCACTCGATACAGCACCTGGGACAAAGCTCTGGTCGCCCTGCTCTAGTTACGGTCCTGCTGCCTTTGTCTCCTGGCCTGCTGCAATGACTAGGGAACATAAGCAAGGCAGGGCAGGTGGATGACCCCCTAGTCTCCAGACCTCTTTGCTGGAGGTCAGAGTTCCTTTGTCCCAGTGCATTGATTGTAGTTCCAGAGCCTCAAACTGTGGTACCTTAAATGGTGTGTTTCTGGGGGAGCCTGAAGAAGTCACATTTTTAGTGTCCATCCTTCCCCTCTCTGCCTTGGATGTCCCAGTGCCCTTGCAGGTAGACGCCAAGGGCTGGGTGGGTATGCCCTGTTTGTGATGGACTGTCCTCTCATCTTCTGCAGGACAAGCTGCGGACAGGGGAGAAGGCTGTCGTTCGTTTCAGGCTCATCAAACATCCCGAATACTTGAAGATTGGTGCCAAGCTGCTGTTCCGAGAAGGAGTCACCAAAGGTATTGGGCATGTCACCGACCTCCAAGCAATCACCACCGAAGAGAATGGTCTGAAGGAAACCTTGGGGCCTGGGCACTTGACCTTCTGACTCCCATTAGGTCTGTGGGATCTCCAGACACCCGCAATGGGGAGAAGAAAGATGGGGGCAGTTCTCCTGCCCTTCACATGACTGCAGCTGCTGCTGTCCAGTTCTAGCATGGTCTTCTCTCCACGCTGTGAGATGGAGCCCAGAAGAGCTGCGTGTGGTCAGCACCCTGTGTGACGCAAGTTAAGCATGTTGTCTGTGCATCACCAGCTGCTTTCATTATCCTGCCCTCCACCAGAATAGACCAGTGGCAGCCTCAGCCTGGGCAGGCAAGTTGTGGTTTGTGCACCATATTTTGGTGGGAAGTTGTTGGCTGATATAAAGCAAAGGTGCTGAGCAGCAATGAAGGGATTCTGCCACCTCTGCCACAGGATCATCCCCATTCAAATGCTCTCAGCATTAGGTCCTACCAGCACTGTGTGCTCCTGTCTCCTTCCCTCCAGGGCATAGAGCTTTGGGCAGGCATAGGAAGCCCAGCCATCCAGGGCACAAGGACTTGGTCAAAAACAAAAGGATGCCCAGAGAAGTTCAGGACACGTTTAGCCCTTTTAATCTTGGTTGATTTTAATCCATGTGTGCCCCTTTCTGTGTGGGTTTTAGTGACTCCTTCTCAACTTTCCCTAGCTCTTCCCTTAACTGACCCAAATAGGGATCTCCTCCCTGGACAAGCCCTTGTCAGATAGTGACCGGAGACTCGTCTGTGCCCGTCCTGGTGCTCATGTCTTGTGTGTGCTTGTGCTGCCCCCACACGTCCCAGTGCAGTCAGCATCCTCATGAAACTGCATGAAGCCCAGGTCTGTGCCTAGCCCTCTGCTCACTGCACCAGCTGAGCATCCTGTGCCCCAAATGCGGCTATTTTGTGGAACAGATCTGGCCACACACCTCCTGGTTGCTTCAGCAAAGCTCGTCTGTGAGAGGTCTGGTCTCCTTCTCTGGGGACCAGCAATACTTTGTCATGGGTTCCTGGCTGCATCAGTCTGTGCTGCACTCCAGCTTACCCCCTTGCAACCTGCCTTAACCCTTGAGGAGAGAAAGAAGGGGGCTGCTGGACTGGCCCGGGGGGATGTCCACTGTTCGATGCAATCTCACAAAGCCGTTGCGATTGACTGTTTTGCTCTTGTTCTGCTTAAGGGAAACTTCCTTTCCTGTCTGTCCCACTGAGGTTTCAGTGACCTAGGAGAGCCGGTGGGAGTTGACACAGCCAGAGGCTCTAGGTGTGTGAAGAGATAGGAACTTCTGCCCCAACCATCACCATGTTTCCACTGCTGTGCCTCTCAGGTGCCGAGCATTGGCCCATGCAGCTGCTGCTGCAGGTTGGCCCCTAAGGCAGGGGCAGGCCCTGTAGTCCAGGCTGCATAGCTGTACATCAGGTGTCTGATTTCATCAGGGGCTGTTAGACGGTGCTGGTCACACGTGTTGCCTGAGCCACCCTCTCCATGCTGAGGCCACTGGCTGGCCAGTGCAGGCAAGGCTGAGCTGTGGTGCTTCCCACCCCAAGCTGGTGACCTGCTCACAGGCAGTTTTCCCTGCCCGGGGCTGTGTTCTTGCTACAGTGAGTAGCCTGGTGGGGATGGGGATTCTGCACCAAGCTGATCTTGTTCCTCCTGTCGAAGGCTAAGTTGAATGTCCTTTGATTTCCCCCCCATGTTCTCTGCTGGGATCCTTCTGGCTTAGGTTGGGGCTTGTAGGGCAAGCCCACCCCCCTAGCATTGCTTTTATGAGCAGCCATGAGCAGGTGCTGTCTCGTCCCTTGGGAGGGGCAGTGCATTCACTTTTCTGGCTGGACCAGGCACACTTTGTGCTGAGGGAAGGGCGGGGCGGGGGGAATTAGTCTGCTGTTTCTCCCTTTCATTGTCCTTGCCCACTGCTTTGCCTGGCTCTGACCATCTAAGAAGGGACCTTTCCCCTTTCAGCCCTAGCACTTAGCTGGGTTCCATTAGTGTGTGCCCCACAGAGGCTTCTGTAGGAAGAGTCTCCTGGCCAAGTGTTAGTGTGTAAGTACAAGTAATGGGGTGGGGCAGGGGAGAAGGTGCTGCTCCCCTCCCTGGAAGAGATGAGGGGCTGAGCATCTCCTCCCTGCCTTCTGTGGCGTGACTGTTCTACCATGCTCTTCATGCTCACCGTTTTCATCGTTGGCCTTCCTAATGCAGAGGGATGGTTTCCATTTCCTTGGCATCTATATTATATATAAAATGTACAGAATAAAGATGTTTTACTGAGAAGGAACTTTGGCTGAGTTGTGAAGGGGGAGAGCCCTCTCCAACTGCTGCCCTTGCAGTTACATCACAGCTTTAGAAAGCTGCTCTATCCCCCAGGAAACAATCTGTCCTGGGCCCTGTAAAAATTGCTAAGGAATGAATGTCTGTGTCACTGTGTACAAGCATACACTGATTCCTTATCTGAGCCTGACCAAATGTATGATTAAGGTGGCCCCCACCCACATCATCTCTAGCGCAGTCCTTACCGCAGCAGGCACAGCTAGTTCTGTCCTGTGCGTCTCAGAAGCCACAAATTTGGTACGCTGGCTGCTAATTAATGGGAAACACCATATGACTGACCTTCACTGGTGCTTTGACACAACTGAAGTTAATTTGAATATATTATGTAAAGCTGGGGGAGGGGAGAGCTGAGTATGTGCCACTCTGCCCCAGAACAGGCTGCAAACAAGGGCAGCTTGAAGGGTAGGCTTGGGAGAATGGATTTTTTAAAAACATACTGTCACCTCATATGCCAGAATATACAAAATAATCTAGCCTTAAATCAAACTTTAGTTCTCAGGCAGTGTTCTTCTGTCTGTGCCTGGCTGTTAATTGTGATTGGCACTGGAAATCTTTTCGCAGAAGTCCAGGTGCATACAGTGAAATGGATGGTTGACACTTATGGTTTAAAGAACTCAAATTCCTCCAGGCCTAGACTAGGGAGACTAACAAACCTAGAAATGTTCCCATGTTCCTCCTTGAAGGGTTGGAAGTGCAGGAGAAATTTCTACCTTCTGCATCACTGTGTGTGACCAGCTGGACCTGTCCTCTTGCAGTCCTGTGACAACACCTAGGCTCATCCCAGCTTGATGCATCTCCTCTCTTACTTAGTCTGTTTTCTGTGTTATGGCTTTGACCTCGGTCAAGGTCACCACTTCAGTCAATTTCTTTTCCTTATTGCCCTGGAGGAACTGGCAGCTGTACAGCAGGGTGATGCAATCCCACCAAACAGGTTGCAAAGTCTGCTGGCAGGAGGGGGGAAATCCCATAATTTCTTTCTCAGTGGGAGGCCTAATATTAGTGGAAAGGTCTTTTTAATTGTTTTTCCCAAATGAGTAGGGGCAGCACTATGAAGCAGAAGAATCCTTTCCTCAACATCCCTCAAAACTACAGAAGTGGGATGTATGGGAAGGCATTAGAACTGCACTAGCATAAGCAGCAGAGTTTCCCTGTGTGGGGCAAAGGTGTAGGCTGTGGCTGAAACAGAGCTAGCAACTGATGCAAGAACTTGCTGCTGCTGCAGTTGAGCTAGTGGAGGAAGGGAATGGAATTAATCTCTCAAATACAGCTCTTTCCTGATAGGATCCTGAGGCTAGCCACAGACCCTGCTCACTCATGGAGAGAATCCTCCAGCTGATGAAACTGCCTGCAAGGCTGGAGTTTCCAAACACCACCTATAGCTGCTTTTCTTACTGACTTGCTTTGAACAGGACCCAAACCTCAAGCAGTGTCTGCTGGAGGGTTGGTTCCCTATTAAGTGAGCTCTGTGCTAGCTGAATGCAGTCCAGCTCTCAGTTCATTCTAGTGCTTGGCAGCAGTGGTAGGAAGTACAAGGCCAGCCCTTTCTATCCCTCCCCAGCTGGGCAGCAGAAGTCATCTAGTCCTTTGTAGCAACCCTGGACCAGTAGCACATGTTGTGTTCATGCTTGGGATACAGGCTGTGCCCTTAGGAATGAACTAAACTGGGTGACGTGGCCTCTCTGAGACTCCAGTAGCCAAATCTCTACCCTGCCAAGAAGGGGGGTTGATTTTAGGAAAATGTGATTCTCCCATTTCCCCCCAGGGGGCTCGTGCTGCACTTTAACTGCAAAAAAAAAAAGAAAAGGAGTCATGTGGCACTTTAAGACTAACAGATTTATTTTTCGCATGAGCTTTCATGGGAGAAAATCCCACTTTTGACTCCTTGTTTTTTTTTATTTTTTGCTGGACTAGACTAACACAGCTGTCCCTTTGGGACTTTAACTGCACCTGCATTGTTACTCAGATAAGGGAACAACCATGGCCTAGGCCCAGGGCCTCAAGCTCACTGAGCTTTGCAGAAAGCACCAGTCTGTTCTGCCCGAGGGTTACAGTGAAGTGCCTTGCATACCAGGGCTACTGAACCCATGCAGCAGATACTACTGTAATGGCTCCCAGCCATGGTGCACACCCTGTGAGGAAGAAAGGCCTGCTCACTATGCTGGTTTGCCAGGGCTTGAGGAACGTCCTTAACAAACTTGTCCCACAGTCACTGCTCACGTCCCTCCAAGCTGTCAGAGCATCACTGCTCCTGAAGCCTCCTCAGCACTTCTGGCAGGGTCTGCCTTGCCTCAGACAAAAGTGCTGATGAGAGGAACTCTCCTGCTGAGGCCATGGCCATAACTGGGCTTGGAGGTGCTGTACTATATCAAACAGCAGTCAGGCAGGATGACTACATGGTTAAGGCACTGCAGGGTTTAGGGCTCAATCCCAGGCTGTCACTGTTCCCCTGTGCCCTGGTTCCTCAGCTCTAAAATGGAGATGATGACAGTTGAGCTTACAGGAGCATTGCACATTTACCATCCATTACTGTTTGCAGAGCTTGAATGCCCATTAGTGGGACTATGGAAATACCTGATTGTTGCACAGTATGGGCTACCTTGACACTGTTCCTGTCAGCATCGGAGACAGGAGTAATGTGAAAAAACAAGGAGTTGTGTGGCACTTTAAGACTAACATTTATTTTTTGCATGAGCTTTCATGGGAGAAGATCCCACTTCCTCTGTTAGTCTTAAAGTGCCACACAACTCCTCCTTGTTTTTTCACTGGACTAGACTAACACGGCTATCCCTTTTAAAATTGACAAGATGCAAGGAGTAATGTGACCAGCAAATTGCAAAGCTAGGTGCATTTCTCTGCTTGTTTCCTAACGAGCCTCTCTGGTTCCACACATTTATTATGCAATCTTTGGATAAAAAAGTCATTTACAAGAAGGATAAAAAGCTTTAAAAATCACTCAGGTTCAAGCTAAAATGGTCTTAGAGCTCCTAGGGAGGCAGCCGTCGAAAGAAGAAATCCAGAGTCCGGATCACTCCTTGTTTGGGTCTTTTTGCACTGGAGCCTCCAGGGCTCTTGGTTTTGGTTTTGCCCTTGGCAGGAGACCTGGAAGCAGCAGCCACAGGGGTCCTGAGAGGGCTGGGTTCTGAGAAGGAGCTCTGCAGCTCCACAGCAAAATGATAGTCCATGTGCTCCAGGAGCTTCCACACTGGCACCTGCTGGCCACATTTTTCACAATGCAGCTGGTGCCCTGGGGAGCTGCAAGGGCTCTGTGCAAACCTGGCAGAGGGTGGCAAATTCTCCTCTTCCTGCTTAGGTAGCTCTGAAGCTGCAGACAGGGTTTCTAGGGTGCTCCTGGCTGAGCCAGCAGAGGGGGTTCTTGGAGGGTTAGGATGTGACACCATACAAATGGCTTCTGCACAGGAAGAGGGGGAGCAGCCAGGGGCCTTGGGACTGTGCCTCACAAGGGCTTCTGATGTTTTACTCGTATCGAGGATGAGACCTTTGCTCTCACTGAAGCCGCAGGGATCAGGCTCTGACAACTCTGCCTTTGCACTGATGATGCTGGGCAGGCAGGGGCTTGTGGCCAAACGGGCTCGCTGCTTTTCTGCTGCCTTCTGGAAAAAGGACTCGATAGCATTGAAAGGCTTCTTGCTGGGCTCTTTTCTTGGGCTCCCTGTGGACTTGGCATTTGGGCTGGCAGCAGTGGTGCCAGGTGGCAGGGTACATGGGGCATTGCTAGTCAGGAAGGCAGCAATGCCTGCAGGGGAGAATGTGGGAGCCTCAGAAAATTTGCTTGCAGAGATATGCATCATGGTGAGTGGAGGGGACCTGTGGAGAAAGGCAGATTAGCAGCAGCTCACATCTTTCCAAGCAGGATTTAAGTGTAAGGTTTCACTGGGCAAGGAGACAACATAGCAGATGAGAGCCAGGCCAGGACATGGTCCTGTTGAAAGCAGGCAGGCGCCCACCACTTCTAAAGCCCCTCCCCCAGCCTATGGGGAGGTGGCACTAGACCCCTTTTCAAATGAGTCCTTGGGACAACTAATGAAAAAACAGGGATGGGTGTGAGGTCATAGGTATATAACGAGGGACTTGGAAGGGGACACCGAGCAGAGAACCCCGGACAGCGCCCACTGCTCCCGAAAGGTGTCGAAGGAGCCAGTGGACGCCGCCCAGAGGAACTCTGCCCGGAGACGTGCGCGAACGAGGGACCGGAAATAAGCCCCACAGTCGCAGGCCCCTCCCTCAGCCAACCTCCTCTCTCTGGTCTTGTAGATGGCCTGTTTCGCAGAGGCCAGGAGGAGGTTGGCGAGGAGGTCCCGCGACTTTGTGGGGCCTCAGATAGGGAGTGCGTAAAGGAACATGTGTGGGGAAAAGTGCAGCCAGAGCCTCAAGAAGAGGTTCTGGAGGAGCCGGAAAAGGGGCTGCAACCTGGTGCATTCTAAGTAAGCGTGTGCCAGGGTCTCCCTCATGCCGCAAAAGGGGCAGGCCTCAGGGCGGACGGTGAACCGCGCCAAGTACACGCCCGTGCTCACGGCTCCATGGAGGAGCCACCAACTGATGTCCCCGGCGGGCCGTGGGGTCAGAGTGGAGTAAAGGCTGGCCCACCGGGGGTCCTTGCCCTCTGCAGGTGGAAGGAGGTCCCGCCATTTGGTGTCGGGGCGGGACACGAGGGCGAGGAAATGGATGGTGTGGAGCACGAGCGTGTACAGATATCGTTGGGGCGCGGTTCGGAAGGGGACCGGCTGCAAGTCCAGCAGCCAGCTCGGCGTATGGGACGGGGACTGCCGGGGGGGGGGGGGGGGGGGGCGCGGGGGGCGGGGGCCCCCTGGCACGCTCTGGAGGGCCAGGACTGAGAGGCAGGCCAGGACATGGTGTCAGGGAGAAAGGAGGATGTTTTAGTCATGCTTGCTGATGAAACACTAGTACCTCCCTTTCCCACTCCAAGCCCTGTATACATGGGCCTGAAGAGGCTTGGGGACTGCAGACTGCCAGGAACAGAGCAGCGATTCCTTGAGGAATGTGTCTGGACCAAAGCCAGAGGCTCTGGATTCTGGCTGGGAGCCTGAACACACCGTCCCATCCGCCAGGGTTAGGTATTCATGTGACCCTTGGGCGCCATCTGTGTTGAAGAAGCCACTGCATCCTCCAGCCACAGGTACAGCATGAGAACAGGGAAAAGTGCTTCTCCCCCACGCTATCTGCCCAACAAGCACATCGTCTCCCACCACTGGAGCACAGTCACTCCTGGCCAGCCCGAGGATGGCCCCTTGAGCACTAACCAGCCAGTTACTTGTGCCACAGCAGGTTTCAACCCCACAGCAGCACAGCCCCTGGTGCAGCCTCAGCCTCACCCCCACCGGCACTGCCCATGGGTTGAACAGGGGTTGCATAGCAGAGGTTTGGGGAGGAGAATGCTCAACAGCTGCCCTTCTGCATGAGTGCTGCTTGCCTGCAGCCGAGCCTAGCACAGCCGGCGCCTTGTGTCTTCCAGCTGCGAGGGCCCCCATCCCTCCGCCAGAGTGAGCTCCTCCCTAAGAATTCCAGCCCTGCTCTTGCCTGTGTTCTGCACAGCCCCTTTGTTCTCATGGGCCCCTCATGGGGCAGAGCCAGCCTCCTCCTCCAGCATACCACGCCTGAGACCAGGAAGGGACCCGCTCACCATGCATCCTGCTGGGCTCCAGCCACATTGCAGTTTCGGATGATCGTGAAGGCATCGCTGCTGATCTTATGGGCATCATAGCGGGTCAGGGCACAGTAGCGTGACAGGGCACTGGCTCGCTGATCACCGAGCATGCGGATGCTCACACACAGCTGTTTGGCCACCCGGCAGTTCTGTGGAGAGAGGAGCCGGTTGCTCTACAGGGCAAACCAATGAATGCCAGGAACAGGCTCGGAGATGGACACAGCCTGGAGCACTGCTCTGCCAGCCAGTAACTGCCCAATCCAATGCCATAAACTGTGACAGCAGGACAAACTGCTGTTTGTCCCCCTCACAGTCTGCAGTGGACACAGATTGAGAGGGGCTCATACAACTGGTGCATGAACAAGGGACAGGTGTAATCCCTGCTTCCCAGCCCTACACAGGTACAGTCCTCTTTCCTCTTTATCTGCATCACAATCCAGTGTAACTGCCAGGTTAGTCTCAGCCCTGGCCTGCAGTTTACTGGGGTGCAGAGCAGGACTAAGGGGCTTCCTTAGAGTGGTCAAGGGAGGTCCCAGGAATGAGCCAGCAGGAAGTGCATGCTAGGACTGAGGTGCACAGAGGGTGCTTGCCCCAAGCAGTCATCCCCTCAGGTGTTCCTGATGCGCACACTCAGTAAGGGAGGGGAGGAGACAGTGACTAGCTCAGATTTTCAGGCCAGGCGGTTTTCCCTCTCTGGGTCTTCCCGTACCCTTCAAATCAATTTAGTCAGCCAGCAGCTGTGTGTCTGAGTGCAGGGCAACTTCCTGTGCCACTCACCACATCCTTGAGATGGGTGTCAGATGGCTCAGGGAGCAGAGACCCAGCTGCCCCGCCCACAAGGGGAAGCAGAAAACCCTCCTAAGCCCCTTCTTACTTGGTCTCGGTCCTTGCTCAGTCTCTCTTCTAGCTCCAAGGCCATCTGCAGGAGCCAGTGCTGCACCTGCAAGCAGCACACAGCAGCATTTGATACAGCCCCGGAACACGCTGCTTGCATCCGAGCAGCTGTTGTGACAGAATCTGGCAGTCAGCCCTCGATGACAGCACACTCAGCAAGCAGCTTGCACGGCCAGACCCCCAGACAGTGAGGAACATTCAAGAAGCTCTTGACTGGGGCTAGGACCAACAGGTCAGTTTCTTACAAACCCCAAGATTACCACAAATGCTTCCAGGGAGTCAATAAATCCAGGGGAGTCTAGGTTTGGATTTAATCTGAGATGCAACAGTGGCCCAGAAGTGAGAGCATCCCAGACCAGTGCTGCAAACCCAAAAGAGATGGGATCTTGCAGCGACACTGCCCCAGACCACAGGCATGCAGCAAGCACGGATCTCCTGAAGATTTGTAGAGTCCTTGCCATCTTTTCAGCTGTTATAACCCAAGGAAGGACAGACTTTTGAACATGACAGTGTCCATTTAAAGCTGCACTTGAGCTCAGGCTGGGACAGAAGAGTTTAGCTTTATGTGGCTCTGTCATGTGGATGCTTAGAGATCAAGTCTCCCTAGCCTGGGCCTGGCTGCCCTGGGTGGCGTGTGGTTTACCATCACTTACACTGCTAGAGGCACACAAGACTCATTCTTTTCAAGCATTTAAAGGCTCCTTTCCAGCAGGAATCTGGATTCCTCTTGGACAAGAAACTTGGTAACAGAAGTAAAGGCCAGGAATCCTGACAGAGGCAGAGGAAATTCCAGCCACATGGTCAGGTACCTGTCTTGCTCCAAACTCCTACTCAGTCTGCTTAGGATAACTAGAGGTAAAGGCACCAGGAGAAGTTTGATGATGGAGGTACTGGAGCATCAGGTAGTGACGGCAAAGGCAGATTGCATGGGACATTCTCAACCCAACGTACACAGCACCTTAGCATCCAGGTACTCCCTTAGACACAGCAAGACTGCCAGGATAGAAGTTCATCTGTGCCAAGGGATTGTGCACACCGCTTTGGAAAGGGCAAGATAAAGGAATACCTCCCTCCTCTCTCCACATCTAGGATGTGAGGGGCTGAATGGCTCCTTTTCTCTGCTGACTGAAGGAGATGAAAGGTATTTCCAGGGACTTACACAGCAGCTGCCTACAAAGCCTGAGTGCTTCATTTCAGGGCCAGCATTTGGCATAGTGCCATGGAGCAGCTTTTGCAACACAGCTGAACACAGGGAGGGCACTGCAGCCTGTAGTGGCTCACTGGCCATCCCCATCTCTTGGATCCCAAATCCACACTAGTTCTGCTCAGGAGATCTCTCACTCGCCTACCTGCTGCTGAGTAACCAAGGCTGCTTTCCCAGGGAAGTTCTTGCCACAGCCAATGGACTTAGGTAGTTGCCTGGGTTTCACAGGTTCCTGTTCGATTCCTCTGCACAGATCATAGAGCCAGGATCTGAAAGTCCCACAGAAGTTTTGAGATTAAGGCCAATAACATTCCATCTCTCCTCCCTATGTCACTTGGGTTCATTGAGTATTCAGATCAGGAAGGCCTCATGACTCCTGAGAAATCAGATCCAAAGGGATAGCCATGTTAGTTTAGTTCAATAGAACAAACAGGGAGTTCTGTGGCACTTAAAAACTAACAAATTTGTTAGCCTTTAAGGGCCACAAAACTCCTTGTTTGTTTTACTGAGAAATTAGGTCTCAGAGACTCCTAGGGAAATGCACGCCAGTAGAGTTCAGGGGCAACTTCCTGTTGTAAACCTTGCTAGCCAGTTGACATTTTCTTGCCTAGGCAGGCAGTGACCATGTGGGACCCACCCCTTAGTACAGAGTACTGTAGATGTTACCCTAGAGTTATGACCCCAGCTGTACCTCACAGGAGCCACTGAACTAGGAGATGTCAGCTGACACAGTGGGCTGCTTCTCTGCTTGGCCAGGTTTTAAATTCTACTCAGATAATGGGTCTGGCTTGCCAGCAACTGTGGTCAGAGCAAGTTTAATTCAACTCCTGACAGCAAACACCTTACAGCAGTTATGGCTTAAGCCCCCCACCTCCTTCCCCAGACTAAAACTTATCTGTGCATGGGGCATTTCAGGATTAGACTGGTATCCTAGGCTCCTGAATGCTGAACTGCTGAGTCTGTGTACTGCCTGCCTCCCAGTCTGTATTCTCAAACCTGCACTGGACCTTGGGTTGCATCCCTGGAGCTGCACATACACCACAGCAGCATAGAGAGGACAGCTGATGGCAGCCAAGAACTTAGCACTGTGAGGCTGGCCATGTGCCTACAAAGATCAGATGCCAGTGCCCATGCCTAGAAGACCATTATGGGACACGGCTCTCATTCCCTTAGTCAAAGCAACCCTCTAAAGGCCTAGACTGAAACTCTCTTGAGCAGCAACCTCAGTAGAATGGCCCAAGGATCTTCTAAAAAGGAGGCAGAACATGAGTCTGTCAAGATCTGCAGCATGTCACCTACCCAGTCTTTTCTCCAAAGTGAGTCTGGAGCTGTGACTCGCTGAATTGGGTCAGTTGTCCCATGTACTCCACTCCCAGTATGTCTGTAACGGAGGCACCAAGCTTCCCGCCCAGATTCCGGCTGTAGGAGAAGGGGGAAACCAGAGAGAGAACTGTCACATGAGGGCTGCAGAACACTCCCACTTCCATTCACTGGCTAGATCAGTCAGAAGCAGAACAGGTGAGGGAGCAGAGCTGGTTGGGTGGGCTCCCTAACAAAGGAGCAAACATGAGGATTCCTGTGTGGATGGGACAGCACATCAATTCCTAGCCAGAGGCAAACAAAAGGGAATAGGGAGAGACAAGACAGATGCACAAAGGAAGCACCCACCACCGTTTAACATCTTTTTGTTCACTCACTCTCCTCATCCCCACCTTGAATTTTACAGCCCCTGAGTCTAGCCTTCCCTACACAGGCAGGAAACTTCTCAACACCTGCTCCCTGAAGGCAGAAGCCAACTTTGAAGGTCCTCTTGCAAGCCACCCCCAAAATAAACTCTGTTCATAGCAGATTGGGCAGATGTTCATAATTTAACTGTGCATATTCGCCAGGCTCTCAGTACTCCATTCCCCATCCCTGAGGTCTGAAAACAGGAGTCTGTACATTTCTGCTTGATAAATCTGGCACGGTGTCCCAGTGTGCTTCTTGAGTTTTGCTCCACCTTAGGGAAGAGGCCCACTGGACTCTGATAGGTCTTTAAGGCTTTCCTCCTTCACTGGGGCAGGAGAAAGCGATAACATCTCCCTAATCCAAGTAAGCATGGTGTCCAGATAAGCCATCACTCTCAGTAACTTGTGCAGTTCTTCCTGCTAAGAAGCTCCCTCTCCTTTCTTGTATGCTTTAATGTAGAGGTTCCCAGACTCTACCACACTATGTACCACCAACATAAAACACCAGTATATGTGAGAGTGGAGGGAAGGAGCAGCCTAGCCAACACGCTGCCTGGGGGTGGGGCTGGCTCCAGAGTGGCTTTTGGCCAGTCATTTTGTGTCTGGAGAAGGGGGCAGAATGGCCAAGCTGGCACTGGAACACTCCTGGCAAATAGCAGGTGGGCACGTACCAGCGGGAGGTGGCCTGTGTACCTCCAGTTGCATGAACCACAGTTTGGAAACTGCAGCTTTAAAAAGCAGTAAAGGGGTCAATATTTTAAGGACTGGTCTCAAACAAGTGGTTCTTAGCAAGCTAGGTTATATATGGACCCTGCAATTAGCTTGCCATGCACTAACTGTCCCTTAAACTAGATCAAAGCATGTCAGGGTGTGGGCAAACTCTTTGGCATAAGGCCACGTTTACCTCTAGACAGGCTGAAGGTGGCAGGGGAAGGAGCAGGGCTGAGAGGGGGGAGCAGCTGCCATCCTCCAGCCAGGACACCACCTCTGGGCCCACCCACTGGGAAAGGCAGGCAGAAGGGGACAAGCCAGGAAGGGAAAGCAGCCAGAGTTGCAGCCAGGGCAACACTGGACCCATGTGATGGGGGGCAGGAGGAGCTCAGAGGGGGAGTACCTGCTGCAATCCAGCCAGCCCCAGCTGGAAGACCTGATGTGGCCTTTGAGCTCTAGTTTGTCCATCTCTGATCTAGCCACATTTCAGAATATATTAAGGAATTCTTAGTGAGCAAAAGCAAGGTCCAAGCAGACCATGCACAGCAGGGTAGATTCACACCCAGCCTGTTGCAAACTAAATGTTCATATAGATAACCCTGAAGTATATCTACCACCATCACTGGCATATGAATTAGCTCTCACTGAGATGAAAAGGACAGTTCACACCTCCTCAAGTTATTCAGCTTCTGCGCACAGACAGCAAGCATGAACTGAAAAGTGTATCTTGACAACCAGACCAGCTACATGGAGTTTTTTTGGTTTTAAATGAAAGCTTGGATTTTGATGGACAAACAACAGGTCCTGTGGCACTTACAGATTAACAAATTGATTTATTGCATGAGCTTGTGTGGGAGAAAATCCCACTACAGCATTAAAGAGAGGCTGATGCACTGTATTATCACAAAATTGTAGGACTGGAAGGGACAGTGCCCTACATTCATGGCAAGACTGAGTATTAAAGAGCATCCTTGACAGGTGTTTATTTAACCTGCTCTTTATTCTCAGTGCCAGAGATTCCACAACCTCCCTCAGCAATTTATCCCAATGCTTAATGAACCTGGCAAAGTTTATCCTTAGGTCCAACCCAAGCCACCTTTGCTGCAATTTAATCCTACTGCTTTATCTTAACTTCAGAGATGAAGAACAATTTACCCCCTCCCTCTTGTAACCTTTATGCACTTGAAAACTTTTGTTCCCTCTCAGTTTTCTCTACTCCAAACTAAACAAACCCCTTTTATTTTTCAATCTTCCCTCACAGCTCATGTTTTCTAAACTATTAATCATTTTCATTGCTCTCATCTGGATGGTCTGCATTTTCTCCTGAAATGCATCACCCAGAACTGAGCATAATACTAAAATTGACACCTAATGAGCACAGAGCAGAGCGGAAGAATTACTTCTTGTGTCTCATTTATAACGCTCCTGCTAATGCATCTGAGAATGTTTGGTTTGTTTGCTTGTTTGTTTTGCAAATATTACACTGTTGACTCATACTTAGCTTGTAATTCAGTGTGACCTCCACATCCTTTTCTGCAGTATTCCTTCCTGGGCAGTCATGTCCCATTCTCTACCTGTACAACTGATTTTTCCTTCTTAAGTGGAGTACTTTGCATTTGGTCTTGTTGAATTTCATCCTGTTTACTTCAGACCATTTCTCTAGATCACTTAATTCCATCCTCCAAAGCACCTGCAATCTCAGCTAGCTTGGTACCATCTACAAACTTTGTAAGCATGCCCTCTATGCCATTATTTAGTGTTGATGAACAGGCCTGGGCCCACAGCTGACCCCTGCAGGACCCCCTTGATACAACTTTCAGCCTGACTGTGAGCAACTGATGTCAAGTACTGGGAATGGCTTTCCAAACAATTACGCATCTATCTTATAATAGTTCCATCCAGGCTGTATTTCCCTAATATGTTTATGAAAAGATCATGTCAGACAGTATCTAAAGCCAACATATATGACATCTACCACACGCACAAGAATTGTAAACCAAACCTACAATGGTTTGACACAATTTGTTCTTGACAAATCCACAGTGACTGTTACTTGTCACCTTATTCTCTTCTAGGTGTTTGCAAATTTCTGCTCCATTATTTCTCCAGATACTGGAGTTAAGCTGACTGGTCTGTAATGCCTCAGGGCTGTCCTTATTTTTCCCTTTTAATAAACTGACTCTATATTCACATTTTTCCAGTCCTGAGTCAGGTCCCCGTTCAGTCCAAGCCCCAGGTTCAATGAAACCAGACAGCTCCCCAATACTTACATGCTGCTGATAGGCATATGGCTGAAGAGCTGCGGGACAGATCCCTGGGATACCAGTGTCTGGCGGTTGGGCTTGTTCAGCCCACAGGCCAGTTTTGCCAGTACCTGGAATATGGAAGAGTGTGCAAACCCCATTACTGCAAACTCTGCATGCTCAGAGGACAACAGGCTTCTAAGACACTCTGCCAAGTAGGTTCTCTGCAGTAGACCCTCCAGCTGAAGGCTGCAAGCCTCTGGGCTTTGGTTCCTCAGCACTTTCCCCAGGCACTGCTCTGTTGAGGACAAGATCCAGGTTCTGGCACTCGTCACTCTCAGCTATTAGCTACCACAAGATCTGAACTTGCTGGCTGAATTGTTTTTATATGCAGTTGTTACCTGCCAGAGTCTAGCCTTGAGAAAGGAGTCAGAAACCTTTTTTAGACAGTCAGGGTGTTTAACATGGTTTTGTTGGCTCAGTTCAGGTCAGAAAATTTTGTTAGGACCTTGAAAGCGGCCACTGCATTCCTGCCCTATTACCCACCCCTGCCACCTTTCTCTGTCTGGGCCTCTCCTCTTCCATCCTCTGTGCTCCTGTCTTGCTCTTTCTCGCTGTGTCTCCTTTAGCCTTCTCTCTGCAAGGTCAGCAGCAGCGAAGTGCTACAAAAGGAAACCTACAAAATGCTAGTCAGTAAAGTCACATAAGCTGATGCAGCAGGAAACCCACCAGAGCGGTGGTATCGGAATGAATCAGTTCCCTTTTGTAGCTGTGTTATGTGTGAGTTCACTCCTGTGGCTGCTTCTAGTGGCAGTTTGTACATAACCCAAAGCACATCCACCAGGCAGGAGGACAGCGAGATTCAGAAAGATAACCTGACGAACCTCACACAAATAGGGGTAGTGAACTAGGCCTCTGTCCAATTAAACAGAAGTTTACACCAGTAAAGCCCTCCTATGGACACAGGATACATTACTTCATTCTAGGAAGGTAACAGTCAGTCATTTTTAAAGTGGAATTGCTGCTGAGCACTTTAAAGACTTTTTAAGTTGACTGCTTGTGAAGAAAGTCAGAGCCTTGGACAGTAAGTGAATCCAGTTCTGACTAGATAGTTTACATCTTCACAGTACTGGGCAAACATTATAATCCACCCCCATGCTTAATGTTATTTTCAACCACATTAAGTCACGTGTTTAAATATGCTCAGATTCAATCAGGTGGTGACTCAAAGTTCCATTTATTTTACGGTATCATCAGAGTCCATCACCTGAAGCAAAATCACTTTATGTTGTACGCACCTTGTTGTGTGAAATCCCAGCTGAACAGCTCAGTCCAGTAACCACTTCTACAGCCGCCCTCATTTCTTCCACGATTACTGCTCCCACTGTCAGCTGCAGCTCTGGACAACTGATGTCACCAAAAGGGAGCGACTCCAGCCACTGTTGCAAGCCAAGCTGCCGCAGCTCCTCTGAAAAAAGAGCATAAAGAAGATTTAAAGTCCCACATACTTTGGTTGTTCTAGCAAGTCAGAATGAACAGTGACCACACATTTGTCATTGCACATTTATGGCATGGTCAAGAAGTAAACTCCCTGCACCAGCGTGCTTAGGAAAGGAGAAATCTGATTTACTATACATATGCTTTGAAAAAAAGAAAGCAACTACTTAAAAAGATACAACTACTTCCCAATTGCACCCATAGGACCCTCAGAAGAGGAAGGAAATAAGACTTTCACTCACATCTGTGCTATGGAATATCTTAAAATAGACAATGATTTTTTAAACTGTTTTGTCCATGTTTACAAAATGCTCAAGTATTTACATGCACAACAGCGCTCCCAAGTGGTTCTCTGGGTACATTTCAGACTAGATATTAGCACTCTTCAAAGACAAACCCAGCCCATACATGTTTCCTTTTGAAAAATAAAACTTGATTGTGAATTTGAGCTCCAGTGCCATGATAACAGAGCCCTTGAACCGAGTATTCTGAGTGGCAAATCAAGATGAAAGAAATTGGGATGGTTCAAGCAGGGAATGGGGACATGGTTAATTTAGAAATCTTTCCTCAGACTCTGTTTACAATGCTGGCCTGTCACAGTCACTAGTAAGTCACCTTTCACCAGTTACTTAAGGCAGCCTTGTTTCCTTTGCAACAGGTCAAGGCTTTCCCACACTGCCTCCATTTTCCTTTCTCTTTGACACAAACTCAGCACAGGCCAATTTCATTTTAAAGTTGCTTTCTTTAGAGCTGAAAGAAAATAATCTACAATGAAAAGCAAAAAGAAACCGCTTAACTCCAGAAACAAAAAGGAGCATTTACCTGGGGGCTTGGCATTACCTTTGTGATCCATGCTCTCTTGGTTCGCTGCTGTTGTAGAGACATATTTTGGCAGCCCCTGGACATAGGTAGTTGGCAGCAGCTTTGCTGGGATAGGCTGCCCTGACATCTTCTTGAGCCTTTCCTGCACGGCGCTAGTCAGATCCATGTAGGCTTCGTCGATGCTGGCACGCTCAATCACGGCAAAACGTGACATCACTTTCATCACCTCTACGCTGGCCTCTCGGTACCTGCGGTGGAAAGACATCAGGAGCTCAGTATTTTGCCATACAAATGGAGACTTAGCTGCTTCATAGCCCCAGATCTTCCTTTTGTCTCTCCATTAATCTCAGGAACAGCGCTACTGTTTCTGGCGCCCCCCTGCAAACACAGCAGACGTCAGTGCAGACAAATGATGCAGAGCACGCCACAACGGCACGCTCCCCATTTTGGTGTCCCTCAAGCATCGGCACTCTCCTGCAACACTTACGGGGCTTACCGCTTTGTGCCAGCCCTGATCCATCTCCTCTTGCTGAGAGGCCTAACCAGCCACTTGGACTACTGCACTGCTGATTTAATAGGCGTGCGCATCTCCTAGACCCGAGTTTATATATTTTGCATTCATATCTTTGCCCCACTGTTTAACAACACTAGTGTGACCCTCACGGGGATAAGCTCATAAGACACGTCTCAGCTTGGCTTTCTGAGTTTAGCACTGGAAAGCCCTGACCTGCCCACTCTCGGCGCTGAAGGCTGATCTACAGCAGACTTACAGTGGCACCCCGAGAGAGATCACACAGCTGTGCCCACCCAACCCCTCCAGCGCAGACATGCCCAGGGCCAGCCCAACTGTATAGGTGAACTAGGCAATCGCCTAGGGTGCCAGACTTTGAGGGGCACCAAATTAGACGGAATTACATTTTTATCTACCTGATAAAGCATATTAATATATTCTCTTTTATACAACGTGTGTGGGGAAGGACCAAAGTCATAGTTTGCCCGGGGTGCCAAAACTCCTTGGGCTGCCCGTGGACGTGTCGCATGGAAGGAAGCCTTCCCTGGCCATCTGTGCCCGGGAGGGAGCCCTGCTCGACCCGCCAAACCTGCTGAGATCCGCCTTCCCGTGGGCCTCGGGGATCCGCAGCAGCACCAGCTGCGGACAGCGCTTCTGGGCCTCGTTCGCCCGCATGCCCCGGCAGATCCCGAAGGCGCGCGCCTCGTAGCTGACGGCGATGAGCCTACGGGGAGAGAGAGCAGCGAGTGGGCCGGGCCAGGCCGGGCCGGGGGCGGGGAGGGGCGGCAGGGCAGGGCAGGGCAGGTCAGGGCAGCACCTACCCGCCGCCCCGCCACGCGTCGTACTGCACCACGGCGCACGGGCGGCCCCGCAGGCGCGGCTCCCGGCGCTGCTCCACCTGCACGAAGAAACAGTCCATGTCCGCCAGCGCCACCACGCGCTCCCGCCCCCGAGACATGGCCCGACGCCCGCCCGCCCGCGCGCGGCCAGCAACCGCTGCGGGAAGAACTAACGGCTCCGCCGCGCGGCCTGATGGGAGCTGTAGTCCCGGCGCCCTGCGCGGCGGCTGGGAGGGCGCTGGCGCTAGGAGGCCCGCGGTGCACGCTGGGAGCTGTAGTTCTCGCGGGGGAGGGGAGGCTTGAGCTCGCTTCGGCGAGAGAAAACCCTCCCCGATTCGGAAAACGCGCGCTGCGGACGGCTGCTTGTGATTGGTCGCCGGGTGTTAAGGCGGCGTGAGGCGGCTGGCGCAAGCGCCTTGCCACTTCCCTGAGGGGCGCATGCGCCGTTTGTCCCGTCTGCGCATGCGGTTTTCCTCCTTCAAACGTCGCGCCGTCCAGCCCACGCATGCGCCCAGAGCTGCCGGCCCGCGTGGCACATGCGTACTGCGTAGAGCCATCTTGGTCGCGGGCGCGCCTGCGCGGTGGCTCTCTCCTCCCGGTGCGGCGCTCCCCGCCCTCGCCTGCTCCGGCCGCGCGGACCCCGCCGCCGCCATGTCCGCGGAGCAGGTGGGCAGCCTGTGCGAGCAGCTGGTGAAGGCGGTGACGGTGATCATGGACCCGGCCTCCACCCAGCGCTACCGCCTGGAGGCGCTCAAGGTACCGGGGCAGAGCCCGGCCCCAGACCCCTCCCCGGGCTCGGCGGCCCCAGTGAAGCTCTCGGGTAAAATCCCCTGGAGAGAGGCTGGTCCCGGGGCCTGGCTGCGCTGCTGCATCTTTCCCGCTGGGAGCCTGTCTCTTTCGGGGGGCCTGAGGGAATCTCATGCCTGGGTCCCCAAGTCTGCGTGCGGCTGGCTGAATGGTGGGAGGCTAGTCTCAGCTGATGAGGATCTGGGGCGCTGTGAAGCTTAAAGTGTACAGAAGTTACCTGCTTAGCCTCCCCCCCCGCACACTAAGGAAAATCCCCCACTTGCAATGGGAAGTTTTGAAGCTGTGTTTTTTCCTCTTGATCTCCAAATCGGCCTGCCATTTCACTTCTTGCCGAACTCATGATGCCACTCGATAGTTTTTGACTCATTCTTGCTCCTTTTCAGTTCTGCGAGGAGTTTAAGGAGAAGTGTCCAATCTGCGTCCCCTGTGGTCTGAAGCTGGCAGAGAAAACCCAGACAGCCATCGTTAGGCATTTTGGTCTTCAGATCTTGGAGCATGTGGTCAAGTAAGGGAGCTTACTTGTGGTGCTATCCCAAATTCGGGGGAGCTTTTCATGGAGAGAAAGCGGTCACAGTTGTCAGTTCTGATTATTGTCCCCAGGTGTCTGCTGGTTACACCAGTGGGCTGGAAGTCAAGAGATTTGGGTTCTGTACCGAGTCCTGCTGTTGTATTGATTCACTGGGTGACCTAAGGGGGCAAGTCACTTCCATCTCTGTCCTTGTTTCTGTCTTCAAATTGGGGGTAACAACAAAATACATTCAGCGGTGGGAGGTGCAAGTTAATTCATTGCACAGATCTTAAACAGAAGATGTTGGAAACAGGCAGGGAAAGTAGATCTCCGTTAAGTTTCAGATCTCTGCCACAAGTTTCAGATTAATGCCTCCTCACACCCAGTATTATGTGCTCTTGCTCCTTTTCCTCTAGATGTTAAGGAATGCTGCCTGTTTCCTGAAGTGTGTGCTAATCTCAGCAGTGTGGGTGCACTACCTGGGCAGTAATTTTAACTTCAACCCATGATGCTGGTCAGCCTTTTCACTAAAGGATAGGGCATGGGCAGAGCAAGTGAGCGATGGGCAAAGAGCAGATGACCTGCTAAGACAAGTCAGTGATCTGTATCAGCGTGTTGACTTGGTGCCCTCTCCGTGTTTTATCGGGCAGATTTCGCTGGAACAGCATGCCTCGCCTCGAGAAGGTCTATCTGAAGAACAATGTCATGGGGCTCATATCCAATGTAAGTGCCGGCTATTTCCAGGGCCAAACCAACATATGGATCAGACTCATAGACTCTGAGATCAGAAGGAACCATCACGGTTGTCTAGTCTGATCTGCTCCCTGTGGATCACAGCAGCTCACCTACCTGCTTCTGTAATAGAGCTGTAACCTCTCGCTGAGAGACGCATAGCCTCTGGCAGAGTTCCTTCACTTTGCTGAGGTGGTACGGGGAAGTGAGAAAGAAGGATGACCTTGTGGTTAAAATACAGGCAGCCTGAGTTCAATTCCATTTTTCTCTCTGCCTCAGCGTCCTCATCTGTAAAATGGGGATCACTTGCCCGCTGGTGAAATGGAGGAATTTTAAGGCTTGCTTTATATCTACAGAGTGTATCTGCAGTCTTTGGATGGAAGGCTCAGAAAATGTGGAGATTGTCACTCATTTGACTGAAGTACAGTACTAGCTTCTCTAAAATGCATTTCTGAGGCGAGAGAATTTCTGCTGCTCTTTACATGAAGGCTAGATGCAGCATCAAAGCCACATCTGTGACTTCTGGAGAGGATGCAGTTTGGTCTGGTGCTGTAGGTCAGCAATGTTTGGAAAAGCAGAATTGTAGATTGAATCCAAAAGTGCTTTAGAGTTCTAGACTTCCTCCCACTTGGCACCACAGGTTTCCCAGGGCTTCCCACCCACAACTGTCAATCCATCCCATGGAAGCGATAATGGTCCTCAAAGGCCTGCTTCTCCTAAGATGACAGTTGTCTTGGTGCACAGAAGCTGCCAGCTGGGACTGCCTGGGAAGGTGGCCAGTCAGGATGGGGGTAGCTAGGATGAAGGTGTATTTGTGTTTTTCTTGTTGTCTTTTTTTCATTTTTATTGTTTATGGTGTGAATGATTGGAGGCAGTGGCTCCCAGAACATCTTGTGTGACTCTTCTTTGTCTTATAGGGGACACAGAACATTTTAGAGGAAGAAAGTCACATTAAGGATGTCTTGTCTCGCATTGTGGTGGAAATGATCAAGCGTGAATGGCCTCAGCACTGGCCTGATATGCTGAAGGAGCTGGACACACTTTCCAAACAAGGGGTATGAAGCACACCTGCCTGTCAGACTTTCCTGTACTCTTCCTGTGCAAGTTAATTCCTTGCAAGTTAATTCATGAGTCTAGGCCTCCTTTCCGTATTTCATAAGCAAACAAGCTGGAGTTATAGCAGATTCACAGGCTGTTTTCGGGTCCCATTATTGCAGCAGATCATGGTGTCAGAAATTAAATCATCCTAGTTACTCCTCTTTAGCTGTTTCCTAGACCAGTGGTTCCCATCATTTTCTCTGCTGTAGCACACCTTGCTACCTTTAATTAATTTGAGGCACATCACCATATAGTTTCCAAATGAACTCATGAATATTCATGAGTCAATGAGCCAATCCAGAGCTCTTTGAGTAGTTTTTCAAAAAATTTTCTGGCACACCTGCTCAGACCTGATGGCGCATCTGTGTGCCATGGCACCCTAGTAGGGAGACACTGTCCTAGACTGTGGTCTGACCTTGATTTGTGTGTCTCAGCTGCTCTAAAGCAGTGGTTCTCAACCAGTGTGCCGTGAGAATCTGGGAGAGCTAGAGTTAGAGCTCCCTCCCTGCTCAGCTCAGCCATGTGGGCTGTGCAGGGCTGGGAAAAAGCAGTGGCGGCTTTTGGGGTAGGCGAAGCATGCAGCTGCCTAGGGCCCCAAGCAATAAGGGTCCCCATACTCAATTTGATGGACAGAAATGAAAATATAGAAATTGTTCCCCTCTAGCAGAGCTAGTAGGGCTGGAAGCCTAAGCAATTTTCACTCTTGGCTCGTCAAGCCGAACTATCGTTAGTATCTGTGCTTAGTCTGAATTGCATATTTCACCATTATCTGCCTATCACCTTCACACTGACATGCTAAAAAAGCAGGAGCAAGCAATAGACAGCACAATAGCAGGAACTTTTCCATTGGGCAGACCTTTTAATTCCTCAGTGTGGCCATTTATTCTTCCTTTTTTTAAGAGTCTCATAAATTTGAGAACTTCAGAGAATTTCACTGAAATTTGGTGTTTTTCATTTATAACTACACACCAGGAACCTTTTTTCTACCTATTTTTATTTATTATAATTATTTGTATTAAATTTCTAGGGCACATAAACCCAACCCTATATGAAAAATTTGTAAGATTTGACTGCCAAAATTTTAAATGTGGTATTTGTTATTTTTGAGAGATCATTAATGTTACCACTTTTTGTTTATTAAATAATGCTCATACTTTTTTAAAATTTTTTTAAATGTTCATTTTAACTTTGTAGTTCAGCATTAGCTCATTTATGTTAAGTGAATGCTGATCAGCTTATAAGCTTCATGATGGAAAGATCTTTAAAAATATCATACCCAAGAATAATTTATGACTTCCAGAGGGATAGTCATGTTAGTTCAGTTCAGCAAAACAAAAAAGGAGTCCTGGGGGGTCATGTGGGATGGTTTGGGCTGTAGGGGGGGACTGGAGCCATGGGGAGGGTAATGGTGGGGGCCAATAGTGAGCCCTTTAGGGGGCCCCACAAAGTAGTTTGTGGTAGGGAAACAGCTCCCAGCCTGTTAGCCTGCCTGTAAACAGCCAAGGTAAGGGCTCTGAAGGGGGCTGCTGGGGGTTGTGGGGGGCACGGGGTATGTGTGTAGCAGAGGTGGGTGGGAGTGAATGTGTAGCAGAGGATGTTTAGCTGGGGTTGTGGGGTGGCTGTTTGGTTGGGGGGGTGTAGCTGGGGGCTGGAGGGATAGTTCTGGCCCCTGCAGTGATGCAAGGGTCCATCACAGGCAGAAGAGGGTTGGGGGAGGGGAGGACAGGATCCACTGGGAGGGAGCAGCAGTTGGGGTGAGGATTTGCCCTGGGTGGCAGGGAGCCACTGTGGAGAAAGGGGGAGGTAGGTGCTGCATCATGCTCTCCTGCCCTACCCTCCCATTCCCCAGGTTCCTCCTGCCCCTCCGCAAAGCCACACTTATTCTCCCTTCCCCTCTCCTCTCTTGCCACCCTTCTGCTGCTCCCCACATGGCTGCCCTTGTCCTCTTTTGCCACCCCTGCTCAGGCATGGTGCTACCATTTCTGGCACACACACCCACACACACACACACACCCCACGCAATCAGAGCAGGTGCTGGTGCCCCCTGCAATGCTTACCAGACTTACTGGGTTGCACTGGCCCTGCCCCTGCTTGCTCTGCTCCTCACACTCACTTCAGCCATTGCAAATGACTCCTGACCTCCTCTGTCTTGCCATCCCTGCTCTGCTGCCCCTACTACCCTACACAGCAGCATTTCCAAACAATTGTGCCATGGTTCATAAATATTCATATTATTTTGAGCTAATTTGAATATTGAGTTTTTTTAATAGTGGTGTGCCTTGAAAAATTTGAAGGTGTCACGGTGTGCCACAGCAGAGAAAAGTTTGGGAACCACTGCTCTAAAGGCTTAACATTACAGCTAGACTCATGGGTGTGTTTGTTTGGGGCATTAGGAGACACAGACGGAACTGGTGATGTTCATCCTCCTGCGTTTGGCAGAGGACGTGGTAACTTTCCAGACGCTGCCCACCCAGCGACGACGGGACATCCAGCAAACCCTCACCCAGAACATGGAGAAGATCTTCAGCTTCCTGCTGACCACCCTGCAACAAAATGTCAATAAGTATAGGCGCATGGTAAGAGGCTCTTTCCTGAGAGCCTCATTGGCTTCAGGGATCTTGGATGAGTTATACTGTTGGGGCAAATGAGAGCAGAATGAGTCTGAAGTCAGTGGCCGCATAGAACTGCTCGGTTGTGAATATGGAAACACCCAACGGCTAATGAGGAAGTCTCAGGGTTCAGGAAACACTGGTTTCAGCAGTCTGGGTTTGTCAGTGTGGATCACCTGAGATGGATGAGAAACATGTGCTTGGAGCTGGGGGCTCCAATGGCTGGCACTAGTGTGTGGCTGTGCTTGATGCACTGTCGGTTATATCTGGGTCTCTTTGGCCTTGTTCTCCTCCTAGAGTCAGTTCAGAAGCTCCTACTTACGAAGAGATGGCTTGGGGTGCTGCTCCTTTCCACTTGTAGATGCCCCTTGTCCGTCCATAAAACGGCCTGTTTGGCTTCTGCTTCCTACCATTATATGATTCCAGAGACGTGCACGTTGCTCAGGATGTGTAATAATGGCAGATGTTTGTGCTCAGGTGCTTGGAGTCTGATCCAGCAAGAGCAAGATGGGGTTGGGAAGGTGATGTGTACTGCAGTGACCAATCCGGGGACAAGTTTCTCTGGTACATGTCTTGCTCCTCTTCCTGATGTGTTAAAATCTGGAGTCATGCTTTGCATGACAGCTGTGAGATGTAGATGGAGCAGTGACAGGCTGTATTCTGTTTGCTGAGAGGGGCATTTCAACCAGCTTCCTTGGCATGTTCAATGGCCACAAAGACCAGTCCATGGAGCTGAGTATTTCTTTCATCTGTGTGGGGTGGGAAGCCCTATTGTGTTTCGTAGTTCGGCTGAATATGTTTCCGGGTGAGGTCTGAATTATGATGCCAAGACTCAAGTGTGGTTTCTTCTGCTGACGGTGGAATCCTTCTGTTTGGCAAGGTTGGAGCACCCCAGGAACGAGAGACCCTCTCCATTCCCCAGGTTAGCAGATCTTTGAGCTCTTTTTGTGTCCAGGGTGAACTCTGTGGTTGGGTGTCTAGCTGCCAGTTTACACGCTCTGGACTGGAAGGGAGGGAAATACCAACCCTGGGAGCTGTACACTGCAGTGCCATTAGGTATTTAGCTGCGGCGTGGTGGGTCTGTACCTAAGCATTTGGGATACAGCTGGAGTGACATGAGTTATTGTACTGCAAATGTTGGGCAGATGAGGTTTCCAAAGCAAGACCTTACAGCAAAAAGGGCTAAGGTGTTTTATTCCTCAAAAGTATCAAGGAAGAACTGAAATCCACCCAAACACATGCAGAGGAACCAGCTGCCTGGAATGTCATCTTTCAGATGAGAGAAACTGTGGCTTAACATCCAGTGGAAAGTCCCGGGAAAATGGTTGCAGTGTCTGGGCCCATTTCTGAGCTGGAAAACAATTTGCAGCCTCTTCCACTGCATATCTGTCTGTTGATGTGTTCTCTGGCTGCACCCTCTTGAATGAGCCAGGGACTGCCCCCAGTGTCTAGGAGATGTGCACAGCAGTAGCTCATTTACTGTTTCTTGTTCTCCTTTCCTGAAGACTCACCTGGCTCAGGAGCCAAAGATGGATATGGCCAGGGAGGCAGTGCAGACTGACACTTTTTAGAACCAGACTCAAGTTTCCCTGCCATAGCCTGTCACCAGCCTCACTTTGATTGATACCTGATGGTGTGGAAGGGAGGAAAGGGCTCATTTCAAGCAGCACTGCCTTTAGGAAGAAAGAGAGAAAGTGTTAAGGCTGCAGGTGGAGTTATCCCTGTCAGAACTGAGGTTTTTAGCCTGAGGACTTTACCCTCTTTCCCTACGCTCTGTCACCTTGCTTACTTTCCCAGAGAAGGGCACTTAAAGTAGTTGCTGTCTCATAGTACAGGCGTAGACAAAACTGGCTCAAAGCTAGGTGCCAGCAATTTACTTTTGATCGCCAGAGGCTGCTGCTCCACTACATTTCTGCAGTGGAGCTAGGTGACCGGCTTCTAAAACTGGGTGCTGTGGTGACCAGAAACATACATTTGTTGAGGCTTGACGTGCTGCATGTGCAGCTCAAACCTGGAGAAGTCGGCTGTGATTGAGATATGGTGTGTTCTGCATCTGGGCCGGAGGCAAAGCTCTACCCTGAGTGTTTCCACAGAAATCAGTTCTGGCTCTGAACTGTTCTGTGATGGTTTGTTCACAGGCCCAGGCAAACTGCCGTGTCGGGATAGCAGCACTTAACACCCTGGCAGGCTACATTGACTGGGTGGCCATGAGTCATGTCACAGCAGATAACTGCAAACTCCTGGAAATGCTATGCTTGCTCCTGAATGAACCTGAGCTCCAAGTGGGAGCAGCAGAGTGTCTTCTCATCGCTGTCAGCAGGAAAGTGAGTTCCTCCCTGTCTTCTCTTGCCATCTGCAGGCCCCTTTCCCCTGGGTTTGTTCTTAGTTTATCAGGATGACCAAAGGTAATGTTATTCCTTTGGATAAAGAATTAAGTCACTTGCCTCTTTGGCTGCTCAGGTTCCAGAGCGACTTTAGGGTGGATATTTTCCCCAAGACAATGGGCAGAGCTGTTTCTGGAACCCACCCAGGCCCTGTTTGGTCTGACAGCCCATCCATACAGCTTCAGATCCATGCTTGAACAAATAACATTGTCTTATTCTTAACTCCTGCTGTTCCTAGTGCTCTGTATCATGGAGCAATGTTGGGGTCTTATCGTCCAGTAGTAAGAACCTAGCAGGATTTCTTTGAAACAGGAGCAGGCGTGTGCCCTGTGTGTTCTGCTGCCATGCCCTCCCAGGGTGTGTTTATCCCAGATCCATGGTGCAGTCTTAGTGCTCACAGGCAACCCTGCACTGACAAGCCAGTATGCAATGGAAAAAGAAATAGGCCTATAAAGGCCAAGGTTTTGGCTGAAGGCTCCTATGGCAGTTAGTGAAGAAAACTACTTTAAACTCTGAGTTCTTCCGTTTCCGGTTGCGTTTTGTTCTCCTCAGTGGTGGAATGCAAGTCCCCAAATGGTAGCACAGCTAGTGACCTGCCAGCTCACCCCTTGCTGATGGGATGAGTGGTGGCAGTCAAGTGTTTCCTTTGCTTTATGTTTAGGGGAAGCTGGAGGACCGAAAGCCCCTGATGGTCTTGTTTGGAGATGTTGCCATGCACTACATACTCTCTGCTGCCCAGTGAGTGCTGTTCATCTGTTGTGGAAGCGCATCATGGCCTGAAATGGAAACTGGCTGCTGCTGTCTTGTATTAATAAGTACCTCCCCATCTCACACTGTACAATTAAAACCCACTTTCTGAAAATGATCTCAGCTCAGCACCTGTTCCCATCACAGCTTTGGCTCAGGTGTAAGATAGCGGGCTCAGCCTCATAGCATCGAGCGCTGCCTATCAAATAATTGCTGTGCACAAATCCTCAGCGAACCCATCAGTCTGGCCCGACTGCAGCAACCAGGTAGTGGCTTAGGAGTGGCTGCAAAGTGTTACTGCTCCAAAACTTGAAAAGCCAACAGTTTCCCAAAGTCCTATAACTTAAAAAGAAGCTACTCCTGGGTAATTCTCAGCTTCCCAAACCCTTCTCTTTTGTCAGGAGATTGTGGGAGACAGTCCAAAGTGTTTAGACTAGAAACACTTCCAATCTTAATTGGATCCTCTCATACCAGTAACTTTAGTAATGGTAAAGTGAACCCAGCCATACTGATGTCAAATTGTCTTATTACAGTGTACGTAATACTGCCCTGCCCTTTCCCTTCTCCCTCCCAGGACTGCAGATGGAGAAGGCTTGGTAGAGAAGCATTATGTTTTCTTGAAGAGACTTTGCCAAGTCTTGTGTGCTTTGGGCAGTCAGCTGTGCGCATTAGTGGTGAGTCCTCTACAAGCACTGGAAACAGTCCTGACAAGGTTGTCTTTCAAGGGGCTGACTGGAGATGTGGATACCATGATGTGGACAGCTCCACTTCTTTGCCTTTAACAGTACAGGGAACAGAAAGGACTTCGCATGCAGTGAAACCTAGGAAATATTTGTTGCCAACTCTTCTAGGGGTGTGCTAGGAACTTTGGATTTTCTGCTGACTGCACCATGTAACAGGAGCACTTATATGATAAGGGAGGCTGGCGGTTGGTGATTATGGAAAGACCAGGTCAGCTGGCTGCAGAGATGCTGTGTAAACTCTAAAAGTGGACTGAGGGAGGAAGGAAGATCCTGAACCACTTGAGAAGCTAGACTTAACAAGAAGCAGCAACTATAGGAAGTTCAGCTATCTCAGGCTAGGGTGTACACCAGCTGATTTTACTTAAAGTTATGGGGGAGTGGAGCCTAGGCTATTAATCCTTAGCAAAGCCTGCTGTTGGTGGCAAGTGCCTGTGGCGCTTACGATAAAGACTCGGCACATGGCATGTGACAGAGAACCCAACACAGAGTCGTGCTGCTAGGGGAGTCCTGAGAAGAGCTCCAGAGAATGGGGCACTCAAGACAGCACTGGGTCGCAGAAGGAACTGCTACATTTCTGTTCTCCTTTTTCTCTCCGTTTCTGGGGTGGTCAGGTCATCCCGCTGCCTCCCTGCACCCAAGGAGTACCTCAGGATGGATTGGGTGTTGTGGAGCGTTAATAACGGTTTCCAACCCCTTTGTAGTCCATCCTTTTCTCCTGAACATGGCTCTTGTCTCCTTGGCACTTCCAGTGCAGGTTATGGGAACGTGGTGCTCCTTAAGCTGCAGCAGTTTCAGAACACAGCTATTTTTCAGCCATTATCTCTGGCTTGTCTGTCCCCAGCCCTATGTGCTCTTGGTTTCCAAGTGGTGCTGCCGCCCATCTTCTCCCACTCTGCTCCTGAAGCATTGTCTGCAATTACTCATAGACTTCATAGTCAGAAGGAACCATCATGATCATCCAATCTGACCTCCTGCACATTACCAGCCATAGAACCTCACTGCACCCACCCACTCCTGGGATAAACCCCTCACTTCTGGCTGAGTTATTCAAGTTGTTAAATCATGGCTTAAAGCCTTCAAGTTACAGGGAATTAATTTATCATTTTGTCTGAAATTACTCATCCTTCTGTTCCCAGGGTTCGGATTCTGATGTGGACACACCAGCCAACCTGGGGAAATACCTGGACTCGTTTCTAGCTTTCACAACGCATCCCAGCCAGGTAGGTAAAGGAAGAGAGGACTCCGAATGCAATCTGTGCAGTTAATGTTGGAGGCTGGGTCACTCCTACTGCAGAGGGAATCTGCTCCCGTCTGTTAGGTTTTCAAGAGTCAGCCCATTTTTCAACCTCTCCATTTTCTCCTCTGAAGATGTGGAAGGTGTTGTGGTCTGTGCTGTCCCACCATCCAGTGTCCCAACACTGTAGCCTGACAGACTGAAAGAGGCAGGAGCAAACCCTGCTATTTGCTTATTGGGAGACTCTTTCCTATTTAGTCTTAAGTCCAGTGTATCTTGACAGTTTTGGCTGAGCCTGAAAGGTGAATAGCTTGGACTGGGGAGTTGTAGCTTGTCATTGCCCTTTTAGCACAAAGATTCAAGCTTCTGCACCAGAGATCTAGACGCTAGTGAAACTTTGTTCTCCTTCTCCCCCCCCCCCCCCCCCAGTTCCTGCGTTCTTCCACTCAGATCACCTGGGGAGCCCTCTTTCGGCATGAAGTCCTGTCCCGTGACCCTTTGCTGTTGGCTATGATCCCAAAGTATCTTCGTGCATCTATGACTAACCTAGTGAAGGTATGGAGGCTCTATCTGCTGGGTATGAGTTGGTGGTGCCTGGTGCATATTCCATCATGGTAGTGGTGGAGAAGCTGGGTGTTTGACACAGTGGTGTAGGACATCATCTCCAGACTAGAGGGTAGCAGTCCTGATTTGAAGGTTGCAGATCTTCGGCTCTTCCCCTAGTGTGAGCCCCCTTGGAGCTGGTGCTCAGGCAGAAGTGAGTGATTTCTCCACTCTACCTCACCACATCCCTTCTGTTTTCCAGGTGGGCTTCCCCTCAAAAACAGACAGCCCTAGTTGTGAGTACTCTCGCTTTGACTTCGACAGCGATGAGGACTTCAATGCTTTCTTCAACTGTAAGTCACCAGGGGCCTCCCGAGGCCTCGGTCTGAGGTTTGCAGTCTTCCCCTCACTCTCACAGGGCAAGGCTTCCTAGCCTAGTGTAAGGGCCACCCACTCAGCTCAGCAATAGGCTTAAGATGCTCACATTGCTGCCCATGCTCTTCCTCCTTGCCTCGTGCCTGATGAACGTCTTGGCAATCTCTTATGGCAGTCCAGGCATTCAGTTTTGCTAGTCAAAAGGAATTTAGGCTTTATTACTGAATGTCTGAGGGAAATGCTTCCTCACTCAGTCATCTGGAGTAATAAGGGGAATGAAATTGAGGGTACCTAGTGCCTTGGACAGTGCCCAGGCCTGGAGGCAAGGATCCCAAAGAAGAGAGGGGTTAGCTAAAGGAGTTTAATTTTACTTCTCTAAGCAGAGCTGTTCTGGCCCAGCTAGAAGGTTCCTGCGCTATCCTACTAGTTAGTCTGTTACCAGGGTATTTGAGCTTGCCCTGCAGAGCTCCACCGCCCAAGCAGTAGCCTCAGATATTCCCAGCTTTGGAAAGGTGAAGAGTGAATCTGAAGGGGAGCCATTTCCAGTATCTTGAATCTAACTCCAATTCTCTTGGCAGCTTTCCGTGCCCAGCAGGGAGAAGTGATGAGGATGGCATGTCGCTTGGACCCCAGGACTGGCTTCCAGATGGCTGGAGAGTGGCTGAAGTACCAGCTGACTGCTCCTGTTGATATTGGACCCATGAACTGTAAGTTGCTAGAAGAGAGGCTGCAACCTATTAGAGCCCCAAACAAAGTGGGTTTTTTTTTTGTTTTTCAAAGCCACCCTCTTAAGATAAACTAGAGTTCCAAGTCAGGCATCTCAAGGTCTGCAGGAAAAATCCCTGATTGCCTACTGAAACAGCCCCTGGTCCAGAGCTTGTGGCTGCCAGGAAAGTTCCTTCTCTTCCCCAGTTCCTGTCATTGTCTAAACGAAAGACGGGTTATTTTCTGTGAAAACCATTTCAAACTGAAAGACCAGACTTCACTGTATTTGTTCTCCTAATACAATCTGGCGAATCTCTGTCCTGAGAAATCTGAACATATCTGCCACATGAAGGATTCTGTCACTGTCATCACTCCTCCTCCACATAGGCCACTCACTGCATTTAAAGTCCCACAGCACATTCAGCTCCTTCCTTTATTTTCCTTCTGCTGCAGTTTGCTGGAAGGACTTCGTCTTGTGTCTCAGGGATTTGTTTGTCATCAAGGCTCCTCAGTGACAAAACAAACAGCTTTTGAGCACTATTTAGTACAGGGGTTGGCAACCACCAGCATACGTGCCAAAAATGGCATGGGGGCCAAGTCTGAGTGGAAGGCAGTACCACTCAGGCTCCCCCACTGGCCCCACTCCCACTGGCACTGCGCAGCAAGAGCTGTGTGCTGCGGTTCCAGGTCCCCGCTGGCCGTGCTTCCCCTCTGGGGAGTGCGGCCAGCAGGAACAAAGAAGCTGCAGCGCATCGGTCTCCTGACCCCTGCTGGCCCTGCCTCCTGCTGGGCAGGCCTGGAGGGGAGCGAGGCAGGTCAGTCCCCCCAGAGCCGGCCCTGACCCCGGAGCCAGTGGCTGGCAGGGGCAGGAGCCAGCCCTGGCCAGGACCCCGGATGCCACCCACCAGCACCTGCTGAGGGTGCAGTAGGTGGGGCTGGCACAGGAGCTGGCAAAGGTTGCCGACCCCTGATTTAGTATCTTCTGTTCTTTGTGCCGAAAATCTCCCAACTGGCAAAGGGAATAGAGGGAAAGGACAGTAGCACTCATCAGTGGGTGGTTAAAATGCCTAGTAAGGTTTTTGTGAGGGCTTTCAAGGCTGGCATTTTGCTTGAGAGGAAAGGGGAAGCTAGGTTTTTCCAGTGTCACAGGAGCGCCAGCAATCTTCTCTTCTTTTCTCTCCACTCACAGCCAAGTCAGGGGAAGGTCTCTGCTCCATCTTCTCTCCTTCCTTTGTACAGTGGGATGCTATGACCTTCTTCTCGGAGAGTGTCATCAGCCAGATGTTCCGGACCCTGGATAAGGAAGTACTTACCTTCTAACTGCTGTTTTTGTGGTTTCTCTGTCTTTGGTTGACAGAGGAGTTTGCTGGCTGTGTGCTTTCATACAGTGTGTAGAAAAAAGCTAGTTTGGAGGAGAAAATTACAATAGCATGGAAACTCTCCTTGTCAGATGAAGTCGTAGCTGCACTTGGAAAATGGTGGTCTTGTTAGGTAGGTCAGGCCAGTCCTGCTGGACTTTGAATGTTAGAAACGTACTTCGACTCTGGGCACTGTTCAGTGAGAAACCAGTGTGGTGATTAGGATCCCAGGTTGTTTATTTACATCAGCCTGTATCGTTGGGAGAAAGAGCCTGTTTAGAGTGGAAGTGCTCCAGTTTTGTTTTTTTTCAAATCAGTTTTTTGAGGGCAACTTGCTGTGGAAGAGAGACATGAACACCAAAAGATGAGAAGAACATAGCTTCTCTCTGCTGTTCACAGCTCAGACACTGAAAATGGCAAACACAGCAGACAATGTTTATTAGCTATTTAATGACTGGCCAGCTTTTAATCAGGGTTGGGCAGCATGGGCACTTCAGCTTATCATTTCAGTCACAGTGAAGAATTGGAAAGATGGTGTTGGTGTGGCTGCTAAAGCCTGAAAATTGTTAGGAGGGGAAAGGAGAGCTCAGGAAGAGGTCGGGGAAAGTAGATGCCTTTGAGAGGCTGTACGAATAAGAACGTCAGGTTGAGACAGCCATAGAGAGCGTGATGCTGTTTGTCCCCTCTTTCTTCCAACAGAAGATTTGCCACTTTTCCGTTTCCCAGGTGGGTGAAGGACTCACCCAAGGCAGCTGTTCAATATAGTGGCTCCCTGGTCAGGCCTGGGGAGAAGCAGTTCTCAACCACTGTGTTGCGACACAGAGTTGTTTCATTACACAGTGGCTGATTGTGTCACATGAAACTGCCTGGCACCAACAGCCTGAAGACAGCCACGGCAGCAGGCTGATTGTGCACTGCTCACCCTTTAAGAGCTGAAGTGGGATTGGTGCTCTGCTAGAGCTGTGGCAGAATCAGCTGTTTCTTCCTGGCCAGTCAAACTTCCAACCACCAAAAAATCCTTTCAGAGGGAGATTTCTTCCACAGCAGGGGCTACTGTGGCTTGACCTGTGGCTGGAAATTTGGCGGTGGGGGGAGCAGCAGTGGCATAGTGTGTCGCACACAGCTGGGAGTGATGAAGGGTTTAAGAATCCCTGTGTTAGCATTGGGCAGGTGTCACATCTCTGACAGTTGCTTTCTTTCCTTTTCCCCTCCCCTTCTGTCCTTGCAGGAGATCCCAGTGAATGATGGCATAGAGTTGCTGCAGCTTGTCCTGAACTTTGAAACAAAGGATCCTCTCATCTTGTCCTGTGTGCTCACCAATGTCTCTGCACTCTTCCCGTTTGTTACCTACAGGCCAGAGTATCTACCGCAAGTCCTCTCCAAGGTAGGTGTCCTATAGACTGGGGTTTCTCAGTCTTTTTCTTTCTGAAGTCCTCCAGCATGCTATAAAATTCTAGGGCCCAGCATGAGGCTGAAGTCTTCTGTGCTGGGGCCTAGGGACTTCTGCTTAAAGACCCCCTGAAACGGCGCATGGATCCCTCAGGAGTCACAAATCCCCTGTCGAGAACTGCTGCTATAGACTACCCTTTGATCGGATTGCCTTTGGGTAGAGTATTAGTACCACATGGTTCTTAGTACTTTAGCTAATCCTTGTGACACCTCCACAAGAGAAATTATCCATCCTGATAAAAATGGGATTAAAACTGAGGCTCAAAGTGAAGTGACTTTCCAAAGACAGGGAATCAGTGGAGGAGTCAGATAACCTGTATTTCTCGATTCCTAGCCATGGGCTTCACTCCAGTGACACACAGTGTTTCAGTAAAAGCCTTATCTGGTATCAAGGCCTCAGTGCATTTGGAATTCATCTCCTGAATAAAGGAGTTTCCATTGGGTTGGTGAAGTCGCACCAAGATTGTGTGCCTAGTGTTCCATAGTGAATGCCAGATACTGGTGAGTGACTGACTCTTGCCTTGTCCCACAGCTATTCAGTTCCGTCACTTTTGAAGTTATAGAAGAGAGTAAGGTAAGTACTTACTACT
The DNA here is from genome assembly GCA_007922195.1 of Podocnemis expansa. Taxonomy (NCBI): domain Eukaryota; kingdom Metazoa; phylum Chordata; order Testudines; family Podocnemididae; genus Podocnemis; species Podocnemis expansa. Next base: position 6,967,681 of record ML681972.1, read on the forward strand.
TGGCCACAATATGCTACACTGGAGGTGGCCAAACTTAATGTAACTCAAGAGCCACACAAGTTGATTATTAAACCTTTGAGAGCTGCACTGAGGCATATAGCCATATTTTACCTACTTCAAATTACCAAATTTAAAATTCATTGTACACTTTATTACAGAAAGAGGTCAAATATCGACTCTACTAATGTCAGAGTCTAATAATTACTTAAGGTTACCAAGAAAACTAGGCCTACTTCTACACTAAAAACTTAGCTTCTCTCTGCCATCGCGACCATGCCACAGCTTCTCCCCAACCCCCTCCCTAGCCCCCAGGCCCTGCCACTGGCTCTCCCGGGCTGACAGTTCCCCCAAGTGTCCCCCTTACCTGTCCGCTCTGGTGGCTAGGCACAAGCTGGGGCTCATTCCTCTTGCTTTAAGCCCTTTCCAGGCTGAGCATCCAATATGGCCGCTCCCGCCGCTAGGTAAAGGCTGGGGTTCCTCCCGAGAATGCTCAGGGCAGGTGATCTAAAACTCCTAGGCTGGGGCTGCTTCCTCTGGCTTTCTTCCACGAGCCACACTTTTTCATTCAAGAGCTGCAGTTTGGCCACACCTGTGCTGTAGTTAAGGCTGTGAGTCTGTCAGGGAAGTAGTGGAAGTCGCAGATTACTTGATTTCCAGGGACCTCTGTGAAATTACACTTTTTAATTTCCACCTCATGCCCCCAGGCAATGGGGTTGAAGCTGGTCAGCTTCTGAGGGCTCCAGGGACCTTGCAGCTCTCAGCTGCCAGAGGTGGCCACAGTCTCAGACCTCTCAGTGGATGTAGGGGGCAACTCTCAGCCACCACAGAGGGACGCAGGTCTGAGGTCCTTTGCCTATAGCCATGACCACTACGGGGACTCTACAGCCACTATGGTAACAGAGACGCAGCAGTGGCTGTGATAGCACAGCCCCAGCCACTGCAGGCAGTGAGGGGACACAGGAGCTGCTTAGAACTCTAGAATTAGAGGGACTAGTCTGGCTGCAATTGCAGGGTCCTCCCATTCCTGCAGTGAGTGTCAGTAATTCCCTTTCCTCCCATCCTACCCTATTATCTTTAATAAAAGTGACAGACAAGTCAATGGCTTCTGTGAATTTCTGTGTACTGGCCATGACACGTCCGTGACATTTCTAAAAATAACTGACAAAATCTTAGCTTTAGTTATAGTGCTTGCATCAGGTGTGTCCTATTTGAGGGGCCTAAGACAAGGTCTAAAATTGCATGGCAGCTGCAGCAAACTTCTCAGTCACAAACCTGTCCTTGAGAAAGGGATACTGAGACACTCAAATCCCTTCTTTGCTGTCTTAGCCAATAAGCCTTGGCTGCTGGAAGTTTGGGAGGCATTTAGGGTGAAATTCAACCCCATAAAAAAGCCCAGGATATAAGCCACTTGAGTATTTGTGCTACAGACCTCAGCTTTGGAATGAATTTCACTCACTAGCCACTCATACCCTTCAGTGGCTGGCGTATGTGTGACTGTCGCTGGTGCTGCTATGGCTGCTGCCTGAGGGTGCACACTGGGAACTGTAACACAGTAGATAAAGATCAGTTGCATTCTCATCCCAGGAGCTGAATTGGAGCCCAGCGGCTTGATCTTGCAGCAGCTCATGTAGGAATTGCACATCAATTGAACCCTTAGAATGCACTGGTTGAAGTGTCAGTTTCCCCTGATGTCTGCAGCTCAGAAAATTATATTAGTGGATTTGACCCTTGGGGAGGCCTTGTCTCTCTCTGGATTTGCTGCTTGACTCTGAATTTTATTGTCTCTGTAGGCCCCGAGAACTCGTGCAGTGAAGAATGTGAGAAGACATGCATGTTCCTCAATCATAAAGATGTGTCGGGACTACCCACAGCTAGTCCTAGTACGTACACAAAACTCTCTTCCAGGGAGCCACTGCCCCATCTTCAGCTGCATTTCTTCAGTTCCTGTGCATCAGTCCCCCCCCCTTTTTTTTTTCCAGGAAGACTACTTGTTTTACTCAGGTGTAACTGTAGAGCAGAGATATTTCTGCTGCACAGATAGCCAAGCAGCTATCTTGAGTGATTTGACCCTGTGCAGATGTACAGTAAGACAGTCCCAGCCCCACAATTTACAATCTAAGTTACTGATCAACAGCTGCAATGAAGGAAGGTGACTCTCAAATCTAACTATTTTATAGACACACTGTATTTTATTTATTGCAATATCAGTTATGCCCTCAGATGAAGTCATTACCCCTATTTTGCATCAGAGGTGGGTCAGGAGAAGGGATTGAAAGGCAGGTTCAGGAGGAATAGAAGAGAATATAAACACTGGTCACTCTTGCTTTGACCGCGCCAGGTCACTCTTATCTACTAGCTTTGCTGAACCGGCAAGCCCACAGACTCCACTGGCGATTCTGGGCTCTTGGCTCCAGCATTGCTGATAATTTGATTGCTAGGAGGCCATGAGCACTGGAGTTAGAGGGGCATTGTCAGCCTCTTTAAAGAAAGCAGCTAGGAAGGCTTGAAAGAGAATGGATGGTGTTCTGCTCCTCTGGAGGATCCTGTCAGTTCCTGTAGGCGTAGCAGCTATCACTCACTTTATGGCTACAGATTAGTCTCCATGTTGTGACAAAACATAAGCTGCTGCTTTGAAGGTGCTAATTGGGGTCATTTAGGATTCCAGCTTGTATTTCAGTATGGGTGCCAAGAAAGAAGGTTTGTCATCATCTATCCCAAAGACTGAATATTCCTTGATGCTTGTACAAGCTTGTGTGCGTGAGATATTAGTAAAGTGGGCAAGCAAAAACTGAACCACTGCAGTGCAGACAGACTGTTTGCTTGGAAAGCCAGGTTTTTTTGACTAGACTCACTAGTGTGGAAGCAGAGAGGTGGACAGTCCTGAACTCTCACATTTGAGTGCACAGACATCAGGTCACTTCCTTGTCATCCACAGAGTACTTGAGCAATATGGGGCTTAGAGCAAGCTGCCATGGTACAGAGAGCTGGAGCAAAGGTGTCTATCTTGAGCTCAAACATTATTTACCACAGACGGTGGAGGTCATTGGTGTGACCTGGAGGAAGAGAAGTGGAGGGGCATCTTATGTAAGGGAATGTGTATCAGTCTGTCTCTGCCCCCCAGAAGTGAGTGCAGCAGCCCCAGTCAGGTACCCCTAGGCCAAGTAGGTGAGTGACAATGTCCTGCTTTGGACTTTGTTCCAGCCCAACTTTGAAATGCTATACAACCATGTGAAGCAGCTGCTGTCCAATGAGCTGCTCCTGACGCAGATGGAGAAGTGCGCCCTCATGGAGGCCCTGGTCCTCATCAGCAACCAGTTCAAGGACTACCAGCGGCAGAAGGTTTTTTTGGAGGAGCTCATGTCTCCCGTTGCCAGCCTGTGGCTTTCTGAAGAGATGCAGAGGTACAGGGTTCCCCCTAACCATCCCTCAACTAGCGCTAAAAGTGGTGAAATGATTCTGGGGCTATCTGCCTCCTTGCAGAGAAGGTGTGTGCCAGAGGAACGTGGCTTTGTGCCTTCTGCATTTGCCACTATAAGCCCTCTGCATCCTTAAGAAATTTGGCCACCATCTGAGTCCTAGCTAATAATACAGGAGAGGGGAAAAGACAGCTTGGTGTGGATGGGGAATGGGGCCTAAGCACTCTACAGACCTCTGCCAAAAAAAAAAAAAAAAAAGGAATCAAAATACCCCCTTCATTGGCCCCCGGGAAAAGCCATGTGAGCAGAGCTGCTGTCCTCTGCCCAGTTAAGCGGCCACACAGCTTTGCTGCTGAGCTTTGGACAGTGCAAAAGGGCTTCTCTGGAATATTCATTAACAGATCTGAAAGGGGCTAAGCTGGGTTGGTGAGGGTGGATTCTACCTGGGGATTTTTGGAAAAGGATTTATTGGCATGCTTCTGCAATTCCAGGCTGAGTCAGCAGAGCTTGACACAAAAAAATCAGACTAGAGCCCAGGGATTCAGCCATTCCCACCAGCCTGTCCTGACGACAGGTCGCTTGGCATTGAGGAGACCTTGTGAACAGTGTGGGGGTCCAGTTCATCAGACAGAAAGGGAAAGCTAATATGAGGGCAATCACCTCCCAGGGTCTCTTTGAGTTCACATGACAGACGGATTGACTGAGTGTGGTGAATGGAATTTTGACTCTCTGCTGGGACGTCATTTATCACAGATGCCGGACTCTGCCTGAAGCTGTGCAGTGCTGCCTGTAATCCCAGGCTTGTTTGTTTCTGCCCTCAGAGTCCTGTCAGATCCTGAAGCATTCATCTCCTATGTGGGTGCTGATAACAAAATCACTGATCCCGTCTTGGAAGATCCCAGCGGCCTGAACCGCTCCCGAGTGAGTAACCATGACCAGGGAGTCGTGGTCTCTGGAGAGTAGCAAGTTACTCCTCTACATCGTCCACATGCTCACCTATTCTGCCTTCCGGATAGGGCCTTGTGCAAGACCTGTCTTAAAAATGCGCCTTTTGTTGGACCCAGCTCACCACATCGTTCACGCTTCAGAATGGCGGATGGCTTCTGACTCTAGCTCTGGTGGACATGGGTCACGTAAGAAGCAGGCTCAGCAGGGTCATGTCTTCCATTCCCCCTTCCCTGTGTGGCATATAGAGCTCTGAGATGATCTGTAACTTGACCAGGCAGGAGTTTCAATATATTCCCCAGTCACGGGTCTGTAAGCCTTGTACCTGGTATAGCTTCAGCTCTTTTTGAAGCAGTCTGTTCTGTAGATGCAGTTGAGCAGAGGTGGATGTTTTTGGTAACATGGTGCAGCGATCTGTGGTGCCCAAGTGAGGTATTCTGAAAAGCAGGAGGCTGAACCTGTGTAGCATGGTGTGTAACTCAAGTATTCACTAGGAACCTGCATCATATGCTAGCTGCAGGATGTCCTTGTTACAGACTGGGAAGTGCTGTCTTCAGGGTTGTAGCAGATGTTGAAATCCTGGTGGCAGGGCTCTGCTTGTGATGGATGCTAATGGAGTCTTAGGAACGTAGACCTTGTCAGTTTGTGATATGTGCAAGAATCAAGCCTGATGACTTAAATGCTTCCTTTTAGAGGGTGCCGTGCATTATCATTTGGACTTGGCGAGGTTGTCTGCATTGATACTGGGGCCAGTAACAAGCTCCTGTGCTGATCCTGCATGTCAAGGGGTTATTGTAAAACTGGAAGGTGTCAGGCTAGTGTGTGGGACCTTCTAAGGGGCACATTCTCACCAGGGTTAGGCAGGTGGTGTGTTGTCCCACTGAGAATCGCAGGAGAAGTGCCAGAGGAAGGGGTTCTCTCTGGCCTTCTGCTGCTTTTGCTTGCACCCTTGCTAAGAGGAGCTCTCTCCATGTCTTTTGTTTTGCTGTAGATAAGCTTTTGCGTGTACACCATTTTGGGAGTTGTGAAACGGGCTCGTTGGCCCACTACCCTGGAAGAGGCTAAGGCTGGAGGATTTGTGATTGGGTGCATGCCCAACGGCACTCCGATCTTCCGTAACCCCTGCACTGAGCAGGTCCTGAAACTTCTCGACAACTTGCTCGCTCTCATAAGGTGGGTCGAGTTGACGTGATGCCAGTCGTGCTGACTAAACCATCTCTTGAAATGAAACTGCAGCATATGGCGTGTGCTCTGAGCATGTCCTCCCATTGAAACCGACGGGAGCACAGGCTTGGGCACCTGCACCAGTGCTGTTCCCGACTGTTCCCAGTGGGGAGTGGGACTGGGGAATCTGGGTTTTCTCCACACTCCCACAGCCCTGATCCATGAGATTCCAGTCAAACCAATGGGAGCTCAGGCTGGAGCTGCCTCCCCCACCTCCACTTCTGCCTGGAAATGTGTCCAACCTAAAGCTGCCTCCCTGACTAACCAAGAGTTTCTCCACTAACATTTCTGCTCTGCCCTCAGCCCCCACCAGGCCGCCTCTCCAGTCACCATCAGAGCAGGGCCGGCTCTCATAGCATCCAGTGGGAGTTTGCTTTGTTCTCTCTTCAGAACTAAGTTGAGCTGTTTGATTGCTGAGTGCGCATTCTGGCTGCCTGAAGCATGATCTGCCATTGAAACCAATGGGGGTTCACGCTAAGCGCTAAGGCTCTTTCTGTGCTCAGCAGTGCCCCCTCTCCATGAACCTACTGGGAGCCTGCATCATGTGTCTGCAGATTGGCCAGGGTGGAGGTGAGATGAAGATGGTTCAGGCTGGGGCAAGAGGAGTGGTTCTGAATTGTGAGGTTCTGTCCCCCAGCAATGCAGCGTGTGGGTGAGCTACCTTGGTAGATTCTCTGTGACTGCCGCCACAGAGGCATTGATACGCTTGGAGCTGGCTCTAAACTGCATGCTGGTCCCTGACGTATAGAGAAGGAGACTGTTTGTTTCCTCCCTTCACATTCTCCTGCTGGAGCTGGATGGTGATTGGCAGGTGGCGACTGGTTTTAATCCCCACATAGTTGGGGTGCGGGCTGTATAGGGCACTGTCTAAACCGGGGGTTCCCAACTCCTGGCCCATAGGTCAAAAATGGCCCACAGGCTATTTTAAAGAGGCCTGCACTCCCCTGTAGCTGACTAGTGCTGGGCTGCAGCTGTGTCCAAAGCCATGTGTGGGTAGATTTTGTTACCATCAGAAAAACCAAGGTAACAAAATCTGCCCACACATTTTGTTACCTTGGTTGTTCTGCACATGGTTTTGGGTACTTATAGGGCTGTGGCCACCCACCTGCCCTCTGGGCTTCGGGCCTGCTCATGGGCATCCTGCCCCTCCACCCCCCTTTTTAAAAAAAAGTAAAAAAACAGCTTTTTAAAATGTTTTAAAAAAACTTTTTGGCTTGAGGGCCACAAATACAATTTTTATAACCTTTGAAGGGCCACCAGTCTATTTAATTAAATTTAAAAGTTTTTTTAAATCACTTACATTCTAATGAATTAAAATGTAATTTGAATTTAATCAAATAGACTGGTGGCTGTTCAGGGTTGTAAAAATTCTATTTGCGACCCTTAAGCCGAAAGGTTGGGAACTGCTGGCCTAAACAAGTCATTGAGCAAGTCAGGCTAGTGCTGCTTGCATTGTGAAGGTTGGGCGTACACGGTCTTGATCCATTCAAGCAAATAAGGATGCCTCACTTGGCAGCACTTCAGCCCGTTGTCAGCGTTGAGCTGTGTCTGGCAGGGCCTGCCAGGGTGATGAGATCTGCCTTTTACTCATGAAGGTTGAAGATCCCATGGGTCAGTTCTTTGTCAGGTCTTGAGGTCTCCGTGCTGAGATAGTGTCATGCTGAGTCTGTTGGGTGCTGAGCACTTGGTCAGTGCAGGTTTATATGGTGCAGTATCTATGGAACCCACTAAACCAGTGTCCAAGTGAATGCTCCCTCTCCTGGCGGCAGGTTCATGGCAAGGCTGAGTGAGGAGTTTTGCCTCCACAATCACTGTGCTACCAATACTAAGCTTATTTAGGATGCCAGTGTGACAAGCCTGGGGAACTAAATTCCACTCTGGTATGTCAGCAGACTCCCATTGTATTGTTTTCTGAAGGAGTGGAAGCTCCAGGATTGCTGCTTAGCCGGAATGTGCACAGAGGAAAACAGTCCATTGCTAGTGCCCCTCCGGTGCTGTGTTCTGGGGTGATGCACCACTGTTACCATCGAGACTATTCTTTCATGTCTTGACAGGCCCACCAATTTTAGCAATGGGTAAGAAGCAGATCGTGACATACTGGAGAGGCTTGCACTCAATCCTCAAAGGCACCCTCTGGTTCCCAGTGGATTTCTTGGTGCTGGTGCTCCACCTGGAAGAACTGAATGATACTGAAAGGGAGCAGCCCCTTGTCTTGCACCTTGCTTCGCTAAGCATGGGAAGAGAGGCACAGCTCTTCATGACATCCCCAAGCATGCAGGGTGCAGGGATTTCTCTGTGGTTGCTCTAGATTTGCAAAATAGTTGTACATAAGCTGCTCACTGCCAGGAAAGGGTAGAGCTTTTGTTGTTTTTCTTTGGAGTTGGTTCTGCTTTCCCAGGCTGGATTTCCCCTGCACTTGTCTCCTGGGGTGCCTGTTAATGTGGATGGTGCCAGGGGGCTGTGAGGTCTGAAGAAGACTGTGTGCGTTTGTGGAGGTCCAGTGCAAGGAGAAAGTGGAGCTACCTTGAGTGGGGATTGCAGGTTCAGAATGATAGCTGCCTTATTGTTAGGGTCAGTCACTGCCAGCAGACCAGCTCTCCAGGAGAATCAGCCAGCACCTGTGTGGTGGTTGTGCCACTGAGAAGGGGCTTACGCTAGGGCCTGGGGGCTCTTGCAGCTTGCGTTGGCTGATGTGACAGCAGCTGGATCTGCAGGAGGCAGCCATGCAAAGCCTCCTGAGCAGCTAAACTGAACTGTGAGTAAAGAAGCCCCTGCAAGGCAGGGCTGTTCTCCAGTGTAAATGTTGTCCTTACTCCTCTCTGGGTTTCTGGCCTGGGTCTCTGTACCATGTACGGGAATAGAGGCTGCCAGAACATGTAACAGTCTCTCTCTCTGCACCGAGGTAAGTAGTATGTGGTAGATGGAGCTCCTCTGTTTATATGGTAAATGGGGAACTCCTCCGAGGCAGCCTGTGTTCACGCCAAGGGGCATAGATCATGTAATGTAAGCTCAGCTGGCCAGTGCCTTTGTGCCTTACCTAACTTGCTGATGGCTGTCTTGGTGGGTTGTGTGAATATTTGTTGAATGGGCTTGAAACTGCTCTGTTAATTAATGAGTCGCTTGCAGCTTGTTGGCCAGTAGTTTTCCTCATCCTATGTGGTATTTCAGTTTATCCAGCTGCTTTTGGCTTATGGCTATCTGTGTTTCATTCTTGGCTTTGAGCCTGAATAACAGTGCCCTCTGGCTGTGGGCATGATCTGTGACTTTGGAGAAAGGGAAATTACCTGAAAGCAGTTTCCTGGAGTCAGCAGATATGCAGACTGACTCTCCCAAGTTTTTATGGCTGGGAGGGGATCTATCCATGTTGCATTAGAAACGCCCCCAAACATGGACTTCTGGGAGTCTCTGAAAGGCACATCCTCTGGCCCAAAAGATTAAATCTATCAACAATGGAAACACTGTCTGCCTGTTGAGCAGACCTGTAACTGTTTCTCTGAAAATACAGTCCCCATGCCCTGTGTCATGTCCTTTCCCTGTGTCTTTCCTGTATTATAAATGGGTCTGTTGGGAATGTCATTTTCCATGTTTTCTGTGGTGCTGAATTCCCCAAAGGCTTCTTTGCCTCCTTGATTATGCTCATTGCTTATAAATAGGGCTGAGAATTTTGATCTTGCCATACGTGGGGGCTGCATTCTACCATGCACGGGGTCTGTGTTTTTATGGGGAGCAGCAGATCACCCCACATGTAGCCTCAGTTACTGCTGTAGCTTTGCCAAGCCATTAGCCAGGCAGAACTTGACCTTTATCTGACTGAGCATCTGCTCATGCCTCAGCCTTTGAGATCCCAGAGAGCAGACTAGGTGATTGTGTGGTCCCTTCTGGCCTAAAACACTATGACTCTTACAGCTCTACTCCCAGTTTAAGAAAATGTTCTAAGCTAGGACCCAGGATGGAGAGCTGTGAGCTATGACACTAATCCGTCACAGGACTGACTAGGCAAGGGTTTTGTCACAATGGTAGTGTTCCAGAGCCACCCTGCAGGGCTAATGGCCAGCCCATAACCCTGAGTTTGTAATGCCAGGATATGGCTTAGCCTCCAAACATGTCCATCTGCTCTAGCTGTTATTGGTATGGAACAAACTGGAGACACACAATAGGTAACTATTTAAAGATGATGAAGCCTGTTTGGCTGGTTGTGCCACAAAGCACTAAATGAGTCTCTGATGGGCGTGTAATGCTCTCTGAGCCTGTAGGGCAGCATTTCCCAGTTTTATTTTGGACAGCTGAATCTTTGACTGTACAAACACAGAGTTTGCAGCAAGCTGGGGTGTAAATCTACCCTGCAGCAGCCAGCCACACACACTAAATGTCTGTGCAGCCTCTGCTGCCTAACAATAGAATTGCTGTGATGTGCTTTGGTCTGTTCCCATTTCAAAGTGGGTTAGATCATCGCACACCAAGGATCTTCTAGTGCAACAGTGGCCAAACTTATGGAACTCAAGAGCCACACAGTTTGATTATTAAACCTTCGAGAGTCACACTGAGGCATATAGCCATGTACTTTTACCAACTCCAAAACTAGGAAGTTTAAAATTCATTGTGCACTTTAATTTTATTGTAAAACGAGGGCAAATATTGATTCAACTAATGTCAGATTCTAATAATGACTTAAGGTTACCATGAAAATTAAGCCTATGCAGTAAAAACTTAGCTGCTGCTCGATGTAGAAGACTACAGGCTAGTGGTGAGTTTTTTAAAATCCCGACCATGCCACACTTCTCCCTGCCATCCCCGATCATGCTGCACTTCTCTCCACTGTCCCGACCCCCTTCTGAACTCTGAGGCTGGGGCTGCTTTCCTAAATTGATTTGCTGACATTCTTCCAGGAGCCACACTTTTTCATTAAAGAGCCGCATGTGGCTCCCGAGCCGCAGTTTGGCCACGGCTGTTCTAGTGCATAGCATCAAGGTTTCATGACCCTGATTACTGAGCAGGAGGTTACTGCAGGGTAGATTTACACCCCGCTTGCCACAAACTAACTTGATGTAGACAAGCCTTGAGACTCCTCAGATCTCATCACTGGGATCTGGGTTAACACTCATTGAAATGAATGGGATCGTTCACACCTCTGTTGAGCTATTGTGGTTACAGGCTCTGCAAACCCAGGGAGAGATTACTGAATCTTATGTACTTGGGTCATGTCTCCTGAAGGTTTACTTCATGACTGTAGCAGCTAGAGACTTGCCTTCCTTAAAAAAGGAAAGCTGAGACTCCAGAGAACAATAGCAGCTTGTCTGTGCCCTCAGCTAGTCCTTCGCGCCCCCCAGGGGAGCGCGCCCCACGTTTTGGGAAACGCTGCTCTAGGGGGAGATACTGAGTTGCCCTTGATCACCTCTAGCAGCAGGTACAATGGCATTGCAGTTTTGGAGGAGGCTGTTGGGCCGTTTGGCTGTGCGCAGCTGTCGACACCCAGAGTGGAGGTCTGAGGTCTCAAAGGAGAGAGGTAGGTGAGAGAGACACCCCCTGCTGAGACAAGCTCTGAGAGTCACTACTCTGGCCAGTGAGGGACCCTTTTTGGCCAGGATGGCAAAGAACCACCCACCCTTGGCTGAATTGGGATCCATCATAGATTGCAGACAGTGAATGTCTATCTCCTGCTTATGCAAAACTCTTCCCTGCCGGATGCATTGTCCAGGGGGCACGTGTCTCTGCCACACTGCCACTTGTCACATGTGTCTATCAGACTGTTGTGCTCCCTAGAGTTCCTCCAGTGCCGCCTGCCACTCTGGGGACTGTGACCCATTCCTGAGAGGCAGTGTGTGTATTTTGGAGCCGGGACAGCTTTTCCTTCTGCCATGGCATCAGGTGCAGAAGATCTTGCTGGAAACAGAATTCATGTCTGTGGGGTTTTTAGATCCCTTCTCTGGCCAGGCTAACCAGCTGTTGCCAGCATCGACTGGAGAACTGTTGGAAGTCTTTGCCGCCAGCGCTCGAGAAGGGTGGAAATGTGAGGGCAGCTGGAAACTCCAGGACAGGAGGGGGGAGTCTCTCCATGTCTCTGGGGGATGAGCTTTTGTAATGTTTTCCCAGGTGGAGAAGGGGGATCCCATGCACAAGTGCTTGGTCTCACCTTCCTCAGCCACTGAGGAGTTGTTTACAGGCTGAAGGTGGAAGATCCCACTGCTAAGCAGTAAAGGCGCTTAACTCACAGGAGTATAAACCGCTCTCCCTTCTCTTCCAGGACCCACAACAATCTGTACATGCCAGAGATGGTGGCAAAGCTGGGGGAAACATTTGCAAAGGCTTTAGATATGCTGGAAGTGGAGAAGAATGCCATCCTAGGTAAAGACAGCGGCGCCTCTTCAAAGGAAGACATGAATCAGAATTACCAGGAGGGGGCCACCTGCATCTAGTATCTCAGCTGAAACTGAGAGGAGCTGGTTTCTTTCCAGCAAAGCAGTTCTCTGCTCTGACTTGAATTCATTAGCTGTTATTAACCCTCTGAGCTAGCAAAGCCTGACTCAGCCCTCCTACCCAGGTCACCAGCAGGAAGTGGTAGTACAGCTCCCTAGCCCCACTGGGGGGACGGCACTGCTTCCCGGCAGCTTGTTCCCAGATGTTTTGCTGTTCATGAGCTGCACTGACTTGTACATGTGTGCCCATAACCAGAGCGTTTTTCCACAGTAACACTGGCTGCTGTAGGAGCAGGAACCTGTCATCTGGGCACCCTCAGAAGTTGTCCTGCAGGCTGGTTCCTGCTGTTAGTCTCCAGGGATTATAAGGCTTTTCAGAACCTGAGTCAGTAGATTTGGGATGTATCATCACATGTGTGAATTAATCAAGTGCTCTAACAAAAGGGGAGGATGGTCCAGGGGTTAAGGTGTGGGATTGGCACTTGGAAGATTAGGGTTCAATTTCTGACTCTCCCATGGATTCACTGGGACCTTGGTCAAGTCCTGTGCGTGTGTTCCCTGTCTCAATAGTGTAGCAAGGGTGTCCAGCACCTGGGGGCCAAGCCCACGTTTGTGCTCCCCTGAGTGCCCCACACCTTACAGATCTGTGCCTGGGGGCTTGCCCGCCCCCCCCACAGCCCCTTCCTCTCACTACATCACTGCCCTGTATGCCTTCCTCTCTTTAGGCTGAAAGTTCTTCAGAGCAAGGACTGGTTCCTCCTGGGTGTTACAGCACCGAGGACATTGGGGCCCCACTGGGGACTCTCAGTGCTTCCTTGGTACTAACGGTGGGCACCCAGCCAGTCTGGCCAGCCCCCCCAGACAGGAAGTGACTGTTAAAGAGCCTGCAGGGGCTGTTGGTGAGGGGTTATGGAACTGGCAGGTTCTCTTCTAGTCTGCTTGGAAGGGCTGGCCCTGTCAGCCAACAGGGAGCAGCACAGAGCGGCTAACAGCTGCTGGAGGTGGCACACGTGTTCACTGTGTTTCCCTATGTTGAAAGAGCTGCCCGCTCCATAGCAGAGGTGTGTCCTATTAACATTCAGCAAATGCCCTGAGGTGGGAATTCTGTTGGTTGCAGGGGATGGGATTGGTACTGTGAATGGGTTGGCCCCCTCGCTGCTTGGGTCCATGTGATCTCCCAGCAGCCAGGCCTTGTTGAATTGGGGCTGCCTGTGAAGATGTTGTAGGTGGTTTGGCAGGCTATGGCTGATGTATTTTGTTTTCTTCTCACCTCAGGCCTCCCACAGCCTCTGCTGGAGCTTTATGACTCTCCTGTTTACAAAACTGTTTTAGAAAGGATGCAGGGCTTCTTCTGTACCCTGTATGACAACTGGTAAGGCCTCCCACGTGCAGCTGCTGATTAGCTGTAACCTGGAGTAGCCCGTGCTGGGGAGGGGGCTCACACCATGACAAGGTAGCAGATACAGCTATCTGTGTACATTTACTATGGATTTTCTAATAACCAAGCGACTGCGAGCAGTGCTCAACTACAGAAGGCTCCTGTAACCCACCAAATGTAACTAAAGCATGGCTGCCAGATGAACTTCTGACTGGTGGGTCTCCTAATCATTCTTCCACTGTCAGTTAGTAGTTTGCTGCCTGATGCCTATTTTGAGGCTAGTAACATCAGCACTTGGCAATGCTTGGTGCTCCAGGGATGGGCCCTCTTCAGGTTCTGGAGAGAGGAACCCCTCCATGAAACTTCCTCACAAGGCGACATGCATCTCTGGAGTGGAGCACTTCTGGCCTTTGCTGCCATGAGGGTGTCACTTCTCTTGTGTAGTGTAGTTCATTTATACCTGCCTTTTTGTTGCAGTTTCCACATCTTGGGAAATGCCGGCCCATCAATGCAGCAAGACTTCTATACTGTTGAAGGCCTAGCTAGCCAGTTCCTCAACTCAGCCTTTGTTAACCTCAACAATATTCCTGACTACAGGCTGCGCCCCATGCTTCGTATCCTTTGGCTGCAGCTGAAGCCAGCCCAGGAACTATGACAGAGCCTGGAAGATGGCTCCTTTTCCGGACTGGCTTCCTAGCCTCTCCTCTCTAAGGCTGAGCCAGAGGGGAGAGTAGGGAAAGCAGATCTAATTAAAAGAAGCCTGCCTTCCTTACATGGGCTAGGGCTGCGCCCCTCTGTTAAGGGGAGTGTAAGCCAGGTGCACATGGAAATGCACTGTAAAGTTGCTGCAGTGCGCCAGCACAGCTTACAGGGAACATTGGTTGGCACCAGTTGTTCCCCCTTCTGGGCAGTTTCAGCTGAACAGCTGAGGAGATTTACCTCCTTCACACTCTAAAAGTGGGAAGGTGAGCTAGAGAAGCCAGCCATGCTCTTTCTGTGGTTCCTGCTCTGGCTTCAAATGCTGGCACTGGTCCAAACTCTAACGTTACTCTGCTGTTCTGTCTCCGGTGAGAAGGACTCACTGGTTGTCAGTGTCTTTCAGCCAAGGAGCAGAATCCACAGGGCTCTTCCACAGAGGCGATGGAGCGCTACATGCTGGGACTGCAGCCTCCATGCTGTGGAGTAGTCAGTCGTATTGGTGCACGCTAGCTCTCTAGCATGAAACTTCTGTGCTGTGTAACTTCCTCAACCAACCCATGCAGGAGTGTTTGTGAAGCCTTTGGTTCTCTCCTGCCCTGTGGAACACTATGAAATCCTCCTGTGTCCTATGCTTGGACCGCTTTTCACTTATCTACATGTGGTAAGAAACAGCTGTTTCAGCATCTCTTGGTGCCACTGGCTGCTGTGACAGCTCAGGGCTCCTGTGTCAGAGTAGAGACATCCCTCCACCCTCAACCTCAGCTGGGCGCCAGAACCCAGTTACACAGGGAGCAGAGCCAAGAAATTTGATTTTGGCCACTTCAGGGTGTAGAGTAGGGGTCTCAAACTCAAATTACCACAACAGCCGTGTGAGAACTAGTACATTAGTCCGAGGGCCACGCTACTGAAACCTTTTCATACAATGATATTGATAATGGTAGTGCCATTGTGGGCCGCAGGAAATAACTTTAGGAGCTGCAAGTTTGAGACCCCTGGCATAGTCTTGATTGCAGGCATCATCTGTCTGGTTGCACCCCCTGTAGTCTTCAGCCATTTGAATCTCTTCAGCCTTTTTGGCCTTGGGCAATGCTGAATCTGCACTCTCTCCTCCCAGCTTTCCAATTCCTAGAGCAAGCTCAGCTACACTAGCTTCCCAGCCATCATTAGAACAGTGGTTCTCAAACAGTAGGTCATCCCCCAGGTGGGGTTGTTCCATCAGCCAACAGGATTGTAGTAATCCCTCATGTACATTCCATGCAAGGTCACGCTGTGATGAGTGTGCCATTCTTCATCCTGCCTGGGGCCATGGGAAGCAATACATCCACAGATGGGTTCACATGGGGAAGGAGTTTTTGCTGGGCTCCTGCCCTGTTCTGAGTGGGGCTTGGGGAGAGGTAGATTTGTGGCTCCTTTGAATCACAAAAGATTGCTCACAAAGCCCTATGATGTGGCAAGAGTCCTGCCCAGTTGCCCTGCAGTCTGATAGTCCTGTCTACAGCAGGAGTTTCAAACTCAATCACCACGAGGGCCGCATGAGGACTTAGTATGGTAGCCCAAGGGTTACACCACTGAAACCTTTTCATACAACAATATTGCAAATATTGATAAGGATAAGAGTCATTGCAGGCTGCAGGAAATAACTTTAGGGGCCACAGGTGGCCCTTGGGCCTCAAGTTTGAAACTCCTTGTTTATAGCTTTTCTGGGACGGCCCATTGAGGTTATTGAATCCTGTCTGGTATTTTGCAGAGGCTGTCCCAGAAATGGGAGATCATCAGCCAGCGGAGCCTACTTTGGTAAGGGACACGGGCTGGAAGGGAAGGCAACGGGTGGGAGCCACATTTTGGGAATCTCATTTGGCCTTTTGCCTCCAGCTGGCAGCACTGGGCAAGGGAATAACCAGTAGCAACATCTATGAGCTCCAGAGAGTGTCATGTCCAGCCCTCCTGATTGGGGATGAGGTGGAGAAGACCAACACCCTCCCCCTGTTGCTGCTGGGCCTTGGGCTAGGCTCTGTAGCTTCCTGAGCTGGTGAGCAGCTCTCTGAGAAGCGACTTCTCTCCATGCTTGCAGAGCTATGAGGGAAGACACTCAGGAAAGGGAGATCCCACTGCCTTGATGTTGAGTCTCCAGTGGGGTCCAGGAGGATGACTTACTCAGTTCCACAGTGTCTCCTGTCCTCACTGTGGGAGCAAAGGTCTCCATTATCCTTTGGTCATGAGAGGAGTTTCTGTCCCCTCTGCTTCCCATTTCTGTTAATCATGTTAGAAATTTGGCCAGCTGGGTCATTCATTCCATGTATGATGTCTCCCCGGTCCCACATGCTCCCCTAAATGACCCCTCACCCTATTTTTTATCAGTGAGGAGGACACGGCGGACGACAACCCTGAGTCCCAGGAGATGCTGGAGGAGCAGCTGGTCAGGCTGTTGACCCGGGAAGTCATGGATCTTATCAGTAAGTGAAAGATGCTGGTTGCAGGCAGTCACATTGGGGGTGGGGGGCAGCCAGCCAGCGCTGGGCAGGAACAGAGGCATTGCCAGACTGCATCATACCTATGGTGTAGTGGCCACCAGCGGAAGGCAGACAAGGGGTAAGCTGCAGCCATGAAGGTCTCATCTGATACCTACTAGAGATCTGTTTACACCCTGAAATAGGAGGTTTTATCTTCCATCCATTATGTTTTTCTGTTAGCACTGTCAGAACTCTGGAAGTTCTTTCTATCCATGTAGAAATGCAGGCTTTCTTTGAAGCTCGTTTAATCTTGTTTGGTGTCTGATGAGTTGCATGTGAGGGGTTTCCTTGTGTGGGGGGGTTGGGGTGTTAGCCTGAGTGCATTGGCCATATCATCCTTTTGCTGCTAGTGATCACATCACTTCTTCCCACCCCCCTCCGAAGAGCATCTTTTCCCAAGAACATCTCTTTCTCCTTCCTTTGCACTCCCCTTTATTTGTTGCCAGGCTTTCCCCTACCCCAGGGCAGCTTTGAGCCCAGAGTTTGGGGCAGTTTATTTCCACATAAGAATTACCAGATGTGCAATAGCTCGATCTTGTGATTCGTTTCCTAATTCATCTCACCCCTTCGGTTGCTGCTCCCAGAAGGGACCCTGACACTGAATAAACTTGGTCCAGTGTCCTCCACTGCTCAGGATTTCTGAGACAGCTGTTGTCTCCGTGAAGCCCACTCTCCAAGTCTAACAGTACAGCAGATTTGAAGGGAAGATGCCATGACCAAGACACTTGAATCTTCCCCCACTTAGCCCAGTCTTTGGGCCTCGCTTCCCCACCTTAACATCGCATTTGGCTTTCCTCGGCCATTGTGCAGGGAACAAAGTTTTGGGAGGGCTGGGGGAGAAAACAGCAGTGAGGGCCCATGGAAGGAAGCGGGCACTGTGCTGCTATGTCCCCCGCCCTCCTGACTTGCACTTACTTGTCTTTGCAGCTGTTTGCTGTGTTTCAAAGAAAGGCGCTGCTGAGCAGAACAGCTCTGCTACTACAGATGCAGATGGTGAGTTAGCTGTCCTGCTCTGTCACTCACCCTTGCTGTGCATGCAGGTAGGCCCTTCCCGTCTTTAGGCTGGCCTTTCAGAGACTCTGACTCTAACCCGAGGTTCTGTGCTGAGTCTGAGCAGGGTCTCCAGCCCCATCCCTGACAGAGCTCCTCTTTAAGGCTCAGGAACCCCAATCCTAGCCTCATGAGTCAGCTCTCCCATGCTGAAGTCACAGGTAGCTCTGCAGGAACCCAGGCAACAGGGAGCTGTGAGTCTGTTGTGTGGTGCTGATGTTCCTCATCCCTGTTCCCTCTCAGCTGGCTCTTCCCTTTAAGATAGAAGATGCCTTTTCCACTCAGCATATGAAGCAAGCAACCTCCTCCTAATAGGGGTGTTCCAGCTTCATTGCATGAATGGGGCAGTGGGAGTTGACCTCTATGTGATGAGCTGTGGTGTCCACTGAGAGAGGCCTCCATCCTAGCTGGGTGACACTCACTCACGGAGGCTAGCTTTGAGGTGTTTCTCTGGTGGGTTGAGGTGTCCTCCGCACAGTGTCAACTCACTCTAGTTCTAGAGCAGGAGTGGCCAAAATTATGGAACTCAAGAGCCACACAAGTTGATTATTAAACCTTCAAGAGCCACAATGAAACATATGCTTTTATCTACTCCAAAATTACTAAAGAACAGAAAATATTCACACGACCTTCGCTATGGGCTGGTTGCACCAAGTACAGTACTAGATTTATATCTCCAATAGCGTGCCAGTGAGAGTTTTTAAATAGCATGAATCTCATTGGCTGGTTTCAGCAGACAAGAGCAAAGAAGTCTGATCAAGAATGCCATAAAATTTCCAATAGAAACTCCTGCTTCTATTTGCACGACTTTTTCATGACACTGCCCTGTATTGAGACTCGGCATCTATTCATCTTTTAGAAATGTTATGGTATTCACATCTGATAAACAGTTTTGATTAGGAGTGAAAAAATATTAATTGAAAACAAAGCCTGGCAGATGTTTGCACTTGGGAAATCAATTTAAATCAATTCAAGAAATTAATTTGCTGATGTTCTTCCGTGAGCCGCACTTTTTCATTCAAGAGCTGCATGCAGCTCCCAAGCCACAGTTTGACCACGCCTGTTCTAGAGTTAGCCTTGCTGTGAAACCCTGCCCAAGGGAAGGAGGTGTTCATACACCTGCTTTCTCCTCTCTTTGTAGATGATGAGATGATGTTCACAGAGGTGACTGCACCTTGCAATGCAGAGCTCTCAGAGCTGGGCAAGTGTTTGATGAAGCAAGAGGTAAGGGAGTGAAGACACTGGTGGCTCAAACCACATTCCCTAGCCTTTCTCATAGTTTTCTATAGTCTGCTTGCATTCCCAGTGCATGTCTCTAGTCTCCGTCTATCCCTGGAAGCAAAAAGCACTGTAACAGAGGCAAAATCTCTTTGAAGGCCCCCAACAGTCATTCTGGATGGATGGTCCATGTTTTCCTGTAGTGTTGCCTGCCTGGGTCTGCCCCCTTTCCTGGGACTTCCCTTTTCGGAACAATCACTTGCAGCAGCTGATTTTTCTGTACCATCTTCCCAAGTTAGCAGTTTTTGCTCAGATCAGAGAGGAGGTGGGGGTTCTGGGAAGTCTGCTCTGAGCCACTGGCACAGTCCACTTCCTCATCATCCCCACACACTCCTCATTAATGCTCCACAATTTTTGCACCAGTTCCAAAGCAGCAGCAGATGTGAGCTCTTGGAGTGCTCCCACAGGCTCACAAGTGCCTGCTACCTTGCTTCAGCAGACACTGACAGATAGGAGCAGGCTGCCCAGGTACATGTTGAGCCTTGCTAACGCAGTGTGGAATGGAGTGCTGCGTGGGAGAATAGGCAGAGACCTCAGAATACTTATTGCATTTCATGGGAGCATTAAGTAGAGCACCTCTTTTGGGAAGATCTCTTGTCGGTGTTCCTGTGAACACCCCCTATTTGGGAACAGATCCTTTTACCCAGCCTGGGAAAGTGTTTCCACTGACTGGGTCTTTCCCCCTCCAGGATGTCTGCACTGCTCTGCTAATCACTGCCTACAGATCCCTTTCCTGGAAGGATACACTGTCCTGCCAAAGAACCACCACTCAGCTTTGCTGGCCATTGCTCAGACAGGTATTTTCCCTGGAGGGGCAGAAATACAGGGTCTGGGTACTGGTGAGAATCAGGGTGGTACTCCTCCCTTCCCTGCCACTTGCCCCATAACCTTTATAGACCATCTCCATCTTTGGTCTGGATGTTTCCTCCCCCTGGGTCATCTGTAGCAGGCCAGCTTGTTTCAGCATCTTGGTTCCAAATTGCTGCTGTTTCTCTTCTAGGTGCTCCCAGGGAACCTGCTCCCTGATGCGGTGACTTGGTTCTTCACCAGCGTGTTAAAAGGGTTACAGATACATGGACAGCATGATGGCTGCATGGCAGCTCTCGTCCACCTGGCCTTCCAGATCTATGAGGCTTTGGTAAGGAGCTGTGGGGGAAAAGGAGGGGAATCTATGGTGCTGGGTTTGATAGATCGTAATGAATGAACTAGATCCCAAGCTGAAAGAAGATGGGGAGGAGGTAGCACCCCTCATTTCTTCACTGTCACCAGTTCTCTGGTAGAACACCTTCAAATTAGCCTTTTCCCTTCTCCCATAGCGCCCGCGCTACACTGAGCTGAAGGCGGTGATGGAGCAGGTCCCAGAAATCCAGAAAGAATCCTTGGAGCAGTTTGACTCCAAACTTCTTAACCCAAATCTGCTAAAGGCATCAGAAAAGCGCCGGAAGGACAACTTCAAACGCCTCATTGCAGGCTGCATTGGGGTAGGCAACCGCGGAGCCCATTGTTTCCCTGTCCAACTCTCCGGTGGTGCTGGCAAGTTGTTAAAGCTCATCCTTTCATAGCGTTTGTACTGCTGCTGGTTCTTGTCAGCTGTGGTCTGGGTGAGATGGTAACTGAGCTCAGGGCACCATGGGGGACCTCCTAGCTGGGACTGCTGACGCTTGCCTTATGGGGCTTTTCTAGAGAAGTGTAAGCACCCCTGGGTAGGGCCCACAGGTGGGAACAAAGCTTTAAGCAGGACAGTGTCACTGAGGTAAGAGGTAATAGATTATAGATCGTATGGTCACAAGTCAGGACCCAATTGTGCCAGTGTACTCCAGGGTACTTTCTGGATACAGAGAAGATGGGGGCCAAGAACCAAGAGCTTGGAGCGAAGCATGGCAGCTGAGCTGCCAGTTGGCTGTCCTCCAGCCAGAAAGACTTGGGTGACTCTGGGATGGTTTGGCTGAGCGGGCCTGCAGGTGCAGTGACTAACCAAGGCATGTCCCTCTGTCTCCTGTAGAAGCCTCTGGGCGAGCAGTTCCGCAAAGAGGTTCACATCCGGAACCTCCCATCTCTCTTCAAAAAAGTGAAGCCATCACTGGAGACAGATGTACTGGAGAACAATGAGGATGGAGAAAGCCTTACTGCACTCTTTGAGCCCTGAGCCTGGGACACCTCAACCACCCCCACTTCCTGTTTTCTGTCTCCCCTTGTAATAACCACGTAAGATTCCTCTTCTCACTCCTCCATGAACATTTGCCTAAGCAACACCCCTTCTGGGTCTCATCCCCATACTCTTCTGTTATGGGGATGCTACCTGAGTTTGGACTTGATCCAGCCTGTCAAGCTTTCCCTGATTTTCCCCTGTCGGATTTACAGCTTTAGAGCTCAGCTTGCCTGCAAGACGAGAGCTGAGCACATTGACTCCACCAGGTAGAGCCTAGTCATTTTGCAGCCTTGGGTCAATTGAGTCTCACTTGCTTCTGGGCTAGTCCCTCAGGACTTAAGTTTCCTGGGAGATGTGGTATGGTGTCCCAGCTGAATACAGCACTTGCAGCTACACTCTGGAGGGAGGGAGCCAAGCTTCACCTGGGACACTTCACACTCCTGTTGTGTCCACTGCTAGCTGTCCCCCTCTGGCATC
This sequence comes from Podocnemis expansa, assembly GCA_007922195.1. Taxonomy (NCBI): domain Eukaryota; kingdom Metazoa; phylum Chordata; order Testudines; family Podocnemididae; genus Podocnemis; species Podocnemis expansa. The sequence continues at coordinate 6,989,220 of ML681972.1, forward strand.
ACCTCCAGTGAGACAACAGCAGAGGGTTTGTTCTCTGGTCACTCTTTTTTCCTCTTGGACTACTTGAAAGCCCTAGTTTTCTATACTGTGATTGGTCTCCTGGTTGGAGGCTGCATGCCTGGGAGTGTTACAGTGCCCTAGAATCTCCTTGGAGTCAGTGCTCTTGAGCTGTTTTAAAAATACCATTCCTTTCTGGAAGGAGACAGATGTCATCATTGTACAGGTGCTCAATATAGCTCTTATTCCACAAGGAACCAGATGGAAAACTGGCTTGTGCCAGTTTCTGTCAAAAGCTCCTCAGGACTCGGGCAGGAATGTTATTTGTCATTGTCTGTGATTGGAATATGACAGGTGCAGGAGATGGAAAATCTAGACCAGTCTGCCAAGCACCTGTAAACTCTAAAGGGGAATGAGCCCACAATTTTGTGCGTGGATGATAGTGGGCCTGCAATCTGCTTTAGAGAGATGCAGTGTCCAGCATCCACCTTTCCTGAAATCTTGATATCCAGTGGCCAGGTTAAAGACGATGGGGCTAAATTCCTGATCTTCTGTTTTAGCAAAACAAGAAAATGGGGACTGAGATTTGTACCTTTCTGTGCCATAGTCTGGTGGCAGAGTGGGTGGTTTAGAATGTTACTCATCAGAGGATCAGGAATAGGGCTCTGTAATACAAATTATGACAGGGGAAGGTCTTTTTATCCAAAACCAGCTTTTATAGTATTGCCAATCCTGGGGACTACAGAAGAACAGGTAAATGAAGCCAATGAGAAGTGTATTGGCTAGGCTGGGGCCTGAAAAAAGGGGCAAAAGAAAGGCTTAGTAGAATGGGGCAGGAGAGAACAGCAGGCCTTGAGAACACAGTGTGACCATCACTGTGGCCTAAGCCCATGCATCTTACTGCCCTCAGTTCACAGTCCCTTCCAGTCTTTGCCTCATCATCTTTTTACTTACTCCAGAGCTGAACTGGCTCCTGGTCCCAGCAGAGGCTGGTTGTATTTATTGTGTTGTGGTATTTTTAACATGGTGACTTCATGCTAGAAACAAAGATTTTTTTTAATGGTTTTTAGAGCCACCTTTTGTAGGATTATTAAATGCAAGAAGCTGTCTTTGAATCAGTTATTAAACCTCAATGTCAGTAAAGGTATTTGTTTCATACATCTGGTATCATGTCTGCCTTTGTTCTGTGGTGTTTTTATCCAACTGAAATGGGGTCTTCTTTATTAGGTATTTCTCTCAACCCCCATCTTACTCAAGTGGCAAAAGTCACTCTCAGCACTGAGGTTTAATGTGCTCTGTCTGTCTTGAATTAGACTCTGCCAGGTGCTACATCGGTATGAAGGTCAACTCAGAAATTAAAGGATGTATTCACAGTTTCTAATTAAGGGGAAGGCACGCATGACCTTTCCAGGCCTACTGTTGAAGTCAACTAAGAAAAGCAAAGCTAAGGTAGCACTTAAACAAAACAAGGGCTCTCTCAAAACCCCTTCAACCTGAACTCTGCATCCTTTGACATACAAGTATGTCATCATCGTCTTGAAGCAAAGTAGTGTCTCAGATGGCTAGATACTACTGGTGTCTTTGGAAGTGCCTCCCTCATGGTGAGCTGTGAAAGCTAATTCCCATTGCATAAGGTTGACTCTACTTTGTGACCTGCATGAGGTCAGATTATATGATTGAAGTAATTCCTGCTGCCCCTATAGGCTATTAAAGTTGAAGTGAAAATAAGGCAGTGAAGAAGAATGAGGCACACTGCTATGACTAACAGTAGGAATTTCTTTTTAAAAACTTTGCTGTTAAAGAGCTATCGCCTGTACTTGTGTATGTTAATCAGACTAGTAAAGTGGGAGTGGGCTGCCCCCCTATACATTGGTTTACATGGAATGCAATATGCTCTCCTTAGTTATGCACTGTTTTACTGATATAAATGAATGCATCTTGCAGGCAGCTGCTTTTGCGCTAGTTTTGCAGTTGGGAGATTCTCATTAAATGTCTTTATTTACTGGCTGAGGGATAGAGTTACAGTGTGATGGTTATTTGAGTCAGGGCCTTGTTTGAATGCTGCTCCCTATCTTACCTTTCAAGGTTTAGTAAAATTATGTGTAAAATGCTAAAATCAGACTCTCATCTTCTATACTTTGCCTAGGATTTCCCTCAGTTTAACACACTTGAACTAGGCCTGAAGAGCAGAAGATTATGGGAGAGATGAGCCTTATCTCTCTTCCTGAGGTCAGGCTGAAACCTGCCTCATCCTTGCTCCCTTCTAAGAATGAAGGGGCCACTTTGTTTGATACACAGACAGCTGATAGCAAAATAATTCTGTGGAAAGTCTTCTAAAAACCTGAACTATACTTTGGAGTCTGTCTGCCTGCAGAGGGCTAGACTCAGAGCCTTCTTTTAAAGTGGACATGTGGGACTCTAGCTGTCATCACAGCCCTGTATTAAGTTCCTAATGTGACAGCACATTACAATTTTTAAAGTAAATGGCTGAAATTAAATTTTAATCACCTCAAGGTTTCCTCCTAGAAGGGGAAAAATGGAGCAGCCTTGTTTTTAGGGCACGAGGATAATGATATTCCTTTATTTTTAGTCACACACTAGAGCCCATGAATAGTGATAGATAGTTGTAATCTAAAAAGCTGCTTGTGTACTGTGACCCTTACCTGAACGTTACACTTGCCATCTTACTAGGTTCAGCAGTTGCGACAAAATTTGTAGCCATGCAGCTCACGGTGCATGGGACTCCACAAGAACTTCAAAAACTTTCTGCAGCTATTCTCATTTGAGGCTGAGATAATTAACAATGAAAATTCAGTTCAGTTTTTTACTCGTCCAGCTTTGCTAACCTGGCTGCCATTTAGAGCACACACTCCTGTATAAGCAGTATGGCTTCATCTTTCAGAGGGGACTTCCATCTCTTAAGGGGTGTTTAACATCTCTTCCCCACCTGCTTGCAGTCCTATTTCAAACTTGCACGTGGTACAAGGAACACACTGTGGGTGGTCCTAAAGCTTAAGAACATAGAAGGTTCCCCTCCTCTTCACACAGGCTTGTAGGCTGGAAATACCACCTGCAGCATCAGTTTCTGCTTCTTACACAAACTACTCAGTCCATGTGATTGGAATCCAGCTCATCCAAGAACCGTTGACATTTTCCTATCAGTACCTTGATAGCTTCATTCACCAGCACATCTGGGGGCAGGACACCCGTTGACTCCACTGAGACTAGAGAAATGAAAAAGACCACATCAGCTCCACATGTTCATGACTCAGATAATGGAGTGGTGGGGTGTGTGTTAAATACACAACTCGGGGGAATACTTGACTAGGTGGTAGTACTGCTGAAAGAGATTTGGGGTTAAAGTGGATCACCAATTGATTTAGGAGTTGGAAAAAAAGACATTTGGCACTTAACAAGGAATCACCTTGGCAAAGGCAATAACTATCCCATTCTATCTGGCCCTGGTAAGGCCTCAACTGGACTACTGTATCAGATTCTGGGCACCACACTGAGAAAGATGTGGACAAAATGGAGAGTTGAGAGAAGCAAAGATTCTGAAACCTGACCTATGAGGAAAGACTAAAAAAAACCCCATATAGCCTTAAGGAAAAGGGTAGATAAGCTCTGGAATAGGCTTTTAAGAGAGGCCGTGGAATCCCCAGCAGTGTTTAAGAACAGGCTAACCGAACACCTGTCAGGGACAGTCCAACTTTCCTTGGTCCTGCCTCTGTGAAGGAGGCTGGACCAGCATTGTGAGCAACAGGTCAAGTATTGCAAGGTTTAGTACAGAGGCTAGGATATGTGGATGCCTTCTGCTTCAAAGTCACAGCAACCAAGCAACATGAATGTATGAAAGGGCTGGGCTTCTGCAGGTGACAAAGAGGCTTAGGGTAGTGCAGTGACAAGGTTCTACAGCAGAAAAGGATTACGTACAAATGTAGTGATCTCGCACTCGGGCCAGGCGCACAAGGTTTTTCAAATCCTCGTGACGAAAGATCTCCCGACTGAACGTGTCCATCCGAGCATTGGCCACTTTTGCCACCTTCTTCCCTGCAAGAGATAAGGCTAAATACTCTCCCTGCTCCATGTTACCGGACCAGTGATCTCCTTCCAGCCAGCACAGCACTCAACACATGGAGTTCTCTCCTCCCAGAAAAGATATTCAAGTCCTGCACAAGAAACTGCCTTCCTCCCAACACAACTTTCTGCAGGGTATAAGCCTGAATCAGCAGTTAACATGCATCTTGTCCGGTGTTAGGGACAGATCCACCTAAGGTTTCAAGACTGCTGGGAATGGTAAACTCACAGCCCACAATTACAACAAAGCATTGTGGACAACAGAGCAGTACCTGAAGCTGTAGAGAACAACAAAGCTAAGTAAACAGGCATATCCCATCCTTGCATCTCAGAAAAGACTGGGGCACCTCAACCTCACCGCACATTTTACACAGGATAAGCCCATTCATCAGGGGAACCCAAGCCAAGCCCAGAAGAGAGTTTCAGGATCAAAGACCATTGTACAAACAGCCCATTCCTCCAATGTCTGGCTCTAGACTGTACTCAATCTCATCTGTGCAAATGCTGAGCTGCTGTGATAGAAGAGGAAGGTACCTTTGATGTTTTGGATCTCAATGACTCCAGGGGAGAAGCACTTCTGCAGCGTCTCAGCTGCCTCACCCTCAATGGGCTGCAGTAGAGTGATGTCAGGCAGTAATCGGTAACTAGCTGTGGCCACTGGAGAAAACTTGGCATGATCTTTCCCTGACAGAAAAGAGTTAAGAAGGCAGGGGCACCAGTAAATCTGTCTGAGTCGCTGCTAGATCCCCCAGGGGCTGCCATTACCATGGTGCTTCTGAGCCCAGTGGAACCCAGGCAGGGCCTTCATAATGATACTCAATGGTGACAAGGCATCATAACCCAGTCCAAGGCTGCACTGATGCTTGTGCGGTCAGGATGGAAGCCTGAATTAGATGCTAGTAACATGGGACTCATCCTAAAACTGCCTTGGACTTCAGTAAGGATGAGAAACACCCACCCCCTTCAGAGTGCCCACTAATGGCCATTATACATGCTCAAGCTCTGAAGTGCTGCTTAATGCCTGCAATTTGATAGAAATAAAACATAGCCAAGCCGCACTCATGGTCCCACAGCTCGGGAGGAATCCCTATAGCCCCAAGCAGCCCATGCACACCATTCCCACCTGCGGGACTGATGCTTTCCACCTCACTCCCACCATGCACCCTTGGCTCACCTATGCCCTTGACACAGTGCATGAGCACATCAATTTCCTGGCCAGGCCGCAATTGGGCAATAAGAATGTCGTCATGAACAGGCCGTAAACCTGCATCTGGAAACAGGTCTGCTTGATTTCCCAGAGGCACCCATGTCATGTGTTTGCTGTACACTGTGGAGAGACATGTGTTAAATAAAACTTCCAAAAAAAAAAAAAAAAAAAAAAAACAAGACTTGAGTGCATCAGCAAGGCTAATTCTTCACTATGTATTACAGAATCTTTTATTATATTAGTAACATGTTTACCTTTGCATATATTAGGGAGGGCAGTAACAAAATCTGGCAGCTTCTTATTGGCACAGATTATAATTTCTCCTTTTATGGTGACAAGGACAAGATATGTTTTGCAAGAGACAGACAAGCAGTTCGGACTGGTTAGAGCCGACCTTCAAGGTCTATGGCAGGCAGATAGACATAAGCAGCTACTGTCTTATCAGGGGTCCTCAGCTGCTTCAGACACACAATCTGCAGCTACATGTATCAGGGCCCCTGGCTGCAATGTTTTACACATGCAACAGGCATCAGGGCCAAGCTGCCTCAGCACCCAGGGAAGTCAGCCAACATTTATATCAGGCAGATGATCCGAGGGGGAGAGAGCAAAACCAGCTGTGAGGATGGGACCTTGCAAACAGGAAGTTTAACAGAGGGAAGGGATTAGTTTTCTTCACATCGGGGTGGGACAGGAAAGGGGAAGAGAAGAGTGCTCTTTCTGGTTGAGGAGAAGCTCACTGGGATCAACACAGTCACTACCCAGTTGGGGGAGGGGAGAGTTTACCTCCCGGGCTGGAGTTTTTACCTTTGTGATTAATGTAGAGTTCATTGGGATCAGATGACTCCTTTGCTGCACGAGGGTTCCGGCTGCACTTGATTTTCAGCTGGAATTGCAGTGTGTCAATTTCTGTGCCTTCCTCATCACCTAGAAAAGGATGGAGAAAATAAAACAAGTCCTAGCTTCCATCACCTCCCCACTGACCACATTCCCATTCCTCGCTGAAACCACAAGCTTTCTCAGTCTATCAGTGGTTTCTCTCTGGAGCAGCCTCCAATATTTCCATCACAAGATCCCCTGCCCAGACTCTCACCTTGGTTCCTATATTCAAAGAGACGAGGGTCAGCTCGGATAGGGATCAGGCCCAAGCGATGAGCCAAAATCTCATCCTGCACAATGGATGTGTTGTTGTACACAAACACCTTCTCTACAGCCATCGTTGGCACCTGAAGGAGATGACAAAGCACATCAGACAAACAGTACCCCAGTCATGCACTATATACTAAGCATCATTCCCTAGATCCAGCCAGCTTTTTCTTCCGCTACCACCACCCTTTTAGGAGTTTGACTGACTCTTGCTCTTCACTGATGACAAAATCCAAGAAGGGATCTGGACCAGGATCCTGTAAATTCTATTTGCTGGTTCCTCTCAAGAGCTGCATTCTGCAGCTGTCACTCAAGTGTCACCATTGACTTTAATAGGCTTTGTATTATGCCACAGGAATCCTATACCAGGGGCACAGATCTGTGTAAAAGATCCCGGAGAGTTGTTTAAGGCTAAAGCCGCAGAACTACATTTGCCATCCCAGAAAAATAACAGCGCCTCTCTTTAGTGCTGGTGGTCTCTTACACACCGCCAAAGCTCTCTGATTAATAGAAGAACAGGCTGCTTCCATCTCAGGAGCAAAAACTATGCTACCTAGGGTGCATTGGGAGCTCTGAAATCCGTGGAGACGCATCAAACTGCACTTCAAGCCTACTCTATAGCCCACTGTGTCTGGTACATCTGTCTTCTCTATAGCCCCACTCACAACCTGGCCTTTCCGAAGAGCTGGGTCTCACTGCCCCCGCCACGCCTAGAAAGTGACATCCCAGCTGGCTTCTCTTGAAATTTCTTTACCAGCCAACCCCAGGCATCTTCCAGGGAAAGGAGGAGCTGGTTGGGACGCATTTTTTGGTCCATCCCAAAACAATTGAACAATAGCCTGCATTAGCAACGTGAGAAAGAGGCGTGACGGGATCGCACGGTGCCGGCGGCCGGCTCAGGCCACCCTGGCGAAGAGGACGGGGGCCACACCTCAGCGAGCAGGATGCGACGGAAGGCGTTGGCGATGGCGGCATCGATCCCCACCATGTCGAACTCCAGCGTGTTCTCCTCCATGCGGATCACGTCCACCCGGAAATTCTGCCAGCCAGAAAAGAGGAAAAGTCACCGGGGGTCACCAGCTCCCGGGGCCCGGCTCGGCCTTGCTGGCTGCCGCCAGGGGCAGTGACTGGCCGACCGGGGGCCCTGACCCCACGCGGCAGGCCTAGGCCCGGGGCCTCACCTGCTCGAACTTGGCCTGGTCCCAGGCGTCGTCGTAGCCGGGGTAGTTGCCGGGGAAGTCCGTGGTGTGAACCTGCAGCGAAGCAAAGACCTGGAGCTGGGCGGAAGCGGGGCCCCTCGTGCCCCCAACCGCCGCGCGCGCGCGAACCGTTGCACGGCCCCCGCCCCCACTTACATTGCGGACCCCGAACTCCCCCAGCACCACCCGGCTCCGCATCTCCTCCACGCCGCCGCACGCCGCCATCTTCCTCACACGCGCAGGCGCAATAGCCCCGCCCCGTCACGTGATATAAGCTTCCCCTGTCCCCGCCGCCCTATTGGGTGTGGCGCCGTCCCGGGAAACGCCCACCGCGCGTGCGCGTGGGGGCTACAGGACGGGCTCTCTGTCTGCCGCGGCGGCGCTGGGCGAGACGCTTTTCCCAGCGGGCCCCGCGCCTGCGGCTCGCGTCTTTCCTGCCACCACCAAGATGGCGCCGCGGCTGGGCCGCTGCTGCCAAGTCTCGCGAGAGCGGAGGCGCTTCCACGTCCCCGGGCTGAGGTACCGGGGCGGCTGACGTCCGTCTGCTCTAGGCGCGGCGCGGGCCGCTGCCGCCAGCCCGGGGGATGATGTCCGGGCCCGGGGCGGCGGCGGGCGGCGGCAGGAGCGGGGCCGCGGCGGAGTGGGGCGGCTTCGAGGACAACATGCAGGTGGGGGCCGCGGGGAGCCGGCCGGGCCGGGCCGGGCCGGGCCGGGGTGGGGGGGTCCGGGGCTCCGAGCCTGATTGTCTGCCCCGGTCGCAGGGAGGCGGCTCGGCCGTGATCGACATGGAGAACATGGACGACACCTCCGGCTCCAGCTTCGAGGACATGGGCGAGATGCACCAGCGCATGAAGGAGGAGGAGGAGGTGGAGGCGGAAGCTGCCGCCGCGGACGAGGAGGACGGGGAGTTTTTGGGCATGAAGGGGTTTAAGGGGCAGTTGGGCCGGCAAGTCGCTGACCAGGTGAGTGGGGCCGGCACTGGCCGTGTTACCTGCCCGGACCGCCAGGGGCTCCAGGTCTAGGGATTTCCCTAACACCCTCCCCCTCAATTTCCCAGCACCCCCCAGCTGTCAGCTGGTAACAGAGTTATGCCAAATTGGTGAGCGCCCCCCAAAGCTCCCCCTCCACCCTGCTAATTTCAAGTGCTGGGGAGCATACAGTAGATCAGTGGTTCCCAGCATTTTCTCTGCTGTGGCACACCTTGCTACCTTTAAATTAATTTGAGGCACACCACCATATAGTTTCCAAATTAACTCGTGAATATTCATGAGCCAATCTAAAGCTCTTTGAGTAGGTTTTCAAAAATTTTTGTGGCACACCTGCTCATACCTGATGGCACACCTCTGTGCCACAGCACATTGGTTGGGAAACATTGCAGTAGGTCACATCTCAGGGCCAGGTAGCCCTTTCCCAGCTGTCCTCCTTTCCTCCTCCTGGTGTAGCGCCCTGGCACTTTGGTCCTGGGCATCTGCACAGCACATTGCAAAGGGTGTATTCGTGTACAGTCTTCTGCAATTGCCCATTTCTCTCCCTCCCTAGATGTGGCAGGCAGGTAAGAGACAAGCCTCGAAGGCCTTCAATCTCTATGCCAACATTGATATTCTCAGACCCTACTTTGATGTGGAGCCCGTCCAGGTTCGGAACAGGTGAGCAAACTGGGCAGAGTGGCATGCAGGCATCTCACCCTCTCTGGGGCAGCCATATCCACTGCTGTTGCTTTGGAAGGGCTGCCCCATGATAACGGACCAGCGACGCAGACAATAAATACGTTTTTTGATCTCTGAAAGTGTCAGGATTCCTTGTTTGTTTTGCTGCACTAGACTGACACGGTGACCCCTTTAGAACAGGGGGACACAGTAGAGCTGCTACCTGAACAAGGCCAAGAAGCCAAAGTGAGGGCATCTTCCACTCTGTATTTCCTGGATAATGAAGGCTTGGATAGCTCCTAACTAGTCCACTTCTGCCAAGGGGCTTTCTATAGAGAGAGCAGCATTTGGAGATTCTCCTTTTACTTACCTATCATAATCCTAAAGGGTACAATACTTTCCGTAACTAAATTAGGTGCTGTTTCATTTGTAGCTTATTGGTGCCAGTCTAAGTGTAAGACAGGTTTTGTGGAACTAAGCCCAACAACTACTTTAGCCTTTCATTGTTGCTGATCTCACATCCTGTGTGCAGAAAGCTTCAGAGTCTTACCAAACCTCCAGCTGTCCCCCATAAAGTTTGTTTCCACAGTGGGAGGACTTCTTTCAGAAATCTGCTTGTGCCCAGGGGACTGGGATTGTGATAGTGATTTTTCTCTTCTCTAGGGCACTGTTTCCAGTCTGGTCCCTGGTTTCTGTGGGGACTGGCTGGCTCTGGTGAAGGTGAGAGGGAAAAGGATATAGATCCTTGCACTACTAGAGCACTTGTAGCAATTTGACCCCAGGTCAAGTGGTTACGCTGGCTCGGGAGATCAGGGAATGGAATGCAGCATCTCTTACTTTCCAGGTTTCTTGTTAACTTTTTCATTGCCTTCTACACCCCTGACATCTTCCCGTGCTTTTGTGTGGTGCAGATTGCTGGAGTCCATGATCCCCGTGAAGATGATTAATTTCCCCCAGGTGAGTTCCCTTTTGTTGCACCAAGCTCTGTATCCTGAATGAATGGGTTTCAGGGACATGCGGGCACTTACTCAGACATTAGGTATTTCTGTCACACTCATCGCCCTATCGATAGGCTGCACACCTTTGTTGAAGGGGCGTTTCAGCAGCTCTAACCGGTAACCATGGTACCATAAGGTTGGCCCTCTTAAGGTGGTGCTGTCCTTTATGCCAGTTTCAGAGCTGGCGTAATCACATAATGCCTACTCCCCTCCATCCCCAAGTCCGATGGTCTCCCTGGCTATCAGTTTGCTAAGTAATACACCTGCCAGCCAAGTACTGTGGGCACAGTGCTACAGAAAGCTCTTGCTCACTCTCACTAATTGTATGATAGCTGGCTGTGGCCTGGGAGCAGGGAACTCTGGGCTGTGATGCAGACTCCATATATCACCTTGTGTTTTGCCTTCATCCCTCCTCCCCTACCACTATAGAGTAAGGCTGCATCAATGAATTAGTTAAAGCCTTTTACCATATGAGTGCAAGCATCATTGGTTTTGTCTGTGTTGTGAGGGATAGTTATTGTATGGTGCCTCAAGCAAATTTCCTGCTTAATTCCTATTAAACCACATGCAACAAGTATGAGCCTAGAGCCTGGTCTGACTTCTCAGTCAATACCTCAGTCAGTAAGTTGAGCAAACCTTACTTATATGATTGGTTCTGCTTGGTTCATATTACCAGCCTTGGCTGTGATTGCTCAGGTCAATAGGTGACTGGAGTTTGAGCTAGGCCTGAGGCACTTGTGTGCAGCCTGTCACTGCTCTGGTGGTACTAACCGAACTCCTCCTTTCTCTGTCTCTCCATGCAGAAGATCGCAGGTGAGCTCTACGGCCCCCTCATGCTGGTCTTCACATTGGTGGCCATTCTGTTGCATGGAATGAAGACTTCAGACACCATCATTGTAAGGAAATATTTCAGTTTCAAGCCAGGTTTTGCATTGGGCTTTGTTACACAGTGTTTCTGTTTTGAGACCAACTTAGAAATGCCTTGGGGAAAGGGACCTTGGTGTGTGGTAGGCTCTATTTTTCTGGGGTTGGCAGGCTCAGAAGAACCTGCTGCTCTGCTGTCCAGGAGGCTGGCTGTAGGAATGAGCCTCCTGTTCTGGATGGTAGGTGTAGAGGTATGGTGCTGCTGGAGTTGGCCAGAGAGGCACTCTGGCAACTGAAATCCAGGGTGGGATGGCTCAGATCAAGAGGAGTTGCCCTAGCCAGGGAAAGGAGCGGAGTGTTGAGCTGGGGTTTGCCATGAGCAGCTAGAAAGTTGTGGGGTGAATTGTCCGTGCATTCTGGAGTGAGTGTGGATTTTGGGGGCCAGGATGTTGGGGTGAGCAGGAGTGTTGCTGCCCTGGGGAAGGACCTGGGGCACCAGCCCAGGCCCAGGCCCAGGCCCTGCCCCCTGACCACAGGCCATGCCCCCAGCCCCAATTCAGTGCTCGGGCCTGACCCAGCCTCTGGTGCCTGCTGCGCCAGCCGGGCCCCAGATCCCCAGCTGGGGACAAAGGCAGGGAGCGGCAGCTGTGGCCGCCACCGCCGCGGGCGGCCAGGCCCTGGATCTCCGACCAGAGACCGGAAGAGGCAGGGGCCATGCCAGGACCCGGGGCACTGGTGCTGGGATTCGGGGCATGGGCCCCATGTGCCAGGCACCAGCAACACCCTTGGGGGTGAGGGAGGGATGTTGCAGACTGTGGCCAGTTTGGCTGAGATGTGTGGGGACTGTCAGGATAAATGGGAGCTGAGGGAAAAGCATTGTCAAGCTGGTCTGCTCAGCCCATTAAATTGAGTTTATGGAGCAACCCAACAGACATAGCTGGAGCTTATTAGTGAAGATTGCTATTATTTCAAGTATGTAGAGACAATTAACGTTGTAAAACAGTATCTTATCTGTGTCACTAATGAGCTTTTTGACTAACCATGTGTGCTTTGATTGTGCATTGCTACTTAATTTCAAGTTTGGCATATAAAAGTTGAGCTGTGTACATTTTATTTTGGTACCAAGGTCTGAAGTCTCATGGGTTAATTGACTTTAAGGTCAGATGGGACTAGTGGGATCATCTCATCTGATCTCCCACACATTGCAGGCCATGGAGCCTTGCCTACTCTTGAAATGGAGCCCAAACTCTGGCTGAGTTACTCAAGTCCTCAAAAACTGTAGGTTACAGAGAATCCACTATTTACACTAGTTTCAAGCTGCAAGTGACCCATGCTGCAGAGGATGGTGAAAAATCCCCAATGTCTCATCTTACCCAAGGGGAAATTCCTTCCTGACCCAACATATGTGATCAGTTAGGCCCTAAGTATGTGACAGATACCTGGGAAAGAATTCTCTGTGGTAACTGAGTCCTATCTAGTGTCCCATCTCTAGCAGTCAAGGCTCAGTGGGTCCCATGTCGTCATAGGTGGTCCCATTAGCCCATTCCCTCCATAAACTTATCAAGCTCAGTCTTGAAGCCAGTTAAGATCTCTTCTCCCCTTGAAAGGCTGTTCCAGAACTTCACCCCACTGATGGTTAGAAACGTTCATCTAATTTCAAGCCTAAATTTGTTGATGGCCCATTTATAGCTGTTTATTCTTGTGTCCACATTAGGCTCTTAACTTAAATAATTCCTCTCCCTTCCCCTGTATTTATCCCTTTACTGTCGTTACAGAGAGCAATCATGTCTCCCATCAGCCTTCTTTCGGTTAGGATAAACATGCTTAAGTTTATTTGTGTATGATTGCTGTTATGCAGATTTTTAGTCAGATAAAATATACTGGCAAAATGTCAGATATTGCATGCAAAGCCTTTCCTATGGCGATGTTACAGACAAGGGAGTCTCCAAAATTTGCCTTGTGCATACAGAATTACCAATTTGAGACTATGCAGCATAGCATTGCATCACAAATCCAGCCTGCCTGGATGCTGCTAGCTAGGCATTAGGTAAATATCTCCCAAAGACAAGGGGAGAATCTGATGAGAGTGGACAGTGGTTGGTTGGTTGGTACCTGCTTGTGTACACTTGTGGCACTTTTTCTTCCATCCACTTGCTTTCTCTGCAGAGGGAAGGCACACTGATGGGCACGGCGATTGGCACCTGCTTTGGTTACTGGCTAGGTGTCTCCTCCTTCATCTATTTCCTGGCATACCTGTGCAATGCCCAGATCACCATGGTGCAGATGCTGTCACTGCTGGTATGTACAGAGTGGAGATCCCAGCATACAGGCTGCTGCACACAGCTCCAACAGGTGTGGAGGTTGGGTTGCAATATGGTACATTGATGGTCACTGTTTATGGTTGTACTCTGTGTAGCTGCACAATCTCTCCAGCCACTTTGGGGCAAGACAGAAATTCAGTCTGAGACCCAAGCTGCTCTCCTTGCTGCCCTACAAGGAACTCTCTCCTAGAATGAGAAGTTTCCACAGACTGATGTCTTGCTGCTTTCCTTGATTTCAAGGCCTGGCTGTGAAACTGGGAGATTCCCATTTGCCTCTAAACATAAGTTGTTTTCCTTCATCTGCCACAGCCAGGCGGTGCGCTATCTATGTCCTCTGTGGACCCCACAGTCAAACCCTGGCATTCTGGATCAGGAAGCCATACTTGCAGCAGGCTCAGTAGCCACAGCTGATTGTGTGCTAGTTGGCAGCTGCACTCCTCAGGTGTATGTGCACTTAGCAAAGCTTGGGTATCTTCAGTGGAAGTTACTGCTATTCATGTCCAGTGGCCCTCGTATCTCAGTGCATGGCTGCCACTCTTACCACACAGTTTTTCTTTTCCTTTTAGGGCTATGGTCTCTTTGGACACTGCATCACCCTTTTCGTTACCTATAACATCCACTTCCACTCCCTCTTCTATATCTTTTGGCTGGTGATCGGTGGCCTCTCCACACTACGAATGGTAAGGGGCAAGCAGGTGGGCTTGAGAGCTGTAATATTGCACTTTGTGTCACCTCCCCCCCCCCCAACTTAGTGGCTAAGCTCTGGGTCTCTGTTGACTGTTGGGAGCCCCTCTGCAAGTGGAAATGGAGGAGACAGAAGTATGATGTGCGTTCTGCTCTGTAAGACTGACGGTCATTCCCATCACAACTGATTGGGTTGCCTGGAGAAGTAGCCTGACTCTCCTTTGTACTTGATGGCATGAGAGGATGTTCTGACAGTCCACGTCCATTCCCACAGAGAGTTACCAGTTTCTGTTGGTGCTGACAGGAGGGGCGACTCACTAAACTTGGTACCATCCAATCTAGTGATTCCCAACCTGTGGCCCAAAGACCAAAAATGGCCCACAGGACTTTTCAGAGTGGCCGCCTCCATTCCTTCTGCTGATTGCAGAAGGAGCCACTGCGTAAGGACCTAGGACTCTAGGCAGTAGGCCCCAAGACCAGTGCAGGCTCCTTGCTGTGGCTCAGGACACAAGAGATCAGCACTCTCTTCTCCCCCATCCACCTTTGCAGCTATTGCAGGGAACATGGCAAAGTACTCTGCCTGCGTCCCTAGGCATTAGGGTCCCTGCTGGAGCCAGAGCGAGGGGACTGCTGATTTCCCATCCCCCTGACTCCAGGAGGGAGCCACTGCCAGTTGGAGCACAAAGGGCTACAGGATACACATGGTTTCCATGCTGCAGCCGGAGATGGGAGATCAGCAGGGAGGCAGCCTCCGCAGTGGGGGGTGGGGAGGGGCAGTGCTGCTGGTGGAGCAGCCAGGACCCACCATGCTTGAGGAGGACTCTAAAAAGCAGTACCTTCTGGTTCAGCCTGCACTAAGCTGTGAAGCCATGTGCTTCAGTGTGTACTGACAATCACTAGTGCTTTGTCTGTGAGTGTGCAACATACCGTAAGTAATTTGTAGGCATGAAAGACTGAATGTAAAAATGAGCACAGTAGCACCAAAACATTTATTTTAAGTATGTAGTGATTTGTAGTCCTTCATGGTGGGTGTGTGAGTGCATTTTTTATGAGCTGACAGACTTGTAGCCCTTCAGGGTTGTAAAAATGACATTTGTGACCTTTGAGCCCAAAAGGTTGCAAACCACAGAGCTTATTCTTGTCATCTTCCTCAGACTTAGACTCAGGAACTCCAGCAAGGGATATTGGAGCCTTAATTGCAGCAAGGATCCTACGGTTCTGCCTGAAGAAAGTGAGAGGGATTGGCAAGGTCTTACCACTTGGTCCACCTGCCATGCACATCTGCCTCTTCAAGATTCTGAAATCAGAAGCAGGGGGCAGCAGGGGTCTTGTCTCCCTAATCCACTATTTCCCAACCAGTGTGCCATGGCAGTCCAATGTTCCCTCTAATTACTTGTAGACTGTGTACACAAACAATTTCTTTGTGTGCGCAAAAACAGTTCTTTGTGAGCACCAGTATTAGCACTATTGAATTTTTTTGTGTGCACTTTTTGTTGCGTGCGCACGCACATGTGCACAGCTTAGAGGGAACAGTGCACAGCACACAGGTGTGCCATCAAGTCTGGGCAGGTGTGCCACACTTTTTTTTTTTTTTGAAAAACAGAGCTCTGGATTGGCTATTTGGCTCATAAACATTCATGAGGTCATTTGGAAACTATATTGTGGCGGCCTCAAATTAATTAAAGGTAGCAAGGTGTACCACAGCAGAGAAAATGTTGGGAACTACTGCCCTAATCCATGTCTCTTTCCCAGGTTGCTGTGCTGGTGTCACGCACAGTGGGACATACCCAGCGGCTCATCCTGTGTGGAGCCCTAGCTGCTCTGCACATGCTTTTCCTCCTCTATCTGCACTTTGCCTATCACAAGGTGGTGGAAGGTAAGGGAAGTGGCAAGAAGGCAACACCTGTTTAGGCTTATGTTTACTGGCTGGGGACCCTTGGGCTCTATTTACTGTTCTTCCCAGGCGATAGCCCAGCTCAGGGCCAAGTAACCTATGAATTGCCTTATAGGATCAGACCTGAGATCCATCATCTTTAGTATCCTGGCTCTGACAGTGGCCAATACTAGATGCTTCAGAGTATGATTTAAGGGATTAGCAGTAGACAGATATGGGATAACCTACTGCCTACACTAGGTGTCATGCTAATAGCTAGAGCCTGGCATAAGTCTTGAAGCAGAAAGATGAATATTCTTTCCAAAGTGTTTGTTAGCATAAAATGTTGTTATTGTGTATATTCTTGTCATCTGTATAAAAGTCCAGTCCCTTTTTGAATCTTGCTGAATTTGTGGTCTCAATTACTTCCTGTGGCAGGGATTTCCACAATCTAATTATACTTTGTATGAAGAAATAATTTTATCCAATTTGAATTTGCCATTTTTAAATTTGATTAACATCCCTTCACTCTTGTATTATGAGGCAGAGACAACAGAAACTCCAATGTCCCCTGTTTAGATCATTCATCATATATACCCAGGGGTGGCCAAACTTATGGAACTCAAGAGCCACACAAGTTGATTATTAAACCTTCAAGAGCCGCACTGAGGCATATAGCCATATACTTTTACCTACTAAATTGATTTGCTGACGTTCTTTCGTGAGCCACACTTTTTCATTCAAGAGCCACATAAGGCTCCCAAGCTGCAGTTTGGCCACATCTGGTGTATATTTTCCAACTGTAAACAGTCCCAGTCTCTTCAAAGTAGTTTTTTCCAGGCCCCTAATTCTTGCTAGCTTTCTCTAGTGCTCTTCTAATCCTTCAGTGCCCTGTTTGAGATGGGGCGATCAGGATGACATAGAGTACTCTAGAGGAGGGCCCACCATTTGATCTTTGTAGACTAACATAATGTTTTTTGGAAGTCAGCACTCTCCTGGCATGGATCCAATCTCTGCCAGAGCCACGGCTTTGAGCCCTAGGGGTTTAACTCACCTACTGTGGAGTTTTGCTAGAACATTGTCCAGAGGAGTCCCTGAGCTTCTAGGAGTAATTGCTTGCTTCAGAGGGATTGCAAGCAAAGAATGGGGCACAGTTGCCTCATTCTGCACTTGTTTCCTGCCAAGCCACTTCCATATTTGTGCTGCAGAACAACACAAGAGTTTCAGCCTCCTGCTGTAAACTCTGTAGTGTAGCTAAGGAGGAACGTCCGTGTGAGGTCTGAAGGGCTGTCCCAGTAGACAGCAGGATCATAGCTAAGGTGAAATGGAGAGAGGGCTGCCTCAGGCTGGGATTGCCTAGGAGTATGTCGGCAGAGCAGCAGTCACTAGCTGTGACTTTGCTGTGGTCCCCCACAGAGTACCAGAGTTGGAAACCTCCGGGTGAGGGTGTCTGTATTACACCCTGAGACACTCAGCTGCCTTGCCCTATTTCAGAGGTGACAGGCTCTGATCTATGGAGTTGTTCAGCCTTATGCATGCAGGGCTTATTCTGGAAGCATTACAGTTGGTATGAATCTAAAGGCTGCCTGTCCTGAAAGCCCTGGCTCCAGCGTGTATGTGCAACAGCTCCAAACATGTCTCCTGGTCCAGACCTCCTCGGTGCCCCACTCCCAGGCCAGAGCGGAATACAAACACTCTCTGTTACTGTCTAACTCCCACTTCTCACCCTCCCCCACAGGTATCCTGGACACATTGGAAGGACCCGACGTCCCCCCCTTTCAGAGAGTCGTCAGAGACATCCCTGTTGTTTCCTCTCCCGTACTGAACATAACCAAAGCCATTGCGCTGAACCTGTAGCTTCATGGACTCTGACTCGCTGCCCTCACCTCTTCTGGGGCCATCTAGGTCATAGCCACCTGCTGTTACCTCAGAAAGGACAAAACAGCGCAAACAGGACTTGGCTTCTCTACACTTCTCTTTTGAGGAGCTGAGTGCACAGCTCCCCATTGTGTCTCAAAGGAACTCTGCTCTCCCCAGCCTGCCTCCATGCTGTGCTGGGCCGAGCCATCCTCAGCTTCATGCACGGTGATCTGGGGATTTCCTAGCTCTGTTGTTCCCTCCCCGACCCTTTTGCTTGCTCTTGTAACTCCCAGCCTACATGCTCTGTTCCCCTCCTGAAGAGGGAAGAATTAAATGGATGTTGGTGCTGAATGATGTCTTATGTTGGAACCTGCTTTTGCAGGGGAGAAAAGGAAGAGCTTTTAAAACATTCCCTTTGTGGGGGCTTTCCTTGAGCAACTATTGAGCACCCTGGAGTCCCTTCAAAGGTGCCCCGAGATTCAGCTGGAACACACAGTCCTTAAGTGAACTCCTTTCCTCTTTGGTATGCCCCACAAATAATTCCTCTCATTGCCAATAGGTGCAAGCTAATCTCACCCTACCTTCCGTTTTGCCGCTATTTGTCAAAGCCAGACTGAGCCAGCGGTTTGTTTGGCACTCTTGTCGGTGGTCTTTCCCATTCTTTGCTCTGTGCTGTGGGGGTTCCTGCCTCCACCCCAACCAGTGGTTGCAGTATTAGAGCCTGCTCATAGCCTTTGGAGTGCAGCCTCACCACCTTCTTCTAGATTAACCTGTTCTAGGATGGTGCACAACTGACTGGAAAACCTTACTCAGTTGTCCGATGGTACACAATCAAGTTGGTAGGGCATCTCAAGTGGGGGCCTGCAGGGATTTGTCCTACATCTGGTTCTCATCAATTATTTAGATAACAGCATAGACTTAGTTTGCTCATGACACCAAACCAGGAAGGGTTGTAAGCAATTGAGAGGACAGGATTAGGATCTTGACTGACAAGAGAAATGGTCTGAATTAAATAAGATGAAATTCAATATAGACAAATGCAGAGTACTGCTGTTAGGAAGGAATATTCAGTTGCAAAAATACAAAATAGGAAATGACTGCCTAGGAAAGAGTTCTGCAGAAATGGACCTGAGAGTTATAGGAGATCGCAAACTGAATGAGTTGGTGTCATACTCTTGCAAAAAAAATCTGTTACATTGTTGTAAGAAAGCCATGAGAAGTAATTCTTCCACACTACTCTGCACCGATAGTACTCCAGGTGAGACTGTGTCACCAGTTCTGGGCATCACACCTTGGGAGAGATATGGACAAACAGGAGAAAGTCCAGAGGAGAGCAACAAAAGTGACTGATGGTCTAGAAAAGACCTGTGAAGAAGGACGGAAAAAAGTGAGATTGTTTTGTCTGCAGAAATCTGCGAGGGGACGCAAGTCTTCAACTATGGATAAGGTTGTTATGAAGAAGGGTGGTCTCCATAACAAAGTGCAGCAAGAGTGGTTTAAATTGGACATCAGGAAAAGCTTCCTTTCCAGGTAGTTAAGCAGCAGAACAGATTACTAGTAAAGTAGTAGAATCTCTGTCACTGGAGGTTTCTAAGAACAGGTGCAACCAGCTGCTGTCAGTGATGGTCTACAATGCTAAGCTCTCCTATTGAGGTCCTTTCAGTCCTATGATTCTTGGCAATCAGTGCAAATTATTCACTCTGTCTCCTAGCTGTGAGCACTGGTATTCCTACAGCTGGTGTAGTGGAGTACACTCCATGAATAGTTTGCCTTCTGCTATCTAACCTTTCCATCTGAGGTCCAAACACCTTTCTCCCATAGACTATGCTCTGAAGCAAATTCTCAGGCCCACATCACTCCATTTGTGCCACTTAGTAGTACTAGGAGAGCAGAAGCCATCTGAGAGTCCCTGCAGGTGTTCCTCCACATGGAGACGGTCTCTACTGGCTGAAAGAGCTGATGTATTCAGCTTGTAAACCTAGCCCCTGCTGCCCAGGGCTTTGGCACACTGCAAAGAAGCAGCTCAGTCTAGCCTTAACTAGTCTTCTGGCAGCTCATAGCCAAACTCCTATATATTTACAGCATCCTCCAAGCTGTTCTAACTTGTACTGGGTCAAAGAGAAGAAAGCTATATCTGGTTCCTGGCTCTCAGCTTCTCCCACACCCCTTCTTGAAAGCTGTGCTAGGTTGCTTTGTGTGTGTGTCGGGGGGGGGAGTCATTTCATAAGATCTCCCCTCAACTCAGGTAGGTTGAGGATCTGTGAATTGCCACCCTGAATGACAATGATTAGAAAGTTGGAATTACACCACGGTGTGGTGATTATTCACCTAGGATGTGGGAGACCTGTTCCACTGTCTCCAAAAAATGAAACTGCTTCAGCAACAGTGTCAGAGGCTGTCATGTTGTAGATCTCGCTTGGGGCTGGCTGAGCACATGCTCCAGATCTGCCTCATTATGCATGCATGCACACACACACACATCCTCACCCTCCTTGTGTCCCTGAGCAGGAAGAGCAAAAGCCTTACAGTTGTTGAACCCCGACTAGACTTGTTTATTGCACAAGTGTAACTTTCCTGTTCTCCCAATAATGGAAAGATTGCCAAAGTCCAAACTTCCTATGGCTCAAATACTATGCCTACTGGGGCCTCTGCTCTTCTTCCTGAGGCTGTTTTAAGCACATTCCTAAGCCAAATCAATAAAACAAAGATCCTCTTTGAATCTGCCTTTCCTGAACTCTCCTGGTGACAGTTTTATGTACAGGCCTCAGAAAAATCATTAACCCACACATCCTTTACCAAGTGGTGCCACCCCTTTTTCTGAGCTCAGAATTATCTGTCTTCCCCAGCCCAGGATGCCATCCTACCACTTTCCTCAAGGCTCATCTTGCTGATATTTCCTGTTTCTTTCCCTTCTTCCCAACAGCAACCTGATTATGAGTACAGGTGCCCACTTTTAACCTTATTAGGAGGTACTTAACTGGCCACAGTTCGAGTGGATCCACTCCCTCTGAAGAAGCCAGTCCTGTGGTGACAAGGCAAGACAGAGAGAGCCATATCAGCTACTTCACTGCATGCCACTGTATTATGGCAGAGCCAAATTCAAATCCCCTCACTGCAGCAGGCAGAGAGCAAAATTGAACCAGCATCTCCCCCACATCAGATGAGTGAGCTGCAAGTTATAAAGGAGAATTTCGACACTTCAGCCTCCCTGCCTGTTGTTGACATTTAGAATTTTTAGTTGGGTCAAAATTGAATGTTTTGTTGTTTGAGACATTTTGATGGTTTTGGTTGAAACTATTAGCTAAACTCACATTTCATGCTGAACAAAATGGGACTTTTGGGCAAATAAAACTATGTCCAAAACTGCTGCTTAGTCCCCTGTCACTTCATGTTGCTTGGTAATTTCCCACACTCCCTGCAGACCAGTGTGCTCAGACTAGGTTCCCATCCCTCAGACATGCTCCTTAGCATAACTATGGTGTGGTCAGAGTACAGTAATTCAGGTTGGCAACTCCTTTATGTCCAGTAAGGAAGATGTGAGACAGCCTGGGCAACAAGTCTGGAATCCACACATGCACAGCCAGGAGATACAGAAGTTTTCAAAGTGACAAATTCATAAGACCACCCAGCATTCCTAAGTTGTAGACAGGTTCCCCAATTATACGTAGGATCCTCCGCAGGCAGATGGGTACATTGCCACAACACACATTCTGTAATGAGTTCCTTCTCAGAATTGCCTGGCTGGCTTCCCCATCTCCAGCAATATTTGGGCTTGACCATCCAGAAGGACATGGGCAGGATCAGTGTGGGAAAACCAGCCAGAGCTGGGTACTCTGAGGGGCTTTCTTATCCACCGTTCTCTGGCTTGGGCACTAGGTACCAATTACTCCCTTCTGCTCTCGTAGTCTAAAATGAGTCTATTGCTGTTCTTCCTTTAATGCTAGTTCTTCCAACACCCAATCCAGCAGGATGAATTTGGAGATGGAGAGAGGCTCAGCTCCAGGTCGCTGGAATGATTCCAACACAGCTCAGCAGGGCCCGAAAGTCATTCACCTCTGCAGCAAACACTAGGTTCTTGCCTGGCCAGGCTCTCCATCACAACTGCATCTCTGTGGCTCCCAACACAGAGAAAATGAACTGTCTCTGCTTCCACACCTATAGATGGTCCCTCCAGGCTGCTCAGGCCCACTGTCTGGGTCCTACCCCATGCCCTCATGCTCACAGAAAGTCAGCGGCTAAAAGGCTTGCCACAACTGAGTCTGGGACTAGACACTAGCATAAGGTCTGACTCCCAGTGCTGTCCGTGCTGAGAGCTGCAGTGCAGCTTGCGTCATCCTTTTCCCAGCCCATCTATTCCATGAGCACTAGTATGAGCATATGGTGTTATTTTCTGCCCAGTAGGGTTTTGCATTTTGCTGAACTAAATGGAGGTTTTGCATAAGAAAGAACAAAACCTGCACTTCAGAGTGTATGAACTGCTGCATAAACCCTTTCCCCAAGGCTTGCTAAACCTGATCTGGGACCCTGGACTAAGAACTGATTAGCCACCAGGTTTTTTTTGCCCAATGCACCTCAAAGCCCAGGCCCTCCACCAAGTGGCAAGGGGAGGACTCATGCTCAAACCTAACAGCCTGTGTCCAAAGTATTCCTCATCATGTGGCGTGGCAGGCAGAAGATCCCAGTGCTAGGATCTTAGAAGTGGTTTAGCACTCATCCAAAGGGCTGCTGTGGTTAATTGAAGTTGGACCTGTCCCATGGGCCCTCCTCCCAAAGCTCTCTCTAATAATAGCCCTTTTAAGTGGAACACGGGTAATGGATGCTTTGAGGTAACCATGAAGGAGAATGCAATAGCTCTGCACTGGCCAGAGGCCCTGAAGAGAGACCTGGCTGGCTACCTAACCATCGTCCCCCTCCTGGAGCTGTCATGTTTATCTTGGCCGCTCTGACAAGTAGCCATTCTACTCACAGACTGCACAGTGTGGGGTTTTATTCCCACTCTGACAGCTAATCTGAGCACAGAAGAGGTCCTGCAACATCCTATTTGCAAAACTTCACTGGTACCAGTACTGGACACCTGGACAAGGAGTCAGTGTTGGCATCACAATACAGAAGCCCCTTCTACTCCAGAACCAAGGTAGCTCCTTCTTCACACCCACGTTATTCCTCTGCCTGTTTCTTTTTTGCTTGGGTTTTGAGTCTTTTGAAAACCCAGCCCCACATCCACCTACCTCCTTCTCCATCCCATCCCTACTATGTTGTGAGGTGATACTCACCACTGCCTCAGTAAAGCAGAAGCTGGAAAATGCTAGAAGACAGCTAAGGATTATTCAGAGTGGATGTTGACAGGTGTTGCAGCCAAGGCCTGGGGCTTGTCATCTGAGCCCACATCCTTATCTGCCTTGTTCTGCAACTCCCCTTTGGTCTCTGTATGCTGCCTTGTGCCACCTCATGAAATGCTATCCCTGGCTCAAGTGACCCTTCTCCGCTCCAAAGAGAAAAATTGAACAGCTACTTAATGTGCTCTCAGGATCCTGTTTCTCCCTCACTTTCCATCTCCTCTCCCCTTCGGGGCCTGTGCCTGATGTTCATGAGCCTTGTTTTGCTTCCTTAATTAGCTACTGGATGGGATTTTGCGGGGGGGGGGGGGCCTGTATCCAGCACCTAATCCTTTTCCTTAGCAGATTAGCTATTTGGAGAAAGCTGCCTAAATATGCAGTTTAGCCTAATCTTCACCTCATTCCACCAGCTTCTCTTGTGATTTCTCTGAGCTGAAATCTAGCAATAGTCTTTCCTGCTTCCTATTTCCCCCGCCCCCTGAATTCTTTGAGCTATTTCCAGAGCTCCCTCTGATCTGTAGAGCCCTACACATCTGCAAATAATTGCATTATATTTGCAAATATCTGCACCTGCAGATGCAATGCAGATATCCATGGCCCATTTCTTGTGGATGCAGATTGGATGTGGATTTACATATTTGTGTCTGTGCAGGTGTCTACAGATCAGCACCTCAGGGCAAAAACTGAGAAGAGAAGAGGTTCAAGCTCCTTTCACCTGCCTTCCTCACACTTTCATGGGATTGCTTGGCCAGCAAAGTCCT
Source organism: Podocnemis expansa (assembly GCA_007922195.1). Taxonomy (NCBI): domain Eukaryota; kingdom Metazoa; phylum Chordata; order Testudines; family Podocnemididae; genus Podocnemis; species Podocnemis expansa. The sequence goes on from ML681972.1 coordinate 7,013,186, forward strand.
GCGCAGTGAGTGCTCCTGAGCTTAGTAAAGCTGGGATGCCACCGAAACCCCTTCTCTCATTAATGCTAGCAACTTCCCTGCCCTGAGCAAGGGAGGTGGCCAAAGTCCCACCTGTCTAACTCAGATGATGAGCCCTGGAGGCATGGACCATGGCACTGAGCAAGCCACCAGTGTTTATCAGAGAAATCCCTGTGTTTCAAGCCTCTGCTCTGTCAGATCACTTCATGATCAGCTTTCACTCATTCTCACTGTTGGATGAAGGAAAGTGCAGGGTTGGGGATGGGCAAACTGCCTGACTCCCTTTGCTGCTACCATGTAATCCAAATTCCTTCCTCACCTCCACACTTCCTCCTCTTCCAGAAAAACTGTCCTAAGATCGAGCTACAATCCTGTCATTTCGCTGCCTCAGCTGAGGCTCTGTTAGTCCCATGATACCCTAGAATAGCTTTTTAGCCTTTGAAACCATGTGACTGCCTTGTTGTGACTTTGGTATATGTGTCCCTGTGCCAAATTGTAGCCGCCAGCGTTCTGGGGCCCCTAAAAATAGAATAATGGGGCAGAACGCTGCATTCCAGTGCATTCCCCCTTACCATCCCTCACCCTCATGGAAGGAGCTACCCCCCCCGTCTCTTTCTCAGGGGATCCCTGCAGTAGAGGCACCCCTCCCATGGAGCTGGCCCACCCCCGGGCTGCAGCTGGTGACACCAGTTCCTGTTGGGTGGGGTTGGCTGCCCCCATGGGCGAGAACTGCTGTCCTTTGGCCAGGCACAGCATGGAGAGTGGTTCAGCCAGTGGCAGTCTACCCAGCCTGCAAGAAGGCCCCTTCGGCTGCCCCATCTGCCTGGACACCCTGAAGGACCTGGTCACCCTCCCCTATGGCCACAATGTCTGCCTGGGCTGTCTGGGGGTGCACCAGCAGTGGGGCAAGTGGTGAGCAGGGCACACCAACCATGCCTGCATCTGCCAACTGTCCTGTGCTGGGGCCAGGAGCCCTGCAGCCATGACGTGGTGGCAGTGGACCTGCAGCAGGAGCACAAGGAGGTAGGGAGAGCTGGATGGGCACAGAAAGGGCAGCCATGCAGAGCACCAGGCTCCCTTGGGGGCTTCACTGAGGAGTCCTAGGGCCAGATTGAAGGGACTGGTGTGCTGAGGGGCATGGGAGGTGGGGGCTAGCTGCGGGTCTGGACCAGGGGTCTTCAACTCAAATCATCATAAAGGCCGCAAGAGGATGTTAGCCTGAGAGCTGCAACACTGTAGCCTTCAGGAATGGTGCTACCGTTTCTGGCACCCCCTGCAAGCACAGCAGACGCCGGTGCAGACGAATGATGTCAGAGCTCGCTGCAACAGTGCACTCCCCATTTTGGCACCGCTCAAGCGTTGGTGCCCCCTGCAACACTTATGGGGCTTATTGTGTTTCATACAATGATATTACAAATATCGGTAACAGTAGTGTCATTGTGGGGCACAGGAAATAGCTTTAGGAGCCACATGTTTGAGACCCCTGGTAGGGACCGAGGGCCATCGGAAGGGCTGAGGGTAATGTTCCATCTAATTATTTGTAGACTGTGTGCACAATTTCTTTGTGTGCCCAAAAACATTTCTTTGTGAGCACCAATATTAGCCCTATTGCATTTTTTTGTGGGCACTTTATTTTGTTGCCTGCGCAGGTTTCCGCACACGCACAGCTGAGAGGAACAGTGACTGAGGGGCATTGTCAGGATATGGTACTGAGGAGTGGGTGCAAAGGCCAACCTGGGCTGGGGCTTGCACGTGCAGGAAAGGGGCCTGGAAATGAGGAGGGGGCTGGGGCCCACCAAATGATACTTGGACCCCTGGCTGTAAATTGCCCGCTCTCTCTAGCTGCCTGAGGGGGCTGAGGTTTCCCTCAGGTGAGGCTTCCCGCCCTAACTCCACTGGTGGGGGCGGGGCTGCGTGCCTGAGGGCGGGAGCCACCTGGGGGCGGGGCGGGGCGGGGCGCTGCGGCCACGCCCCCAGCCGGCTCGCGCCGCGCCGCGCCTGTGCAGCCGGGCAGCAGCAGCAGCAGCAGCAGGCGGGGCCGGGGGCCCCAAGCGAGGCAGCGCGAGTCTCCGCAGCGGCGCTGTCGCCATGCCCCGGGGCTTGCAGGCGCGCGGGCCGGGCCGGTAGCCAGACCCCGGTCTGGCCCCAGATGCGGGTCCCTGCGGCGCCCCACATCGCTAGCGGACGGGCTGCGCCTCCGGCGTGAAGTGCGCGGCTCCCATCGGGATTTACAGCCGCCCGCCTGGTCATCCGGCTCCCGGGCTCCATTGCACGGCTCTGCGCTTGAGGCGGGCTGAACCCTCCACTCTACCCCTAGCTGCATCGCAGTGAGCAGCCGCTGCAAGGATTGAAGCTTATCCACCTGCTCCGATCCGGATTGCATACAGTCGCCTTTTGCACAGCAGCACTGCACTGACCCGGCTGCACAATCTCAGCCCCTGCCTTGCTCCAGATTGCACCTTAGTTATTTGCACCGACTGGGATTGCACAATTGGGATTACCCTTGCACAGGTCCTTATTGCGCCTTAGTTACCAGCACCAATCCTGGTTGCACGGCAGTCCCCACACGAATCCGGATTGCTCAGTAGCCTTTAGGCTAATCCAGACTGCACAAAATTCTTTCCCCGAATTTGATTTGCACGGCGGATTCCGGCGTAGATTGAACCAACCTACTTTGCACCCTGTTTAAATGCGTTGATCTGAATTGCGTACAGTTCACCAATCTAGATTGCATATTATTTACCTACACAGATCCAGATTGCACAATAGCTTCTGCAGGTGTCTGAGTGTGTTTGCTCACTGCCAGAACTGAAAGGTGAAAGATGTTGCCAGGGTCTATCCAGATCTCTGGAGAGACTTTATCGAGTGCTGAGATCCGGGACATTTGCGAGAGCCTGCGGGAGAACTCTGTGCGGCTGCTGTCGCTTCGGGGCTGCCAGCTTTCTGACCGGGACTTCGGGCGCATTTGCCGAGGGGTGGCAGAATCTCACTCCTTGGCTCAACTAAACCTCAACCTGGGGATTGTGTCCAACATCAACCGGGTCAAACAGCTGGCTGAAGCCCTGAAGACAAACCGCTCGGTCCAGTCCCTGTTGTGAGTAGGGGGGACTGTGCTGGTGCCGGGGAGACATACCACCCCCAGGAGTGGGCTGTGGCTATCTGGAAGGGAAGTATATCTAGCCTCCTCCCCCCCCACATGAGCATCCCATAGGAAGATGTACTTGGCCTCACCCCTGTTCTTCCAGGCTTGCCTCACTTCTCTGCAAATCAAGTCTTCTCCAAGGAAAACAATGTACTTAATTTTAAGCACTGAGTCCTCCTCCTCCATGCTGGGAAGAGGCCACTCTGGTTACTTCTCCAATCTGTATTCTCCAGGCATTGCCACTAGCAACATCTCTTTTATGTTGGAAGGGGGCTGGCTCTGCACCCCTTCTCTCATGGTGGGTGGGAGTTTTCTGCTGCCCTGACCTCCCCAGCCTTGTTTCCCATCCCAGGCTGAGAGAGGTTGGTCTCTGTGCCTCTCCCATCTGTCACCAGAGCCCTTTTTGCCCAGCCTGTTCAAAACTTTCTCATTCAAGGTGACAGGATCCCTAGGCATTTTGGAGCTTTGCCCCCATCAGGCGATGGCATTTGTCAGCCTTTCCCTCCTGTTTCCTGGTTCCCATTGGTTGAGTCAGTCCCCTGTGCCGCACATTGATAATGCCTGCCCTTTGTCGCACAGCCTCCATGGGAGCCCCCTGACAGATGCCGGCCTAGTCATCCTCAATCCAGCGCTCTCCATCCATCCCTCACTGGTGGCTTTGGACTTGGGAGACTGCATGCTAGGTGATGAGGGCATCAACTTGATCTGTGGGCTTCTGCCTCCAGACGGGGCCAAATCAGGTAAGCAGAAAGGTATGTGGGGTGTGCAGTGGCCCATGGAACTCGTATATGGCTCAGGCTCCTCTGCTCATAGCTAAATTTCCTTTGCCTAGTTAGGGGAGCAGGGCAAAGTTTCTCCATCTGCTGAGACGTGGCACAAGGCTTGCTCCCACTATGCATGTAATAGAACAATTTATTAAAGCTGGAGCCATTGTACTGGGTGAGGATTCTGCTTCCTCCCTGTGTACTGCACCTAAGGGGAGAGAGCTGCATCTAATGGAGCATGGCTTCTGGCACAGTGGCCGGTTCCACTGGGACAGTGCAGTAGGAAATGGGGCCAGGTTGCTGCCTCAAGACAGGAGTGTTTGAATTTGCAGGGAGTGAGTGCAGGGCTTGGACTTCTGATTTGGTATTGATATTTTGCACTCATGATGCCTGACCTGTGACTGGTGCGTTTATGATGACTATAGATCAGTACACATAATGTCCCCCCCTGCTCCCCCCCCCCAGACTGGGGATTTACAATACATGTGTGTGCCCCATTGGCTTCTTTGGGAATTAATACTGACTGGTCCCTTGTGGGGAATAAATGTCTGCTGGCTAAGTAAGTTTCTCTCCACAAGGGATGAAGTCTGAGGCCTTTGCTCTCCATGCTCTTATCCCAATACTCTAGTGCAGTGGTTCCCAACCTTTTCTCTGCTGTGGCACACTTTGATACCTTCAAATTTTTTGAGGCACACCACCACTAAAAACTCATGAATATTCAAACTAACTTAAATTACTTACGAATCTTCATGAACCATGTCACAGTGTTTGAAATGCTGCTATGTAGAGTTGTAGGGGTAGGAGAGCAGGGGTGGCAAAACATGGGAGGTCAGGAGTCATGTGCAGTAGCAGGAGTGAGTGGGGGGGGCAGGGCAGGGCAGGGGTGGCAAGAGAGGACAAGGGCAGCCATGTGGGGAACAGCACAAGGGTGGCAAGAGAGGAAAGAGGAAGGGAGAACAAGAGTGGCTTTGTGGGGAGCCAGAGGGAACCTAGGGAGTAGGAAGGTAGGGTAGAGGCACAGCACAGCACAGCACCCACTTCCCCCTTCTCCACAGTGGCTCCCTGCCACCCAAGGCAAATCCTCACCCCACTGCTGCTCCCTCCCACCCCCAGTGGGTCGCATCCTCCCCTCCCCCAGCCCCCTGCTGCCTGTGATGGACCCTTCCGTCACTGCAGGGGCCAGAAGTAGGCCTTCAGCCCCCAGCTACACCCCCACACACAGCCACCCTACCCCCCGCTACACCCCCCCAACTAAACAGCCACCCCACAACCCCTGCTACACACCCTCTGCTACACATCCACTCCCACCCACCTCTGCTACACACACACACACACCTGCCCCACACAACCCCCACCACCCCTCTCCCCCAAAGCCCTTACCTGGGCTGTTTGCAGGCTGGGAGACAGGAGCTGCTCCATCCTGCAGGGGGAGATTCACACACTCGCAGCCTCCTGCAGCTCTCTGCTGGCTGGGTGTAAGGTGGGGTGGGCGGGGTTTAAGGTGGAGCCACTGGAAGTTGACATTCTGGCTGCTCCTGCTATTTTTAGGGGGACCCCCTGGAACTCTGTGTTCTGCTGCCTTCTTCTATTTTTAGTGGGTCTGGAAGGCTGCCTACTTAAAAATAGGGGGCCCCTGGAACCATGTTCCAGTGCCTTCCCCCTTACTTTAACCCTTCTCTTTTCCCAGCCCCACACAGCCCATGTGGCTGGGCTGAGCAAGGGGGGACTTTAACTCCAGCTCTCAGGGTTGCTTGCAGCACACTTTGGGCATTGCCATGGCACACTGGTTGGGAACCACTGCTCTAGTGTGTTACTGACTTCAGGCCTTCCCATATATATACACACATTAGACACAGCAGCCACCCATCCTGAAATTCAAACTGCCTGTTATGCCCTTCCTTTCTCTCTCCCTGCCCACACTGACTCATTTTGTGATTCCATTATATTTGCTGTCTGGGGGAGGCAGCTGCCAGGCTGGGAGAGGGCAAAAGGTCAGGTAGGCATGTTTTAGGGAAGGGCTACAGGCAGTAGCTAATCAGGTAATTAACACAGTAGTTCTGTAAATCATACTCTTGCAGCCAATCAGAGTGCAGGGAACTGTATCACTCCAATGTGTGCCACTTGCTTGCTCTGTGATTGTCTGAGTTGGGTTCTCCTCTGGGAGGTTATTTGGACCCTTAGGGTGTTCTTTGGCTTCTCTCTCTTCTCCAGGCCTTAAGGAGTTGACACTGAGCGCAAACCCAGGGGTCACGGCCAAAGGTTGGGGGCGCCTGGCCATTGCAGTGGCTCACAGCTCCCAGGTGCGAGTGTTGAACCTGGACTACAACCCGCTCGGTGAGCCAGGGCACAGGCATGTGAGAGACTCTGAACTGCTAGCTTGATGGGCTTTGTGTGAGTTTGCTGCTGCTGAAGATGCTGGTCTGATGGTGCTAGGGGCTGAATCTAGACCAGGGACATAATGGGCACTAGCAAGGCAGGGCAGACTCCTCCACACTGTCCTTTCTGTTGGGCTTCTTCCTTGCTCTGGAGATGAGCTGTAAGGTGACTAGATGTCCCAATATTAGAAAACCATTTCCAGAGAGAAATTATCAATAGTTCACAAGCAAGCTGAGTTGGAAGGGAATATCATGTGGGGTCCCACAGGGATCAGTTCTGGATCTGGTTCTGTTCAGTATCTTCGTCAGTGATTTAGATGATGGCATAGTGAGTATACAGATAATTTTACAGTTTGCAGATAATACCAGGCTGGGAGGGTTACAAGTGCTTTGGAGAATGGATTAAATTCAAAATGACCTGGACAAACTGGAGAAATGGTCTGAAGTAAATAGGATGTAATTCAATAAGGACAAATGCAAAGCATTCCAGTTAGGAAGGAACAATCAGTTGCAAACATACGAAATGGGAAATGACTGCCAAGGAAGGAGTATTGCTGGAAGGGATCTGAGGGTCACAGCGGATCACCATCTAAATATGAGTTGACAGTGTGACATTGTTGCAAAAAAGCAAACATCAGTTTGAGAAGCATTAGGATGTGTGTTGTAAGCAAGACACAAGAAGTAGTTTTTCTGCTGTACTCCATGCTGATTAGGCCTCAGCTGGAGTTTTATGTCCAGTTCTGGGTGCCACATTTCAGGAAAGATGTGGGTAGATTGGAGAAAGTCTAGAGAAGAGCAACAAGAATGTTTTAAAGTCTAGAAAAGAATTATCTATGAAGGAAGATTTGAAAAAAAATGGGTTGGTTTAGTCTGAAGAAGATTGGGGCACAGGGGCGGGGCATGATAACGATTTTCAAGTACATAAAAGTTTGTTACAAGGAGGAGAGAGAGAAATTGTTCTTCTTTAGCCTCTGAGGGTAGAATAGAAGAAGTGGGCTTAAACTGTAGTGTGTACACTTTAGGTTGGACATTAGGAAAAACTTCCTAAGTGTCAGGGTAGTTAAACACTGGAATAGGTTGCAGAGGGAGGCTCTGGAATTCACATCACTGAAAATTCTTAAGAGCAGGTTGGACAAACACCTGAGATGACATGTCAATGTCTCTTCTAGTCCAGTGGTTCCCAACATTTTCTCTGCCATGGCACACCTTGTTACCTTTAATTAACTTGAGACACAGCACCATATAGGTTCCAAATGAACTCATGAATATTCATGAGCCAGTGAGCCAATCCAGAGCTCTTTGAGTAGTTTTTCAAAAAATTTTGTGGCACACTTTCTCAGACCTAATGGCACACCTGTGTGCCATGGCACTCTGGTTGGGAAACACTGTTCTAGTCCTACGATTCTATAATTATGGACTTTGTCTTATGTAGGCAACTATCCTTTCCTCTATCCAGACGGGTCCTGATTTTTCACACTTGCTTTCTGGTCACCCCGGTAAGTGGGGGAGTTCATGCTTCATAACCCGGCCTTCAGTCCTTTGTGCTGAGACTGGAGTCAGTTTGTCTCACTTGTGCTAGTAATTTGTGTGATGAGGACATTATACCTTGTTAGTTTCACAGATGAGATGGCAGCTGCAAGCAACCTAAAGAGGAAAATCCATGTCCCTTCCTCTGTCTCTGGGGTCCCTGAGCTCTGCCTGTCTTATTGCTATGTGTTTGCCTCTCTCAGTCCTCAGATCAGGCGCTGACTTCCCTTCCCAATCCCTTAGGCCTCAGCCATTGGTCTGCCAGATAAATGTGCCCGCCCTCCCTTCCCGCAGCTCCTTCCCCAGAGAATAGCACAGATGAGAAGAGCCTGGCAATGGTTGCCATAGAAACCAACTCTTCTTCTCCAGCTTGTGTTGCTGGAGCAGGGTTGGCAGCTGGTGAGGCAGAGCCCAGACCATGCGACTCTCACCTCACCCTGCCCCAGGAAACTAGGTTGGGCATTGCTCCCTCCCCACCCTGCCATGGCTCCCCATGCCCTAGCAGTGGCCCTGGGTCTCTACTGTGTGTTAAGGGCCCCTGATGAGATAGTTAATGGATTTCCTCCTCCCTCCACAAAGGACAGTGACCAGTAATTTGCTGTGACCATCTCCTGCCTTCTCTGTGATGATTGCCAAGGGAGTGTGTTGGAATCTGTCCTCTTCACTGGCACTGGCTGCCCGTGGGGCCAGCTCCAAAGGAGATGTCCTCCTGCAAAGAAAATAGATACCTGGGTAGGCAGTGGGGGCTCGTGGGCAGAGCAAAAGGTGGGAAGCCGGGATTTCTGGCATCTGTTTCTGGTTTTGCTCCTGACTTCCTATCTGACCCTGGGGCCAGTCACTGTCACTTCCCCTCTCTGTGCCTGGGTTTCCCCAACTGGCAATGATGGGAAACACCACTATCCTTGGGGAGGTGGATGGAGGGTGCTGTGGATGAACAAAGTCGTCTTGTAAGAGATGCAATTTCACTGTGTTCTTTCAAGTTCTCCATGTTCATTCCTGGAACAGCCAGTCACAACCAGGAGTCCGTCCTCCCAGCTTGTCTCTTCTCGCAACCAATAACCCCACACCTTCTTCTCCAAGCTGATTGGCTGGTAGCATTGGGATGGGGAAGGCTCCCAGAGAGTTAGTCCTGGGACCTTTCTGGCCCAGTGGGGTCATGGTCCATGTGAAGCCAGAATCTGCTGACATTCCCTGGTTTTCTTCTCCTCTAGGTGACCAGGTTGCAGGGATGCTGGCTGTTGCTGTGGCCTCTAGCCGCACTCTGGAGGTTCTGGACTTGGAAGGAACGGGACTTACTAATCATTCAGCCCAGGTAAGTCTGGTGCAGATCTAGCATTGCCCGCACCTCAGGGGCACAACAAACAGTAGAGTCTCCAACTCTGAAGTGTACCTTCTTCCCCTCCCCCAATCCCTTTTCTTTTCCAAGCAGTCTCTGCAAGAAGTACTGCTGCTGCCTGTTCCTTTCCCTGGCCTGTGGTGCACAGCCCATGGAGGTGCTGATCAGCTGTAGCCTGAGGCTACTGGCCCTGCCTCAGCCTCCAATGAGTGGGAGATGAGAGCGCAGGATTTGGGGTTTTGGTGTTTTTGGATTTTCGGTTTCTTTGGCTCTCTGGAAAAGTGAGGGAGAAGGTTTCACTTCAGGAACTAGGTTGGAATATGTTTTGGAGTGTAGGCTGAGGGGCTAGAGCATGAGGTAAGGAAGTTACAGATAATTATCTACGTAGTGGTTTCTTGTGGTCTCTTCTTTGAGGAGCTCAGCTCATGGTACTGAGGTTTCCCATTTGCACAGATTTGTCTGACTCAGGCTTTCAGCAAACACAGCTGGAGGTGGCAGGGGACATTTGCAGGTAGGAGACAGCAGAATATGCGGGAGTAGAGGTGGTTTTCTCCTTTGTTGCAGTTGGGAAGTCCTTGTATGGGTCTCAGCTTCTTCTCAAGAAAAAGTGGAGACTTCTGTGTCCTAAAAGGTGGTGCAGTGGCCTCAGAGCGCAGTGGAAGGCAGAGAGAAGAAATGAGAGCAGAAGCTGGGGAGATGAAAAGTATAAAGCAGCTCTGAACCTCTTTCCTGTCAGTCTGACCTCTGTCTATGCTTCCTGTCCACCTGCTTCTGGCTCTTGTCCTGCTCAGATCTTGCTGGACATGGTTGAGAATTACCCAACAGCCCTGAGGACACTCATCTTGGCAGAGAACAACATCAGTCCTGAGCTTCAGCAACAGATCTCAGACCTACTCTCTGAGGGTGAGGAAGAGGAGGAGAATGAGACTCGTGAGCTCACGGCCAGGGAGAAGAACCCTTGGATCTGCCAGAGCAGTAAGACCTCTGGGACCCCAGAGGAGGTGGAGATAAGGCTGGAGAGGGGAGGGTGGCAGGAGTGAGGGATGTTTTTGTGTTGTTTTCTACTGGGATGAGTATGTTTCTGTGGAGTTAGTAAATGGAAAAGATTCCCATTTTATTGTGGGCTGGAATACAGACTGCCTGCCAGCAGGATGGGCTCTTTCCAGTACCACTGTACAAATGATGCTACAGAAATTAGCATCTTTCAGCAAAGACTTAAAACTAGAGTCATGGGTATTAAAGATTCCATGGATCTGTTCATGAAACTTGGGGTGATGGCCCTGGTGTCTCAGAAAAATTCCAGCTCATGTCATTCAATGCTGCTTCCCTACATTTCTTTGCATTTTGAATTAGGGTATGCCACTGTATCTCACTTCCTGGCCTAAACCTTACAAGGGTTACCGTTCAGTTTTCTGGCTGTGCGGTGGCTGTATTTGAAGGAAAGGGATATTGTTGCAGATGTGCCAGTGAGCTACCATGTTCCATTGTTTGATTGGAATCCAGTAGAACTAATAGAGATAAAGGCAATACGTTTATCTACGTAGATCCTGCTTATTTTTTTAACCCAAGCTTTCCATTTGTTTCACCATAATAGGAACTAGTCTAGCTGCCCCTAAATGGCCGAATAATCCAAAATTCAAGACCACAGCACTAGAAAGACTTGGAACTAATATCTGGATCCAGCCAGTTTTTGGCCACTGCCTACAGGCACACATACCCCAGTTCTAGTGTCTGAATAGAAAACAGGTATAGCTGCTCGTAATGCACCAAAAACATCTGTACCCTGACACGTCTCAGTGCAGCTGTGCCCAAAACCCTAATTCCAACACTGAGATTCTCTGAGAGCTGACCAATTTTTGGACCCAGTCCCCTAAATTTCATTGTCCTAGAGATCAGCACAGCTGTTTTAAGTTCAAAAACATCTGGATGCCAGTTCTTCCAGGTGCAAGAACCTGACCCTAGCCTTTGGAGAGGAGTATGAAGTTGTCTGCTTATAAATAGCTTTCTCAACAGAGCACGTTTGACATGTTGAGCTCTAGACCCAGCATCCCCAAGACACTCAGTGACCTCAATGAGTCTGGGGAAGGATGCCACTGGATTCCAATGTACATTGCCCTCTGTACATTCACATACTGGCCAGTGCCATCAGGAGCAGTGTGAGGAAGTGCTATGTCCTGTTCACCTTCCTCTTTAAAACTGATCGAGAAAGTTATGTCAGCCCTCCATTCAGAAGAGTGAGAATTTCCAGGTGTCAGCCAGGAGACAAAGTGCCAAGAGCTGGTAGTCATATGGCCACTTGTTAACTCACATGCGTCAGTGGCAGATCTGCTGTTGACTCACATGATCCCTGCAGTGTCAGTGCAGCTAAAGGGGAGCGAACTGGATTCTGTTCTCATGGATCAGCAACAGAAGGGATGCCTAAGCTCCTGCCAATACCCATGCAGCCTCTCTGAGAACACAGGAGTTGTTGCTGAGGGCAGACTCTGAAGACAGTGTGGTTTCACAGGTATCATTGAGTGGTGAGTTTGGCCAGCAGAACTCATGGTGCTTTTGAGGATGTGTGCAATGGAAAGACTCTGAGATCCCTGGGGGAGTTTTCAGGGCTGACTTTTCTTGTATAGCCTGATCACATGGAATCACTGGGAGAAAATTAATCCAGATCTCCACAGTGGCAATGGTTCAGTCACTTTAAGGCTCCCCAAACAGCAAAGACTCTGACACATTGCCCAAGGAGTGTGTCTGTTCACCTCTCTGCTTCAAAATCCTCTCTGGCTTTAGGCTCCTACCATGTTAGTCAAACTTCTGCTTATCTCTCATTTGTTCCGTCTCTCTGAAGTCCTTTGTCCCCTTCTTACTCTCTACTCTGGGCCTGGTGTACAGACCTGTGTTTTTTTTCTAGCCCAAATGTCTAATATTCTCTCTCCTTCCTGCTTCACAGATTCCAGCTCCCAGATGGTTTTGGTGACATCGGGTCTGGGTGAGAGCCTCTTAGCAGAAACAGAGATGTGATTAAGTTATGCTGGTGGCATCTGCTGAGCCAAGTACTCTTCCCCTGTATGTGTGGGCCATGCGCAATGCGTGCACGGAGTGTTTGTGTGCGTAGGGAGGGCACACCACACACGACTGGTGAATACTTGCACTGTATGTGTGCATGTGCTGCTGTGCCCATGCGCCTCTGCCAGGCCTGCCCTGATTGTGCATTCAGACCCTTTAAGTCCCCTCGATGCCACCCTTTCGGCTCTGAGTTTTGGATCCTGGCCTGAGTGAATCTATGTGACTGTCCGTATCTCACATAATCTCTCAGCTGCTTCTTTTTGCCCACTTACTGCATGTTCAAATCACATGCCCTCCTCCTGGCTGTACATTCCTGACCCAGTGCTGGAAGCTTTATTTATTCAGATGTGTATATTTGTGTATAACAGATGTTCTTTCTATTGCTTGTACCAGTGTCTTGAGAAGAGTTTTATAAAGTTCATAGACATGTCACAGCTCATGGCTGCAAGAGGCTCTGTCATTCCTGCTCCCACTGCCAGGGAAGGGCTTTGTATGGGCTGTGGGGGTGATGGACCCTTGTAGTTCCAAGGCACCCTTATCTTGAAGCATTTTATCATTCCCCTGCTTGAGAGGAAAGTAAAACTTCTCTGTGGACCAAGGAGGGCAAGGACTAGCAGCTGGATCCCCCAACCTATTTGCCTTCTTTCTCCTGGACTTCCAGCCCCTCCCAACCACTCACATAGTCAAACTTGGACACTGGCAGCTGCAGCCCTGACATGCCTCTTATAAAAATGGACGGTCCCCCCAGCTCCAGGCTGGGTTTCCCTAGACACTAGAGCAGGGGTCTGCAACCTCCAGCTCTTTGACTGCCCCCTGTCAGCTCTAGGCTCCCCTTCTACCACTGGAGAATCCTGCAGGTGGCTCATGCCAGACTCGTGGCTCCCTATACCACCACCCTGGCCTTGGCCAGCCCAACTCCCAACACCACCCATCAGGAAGCTACACCTCTTGCAGCTCCCAAAACAGCTGGTTTTTGAAGGAATTTTTAAAAATGTCTTATTTTTTAGGTTGCTGACCCCTGCACTAGAGACAGAAGGGTGAGCAAGGGGATGGGGGGGCCTGCCTCCTGCTGGGGGATACAAGCCTTGCACAATGCTGGATGGTTTGTGTGTCTGTCTAAGCACAAGTGTGGGATTGTGTTAATACGGTGAGGGTGAGGGAGAGTGTGTTCTATGAACAAAGTTGGCATCCCCTAGGTAGGTAGAAGGGGCAGGGTGTGTAGGGTATGGCACAGGATGGATGGATACGTGTGCTCCTCAGAGACTTACCCAGTGTCCCCTCTCCTAGGTTCTGTCCCTAGCTTGTGGAGGGGAGTGGGACCCAGTGTGTAGAGACATCCTACCTCCTAGGACCTCCCACTGCAGCCTGCTCAGGCCAGTATCTGTGTATGCATCCCCCCCTTCTCCCTCCTCCTCTGCAGCTCAGCTGGCACCTTCCTCCTAGCAAAGCATGTCTAGTTGGCAGCCAGTGCAGGGCTCCAGAGTCAAGGGGTCTTTAAATGCCCAGGAGTGGCCACTTCCACTGTCTGCTCCTGTTCCATTTGATGCTAAATCCACACACAGGGGTTCTGCTTCTGGTGGTGCTGCTGCTGCTGCCTGGTTGGATGAATCATTGTCTCGCCACCTGCTCAGTGCCTCTGTTTCCCCGCATGTAGCACATGGAGGATGGAAGTGTCCTTTCTGGGTGTATGGCTTTGAGTGCCACACAGATGAAAGTCACTAAGTAATTTAACTCAGGGGTCTCTACTGGGCTGCTTGAGTCCAAAACTGAAGAGAAACTGTTTTCAACTTTCTCAGTTGTGCCTCTCCAGGGCTATCATCCTGATAACCCCTAGAGAGCTGTATCTCTCCTGGAGCAGGTTGACCTTGATAGGACAGTACACAGCCAGGGCCATCTCTCCCTGGGATTTCCTGCCTTCCAGGTCTGGGTTATACCTAGTATCCTGCTTCAGGTGACTGGACTGTTCCATCCTCCCAGACAAGCTCCAGTCTCCTTCCCCCTCTCCAGCATGACACTGCACAGTGCCCCAGCACTATCCCTTTTGATATTACCTATTGACCTTCCCCATTGTAATGTTGTGTGATGTCTCATGGTCCTGAAGTTTCTAGTTTCCCTGTGGTGGGTAGTTCCATGGGAATCCCTCAAGGTGAATAGGATGACACTGGAGGTCAGAGGGAAGAACTCACTTGCAGCTAATTTGCATTTGCTTAAGTCAGCATTTGACATAAACAGAAAGAAACTGTGTCAAAATCAAGTTCCAAAGAGATAACTGTGTTAGTTTAGTTCACCAAAACAAACAAGGCATCCTGTGGCACCTTTATAGACTAATGAATGAATAAATAGGCCTGGACTTAATATGGTCACTCGAACCAGCGCTACAGAATATTAGCACATATCAGTGAGTAGCTTACCGGCCACAGAACACCACTGGTCATCACCTATAACCCTTAAGTCAGACCTCTACAACACATCATTAAGGACCTACAAACTATTCTGCATGATGATCCCTCACTCTCTCAAGCCTTGGGAGACAGACCTCTCCTCACTTACAGACAGTCCCCTAACCTTAAACAGATACTCACCAGCACCTACAGACCTAACAACAGAAACATTAAAGCAGACATATACCTCTGCAACAAACCACATTGCCAACATAGCTGCACAAAAGACAACATCCTAGGACCTAATCAAGCCAGCTACTCCATCAAGGGCTCATTCACCAATGTGATTTAATGCTGTCATCTGCGAGAAATACCTCCACACCTTATACACTGGACAAACAGGACAGTCTGCGCAAAACAATAAATGGATACAAATTTGACATAAGAAATAACATTCAAAAACCAGTAGGGGAACATTTCAATCTCCTTTTTCACTCCTCTGACAATTTGTTAATAGCTGAGCTCAAGCAACTGGGTAACACACAAAACTTCAAAGAGAAACTGCAGATTTGGAATTCATATGTAAATTCGACTGTGTGAAAGCAGGATTAAATCGTAACTATGGATTCTTTTCCCTTTACAACAGGTGATTTGACCTCACCCTATGTGCTGTTTCCCAGTGGCTGAAACTTAACAATGGCCTTGATTTGCTATAACAGTGTGACCTGATCCCATGACTTACACTTCCCTGCATTTATTTTCCTCCCATCTTCAAAGCATCTGAAGAAATGGGATTTTCTCCCACAAAGGCTCATGCAATTAATTCATTAGTCTTTAAGTGCCATAGGACTTGTTTGATTTACAGGCCAACCAATGTTCCCTCTAAGCTGATGATGCCGCTGAGCAACTTATGGATGCAGCTGAGCAAGTCCCTTCCCTGGGTTCCCTGACCCAGGGCTGGGCCCCTGCCCATTGGCTCTCCAAATTCATTCACAGAGCCGTAACTACAGTAGGGCCAATGGGGCTTTGCCCTGGGTGCCACTGAGCTGCTCAATAGAGCTGCTCTATTAAAGGGTGGCTTTTGCAGCACCAGCCCCAAGCGCTGCTAATGGGAAGGGGTGCATTCCAAATCAGAACACGTCCTGGGCAGCAAAATGCTGCATTATGGCTCTGTTAATTCATAACTTGCTCAGCAGCATTATCAGCTCAGTGGGATCACCGATTGTAGGCTGCACAGCGGTGTGTGGGGGGGTGCAGCTTCTGGCACACCACTGCCCAAGGAACTGCTACCAGCTGCGCGCAGCCTGCAGCCACGGCTGGAATAGACTCTTCCAGCAGATAGGGAACTGGCCCAGGCATAGGGTTACCAGATACCAAAACATGGGAGGAGGACAGGGAAGTACGAAAAGGACATTGGAGGACACAAACATCCAGGCCCCCCCTTCACCAACCTCAGCTACTGCTCCCCCAAACACCTGCCCCCCCATCACAACTACCACCACACCAGCTATTGCCCCCCCCAATGCCTGACACCACCCCACCACCACAGCTACTGCCCTCCCAAATGCCTGTCCCCAAGGTCCAAACCCTTCCCAGCACAGGCCTCCTTACTGGTGGGCAGGGTCTTGAAGGCAGAGCAGGAACAACAGCCAGTAGCATGGTTGCTCCAGCGGCCAGGTAAGGGAACCTTGAGTGGGGGGAAAGGGGGAGGGGACAGGCAGCCTTTGGCAATTGGGGGCCCTAGGTGGGGCCCCCTATAGGCCCCCATTGTCACCCTCACTGGGGCCCCAGTCCCCGCACCGCCCTAACTGCCCCCCCCTTTCCAACTCCCATGGGGAGAGATGGGGGGGGCGTGGACCATTGGGGCTGGAGGCTGCTCCCCCTGCAGACAGCATGGAGCAGCTGGCCCAGCCTACCCCAGTCGTGCCTCCCCAGTGGGCAGAGAGGGCCGGCACTGAGCTGCAGCATGGGGGGGGGGGGCCCGGGGGGGGCCCTCTGGGAAGTGTGAACACCTTTTTCCCCCCCCCCCCCCCAGGCCTCCTAAACCAAGACCAAGACCTAAGTCAAACCCAGCACCAACCTGAACAACGGTCAATAATGCTATGGCTGCTCCCAATGTTTTCCTCAGCGCCCTCAGCCCACCCAGGGCAGAGTTGGATGCCTTTGAGCTAACACCACAAAACAATCAAACCAGGGCAGAATATCCAGGAGAGTCACAAACCAGATATGGAAAATGGTTTGCAGAAAGTTGCAGCCTATGATAGCCTTAGGAGCACTACTGAGCTGGTGACAAAGGCAGATGGGTCAATTTTACAATAATCAGGTTCCCCAAGCTCCAGCTGCTGGGGCCCACTATACACCTCTCTGAGACCTGACAAAGGAGTACTGGCAGACCCCATTGTAAGAAGAGTTATGGAGAAAAGACAACTTTCCCTACCTCATTCAGCAAGCACCAATTTGTAACGCCTGTGTGTTCAGCTGCCACGGGGGCCAGTCGTTAATGGACCAATTGCTGTGACCCCGAGACCAGTACATAGTTGCCAATATTGAAAATATAATCATCTGTGGATCCAACTGGGAAGCACATCACCATTGTCATTTGGGCCCTTGAGATGGCAGGGCTCACAGCAGATCTGGTCAAGTTTTGGCCAGAGAAAAGTGAGGTGACATATCTTGGGTACATCATAGGGAAAAGCCAGCTGCACCCACTGATTGACAAGGGTCATGCAGGTGTGAACTGCCGGACACTACTGACCAAGAAGCCAAGATGCCAGTTCCTGGGCTGGTCCAGCTATTATGGGAGGTTTGCACCCGATTTTGCCACAGGAGCAGCCCCAGATTCCCAACATGGGGAAGGCCTCTCACCCTAAAAGATGTTCAAAGGCTTAAAGGATTGTCTAAACTACAAGCCGGGTTCTCTTCCATGCTGGCATCTGAAAACAGTTCACCCTACAGCGGGGCACATTGGTGATGGGCCTTGGAACAGGTTTATCCCACAAACAAATGGTGAAGGCAGTGGTGGATTAACACATGGGCCCAATGAGCTATTTGCCTGGGGTCACATCCAATTTGAGGGCTCCCAGAAATATGTCTTTGCTGGAGGCCATTGCTGTCAGGGAAAATGGAGCCCAGATTCTGGCAGTGCCACAGCAGGGAGGAAAGGGGTCCCTGAAGTGCTGGGGCTGGAGCTGAGCCTCAGGCAGAAAGGAATGCAGGGGTAAGGATGTCCAGCTGGCCCCATTCTATAGGTACAGGTCCTGATAGTCAGGGCTTTTTCTTACATACATGCCTGACTTTTCACACTTATCTGGTCACCCTACACAGGGGAACTGTCAAGGGAGAGTGGAAGCTTCTGCCACCACACTTCCTACCACTGTGCAAACAAAACAGCTGTCCTGTGTTCTTGCTGCAGGAACCCAAAGCTGTTAGCTGTGGGGGTGAGTAAGAAGGTACAGTTGGCTGATGAGGCTGCCCTCATAGAATTGAGCCAGGTGCTCCCCCTTCCCTTTGGCAAGATGAGACCTGTCGCAAACAGTCCTGAATGCAGCCAGAATCCCCCCAGCAAACCAATGGCACAGAACTGAGTTGCCCTCCAGGGTGTTGGTCAAGCTGCAGATGGAAACCACAGGTTGCAGTAGTAGCAGAGGAAGCCCGAGACAGCACACAAGAGGCTCCAGGACACAGACTTCACTGCTGTCTCCACTCCCCCCAACCCGGAGCTAGCTACCATGGAGTAGTGTGTACCATGGTTCACTACACTGTGCTGTGAGACCAAGGCCCTGAAATCTTACCTATTGCTGGTACCTTTGAAGCTTATGTGGCTATAGGAAATCAAAGCTGAGCCAGGTGATGTATAGCAGGAGGAGGGGCCTGTCTAATTCTGCAGAGCAGCCCTTCTAACTCCATCCTTTTGCCAAGAGCTGCCAAGCTAGGCAGAATGTCAAAGGGAGATGGCCAGTGAAACCTAGGGGCTGCTGACAGAGGCGTGGAGACTCAAGAAGGGACACATTGTCCTTTGCCCTCAGCTGACTCCTTAACACTTTGGAAAGTGCAGTGTCTGCACTCACAGCATGTGACGGTGCTGTGCTACACAAGCTGCTGTATTTGAGGTGAACCTTAAAAACCAAGGAGCTGCACTTTAGGGCAGGTCTGGTACGAGGGCAGGTGGGGTGTCAGACTCCAGCTTGTGCGAGTCCAGCCTGCCTGAATCTACCCTGGCAGATGGCTTGTCCTGCCCTCTAATGGAGCGTTCCCAGGCTGGCAGCTCTGCACTACCTGATGTAAAGTGCTCAGGGCTCTGGGATGTACCAAAGGGTTAAGAAGTTTTATTCCAGACCAATAAAATCCAACAGGGCTAAGCCCCTCAGTCTTTGAACTCAACCTAGCACCTTCCCCCCAG
This sequence comes from Podocnemis expansa, assembly GCA_007922195.1. Classification (NCBI taxonomy): domain Eukaryota; kingdom Metazoa; phylum Chordata; order Testudines; family Podocnemididae; genus Podocnemis; species Podocnemis expansa. The sequence continues at coordinate 7,032,182 of ML681972.1, forward strand.
CAGCAGAAAGCCTGCTGTCAGGCTGGAAAGGCTGGGATTGAATGATGGCCACAAACAGGGTGAAATTGAAGCTGCTGTCACACCCCAGTAGAATGACCCCCCCCCCCCACACACACATCTGGCTGTGTCCTGGGAGCCAGGGGGATTTCCTTCTTTCCATTTCTGCACTGCAGGGAGAGCCCTCCTTAGGACACCTTGGATCAACAGCTGGGCAAGCCACCAGGAGGCAGCAGTACCCCACAGCACCCTACTGGGTGTGGCTGGCTGCCAGCTCCCAGCCTGCCAGGCCTGCGGGGCTGGCGTCTGCCTGCTCACGGGCATGGGCACTGTGGTGTGGGCCTGCAGCCCTTGGGGACAGATGGGGGGCGTGGGGGAACACCTAGGTGAGTTGGCTGTCAGATACAGAGACCCAGCATCCCAATGTGGTGGGATCCCAGTAGAGGCCCAGGCTGGGCAAGTCTGTGATGGGAACAGCGCCACTGAGCACCTGGTAGGAAAGGCACTATGGAAATATCAGTTTATTAGCATTCTTCAGGCTCCACTCTCTCTTCTCTGCCTTTTCCTGCATGCTCAGGCTGAGCCAGGGCCTCTGTCCTGGCTAGGGTTACCAGATATCAGGCAAAAGGAGGATATGTCCTTTTTACCTTCACATCCTCCATCCAGCAGACATTTTATAAATACATGATTTTGTCTGGCTTTTTACTTTTTGGGATTAAAGTATGCTGGAACACCCCAGAACACCCTATTTTTAGGGGGAAGCATTCCAGGGCCCCCTAAAGACAAAAGAATATTACATTAATACTACATTTTCTCCATGTGTCCTCCCATGTCCTCCTTTTCGCACTTCCCTGTCCTCCTTTCCATCCATTGGTATCTGGTAACCCTAGTCCTGGCTCTTCTGAGGCAGAATAGAACGGACTACTCTTCCTAGGCTCCCCTACCAAAGTACCAGTGCTACAGCAGTCCCCCTCTTCCATACTGGCCCCACTTGTACAGCTTGTTGGACCACAGCCATTTCACAGCATTGAACAGGAAATGGAGTGACACCATCTGCCTTTCCACCCTAGCCCTGGCCATTGAGGTCTGCTGCGTGTGGCGCAGAAAAGAGATTGGGGCCCATGAGCCCCCGGTCTCTGCTGTCTTTCCCCATTCAGCAGCCTCCTCTTCTCCCCACACTGCTGGAAGCACAAGAATAAAAAAGTCAGCACAAGAATAGCTAAGGACAGAATGGCCCAGTGGGTTGTGTGTTAACCTGGATCTGAGGGAACCCAAGAGGCTTTTTGCAGGGCAGTCACTTCAGGCTGCGTTTGTGGGCCCTATCTTCAAGCATCTGACAAAGTGAGTTGTTCTCCCATAGAAGCTCATTAACATCATTAGTCTTTAAAAGTAGCACCAGACTCCTTGTTTATTTTGCTGGACTAGACTAACATGGCTACCCCTTTGGAATGAAGGCATTCAGGCTCCTGAAGATGAAGAGAGGGGCCTAGCTGCTGTCAATGGGAATAAGGTGCTCTGGAATCCACTCTGCCTCTTTAGACCCTTCACACCACTGAACCTCAGATTTTCTCTGCTTCAGTTGCCCTTGTGTACCATGAGGCTGAGCAGTGCCCTAGCTTGCAGTGGTGCTGAGAGGATCAATACAAGGACTGTGAGAGGCTCAAAATCCTATGGTAATGGGATGAAGCATAGAAATACCTTAGATGGGAAGGGTAAGGGGGAGAAAAAATCCACACAACTGGCCAAGGGAGGCTCAGGGCAGCAGGGTCAGCCCTGGAGAAGATGAGCACCAGCTACCTTTCCCAGGTGAGGGGGAAAAAGGCTTTCTACAAGGAGAAGATAGGAATTGCACTGAAAGAAGGCAGGCAGCAGGCAACCAGGAGCAGTCTCCATGGAGAATCCAGCTGCTCACAGTTGCTATTAGTGCTTGGCTTCTCCATGCTGAAGCTAGGCCTACAATGTCCCTGCTTCCACCCAGAGTCCCAGCTACTCTGATAACATGTGATTAGGCCTGTTGAGTGGAGATCAGCTTGAAGCCCTCTGTATTCACTGTGGAGTTACAGAAGTGACCAAGAGCCCTGGCAGCAACTCAATGTTTTTTGCCCAGGCAAAGAGCATTGCAAGAACTAGAGAGCAGCTCCACCTCATGGGGGAAGCCTCTGAGAAGGACAGTGGCTAGGTAAGGCAAGGCTTGCACAGCAGATGCCGCAATGTGCACACTGCCCCTGAAGAAGCCACCAGATAAGCTAGCCATAGCAGCAGCAGCACCACCTAAGTAATTGGGTAACGGCCTTGGCTCTATCTGGACTCTAGAAGAAAGGAGGGGATTACTGTTAAAGCACAAGACTGGAACTCATGGCTTCAGGATTCTAGCATAAGTTCTGAAACCTTAGAGAGGTTCCTTCCATGCCTACCTCTGTTTCCCCATCTGTAAAGGAGGTTGTGGGCTTTAGGGAAATTTCCTACACTATCCTTGAAAGACCATATTGTATTCGGCATTAGTGGGCCATGACTATAGGTTGTCTCTCTATTTGGGAGATGTGACAGCAACTCAAGAGTCCATTGTTTTAAATGTGAGGCTTGTGTTTGATTGTCTTCTACTCTGGGGTGAGGCCTGCCCCAGCTCCTCCAGGGACTAAAATCAGTGAGTTGATTTAAGGCAAACCAGCCGGTTGTAACACCCAATGAGGTGTCACCTCCTATGGAAATTCTAAAATACCAGCTCAAATGAGATTCTCCAAAGACCAAGAGCCAAAGAAAATGACATTTGGATAAAGAGCAAGTGTAAACTGCCTCAAGATCTTCCTTCTGATGCTGTAAAGGGACAGGACCTTCTGCGTCAATCCTTGTGGAAGCATTGGAAGGACTGATCCTTACCAGAGCCACAGGTAAGCTTTATAGCACACATGTACGTTTTTACTGGTTTAACATTGTCTCTGTGGTGCTTTCACCTTACCAAGAACTGCATGAGAACTTATTCCTAGCCTCTGGAGCAAAGCACAGATGCTGCCCTTCTAGGCAGCCAGCTTGCTGGGATATCACAGCACAGAAAGGGAACCACAGAGCCTGCAATAAACTCCAGGCAAGAGAGAAGATACACAGGTTTCCACCTGACAACAGTGAATTGACCAACAACCTGGGAGCCTACAGCAGGCCCCCTTGGATGACCACAGACCTAATTTTCATATTTGTAAAGCCCTGAGCTTCTCCCATTAAAGGTGCAAGACAAGCTTCATTCCCTCTCCTGTTAGCAGAAATAGGGCCCTCATGCTTCTGTTCCTCTCCATTCCCTTCCAATACTCAACTGATAGTGGGACTCCCCCATGACTTCCCCCACCAGGGTGACTGGTAGGTCATCCATCTGCAAGCTAGGCAGGGGTTAAAGTAAGATGGAACGTACCGGAACACAGTTCTGGGGCCTCCTATTTTTAGGCTGCCAGCTTTCTAGAGCCCCTAAAAATAGAGGAACGCACTGGAACACTGCAATCTGGGGGTCCCCTAAAAATAGCATGAGCTGCCAGAACCCAGCGTTCCGGTGGCTCCACCTTAAACCCTGCTCCTCCTCTAGCCCATTCAGCAGAGAGCTGGTTGGGGGTTTGTGAATCCCTCCCCTGCAGGGTGGAGCAGCTTGTGGCTGGAAGCAGCTTCCAGCATGTCAGGCAGTCTGCAAACAGCAACCAAGGTAAGGGCTGGGGGGGCTGCAGAGTGTGTGCATGCACATGTGTGTACAGGCAGGGGGGGAGATGATGGTTCCAGGCAAGAAGATTACACTGCAGCAGAAGCAGCTGCTCTCAGGAGCACAGAATAAAATGATTAATTATAGGGCATGTGCCTACTCCTAGGAGGTGCCAAGGGGGCACTCTCCTCTCACACCCCATAGGGAGGAGTGTCCCACAGGGAGACAGCACTGGATCAGCCCAAGCTGCCCCACAGGGAGGCAGGAAAACACAAGTCTTCCTCCACTTGGCTGTTCTGCCTTGGCCAGGGAGCGCCTAAGATTTTCTAGTGTGAACCACAGTGTGAGCTCAGTGCCCCTTTGTGTCTCAGGCATTCCCATTACAGGTTCAAAGTATCACTAGGACCAAATATTGAGAAATCACAAGTCAGGCCCCCAAAAGTGAAGGGACTGGCATAAAAATAATGAACAACAAAATTTAAGCAGTGGGTTCTTTTCCTTTGCCGTTTGTTTTCTGAACCCTTAGGTGTGCTTGAGTCATGTTTGGCATCTTTTCCCCTACAACCACGAAGGTAAGGCAGGCCCTTCTTTTAAATAAAAGCTGGGTCTCACCTAACTCCAGGAACTGGGGCTTTAAGAAAACACGACCAAGCAGCACAGAGTTGATAACAGAGAGTTTGGCACTTGTGGCCTAGTTAGAAAAGGTACCAAACTGAGCCCTGAAACTCGGAGGTCTTCAGTTACAACACAGGAGCAAATCGAGGTGTTCGGTGCCCCTACCATGCAGCCTACACATCACTCTTTAGGCTCAGGGGGGCTCACTCTGAGTGTGGTCAGGGTTGAATGATCCTGGCCATTGCAGCAGGGCCTACTATATTTTTAAAATATGAAACTAGGACACTTTAGGGAGCTGTTTTAAGGTCACAACACAGTCATGCAAAAGGCAAAGTACCTTTTAAAAAAAAGGGTGCTCATGTTGGGACTTCCAGCTTCTAAGTCAATGAGACAAACATTGCTGGGAGTGAAGATTCCTCCAGCAACTTAATGGGCTGAATGATTCAGTACTAACATTCACTGTGAGCAACAGAGCAGCTCCCATAGTACCTACAATTCTATGCTCATCTGACTTCTCTTCAGTCCAACACCATTCACCACTCTGAACTCTCCTTCCCTGGCTCTGTTCTTGGTGAGCAGAGTAGATTATCTGCAATGAGACGTCTTGAACAAACATTGCATAGTTAAAGTGCAAGTACTTACTGAATGGTGAAAGGGCAAACTAGGATGTCAAGTGAAGAGACAGACCATAAGAAGCTCAGTTTACCTCTGACGAGCCAGCCAGTGGCACACAAGACCCTGCACACCTGTAGGATAGATGCTACCCATAAAGAGGTCCCCAGCTGCCAGGATTTGCCTGCTTGTCAGCAGTGGGCATCTCACAGTCACAGCTTACTTTTAAAATAGTTTATTTCTTGTTTCAAAATATACATCAGTTTGAAAATTTCAGAAAAAACCATGTTAGTTCAGATTAGCAGGCCAGAGCTGAGACACTGAAAAGTGGGGCCACCAAGGGCCAGTCCTGCCAGAGATTAGGAGTGCAAAGGACAAAAGCCTGATGCCCCAGGGACACAGCTTGGGAGCGGGTTGCTCCTCCTTTCCTGGCTGCACAACATTCCCCTCAACAATTCTCTTGTAGGTTCTGCTGTTGCCTGGTCACACTCCAAAGGAGCTGGCACTGCAGAACCAGGGCCTGGACTGGGCTCATGGCATTGACCTCCCACCACCCATGCTTCTAGCCTGAGGGGATCAAAGGCAGAAAGATTAGCTTTGCCTGACAGGGACCAGCACACCAGCTGCTTCAGCAATCAGGTGGTTTTAATTTCAGTCCAGACCTGCTCAGGACAGCCAACTGCAGCCAGCGACCTCTGGCCCAAGCTGTGAGGGGACACACCTCTCACTGACAGAAGGATGTGTGGTCAGGCCCATTTGCTCTAACAGCTCGTGGACCAGACAGTCCAGGTCAGCCTCAGCAGGCAGGGACAGCACCCCAGCATACACTTGCAGCTCAAAGCTAGGTCATGAAAGACAACTGAGATCTCCAAGCAGCCCAGGAAGGCTGTGCCAACAAGGGAGAGCCTGGGCCCATGAGCCTAGTCCATGGGCATCGCTGGCACGCAGGGCACAAGTCCCATCAGCAGCACAGGCTCAGAGAGTGACTGTCCTGAGCTTCCCCCATCCAGTCCTGATCCCAGCCAAGGAGCTGGGGGCAGGCCACTGCTGGCAGCAGGATCTGGCCTGCACAGGGACCCAGGGCCACCAACAGCAGGAGCCCAATCCAGCCCCAGCAGCAGCACTAAACTGGGCCCCCATGGCCGTATGAAGGTGGGGGCAGTGCGGCATGGGGCAGAGCTGGTGTGTGCGTGGGGGGGGGCTGACCTGGGCCCCCGAGCATTTTTTTGGGGGCAGCAATGCCCCTGGCCCAGTCCACTGGCTGGGCAGGAAGAAGGGGTGGGAGGAAGCAGCAGCTTGGACCTCGGCCATGCATGCTGCAAGGAGCCTACAGGGCAGAGGAGCGGAGCTGGGCAGAGAGAAGAGCTCACCCCCTCCTGAACACTGAGGATCAGTACCTTGTAAATTGAGGAGAAGCTCCCTCCATTAGCACCAATGTGTTAGGGCAGCTGTGCTGAAATACTGAGCTGAGTGGCCAGGAACAGGGCAAGTGTACAGGCAACCAGAATGCCCAAACCTACCATACAGGAAGCAGCCATGGGCTGCGCCAAGACACACAGGAGAGGCCTGCAGCTCCCTTCACAGGCCCTGCAGCCTCTAGGCTGGAGCTGAGAACAAAGCTTCGGCTGTGTGGCTTAGGGTGGGACGGTGCCCCTGTCAAGTCAGGAGTAGGTTCCACGGACAGTGTCTCCTACCGGGTGTTCAAATGGGTGCTTCTTGCCTGAAGCCAGAGGCTGCACTCATCCAAAGAGGAAAGCAGCTGCTCGCTCTCACTGAAGGATGCCATACCACCCCTCCACCTTTAAACCCATCACAGGGGAAGGGGGCTCCTGGCCAAAGAGAGCAGCGCAGGGACCCACCTGGTGTGTTGGGTTACACCTTTGGGTAGAGAGGTAAAAATCCATCTAGGCAAGCGCATCTTAGAACCTATAACTAGACACTGGGGCTCTATTCGCCATACAAAACATTGACACTAGGGACCTCTGCCCCTCCCAGAGACAATGAGCGCACGCATGTGGAAAAGGAAACTCGTACCAACACTCAACATAAGAAAAATCAAATACAGAACTTCAGCCCCAAGGGGGACGGCCTTGGAAGGCACCGGAGCCAGCCCGGGACCCAGCCAGAAGAAGGGTGCCACGCAGAGGGGTCTCCCCAGAGGGCAACCTGACCAGTGAGCTTGCATCCAGTGGCTACAAGCCCTGCTCCTCAGGTCTCTCTCTCAGTCCCAGGACCCCACTCAAAGGAGGCCTGCTCCTGTCCTCCATGTAACACTCTCCAGGGTAAAATCCTGCCCTGGAGTTCATATGGCTCTGCTGGAGGAGAAAGCCCAGGATGGGAGAGTTGCCACAGACTCCTAGGGCACAACTTCACCTCCCACCCTGGTCAGACAATGGCTTGGCTGTCAGCTGCTTTGCTCATTTATGCAGGAAGAGAAAACCAAAAGACCTGAAAAGCAAAAGCCTGAGAGGAAGACTCAGGAGCAGAGAATCAGCACCATCCAAAGGAGAGCAGGCCAGTGCAAAAGCACACAGAGATGGAGATACAAACACACCAAATATAACCCACAGTGTGAAAGCCAGTGCCGTAGGAACTCGGCTGGGCTGGGGTGGGGGGTGAGAAGAGCTATGGACCCCAAACTGCAGCAGATGGAACTGGGGCTCTCCTAATGCATTGCTTCTGCATGAGTCATGTGCATGAGATAAGCTAGTGAGGATCTGCAGAGGAAGCTTTGCAGGAGAGCCAGCCACTGCTACCACCAGATTTCCAGAGAGATCCACATGGCAACTGTGGGAACAAAACACAGCAAAACAAAAGTCCTCACCCCAATGCTGCTGAACTACACTAGGGGGCCAGGTAGCAAGGAGCACCTCTTCTCCCATGCAGCTCTCATGCCCCACTCATAGCTTGCCAGGGCTCATGGGGATTTGAACAAGAACAAGCAAAGAGTTGCTCCTTGTTGGCACAAGTTAAAAGGTAGGAACACAGCAGCCATGGGCACCAGTATAAGTGCACTCAGGGCCATGGGCATCAGCATGAAAATGAGAACTTGGGAGCCAAGATGAAGCTGAGAGTGGAAGGGGGCGGGGAGGGCAACATGAGCGCCAGGGTGAGGCTGTAAGATGGAGTGTGAGAGCAGGCACAGGCACCAGAAGGGTAGTGAGCACAGGCATGGGCGAGCAAGGCCCCTGAGTGCAAATTCTGGTGCAGTGGGCATGGAATGCCAGAGAGATCCCAACAGCTCTGGGTATTAAACCAGAATAAATAAAACGGGTGAAGGGGAATTGAGAGCTCCCTGTGACATAAGTGGAGCTGGGGAGACCAAGGCCAAGAGTGGTGAGACAGCCCTGGGAGGGGAGGAAGCTACAGCACCACCTTGGGGCACTGCTCCCTGCCCCACCTCAATTAAGCAGGTTGCCCTGCTCCTGGGCTTGCGTCAGGCTGTCCTTGCGATGGAGATGGTGCACACCCATTCTCTTGGGGCTGCGGTGTGGCCGCCCTGAGGGAGGCCTGTTCCTGTATTCCCCGACCTGCTCCAGGGCTCCCCCATGGCTGCTCTCCTTGCTTGCTTGCAGCAGCATTTCCCTTTCCTCGGCCGGGCTCCCAGGTGAGCCCAGGTCCACATAGTCCTTGTGCTTCTCTGGTGGGAGACTGCTGGGCTCAGTGGTGCCCTCACCACTGCTCTCGAGCAGCTTCCGGGCCTCATCCTGGGAGAAGTCCGTGCCATAGTCAGAGGAGATATGGCTCTTGCGGGCCCGGGACTCAGTGCTGTCTGTGTCCATGCTTGAGTCCCTGCTCACAGTCCAACTGCAGCTCTGCACAGACTCCTCACCATCTGAGTAGGCAGAGGCCGCCCTGCCCAGCTCCTGCATGGAGCGGCTGAATCGCTTCTGGAGCTCCGGGGCCATGTCATGGCTGAAGGAGGTGCGGCCCACCAGCCCCTGGTCAGAAGTAGGGGGTGCCCTGTCCACAAACATCCGCTGCCAGTTGGCCAGGAGGTCCTCTTCAGAGCTGGCCGAGCTGGCAAAGGCACTGGGGATCTGGGGTGGGCTGCTGAAAGGGCTGCTCTGTGAGGAGCCATGTGCCCGAACCACCTTGGGTGATGGCTGGTAGGAGCAGCTGGAGGCCGAATGGCGGCCCTCTGAGACGGGGCTGTTTGGGAGCGTCCGGTGCCGGTCACTGCTCTCGTCCTCATTCTGCACCAGGCTTAGGGAGATGGCCTGCCGCGTGGCATACGTGCAATTGGGTAGGGGGCTGTTCTTCGGGATCCTCACCTTATCCTCAGAGAATTCAATCACCTTGCGCCCCGGATACATTGGGTGGGGAGGGGAGGGTGTGGGGTAGGGGCTCAGCTTCTCAAAGGCTGGCACCTCCTCTGGCAGGCTCTCCACACTGCTCTGTGGCTTGCAGCCTCCGTTCTGCTGCTTCCTCGCCTCCCCTCCCTCCTTCCCAGGCAGCCCTGAGCTAGGGCAGGCATCTAACAGAGCCCCACTCATGTCCACATGCACAAAGACATCCTCAGCCATGGGGCAGCTGCCACTGCTGGACTTGGCCGAATTCAGGACCAGTGACTCGGGCTTCTCCAGGACCCTGGCAATAACTGAGGTGGGCACAACGTCAGATGGGGCCAGGGTATGGGCAGCTTCCTGGCCAGGGCCCGGGGACTCCTGGGTGCTGTGAAGGTGCTTATTTACCATGTCCTGCAGCTCGTAGGGAAGCTAGGGTGAAAGAGAGAGGATGTCATGCAGAGGCCAGAGCAGCTGATACAGCCGCAAAGCAGCACTTGAGGATGGCAATATATTTCCTGACCCACCCAGCCTCAGTACATACCCCACCTATGTCTCCGCACACTCACCTGCTCCCCACCCTCTGGGCATGGCCCAGCCAGCAATGCAAGCTGCCCTCTGCCCCTGAAACAGAGCACAGGTGCCCCAGAAGAGGGTTACTTAAGCTTTCCTAGCTCTAACTTGGAGCTGCAGGAAGCTGCTGCTCTCAGAGAACCTGGGAGCCTGCCCCATGCCTGACCAAGGGACCCCAATTGGGAGTGGGAGAAGACTGCCCATGGGTCATGGCCCTGAAGCTCACAAGAGTGGAGAGGAACCTAGCTGGTGCGTGCTAAGCCGGGGGGCTATTGATCAATGGAAAAATCAGCTGGCAGTTGCATTGAAGTGACTGGCCAGCCCCACTGCCAGGATGTGCAGTTCCCAGGGAGCACACAATAATTGCAGCCAAATGCTTTGGCAGCCTGCCCTGGGTTCAGCATCAATGACTGTGCTGACACTTGCCGACTCCCATCTTGTCCAGCTGCCTCACTGTGGCATTAGCCCTTGGGATGGAGCCTTGCTGACTCCACCTCAACGAGGGCATAGCTGCTGGGTCAGAGCTCTCAGCACTGGGAGGGTAGCACTCGGGGCTGGCCAAGCATTTCACTGCAGCCAGGGGGCAGCTCTGAGCTTGGGGTGCCATGGCTGCAGGACTGAAGCAAACACTGACCCTCTCCGTGCCAGCCAGGCCAGCAGCTCTTTTCCACCTTGCCTATAAAATACCTGGCTGCCTTTCAACTGGTCACACAAGCACCATGCTGGAAGATTGGGGTTGGGGTTTGCAGACCCCCACAGCACAGGCTGCTGCAAGAGGACTCCCACGGTCAGACAGGAGGGCCCAAGGCACATGGCATGGGAACTGCGGGGTGCAAGGCAGAAGGTCCCTGCACAGTTGCTCAGGTGCACTTTGCCTCTAGTGGCATCCAAGTGTGGCCAAGCCCTCCAGGGGCAGAATTCAAAACTCCTGTGAGGGAGAACAGCTGGGAGAGGTCAAGGTTACCCCGGCAGTAACTGATATAGTGACCACAGGAGTGCTAATCTGAGATGCGCCTGGGAGATGACATACCAGTCACCTGCTTGCTTACAAAAGACGGGTGGAGGGGCAGGGCACCAAGAGAGCCCACTGAGGGGCTGGGGTGCAAGGAGCCCATGAGATGAGGCTTTTATGGAGAGTTGGGGAGAATCCTGGTGCTGGGGCTAGATCCTGTTCCAGGGAGAGGAGAGGAAGAAGCAATGCCAACATACACATGAGCTCTTCCCTCTCCCACTGGGACAGGACAGGCTAGACTGGCCTCCCACATTCCCAGTCCCAGGGCTGCATGAGACCCACAGACCCATAAGCCCCCAGGCTTGGTAAGCATACCCAAACCTAGAATGGATAGCCCTCTCAGGGGCAGATGAGCCAGTTATCTACAACCTGTTTCTTCATTAGGCAGGTCAGGCCCTGAATGCAGCCAGGTGAGAAGTGGGAGATGATAAAGGGATCAGTGAGAGGCCTGGCTCCTCTGCCAGCACCTTTCAGGCACTGAGGTATTGGATTCAAGGCTGTTGTGCCAGATAACAGCCCTTCCCTCCGCTGGAAACACAAAGACCTTTTTATAACAGCTCCTGGCTGAGATGTGAAATGGAACCAGCTTGAAAGAGGAGCCAGCAGAGCCTTGCACAGAGGGCCAGACGCAGCTTATATCGAGGTGGAGTGTGCATGTGTGGCCAGGACACAAGCCAGTTTGATCCCCCCTGCAGAGGAGAGCAACCAGGTGTGGAGTAAGGCCTGGGCATAGATGGCTGCAAGCCCCAACCCTGACCCTACTGCCGAGAGGCGACTCACATCAGCAAACTTGTGGTTCCTGAAGTGGGACTTGTTGCATTTGAGTAGCTGCACTGCAAGGTTACAGTCCTGCCGATAGCGCTCCTGCAGAGAGAATGCACAGGGACAGCGGGGTCATGGGGGGCCTCACTTCATCTTCCCCCACCCCCGCCCTGCACCAGCACACATACAGGCTCCAACTTCTGCCTGACCAGACAATTCACACGGGGGGGGTGGAAGGGCAATCAACCCACATCATGGGGCTCCTACTGCTTTCCAAGGGAGGTACATCCTCAGGCCAGGACATCACAGTACATGGGCTCAACTCAATTTCAGACCCTCCCTCCCAGTTTGCACCTTGTCTGTAGCTAGCTCCTCTCCCTCCTGGTACCTGACACCTTCAAATACTGTGAGGGTCTGTGCCCCGTTCCAACTCCTTGTGCTGTCAGGCAAACTGGAAAGTTCACTCCCTAAACTGCCCCCATGGTTCTCACAGTCCTCCTCTGAACCCTCACCAATGCAAACAAGGGGCCTAAACTCAAGTGCGGGATCCCAGCTGCTGTTGCATCAAAGTTGCCTGGAAGAATCCCTCCCCCCAAAGCTCCAGGATGCTCAGCCTTTCAGACCAAACATGGGCAGGCTTTTTCTGCTCCCAGGTCAGACGGCAAGCTCAGATCTCATTTTCTCACTGCTCAACTTCTAGGATTTAGGCCGACTGTCATACTGCTATTTCCTGCTTCTCTGCCCCATTATTTATCTGTTCTCATGGGCAATCTCAACTCCCCACAATTTAGCATGGATTAATGTCAGTCGTGTCCTGCTTGCCCTTTCCCAATCATTAGCAAGGAAGTTACTGACCAGACCTTACAAGAACCAGTCATGGCACTTCCACCAGCCCACTTCCCCAGGTAAAGCAGACACAGGCTGCAGATTGGACACTTACATTGAGCTCCTCAAGTTTATTGATGGTGGTTTTGGCATCTAGCAGCTTATTAGTGAGCTCCACAATCTCCCAGTCCAGGGTCTTCCGGTCCATCTCTGCCTTTTTTATCTAGGACACAGGAACACAAGGCATAAATCCCACTAGCACATGCTGGCCTGGCCTCTCACCACACCTAGCCCCCTGCATCGCTCAAAAACATATTCAGCTTGGAGACAAAACCTTCCAGAAGGTAAAAGCCCTGGCTCCTCACAGAGGGAGGCACTCTGACAGCACATGAAGCCTGCCACCCTATGCTGGCTTTCCAGAATTCTCGCCATGTTTGTTAGCTATTGAAGTGAGGCAGGTTGGATTCTGCACAGCACAGTCACTCTTCCTGCCCTTCCCGTAGTAGGAGCGTGAGGAGTCTCAGCTCCCTCTCAGCTTTAGAGTCACAAGTGAACTGCAACGGCGCCAGGGAAGAAGCATGAACTGATGCTTCCCTAGTGATGCACAAGGATCAGCCCCTGGCAATCCAACACCTTTCACCAGCAGCAAAGATCACTGGGCTTGTGACATCCAATCCTCTCCACCATGGCAACAGGAAGATGTTGCTCAGAGAGGCATGGGTGTCAGTGATGGTTGCAACAGACATTGACTCAGCAATGAGAAGGTTCTGCTTTGGAATAAGAGCCCAGGGAAGACTCCAGAGCTTGCTCAGGTTTTAAAAGGCCTGCCTGGCAGTTTTATTTTGGTTAATTCTCTTCCCAAAGGGAGGGTATTTCCTTGCTAGACTCCCCACTGGATCCCACTTGAGGAAGATAGACATGGAAGCTAATAGCATGGAGGGCAACAGCTCAGAGCTCCTGATCTGGTTCCTCTGTCCCATATCCTCAGGACCACAGAAAGGCCCAGAACCTGCTGCAAGCCTGTAACTAACAGGGCCCACTTGTGAAGCACTGATGGTAGGAGGGCCCAGGGTGAGCAGCAATGATGCATGCTGGGTTACAGCGTTTCCAAAACACAAACTGGCTTTTTAGCAGCTGCACAAATAACATTAACCCCAAGAGCTCCTAGTGCCAAGGGTGAGGACTGACTCCGCACTGTCTAATATGGGCAGGTGACCGAGGATAGCTAGAACTAGCATCTGTTTACTTACAGTGCGGGTGGCCAAATGTGGCTGTCAGCCACCCGCACCCACAATATAGGAAGCGCAACGCCTGCAGGCTGCACCACTAGCAGGCAACACTCCCTTTGGATCAGAATCAAATGCTCCCATTCAGCTGGAGCACTGCATGCTAGGACCTGCTGTCTCTGTGGGCAGCTGTTTAGTTCTGTACATGTGGAGCCCATGGCTGGACGAGGTCTGTGGGGCCCCTCGGTCTAGGATGTCAAGTGGGCCAGATAATGTGACTGACAATGGAAATGACAGGCTGAGACATGTGAAGAGGAGGAAAAAAACACAAACGAAAAGACGCAACTGCAAAAATCCAGCTTTGGCTGAGAGAGGCCTGAGAGGTGAGTGTGCCCAGCGCGTGCCAGCGGCAGCATGGGAAAGAGAGAGAGAGGGAGGGAGAGAAAAGAAACAGCCATGAGTGTTATGAATGCACACAATACACACACATACACAAACACGCTGGCTCTGCACCAACAGCCCCATCCCACCAGGAGTGACGCCCTGGAGTCTGCAGGGTGCAACACATCCCTGGCCCTTCAAAGAGGCTGACACAACATGACAATTACTTTTAACTATGTTGTGGGGGAACCAAGCTCTGGTGAATGAGGCAGCTGGGGCTCAGTAAAGTACCCAGTTCAGGACACCAGGCTTGGCCTGGGGCAATGGCCATAATCTCACCCATCAGCTGCTGCAACACCAGCCCTGTAAGAAGGTTCCTTCCCTCCATCCCAACACACAGAATTCCCCTGCTTCCTCTCCCCAGAGGCTCAGCAGGTCAGTTACCAATGCATGCAGCTTCTCCTCCAGGTCCTGATTGGTTCTCTGGGAAGCAGTGTAGCTGTTCTGTAACCTAGAGGTAAGAACATCCAGGTGAAAACGAATCAGGGCCATCAACTCAAGTCCTCTCCATAACTCAGAAAGCGAGAGCAGCTCCCCATATGCCAGTAAAGATTGCTTACTCCAGAAAAAGACTGCTTGCTTGGGCTGGGCTGGGGGCATTTTGGATGGGATACCTCCAAGGAAAAACCAGGTTGTTGCTGGTAGTGGTGTGGGCACACTAAAATACTGGGCTCAAATGTGGTGGTAAGGAAACCTGCTCTAAGGTGCTGCCTTTCAGGAGTGGCATAAAAACAGAGATCGCTGCCATCTGTGGCCACTGATTTCTCTTTGCATTTGTCTGGGCATTAACCCTCAAATCCAGGCTAAATTCCAGTTCAAGTAATTACATTTTGCCACTAATATTCAAATGGATAGAGAATTCTGAATAGAGCTGCTGTGCTCCTCCCCAGAGGTGGCTATATTATTACAATGCATGTTAAGCTTTACCTGCAACTCTTCTAACCTCTGCAGACCATGCGCCTCAGATTAACACAACACAGGCTCAGCCTTTTCCAGCCAGCCAAGCGACACCTCAGATGGAAGTACTCTCTCTCCCCCCCAGTCATGTTCTCTCCACTGGTCTTCACCCTACCTGCGGAATTTGTCCTTGAATTTCTCCAGCTCTTCACGATTCTGACCCAGCTCCATCTCCAGCTCTTCCTGGCCAGACTCCAGCTCCCTCTCCATTGCCTCCATCTTGTTTGTGACATAGGCCAGCCGTCGGCGCAGCTCCTCATTCTCGTGCTGCAGCAGCCTGTGTCACACAGAGCAACAAGACACCACTCAACAAGTGATGGGGGCTGCTGGCCTCAGTGCCCACACCCAGCATCTAACTTCTCTAAGAAGCAGAGACCACACCCAGGCAGTGAAGATGCTCTCAGGTGGCTCTGGTGGCACCATCCAAACAGCTAATAATGGCCCCCATTCCCTTTCCAGCTCAGCTGTTGGGGAGTTCCCTTCTACAAGGTCTTGCTGGGGACCATGTGGGCATTTCACACAGACCTCCCTGTGAATGGATGGGATTCTTTCAGCTCAAATCTTGTTCCTCCCTCTCACACCTCAACAGGATGTTGTGATGAGTCTGATCGAGTGTGTGTGCACATGCTGCCTGTGGAGGATTCTGCTGTTCCTCTGGACTCCCAGTTACTGTTCCAAGCCCCAGGGCAAGCACTCTGAGAGGTCGCTTGGCCGGTCAAGAACACGGGGTATTAGCAGAGCTGGGAGGGCAGATGTGGATTAGGGGTGAGTGCTGAGGTCAGGAGGAAGATGCAAGGATTGAGTTTGAGGGCAGTTGCAGAGCCCATGCTGCCCTAGGTGGTTGTTGCTTGGGCTGTGGGTTTTGCTTTTAGAAACAGTCAGTGCCAGTAGCAATCAATAAACTGGCAGAAGAGTCAAACGCAGTGAGAGGTGTGTCAGCGCAGCTCAGAAGATAGGAAATCCAGGCCCTTGCTTCCTGGCAGCACAAGTTACTCTCTACTTTTGGAGCACAGGCAGGGAAGTGCACAGCAGTTCTGCTGTCTGTGACACCACCTGCCTCTCGGGTTACCATCTATGGATGAAGCCCACTAACCAAATGGGCTGTGCAGCTCAGGTGTCTCACCCTGGAAAACAAAACCCACTTAATAATTTATCCCAGCCCAGGCTGCAGGAGTTGGAGGCATCACAAATCCACAGTCCCAACCATCACCCTCTACACATGGAGCAGGAGGCTCTGAAATTGTTGGGCCAATGAGTGCAGCTGGTAAAGGCACTCAGGCTAAGCAGGAAGGTATGAGTAGCATATGCGTTACGGGGACGCACAGGCAGCATATGGGGCAGCCTCCAGCAGGTCCTATTGTTACACTAAGTGTATTTTTCCCCTTAAAGGAGGCAGCCCCTTTCTACACATGTGCTTTCACTATGTTCAGCTGTTCAGACAAATCTAGAAAATATAGTCTCTGTCTCTCAATAGCTATGTTAGTTTGTTCTTCACTAAGATTTTGAGTGGAGCAAGATTTACAGAGCTCCCTCCTACTAGTTTTTGTCTGTGTTGCAAGTCTTCATTCATAGTCAGCAGAGGGAGCTCAGACACTCGTTACAAGAGGTTACACCAAAATAGTAATGCTTTTTCCCCTTTGACAGTGAGGAACAGATGTTTAGAATAGGGTGTTTGCCCCACCTCAAACTGTAACAGCATTAAATGCACTCTGAGCACCGTCTCCTAAAGGAGTCCTGTCTGGATTCCCCCATCCAGCTTCACTGGGAGAGTGGCTCTGCAACCAGCCCTACAGGGAAGGCAGGGAACCACAGCAAAACTTGGCAAATGGGAGCAGAACAGAGAAACTGCTCTGGCCTCTCCAAATGGGCTTAGTTCTCAACAGAAGGGAAACTCATCATGCAGATCAAAGGGCTAAGTGGTGCGGCAGAAGCTGGATAATGGGAGATGGGAACAAGTGCTCTCAGTCACGGTGAGCCTGGAGTATGAGTAGGGAACAAGACACTTACTTCATCCTTTCTGCATCTGTCAAGGGCTCCTGTGCAGAGAAGAAAACAGCTGTGAGAACCTCTCAAAATGAGCATCAGACTCAAGCAAGTACTGAAGGGCAATATCTTTAGAGATGAACTCCTTCCCTCCAGCTCTGGGCAGGCCATGTCATGCATACCTAAGGAAGCTGGAATCTACATGCACTGCTCAGACAACACCTCTCAAACCAGTCAATATCAAGACAGACCACATGGTTCACTTCAGGTTCAGCAGTAGTCTGGGTTAAACCAGAGACCCTCACAGAGATCCTGTAACTCCCCTCCCTCCTATGCAACAAGTTCAAGGATCACCACTGCAGTCATCACCCCACAGCTGCTGCCTCAGCCTCCAGCAGTCCACCAAAGTCTGGGTGGTGAGAGTGGGAGTCTCATGAATCTGTACACAGAAACCTAGGAACCCCTGAAGATAATGAAAGAACTGCTCAAAGTAGCTGTGAACCAGGAAACACCTTTTTTGTTTGCTGTACCCAGCTAAGCCCAGATGAGGGTTTCTCTGTGCTCAGCTCAAACTGGCTACCAGAACTAGCACCCTGGGTAACCTGGACAGAAAGACAACAGGCAAAATCCCGAAGGCCAAAGAGCCTCACAGAAGGACCTATCATCCTGGGAGCAAGTCCCAGCATCCCTCCAGCAGGCACCCCACTGCACATAAGCAGGGACATGGGACTGGCAAGAAGGAGCTCAGCCTCCCCACCCTTGCACTTCATGTGCTAGCCCTGATGACAGCAGCTGCCTGGCAACTTGCCTCACTTGTGTCCAGGAAAGGAATTCCACCTCCAGAGCCCGTTAATACTAGTGGAGCAGGGTGTTTCTGAGAAGTGGTGGCTAAACCCAGGAAACTGGAAAGCCAAGGTACTTCTCATGGAAGCACTGCAGTTTGGGGCACTACGCGGCTTGAAAGAGCAGCTTTGGGACAAACCAAATGGAGCCCTGGAGCTTTAGCTAAACAAAGCATTCAGGTTCTCAAAGATGACGCTGCATCTCAAAATGTGCGTATTAAGGGAGGTACAAGATCTGTGAAAGGACCCTGCAACAGAGACTACTAACAAGATGAAGTAGAAGCTGGCCCATCATGGCCCTAATGCACAGGGAGCCCATTTTCCTCTCCCAACCATCTAAAGTGCACTGCACTGTCCTTTGCTGCACAGGGTGGTCCCACAGCTCTAGCTGCGCTACACAAGCTATGTCCCCAACCCTAAATGCACTGCATCAGCCTGCACTAGATAGCATGACACTGGCCCAGTCCCCAGAGCACTGTATTAACTCATGCTGCACATAGCATCACCACCCTGTAACTGCCTCCCCCTTGAGAACCACAGCTGACACCAGGCACCCAGGTGCACAAGAGTCAGGCCAGGAGATGAGTGATTCCCATTGAAATGAGTCCATGTCACAAGAGCTCGCTAAGTAGATGGAAAGGAAGGGTTGGCAGCTCTACCAGCCAAGACTGCAGGAACATTGGACATAAATATGGGTCTGATTTAATGGTGTCCAGCTGTGTGGGATCACACCCCATACAGAACTATGAGGAAGCAAAGGTCCCCTTGGTGTCCAGCTCTGTAGGCCAACACCCCCCTCCCCTCAGCAGTCTGCCAGGCAGATTCTAAATCCCAGAAAGCAGAGAAGCCAGTAATGGGGGAGGAGGCACCAGATGCTACTTTTACAGCTAACAACTCCAAGAGGGAGCTGTTCCCTTTCCCTTTTAGCTAAGGCTCCACCTGGGTCACTGCTGGGAGCAGCACAGCAAAGGAACAGGATCTGCCTCCAAACAGGTCAGTGGGGAGGTCTCAGCATTTTGCTCTTGGGTGCCCCCACTATCTAGCTGGGTTGGGAACAGGAGTGGTGTGAGGGCAACTGGGGTAAAAACAGCCTTGGAGAGCACCTCACAGTGTAGGAAGTAGGGAGTCAAAGTTTCTTGGGCCAGCCTCCTTGGGGCAAGGCAGACATCACATTCCATAGATCAACATCTGAACAGAAGGAGAGAAGAGTTCAGACACTAACACCTGGCACCTCACTCCCCACATTGGTACTAAGGGCACCCCTGTCCCCATCCTGGGTGAGGGGGCTGGGCTCCAGGACTCTGGCACCTACCTTGTTTAATGCTAGGCTGAAAGAAGGGGAGGTTCTAGGTGAGGCAGTGGCCTCTTCCTGGCTCCAGTGTGTCACAGGGGAGAAGGATGTTCTCTCCAAGTTGTCTGGTTCTGTCGCAGGCTTCTGGCCAGCTTTTGTACCAAGATGCTGTGGCTGCATCTGCCACAGCTGCTGCTTGCTTTGGTCCCTCTCTCTGCCCCTTCCTCCCTCCCGAATCTTTTTCCATGAAGGCAGCAGCTGCTGTTGCTGCTGCTCAGACGACACCCCTGCCAAACCCAGCTCTGCCAGCTCATACTGACACAGATCCACTACCCGCCTCTCCAGGGACAGGAACTTCTCCTTGCTGTCCTTCCTCACCAGGATGGGCTTTCTCCTCAGCCTAGGGGCTCTCTCAGCCTCGTCAGGAGGCTTCCTCCGGCAGGAAGCCATTTCCAGAGCCTCACGCTTCTTCTCTGCCTTTCTCCTGCTTGGACGGGGGCTCTTCTCAGCTGCACACTTGGTCCACCCTGGCTGGCTTTCCTTCTGGCCTTCAGGAGTGGAGTCTCTGGGTGAGGTAGGAGAGTCCTGGCCTCCCCCTCCTGCTCTACCCTCCCCAAGGGACTGCAGGTGGACAGGGCTCAGCACGCGGTGTGTGATCTCATCCAGGAACTTGGAGAACTGCAACTTCTCCTCAGCAACCTTCTCCTGGCGCCTGACAGCATCAGCGGTGCTGCTGCAGTGTTCCAGCGAGCGCCCCTCTCTCCGGCTGAGGCACAACTGAGGGTCACTGTACTTGCGTGAGCTGCGGCCACGGGTCAGCATCTCCACCGAGCGGGACTTGCGCAGGCTCTCAGGGCGCACCTCCAGCATGCCTGTCCTCTTCAGGATCCCTTTGAGAGGCAGATGGGCGGCAGAGACCTGCAGCTTCCTGGGAGCTAGGACTTCGGCAGGCTCCTTGAACATGAGGGAGCGCTCTAGACTTCTGCTCTTGAACGAGCAAGTGGGCCTACGGCCTTCATCTCCAGACACCACAACTGTCTCCACACTGCGGCTCATGAACTTGCTGAGATGCCCATGGTTGGGGTGCCGGCCGTGCTTCCCGCTCCGCCTCCCTACCTTCCCGCTGTGCGGCAGCAGAGGTGACAGAGTCTGGCTCTTGAGGTTCAGCTCCGCTCGGCACCCCGCTACCTCCTTGTCACTGCTTGACTCCAGGGACCAGGAGGAGGAAAAGTTAAGGCTGCACACCTCAAACCCATCCACCTGTTTGAGCTGGCCTGCCTCGGCGTAACTAAACCCCGCCTGCTGGCGTAACGGCGCCAGGCCCTTAGCCGCCCGGTTATCCGTTACCTGACTCTGCTCGGCCAGAATCATGCCATCTTGGTCGTCTCGAAGGACAGGCAGGTCATGGCGGATCTCACGGTGCTGTGGTGGTGCCTTGCGGTAGGGTTTCTTGGTTGGAGCTGTGCTCGTCATCCTTCCTCTTGCCTGGGTGCGACAACTGGTCACCTACCAAAAGCAGAAAGGGCAGAAAGCAGAAGGTCACCAGTGCCCCAGTCGGCCCCAAGGGCTTCCCTGCAGCAGGAGATCAAATACCCTGTGCTCCCCGGCGGCTCTCCATCCAAAGTGCTGAGAGAGTAAGGAGGAGCTGACAGGATCCTGGAGAAGGAGCTGTGGCAGGAAAGCAGGACAGAGAAGAATTTAGCTGTGTCCTTCTCCCAGCCAGCACAAACAGAGAGTTGGCACATCCTCCCCCGTCCACGCAAACACACTCACGTACAGTGTGTGTCCAGATTATATATAGTAAATGAGAACAGGCCTCAGAGCGGCATATTGATTGGGCTCTTTAGGAAAGGCCTTTTCCAATATGGAAACTGCAACTCATATAGCAGCAGTGATGGTCAAAGCAGGAGCTATTGATCTCGCACTGTCACTGCCAGCAGGGACTGTATGGAAGGGAGCTGCAGCCTTTAAACACATAGTCAGAGCCAAGGGTTCCTTGGCCTGCAGCAGTTAAAGCCAGATTCTTCCTGAGTGTCTTCAGAGGGAGGTGCTGGCCATTTGGGGAGCTGCTCACTCTCTCAGGAGAGCAAAAACAAACACAAGGCACTGTCCAGACAAGAGATGGCAGGTGGGGTGTGTGATGCCATCCAGCCTTCAGGCAACAAGCTAAATTATGCCTTGTTCAACAGGAGCACTGGGAGGAAGGACAAAGCAGTCAGCACCATCCCTCCTACCTGCTTCAGAACAAGTGGTACAGGACCTGCAATGGGGCAGAGACACGGGCAGAACTAAAACAGTTCTCTGGGGACACAGAAGTAGCTTCTGCTTCTAGCCTTTTAGAGGCAACTGCAACAGAGGGCACCCCTCAGGAAAGCTGCCACCCTCCATGATTTAAGCCATTTCAGTAAGCTCAAGACATGGAGTGAGGCATGCCCCAGGCCAGCCAGCGATGAAGGCGACTGCTAAGGTTTCCAATGCCAAGGGCATGGCAGTCTTACCTTAATGTGCTGGGGTAGGTAATACAGCTGGCCCTACACTCAGAACAGTCTCCCTCCTCCCACCCTTCTTGCCTTAGTCTCCCAATGCTGACAATTTGACACTTCTCTGTGCCCTGGCATCTCCCCTTCCTTCAGCACTTGTGAGGCATCTCTCCAATGCAAAGTGAAAGCTCCCCTGAGCAGGGCCCGTCTGATCTCAGACTAAAACCACTCCCTTGTACACAAAAGCTTCTCTACCAGGGCAGGAGTTCTTCTAACCACTCAGCTCCCCTTCCCTGGCCATGCTGTCTCCTTTAAGAGCACCATTCCCCTCTGCAATATGGAAAACAGGAGCCATTCATTCAATAGCTCAAAGACTTATTGCTCCTGATCACCTCTGCAATGCTCACAACTGCCTGAAACCAAGGTTCCTAGCCTAAGGCCCCAGAACAGAGGGCACAACAGCTCTTCATTTGTACATCTCCACTCCCACGTCTACTCCGACACCTAGACTCCCAGATCTCTGAGGTAAGGGCCATGCATGTTACGTGCCTATACAGTCCTGAGCACAACAGAGCGCTGGTCCTTGTTGAGCTTCCATTATATAAACAACAATCATCTGCTGTTGTGCCACTCTGTACTCTGCCAAATGTAGACTCCCAAGCCCTCTCAGAGGCAAGGAATGCCCTCCTTAAACTGATCCGTGAAGCCACTACCCTTCATCCATCAAATCCTTGGATCTTCACCCTGCTATGGAACCCGTGGGAAAGGACATGTTGAGGGGCAGATGAGGCAACTTCTAAGTTCTAAAGAGCACGTCAAAGGTACAGAATGTGAAGAAACATATACCCAGTACCCCTCACACTGGCCATCACTTGTCTTTCTAGTGTTAGCTCCTTGGAGCAGGACAAAGCCCATCTCTGTATGTGCCCAGCACAGTGGGGCTCCGTCCTGATGAGAGCCAATGGGTGCTGCACTGTGGGACAAACACCAACACTGCTGGGAGGTAACCACAGGGCCTGCTCCCTCTGCAGCTCATTATTCCAGCTGAGGCTCATCAGCTGGTGACAGATCTGCCTTGCTAGAAGGGCATTTCTTCTCCACAGAGAGAGGCGCTGAGTAGGGTCTTCTTGTTACCACCTCCCCTACGGCTAGGAAGCATGTGCTAGTATGTGCCAGCACAGGCTTTACCGCACTGCCATCTTAATAACCCATGATAGATGAGGCACTTACCAGCCTGCTTTCAGAGTCAAAGTCTCATGTAGGGGACACTCACTCAGATTCCCTGTGGGTGCAAAAACAAAGAACTTAACAATCCTCTCAGAGACCACTTGCATGCCCCACTCTACCTGAATGTGAGGGCCTGGACCTGGCTGCAGACATCCTAATGCTCTGCTATCACATATAAGCAGAGGCCATGGGATGGGAGAGAGAACTGGGTCCTTGTCTGTGAGCCCAGTGGAAGCTCCTGCTTCAACGCTCATACTCAGCAGACAAAGCAGGGATGACCAGAGGAACTTGGGCACCCCTTGTGCTCCATCCTCAGGCTTTGAGAGCTCTTGTAAGTGCCCAGTCATCACCCTGTTATAAATAAAGCAAATGTCAGTTTTTGATGTGGCAGGCCCTACTCTCCCATGGCCAAGAACCTCCTTACGAGGCAGAAACCCTACATCTCCTGTGATGCTGCAAAAGTAGCCCAGCAAAATCTAACCTTCGATGTTGAAGTTACATTTCTAGTCATTTGGAGTGGACGGAAAACTTCCCAGTGTTACATGGGTGCAGCACTACCTTCCCCAGGAGCTAAAACAATGGCTCTAAGGCAGTGGCTTTCAAACTTTTTTTTCTTGAGACCCATTTGAAAAAATCATTTATGACCGTGACCCAACAATTAAATCTTTGAGCAATGCATTCCAGTCTTTTGGCGGCAGCAGCAGGGGGTGCCACGACCCAGTGCCTGAGGGTCTGCGAGCCAGTGCTGGGTCCCAACCCTAAAAGTTTGAAAACCACTACTCTAAGAGCCCACTCCTGCTTCTACTGATGGCAAAAGCAAGCCTCAAGGAGAAATGGCGCTCTCAGAGAGTGACCTGTTTTACCACCCCCCTGAGCTGGATGGGAACACTGATGAGGGATTTGACTATGTGAAGTATTTCTCCAGTGAGCAATTTAGCCAAAGCATTTTGCTAATCCACTTACTAGTGGCTGCAGAGGTGGCACCTGACAGATTTTCATTCAGTTCAAGAGGTGGGATTGCATACTGGAACCTATCACCTCCATTGCCATTGTATTAGAAAGAAGAGCCAGCTACCCCAGTTTAGACACAAGGCACAGCTCTCTGGCTCCTTGCAACAGTCACCACAGCTCCGAAGCCTGTCCTGGTCTACCGGGGTCTCTGAGGAGAGGTGCTCCCAGACACACATGGTACATACATAACAACACCCTTCTGCCCTGAAGATCAGAGCCCACCATATGCGGCCATCACAACAACATGTGGAGAGAGCTGGAGAAGAACCGCTAGACAGCCATTTCTTTCCACAGCCCCAGGCAGTACAGAAATTCCATGGGGCCCTGCCTTCCCCAGTACACCTCTGCTGCAGACCTTTCCCTCCCCGTGGCACCCAGCCCTGGGAGGAGAGGGTTGGAGCATTCATACACAGGCAGAGAAAGAGTCATACAGAAGGTGAATGGAACAGGCAGGCAGCAGCGACTATGCCGGGCTCTGCTGAAACAAGTTTAAAGATCCCTTGGCATTGGCCTTGCCCCAACAAGCTGGCTGGCCCTGTTCCCTACTACTGTGCTGTCCTTCAGCTTCAACTAGCACAGGAAAAATGGCTTCAGAATGGGATAGCTACCCCTCCCCAGGCCCTTGCACAAGACATAGAGAGAGACCAGCTCAGCACAGCTCAGACCTACCGGTACTTGGCCAGAAATAGGAGGCTCCAGGCAAGGACAGGCTCAGCACAGTTCTTACAGGATCATCTGAGGCAGCGATCACAGGCAGACACCAGCTTCAAATGGCTCCAAGGACTCTACCACCAATTTGGAATAAGGAAGTTGCCTCCTATTTCACCTGGCATAGCTGCTGTGAATGGCC
Source organism: Podocnemis expansa (assembly GCA_007922195.1). Lineage (NCBI taxonomy): Eukaryota > Metazoa > Chordata > Testudines > Podocnemididae > Podocnemis > Podocnemis expansa. Next base: position 7,056,848 of record ML681972.1, read on the forward strand.
CACAAGTGTCCATGCTGAGATCTCCACTGCAGGTATGTTCAGAGGGCACAAGCTAAATGTCCAGCCACCTCCTAGCTAGCAATTCTTCACAGTCTCACTGTGGCTATTACTTTCTCTTCCCTGGTATCTAGCACCTCTGCCATTCCTCACTCTCACTCCTCCTGCCTTGCACAAGAGGTGGGAGAAGGACAACTCCACCTCGAATTCATCACCTTCCCTTCAGTGTGAAATGACTTCCAGAGACAATCCAACATTCACAGCATCCCTCAAGTAACTATCCCTCAAAACATGGACTCACAGATCTAAAGTGACGTCCCGTCCAAACATCTCCCTCTGTTCCTGCTTCCAAGTCAGCTCTCCCCTGGCAGCATCTGAATGGCCCCTGAAACACGAGAAGGGAAACTTGGCGTCAGTCATGTATCAACATCACACATGGGGAACATACACATGCGCGGCCCAATCCACAGCCACGCAGCAGAGTTGGCATCAGCATCAGCCTGCCTCCCCACAGCAGGATGTCACAGCGCAGCAGTCTCATCATCTCCCCGTGTGCTGGAAAGGGAAGCATTTTCTAACTATCTTCCCATGAAGCAGAGAACTCCATGCAGACCGAGAACTCCGCTGCCCCCAAACCAGGAACAAGATTGCTAACTGGCTTGATGCATCCCTTATCCAGTAGCTGCTTTTGGCAGGATGACTCCAGGAATGACTGCAAGCCTGCAGCTCCCCACTTGATTTTACTCCTATGTGGGACCTCTTTCACCTAGAAAGTGAGAAATTCCCACAGCAGCCCAGGTAGAATGCACTCAGCTCACTCAGTAGACTTGCCTAATCCTTTACCATGGCTGGGGCCCCAGAAGCAAAAATATCTAGGTTGTCCCTTTGCTCTCCAAAATGAGAGATGAGGATTCAGAAGAGCTTCTCTTGAACAGGCCTCAGTTCACAGTGGAATGGAAACACACTGATATATGCGGTAGTGAAGGATGGGTTGCTGAGAAGGATGCAGGTAACACCCAGAACTGAGTGCACAGCATGCACTAATTCTGCCCCATGCTCACCAAACTGACAGCAATCCTATCCCAGGTGCAGACCTGACGCAGCAGTCAAGTGTGTTAGACCAGAGCATTGCGGCTTTGGCCAGAAGCCACAGGAGGTGGCTCGGAGCCAGGTCTCTGGTCACTCTAATGTACTCTGTACTGCAATAGGAAACATAACCTGTCAGCCCCTTCTACGTCCTCACTACCTCTCATCGGCCAGCAGTGCTCATTGATTTAAATCCCTCCCTCTTCTGGATTGCTGTCTGCAATGATGCTGATCCCACCTCAGAGTCCACTGATAGATGCAAACACATTGTGAAGCTGCCACTCTTCCAGGACAGTGTCCCAGCGACCAGATTCACCTGTGAACACAGTCAGCTGACATTCAGAGGGGCAGAGGATTAGAGGATAACAGAGCAATTGATTCCATTTAGATCAACTGCTGGGGATTGATCTCTTCCCCTTCAAGCAGAGGGAGCCCCAGGCTCTGAAAAAACATGCTTTGTTTCTAACCTCAATCATCCTATGTCTCCCATATACCAAGTTTTCATTCACAAGTGACAAGGTCTCCATGTCTGGCTTCCAGCATGGGTCCAGGTGTTCCCTTCTTCCTACCAAGCACACCACCATCCGTCCAGGTGCCCCCACCAAGATGCTGCTGTGCTGGATCCCACAACTAATGCTTATCTTGACCAAAGGGGGATGTTGATTAGCTTCGGGGCACAGGTCCTTCTGTCCTTGCCCAGAAGGACTGTCATGTAACATTTGGGGCCTGGAAAGGGGGCAGGAGCAAGAGCCTCACCCTCCTCAGGAATGGATTTGGAACAGAAAACTGCAAGAGGAACTGCTCACTGCATCTGTTGCACAGGCTCCACAGAACTGCATTACCATTGTGTTTATAGCACATGAAGCAGAAGAACCTCTATCAGCATTGCTCCTGGCCATGTACTATGTTCCCTCTAAGCTGTGCACGTGTGCGCGCGCACACAGGTTGTGAAGCCCGCACACACAACAAAATCAAGCACGCACAAAAAATTCAACAGTGGTAATATTTTTATGCTACTTTAAGAAGGTGATTTCAAGTAGCATGTTTCCAATAAGGTTTTGTAATTTATCAAATCATTTCCATCACCATATCAAAATAAAATGTAGACATTATTTGCATCATACACTGCGTTGCACTCACAAGTCTGACCACACTCACTGGAGTGCACACCAATTTGGACACGGATTCCAAAAATTTGCACACAAGAAATTTTTTGCACACACAGCCTGTGAAAAGTTAGAGGGAACACTGGCCATGTACTTCGCAGCTCCAGTAATGAGAGAACAAGGACTTTGCAGTATTCTCTATAGCCCATTAAATTCAGAAGGGGCAAGTCAGATGGAAGATTTGGACAAACTTTCAGAGTAGAGGGGTGCTCCCAGGAAATGCCCTGCTAGCAGGCCCCTTTCTCTCATACCCAGGGGGCTCTTGCTCAAACATCTATGATTATCACAATCCAGTTGTCTCTTGAGGCAACTAGAGAAGTATTCCTAGAGCAGTAAGACACCAAAGGGCTAGGATACCCCACAGAGCCCGGAACCCAAGATACACCCACAAAAGGTACCACTACTGCTCTGCCCCATGTGTTTAGTCACAACTGTTAATCCAGCAGTTTCACTCTATTTTGGACCGAATCTTTTGTTCAAACCCAATGAGATGCAACTGACCCAGTCACATACCACTCTGGAGTGCAACAGTTTCATTCTATTGAGATGATTGAAAGTGAACTCTTTCCCATCTCCAAGAGAGACAGAAGGACCCCCTTCCTCTGCCTCCTGGTTATATTTTCATCATCAGCCCTAACTCCAGATGCCTCAAACAGTGGGAGTCCACAACCATAGAGTTGCTGATGCTCAAGACAATGGAGCAACCAGATAGGTCAAGAAAAGCTGCCAAAACTTCATCAAAAGATATTGACCAGGAAACTACATTAACTTGACTGAGGTGAAAACAATCACCATAGATTGTTCCTCAACAAATCAGCCATAGCAGAAGAGGGCTGCAGGGTATTAATTACAGGAAGTTTTATCATCCAAATAGGAAGGCTCTCTATGGAAGCTGGCTAATATCTTCACTTAACCACGGAATCCCAGCTAGAATTAGGCTGAGATTCAGTCTAAGTAGCTTGCAGCTTTGCTCTATAGTAAAGGCTAGTTGCGCTCAGCACAGAAACATGCATCCCTACTGTGCTGGCTTTGTGTATTTTAATGCTTACAACACAGTTGGGAGTTGGACTAACAGTGTTACCCTGTCTCCCTGGAATCAGGGTGGATTTTTATTCCTTTCTCGCTTTTCCACATCAGTAAATCCTGATAGCCTGGTAGACAACATTGCTCCCTCCACGTGACATGTGCAGGTCACAAGAGGGATCAAAACAAAGGGATCAGATTAGCCATTAAGCAGAGTCCTACTTAATAGTTAACATTTTTCAAAGTTAATGAGATCAACAGAGCTTTCAGATTCAAAGATTTTGCTGTTGCTGAGTATAAGAAGGATCAGAAACATGAATAGTCTCTGCCTAGCTAATTTGCCCCAGAACAGCCCCTTGTAAAATTATCAGAATCACACCTCCCTCACAATTCCTCTCATCCTCTCCCACTCAGAACAGATCACAGGTTCTTTTTTGTTTAATTAACAAGTTTACAAATCCTCACATGTTAATATCAGGAAGAAAACAATCATAACAGTCGCTTTTGTTCAAAATGTTATACAGGCATCTAGTCATCAGATCTTCCCATTTACCGAGGTGTTAGCCTACTACTGAAGAAGCATTATTACAATACCTATAAGAAGAGGTTACTTACCGGTAACCGGTGTTCTTCGAGACGTGTGCTCCTGGCCATTCCTTAGTAGGTGTCTGCACGCCTCGTGCACGGCACGCTGGAAACTTTTCCCCCAGAGTACCCATAGGGTCGGCTGTAGCGCCCCCTGGAGTGGCGCTGCCACCACTGCCTGTATAGCCACCAGCCGACCCATCCCTCCTCAGTTCCTTCTACCCAATGTCTGAGGGGAGGTGGGAGGGATTGGAATGGCCAGGAGCACACGTCTCGAAGAACACCGGTTACCGGTAAGTAACCTCTTCTTCGAGTGCTGCTCCTGGCCATTCTTTAGTAGGTGAGTATCTAGCCTTACCTTGGAGGTGGGAGACATCACAGAGAGACTGACTGCAGCACTGCTCTGCCCACTGCCGCGTCCTGCTGCGCTTGCTGGGTGATGGCATAATGCTGCGCGAAGGTATGCGGGGTGGACCACGTTGCCGCCTTGCATATATCGATAGTCGGGACACCGGCGAGGAACGCTGCGGAAGCCGCCTGGGCCCTAGTTGAATGAGCTGTTACCCTTGGCAGGTGCTTACCCCCCAGCTTGTAGCACTCTTAGCCTCCTGGATTTCAGCCTGCATCAATCTTCTGAGTAGATACCGGTTGGCCTTTTTTATTGTCCGCTACTGCCACAAAAAGCTGGGGGGTCTTGCGGAACGGCTTTGTCCGTTCCACATAGAAGGCTAGCGCTCTGCGCACATCCAGGGAGTGGAGACGCCTCTCCTCTTCTGACGCATGGGGCTTCGGGTAGAAGACAGGCAGGGAAATGTCCTGGTTCACGTGAAAGTGTGACACCACTTTAGGTCTGAAGGATGGATGCGGGCGTAGCTGCACCTTGTCCTTAAAAAACTGGGTATACGGTGGATCCACCACCAATGCTCGCAGCTCGGACACCCTCCGGGCTGATGTGATAGCCACCAAAAACGCGACCTTCCATGACATGTACAGGAGGGAGCAAGTCGCCAGTGGTTCAAAAGGGGGTCCAGTAAGTCTTACCAGTACCACATTTAGGTCCCACTGGACCGTGGGTGCTTTTATAGTCGGGTATAGCTTAGAAAGCCCCACCAGGAACCTTTTCACCATAGGCACCGTGAACAGCGAGCTACCCCCAGGACCGCGGCGAAACGCTGCAATTGCCGCCAGGTGGACCCTCAGGGACGATAACGCTAGTCCACTGGACTTCAAATACCATAAATAGTCTAGTAAGTGGTGAACCGAGACCGACTCTGGATCCTCCCCGTTGGCCGAGGCCCACTGCACAAACCTGAGCCATTTAGCGGCATATGTAGTTCTCGTGGCAGGTTTCCTACTACCACACAACACGGCCCGTACTGGGGAGGAGCACATCTGCTCGCTGTCCGTCAGCCACGAAGGCACCATGCGTGGAGGTGTAGGGCCTCCAGGTTGGGGTGGAGAAGCCTCCCGCTGTCCTGGGACAATAAGTCTGGTCTGAGTGGCAACCGGATCGGCCTGCAGCTGGACCACCGCATCAGGGTCGAAAACCAATGCTGCCTGGGCCACGCTGGAGCGACCAAGATGACCTGCGCCTTGTCCATCTTTATCTTCCACAGCGCCTTGGCCACTAACGGTGTCGGAGGGAACGCGTACAGGAGACCTCTCCCCCCCAGTGAATCTCGAAAGCATCCGCCTCCGATCCGGGGCTGCGTCCCCGGAAAGAGCAGAAGCTCCGGCACTTTGTGTTGACCATGGAGGCAAAGAGGTCTAGACGGGGATAACCCCACCTCCGGAAGATTGACTCCGCCACCTCCAGGTGGAGCGACCACTCGTGGGCCATGAACTTCCGGCTGAGACTGTCTGCTAAGCAGTTCCGGAGACCGGGGATATACGATGCCACTGGCTGGATCTTGTGGCGAACACAAAACTCCCAGAGCGTCATGGCTTCCTGACAAAGGAGAGGCGAGTGTGTGCCACCTTGCTTGTTGATATAATACATTGCGGTGGTGTTGTCGGTACGAACTGACACCGTCTGGCCCCGGAGGTGTTCTCGAAATACCTCGCATGCGAGCCGGACTGCTCTGAGCTCCTTTATGTTGATATGTAGTGCGGAGTCCGCAACCCCCCACAGGCCCTGTGTTCTGAGGTCGCCGAGATGCGCACCCCAGCCGATATCTGATGCATCCGTTGTCAAATGCAGTGATGGCTGAGGAAGGCTGAACGGAACCCCTGAGCATAAATTGGCTTCGCAGGACCACCAATGCAGGGTCTCCAGCACCGATGCCGGCACGGTGAGCATAGCGTCCAAAGTGTCCCGCACCGGGCGGAACACCGTCGCTAACCACAGTTGGAGCAGCCTCATCTGTAAACGGGCGAAGGGGACTACAAAAGTGCAAGCCGCCATGAGACCCAGTAAGCGAAGGCATTCTCGCGCTGATACCCTGGGAAAACTCACCAGAGCATCCACCGTCTGTCTGATAGTCTGAAACCGGTTGGTCGGGAGGCTCGCCCTTACAGACGTGGAATCGAGGACCGCTCCTATAAACTCTATTCGCTGCGCGGGAACCAACGTCGACTTTTGGACATTTATCAACAACCCTAAGCGATCGAAGACGTATTGAGTCAGGTTTATGTGGGAGAGCACCTCTCGCCGCGACTTCCCCACGATCAGCCAGTTGTCCAGATATGGAAACAGGGTGACCCCTTGTTTCCTGAGATGTGCCGCCACCACTGCCAGACACTTTGTGAATACCCGCGGAGCTGCGGAAAGGCCGAACGGGAGCACGGCGAACTGTAGGTGCGTCCGCCCCACAACGAAGCGCAGGAACTTCCTGTGCCGGGGATGTATTGCGATATGAAAATACGCATCCTGCAAATCGAGGGCGGCGTACCAATCGCCCGGATCCAGAGAGGGAACAATTGATGAGAGGGACACCATCCGGAACCGAATCTTGCGAAGGAACCGGTTGAGCTGCCTCAGATCTAAAATCGGCCGCAGGCCCCCTTTCGCTTTGGGAACAAGGAAATATCGGGAATAAAAACCCTTGCCCCTGCAGGGCAGCGGCACCTCCTCCACTGCCCCTTTTTGAAGTAAAACCTGCACTTCCTCCCGCAGTGCATGCTGGTGGGCCTGGTCCCGCAGGGCACCACGCAGCATAGGAGGGGCCGGCGGGGGTAACGAAGAAAATTGGAGGGAATAGCCCTCCTGAACCGTTCTGAGAACCCAGCGGTCTTTTGTGATCTTGCGCCAACGTGGCGCGTAAGGGGAGAGTCTGTTGCTGAATATGGGAGCCTCTGGATCTTTGGCCTTTGATAAACCGCCCTCGTGTTGACCCTCAAAAGGTCTTTTTGCTGCCTGCTGGCGGACGCGAAGATCCTTGCCCGCTGGGGTGGCGTCCAGCCTGTCGACGGGGCCCTTTGCCCCTTCGCCTATCGTCGTCCTGGCGGCGGAAATAGAGCCGCGGGGGAGGGGGGGGGGCAGCTTGAACTGTTTCCTTTGGCTCGCCGGAGTGTGGAGACCTAAGGACTTAACCAGCGCCCTAGAATCCTTTAACGTCTGCAGACGGGCATCTGTTTGTTGTGAAAATAGTTCAGGTCCTTCAAAAGGTAAGTCCTGGATTGTGGTCTGGACCTCTAAGGGCAGCCCCGACGCCTGCAGCCATGAGCTACGCCGCATCGTCACCCCTGTGGCCATGGAGCGGGCCGCAGCGTCAGCTGCATCTAAGGCTGATTGCAGCAGGGCCTTAGACACGACTTTACCCTCTTGGATAGATGCCGAAAAAGCCGCTCTGGAGTCCTGCTCCACAGAGTCACTGAAACGCTCCATAGCCGACCAAGCATTAAAGATGTAGCGGCTGAGAATAGCCTGCTGATTCGCTATCCTCAGCTGCAGCCCCCCTGTAGAATAGACCTTACGGCCAAACAGGTCCAGTCTTTTATAGTCCTTAGACTTAGGGGTTGACCCCGGGCGACCTTGTCTCTCACGCTCATTTGCCGCCGCCACAACTAAAGAGCTGGGAGTGGGGTGTGAATAAAAGTGTTCATAACCCTTAGAGGGCACAAAGTACTTTCGTTCGGCGCGCTTGGCCGTAGGGGGGATCGAAGCCGGTGTGTGCCACAGCGCCTTAGTCGTGTTATGCAGAGTCTTGATAAAGGGCAGGGCCACACGGCCCGGGGCCTCTGGGAGCAAAATGTCCACCATAGGGTCCGCGTCCTCCGTAATTTCCTCGGCCTGCATATTCAGCCCGCTAGCCACCCGACGAAGCAGCTCCTGATGGGCCCTAGCATCATCCGGGATCACCATCGGCTTGGCTCCCGCCACCGCCTCATCAGGGGGTGAAGAAGAAGATTCTTCAAGATCTGGATCCTTAAACGGAGCTCCAGATGCCACACTACGGTCACCAGTGGCCAGGCTCTCTCTATCCGGCTCGTCCCACAAGGACTCCACCTCCGACACCTCCCCGGTGCCGAGGGGGGGAGGGGCGCCGAGCGCGGCGGATGGAGGATGCCTAGCCTGCGAACTGGGAATGAGGGGTCCTGAGGTCACGCCCGGTCCCTGGACGGCCCAAGGGGTCCAAAATGGCCACTGCCAACCCGACCACTGAGGGTGGAAAGGTGGTACCATCGGCGCCGACTGAGGCTGCGACGTCGAGGTCTTCTGAGGTCGACGCGGTACCGACTCCTCCGCCGAACTTGACGAAGAGCCGGAACGAGGGGACCATAGCGGTGCCGATGACGACGGCACCGGAGACCGGAGCCGACCCTCATCGCTGCGGTCACGGTGCCGACAAGGTGACTCACGGTGCCGATGAGACACCGGGGAGCGGAACCGGGGAGCCCCAGCTGCTGCTACCACCGTTGGCGGTACTGGAGAGTGGTGCCGATGCTCACGAAGCGGCACTGGGCTTCGACCTCGACCTGCTACAAGGGGGGTCGGTTTCCCCCGGGACGGTGCCGAGCGCGGTACCGGTGTTGCCGCTGGAGCCGGCGGCGCCGACTGCACCGATAGCTCCTGCGCGGCTGCCAAGGCCTCCGGCGTTGTGGGCAGGATCAAGTCCTCCTCTAAAATGTCCCAGGTAGGCGAGGAGGTCGAGCCCGGACTAAACTGCGCCTCCAAAGGGTCGCGTACCGAAGTCGGGGATACGGAGATAGGCCGGCCGACATGGCTCTGGCTGTCTCCCTGCTGCACCGCCGCTCGGTGCGGTGATCGCCCCCTACCCAGCCGCTTCTTCTTTGGCGGTACCGGGGAAGAGGAGCGGCGCCGGGGCTCCTTCAGAGACTTGGGGCGAGCCGGCTTCAGTGCCGCAGACGGTGCCGAGGATGCCGGTGCGCTCCGCACCAACGGTGCCGTGCTGGACCCCGAATCACCGGGGGCCGGGTGAAGAGCCTTCTCCATGAGGTGCAGCTTAAGGCGCTGAACCCTGTCCTTTTGAGTCCTTGGCTTGAAGCTCCGACAGATTTTACACCTCTCGGTGAGGTGGGCTTCGCCCAAGCACAGAAGACAATCGCTGTGCGGGTCGTCTACGGGCATGGGCTTTTTGCAACGCCCACAGGTTTTAAAGCCCGGCATAGCCCAACCCCGGGCCCGGGGCGGGCTTGAACTAACTAACTAACCTACGCTATGTAAACTAACAACTAACTAACAACTAACTGATTCGGGTACTCCGAAGCACAGAAACGGCCATGTGCAGCACTGCACGAAGCCAGGGAATGTTCCAGCGACCGACAGGGCGGTAAGAAGGAACTGAGGAGGGACGGGTCGGCTGGTGGCTATATAGGCAGTGGTGGCGGCGCCACTCCAGGGGGCGCTACAGCCGACCCTACGGGTACTCTGGGGGAAAAGTTTCCGGCGTGCCGTGCACGAGGCGTGCAGACACCTACTAAGGAATGGCCAGGAGCAGCACTCAAAGAAGAACATGTCATTTCCAGATAACAGGTCTTCTAGCTCACTTGTACTCCACTCACCAAGGACGCATCTTATTATGTACTGCACTGACTGATCATCATCACCACTTTGTAGAGCACCTTTTTTCCAAAACCCTTTTATAAACCTGAACTCATCAACAGTGCACACACTCCACAATCATTCACCACTGACAGGCAGCCACTTCTGGAGTGGAACGCAACAGCTGAGCAGCAACATTGCACAAAAGGTTTAAGACAGGAAACAAAGAACCTGATACCCAGCCAAAATATAGACAATGTCAGTGAGGCAAGTTAGAATTTGGCCAGGAAACCAGAACTAGCATTCCAACTCTCGCTCTCTTTTTTAAACAGAAGTATTGACCAATCTTTATTGGTTACAGACTCAGCACTAGCTCAGAGAAGCATGCCATCTGCTGAATTATCTGCACAAGTCCTTGCTGTGCAAGGTTTCCACTGAAGATCTCCCACCCAAATACTGAGCCAGCACAATCCAGCCTCGGCTGTGCTCTCTTCAGATCTCACAAGATGGTCTGTCTGTTGGCCAAGTGGTTCTTCGTTCAAGTTCCCAGCTCAAATTTATTTCCCTCCTCACACATATGCTCCTGTTTTGTATCCCCTCCCCCAGACAAAGCTCCTCTTACCTGTGCTATCTTTAAAATGCTTCCTCTACAGGCAGAGCTAAAAAAAAAAAAAAAAAAAAATCATTGTTAGCTCTCACCCTGAGGCAACAGAAGCAAGGCAGAGACACTTAGGTACTTTGGTGTAAGCCTCTTGAAGGAGACACTTCAGGGCATCCCAGTCCCTCACAGATGAGCTGTCAGGGATTCCAGAGGACAACAGTGAGACCCTGACAGCAAATGCGAGTGTTGATATGAGGCCTAGTACTCTGGACAAGTGCTAGCAAAACACAGGAGGGAAGTCAGGGAGCCATACAATCTCTCTCCATGAACAGTGGGGGAACAGCTGCAGCACACAAACTGTTTGGAGAGCTGAGAAGGAGTGTGGGTGAACACATCTGAAGAATCAACAAGCAGGAATCCCCTTTCCTAGGGCTCTGCCAGCTCTTGTGCTGTGTGGGTGAGCACAGGAGGGGAAGAAGAGGGAGAAAGATGAAATCAGTCTACTGCCTTTGTGGAGGGTGGAATCCAAAATATGCCATTAAATCAAACAAATCAGTAACAGGTTAAGTTTTGCCTGCTCTTTCTTCAGACAGCATAAACATTCACTAAATCTGGTATAATACACAGCAATCTAGATCAGCGAATCTGTAGTCTCTCAGTCTTGAGAGTGCTGAGGAAGCTATAGCCATTTGACCCATAACAAGACAGAAGACCATCAAGACCATTAAGATGGTCTTTTACACACAAGTTGTCTCAACACCAAAGGATGCTCTGTATGCCAGATATCTACCAATTCACTGTAATATGCTGCCTCTGACGTCCCCACCCATTAATGTTCTGCAGCTACACAGAAAGCAGCACAGAATTACTGCTGCACAGCATCAACCAGGATTAATAAAGGAGCCTCCCATTCTCCAACCAACATTAGGGAAGGGGGAAAAAAAAAAAAAGAATGGCTTATTGCAGTGCTGGCCCAAAGTGAACATTACCAATGCTGTGGAAGCCTTGAGTCCACTCAGATGTGGCCAGGTGCTAAACACTGCAAGGCCAAGGCAAAAACAAATGCCAGGAAACAGAACTGCTCTTAAATGGCAGCCAGCTTTATCCAAGGGCTGTAGTGCTCCAACTATGGTGATTCAATGGCTAGATACAAGCCCACACAGCCCTCCATGGCATACAGACACCAGAACAGGTTACACTAATTGGACGTGACCCATTTTCTGCTGGGAAGAGGGAATGGCATCTCCACTGGATATAATGACTTCTTCCAAAGTCACATGAGCTGCATGGGGAATTCAAATATCCACATAGCAGGTCACACTTTGGCAATCTACTGGTTGGGCAAGTTGGCACTCAACTGGCTGAAGAAGATTTTCTAGCTTGGTCCCTGCCCAGCAGCACCCTAGACTGATACAAACTCATTGGGCCATCTTCAAGTTCTCTGAAACATGGAAGGGGAAGGGAAAGCTTTATCATTGTAAGAGGTTTTCTCACACTGTTTTAGCATAGAGGCAACTCTACCTGCACACACAGCCCAATAGTCACTATGAACATTCACATCAACAGGAGCAGGAGAAAGCTGAAGATATCACTCATATCACACACACACTAACAACTTTGCCCTTTTCCACCCCAGTATGCAACACTGTAGACTTTTTCATTCCACAGTCACACAACTCTGGCCAACATGACACTGGTTCAGTAAATTATAAAGGTAGAGATAGCAGATTCTAAGACCTTGTCTACCCACTGAAGTTGTACAGATTTCACTACTGCAGCTTACAAACTGTCATAGATAAACTGGTACCATCCTCTTGCGTGGACACCCTTAATTTGGTTTATTGCCCCTTGCATGAAATCAATTTAAGCTAAATAGATACAAAGTGCTCTTAAAACAAGTTAATAGTGTCCAAACACAAAAGGATTGCATCATTTTGTCTAACAGTTTTTAAACTGATTTAGTTAAATCAGTATAACTTGCATGTATACAAATCCTAAACCCTTAGTTAGGTCAACAGTAATCCTTGCTTTCCTCAGTCCTTTCCCCATTGAGCATTTCAGACAGAAGTGCTGCCTTTTAATATCAGCATTAATCTACCACATTGTGAAAAGATATTAAGTTACTAAAGTTCCCAACATACACAGGGCTTGAAAGTTTCACTGCTCCCATCCCAAGCAGGTAGCAGCACCCCAATGAGAAGAACAGTATGAGAGGACATTTTCCTCACTTTTGCTAGGCTGCTTGGAAGGGGTGGTAAAGAGCACTTATTCCTGTGCTCCACACCCCTTAATACCCTTAGTTCAAACAGGTTTGATCAAGATTTATCGCCCCACCCATATACTACAAGAGAGGCAAAGAGAAAGTTCTGTACTCTTATCCTTTCTTAAATGTTTTCCTCTTTAGCCTCCTTGATTCCCACATAACCACCCTTCAATCCATCCAAAAAGGGCAGCTGCCAAGACTACCATAACTGTCAAACCACATCCTCCTCCTCTCCAAATCTTCCACTTCTTTCCCTTCGCCAAAAGGATCAAGTATAAATGTCTCACCCTCATTTTCAAGGTTCTCCACCTCTCTGTCTTTGCCCAGAGCTCCAACCTGGTTTCATTTTGAGCTCACTCCATCTCTACGTCCATCATCCCAACAACACTAGCCTATCTCATTGTTTCCTTCTCTCATTCCCATCTCTGTACTGTCTTCCATGTTGCTTCCGACATCTGAAACAATCTCCCAAGTCCCGCTGTACCAGCCCTCCATATTTACCACTCGGCTTTCAGCATAGACCTAGAGGTCAGAGGCACTTTCCAAGTACCAGCTAAACTAGCAAGCAGCTGGCCTGCATCACTTCTCTGTTCCCTGTAGTATCATGACTAAATTTTTGTAAATTTCAGTGCTGTAAAGCAGCCAGTGGAGGCAGGGACCCAGGCTTCAGATCCCAGAGGTGGTGGCATGAAAAAAGTCTCTCTCTAGAATGAACCCAGAAAAGGACCAAGTCCCTGCCTCTTTTACTGCCTTCAGAAAGCAGAATTGCACCATAGATGAGTGAAGTAAGAATCTGATCATTGTCACTCTTGCTGAGAATGCTAGAGGCAGCAGCAGTGAAAAAGCCAGAAGAATTTCTTGTCAATTCCATTATGTTGTTGTTGGCTAAGGAGGGAATTTTGAAGCCTTGATCACTCAGCATAACAGAGCCAAGCAGGGGAAGAGTTACAGTTGCTGGGGGAACCAAATTGCCCTAGTTTCTGATCTGTGTTTTTTAAAATCTCAAGCCCTAATTATGCTGCTTTTATGTCTGATTGATGTTTTAAATGTTTTGTCTTTAACCACAGATTGGCAAGTGTCTTGCGTTTTAGCAGTGCATCCTTCCTGACACATTAACAGATTCACGTTCACCATTTCTACTCACCAAGAACTAACCCCATTTCAAAGGTGGAGAAAGCGAGGCACCAAGAAGGAAAGCTGCTTCCACAAAGACACAATGGCAAAGCTAGGAATGGACTGCAGATGCCATGGTTTCATCCAGTGTTCTTGAGGGAGAAGAACACCTCATTTGCATGACGTTTGGTATGGAAAAGGGAAGAGCCACAATCATTTGGGAATTTATTACAAGAAATTCATTTAAACACAGATGTAATGTTCCATGAGTGCAGGGTCTTTTGCGTTTAATACACACACCTGCCTGTAGCCAGAAAATACATAGTCAAGGTAAAGATGAGAGAGTAAGTGCATATGGTATAAGCACATAGCCGAGCTACAGAGCAACGAGTCAGAAATGCATCTGGGATCCCAAAAGAGCAAAAATAAAGCATTAACTCCAAACCCCTAGCAAGAAAGGGATATTTATACCAGGTTTAGTTCTTGCTGTGTCTAGGCTTTAATCCCAGAAAGACCTTTTTTGGTTTAACTACCTTTTCTCCAGCAGATGGCCAGAGATACGAGAGGCAGAGGATGGCACAGGCCAAGCTGTTCTGTGCAGATTTACAGCTATATCTGTATCTGAACAATTATGTGTGGGTCCATGATTGCAGCTGTAAAGTTCACACGGCAAGGTCTATTTCAGGCACACTCAGAATGTCTTCCCTTTTCTCGATTCCACACCGGAGGTAAAAGAACTGCCAAAAGCAGGTGGAAACAGCTACAATGCAGCCTCACCCTCCTTGAAAGAAAAACTCCAAACACCAGTCAGCTGAAAGTCTTTTTCATATTTCCTAGGTGACACCCAATCAAGCTTAAAAGCATTGCTATGGAAACTTTAGCCACCCTCTCTGCGAGCCATCACAGAAGGCTTTTTAGAATGGGGCAATTCCATGGTCCATACAGCACTGAGTACGTAGCTAGCATCCAATATATTGCAGCTAAAATCGACAGACTTCTAGGTTATGCAAGGAGAATAATGGGCCTGTCTCCATCCAAACCAGCTGGGACATCTCTCATAAAAGATGCCTGAATGGACAGCCAGCAGGAAATCTTGATGAGCTGGCGCTCTGAGTGGAGATGCTGTCCAAATTCCTGGTAGAGCAGAGCTGGTGACCATCATCACCCACCTTGCATCCACACCTCTCTTCAGTCAGGAACATCTCTCACTGAACACCAGAAAAGTCTTGATCAGGCCACCACAGCATAGAATCATAGAATGATAGGGTTGGAAGGGACCTCATAGGTCATCTAGTCCAACCCCCTGCCAGAGCCAGGACCACTCCCATTAAACCATCCCAGTCATGGTTTTGTCCAGCCGGGCCTTAAACACCTCCAAAGATGGAGATTCCACCACCTCCCTCGGCAGCTCATTCCAAGGCTTCACCACTCTCCTAGTAAAAAAGTTTTTTCTAATATCCAGCCTCAACCTCCCTAACTGCAACTTGAGACCATTGCTCCTCGTTCTGTCCTCTGTTATTACTGAGAACAGTCGAGCACCATCTTCCTTAGAGCATCCCTTCAAGTAGCTGAAGGTTGCTATCAAATCCCCCCTCAATCTTCTCTTCTGCAGACTAAATAAGCCTAATGATTTCAGACTTTCCTCATAGGGCTTGTGCTCCAGCCCTTTAATCATTTTGGTTGCCCTCCTCTGAACTCTCTCTAGCATGTCCCTGTCCTCTTTGTAATGGGGAGCCCAAAACTGAACACAGTATTCTAAATGTGGCCTTACCAGTGCAGAAGAGAGGGGAATGATCACATCCCTCGATCTGCTGGTAATACTTCTTTTGATGCAGCCCAGTATGCCATTGGCCTTTTTGGCAGCAAGAGCACACTGCTGACTCATATCTAGCTTCCCGTCCACCATGACCCCCAGGTCCTTTTCTACACTGCTGCTACTTAGCTGAATGTTTCCCAGCCTGTAGCAGTGCATGGGCTTTTTCCATCCCACGTGCAGGATTTTATACTTGTCCTTATTGAAGCTCATAAGATTTCTATTGGCCCACTGTTCCAATTTATCTAGGTCTCCCTGAATCCTGTCCTTGCCCTCCAACGTGTCTACCGGCCCCCCCCAGCTTGGTGTCATCCGCAAACTTACTGAGAATGCAGTCTATTCCATCATCCAGATCATTGATGAAAATGTTGAACAGAACCGGCCCCAGGACCGACCCCTGGGGCACACTACTCGTGACTGATCACCAGCTAGACATGGAACCATTGACTCCTACACGCTGAAACCATTGATCAAGCCAGTTTTCTATCCACCTTATAGTCCACCTATCCAACCCATACTTCCTTAATTTGCCAATGAGAATGCTATGGGAAACTGTATCAAAAGCCTTGCTAAAATCAAGGTATATCACATCAACGGTTCTTCCTGCATCCAGAAAACCAGTCATCTGATCATAGAAGGAGATGAGATTGGTCAGGCATGATTTACCCTTGGTAAATCCATGCTGACTGTTCCTGATCACTTTGTTTTCCTCTAAGTGTTTGAGGATGGATTCTTTGAGAATCTTCTCCATAATTTTTCCAGGGATTGAGGTGAGGCTGACTGTTCTGTAATTCCCTGGATCCTCCTTTTTCCCTTTCTTGAAAATAGGCACTACATTTGCTTTTTTCCAGTCCTCTGGCACCTCCCCCGTTCTCCATGAGTTTTGAAAGATAATGGCCAGTGGTGCTGCTATCTCATCGGCCAATTCCCTTAGCACTCTTGGATGCAGTTCGTCCGGCCCCATGGACTTGTGCACATCCAGCTTCTTTAAAAAGTCCCTAACCTGACCTTCCGTCACCAAGGGCCTCTTCTTCTCTCCCAGCTGCCACACCCATGGTAGTGGGCCGGGAGCTGACCCTGCCTGTGAAAACTGAGGCAAAAAATGCATTTAGCACTTCAGCCATTGCCAAGTGCTACTCACAGTCTTCTATAAGGCAGTTCATGGGCATCCCTTTCCCTGCCACTGGGACAGTTCATTGCATGCTGCAACCTACATCCTCGATCACAGCAATCTGACCTATGTCTTGGGAGCAGTAGTTTCTACAAGCCTTACATCGGGAATTAGGAGGAAAGAGACTGCTTGCTAAGATTCGCTCTGGGTTGAGCAGATCCAGAGCATGGACCACGGACTAGAGCAGGCACCGAATTTCCCCTGCCCTTTGGGTGGTGGAACAGTAAGGTTGCTGCAGCAGGGTGCCAGGGATTCCAGGGGTGTGGCTGGGAGCGGGGGCGCCGGGGATTCCGGGGGCGTGGCTGGGGATACCCCGGCCATGCCCCCAGCAGGAGCGGGGGAGCCGGGGATTCCGGGGGCATGGCCGGGAGCAGGGGGGCCAGGGATTCCCAGGCCGGCGCTCACTCCGGCCCGGCAGCAGTGGGCTCCAGCCGCGCCCCAGGGACCACCTCCAGGTTTGGGGGCAGCCAGGGCTTTAAAACTCCTGGGGTGAGGCGCCCCGCTGTGCCTCACCTGGCGGATACCTGCAGGGGAGTGCAGGCACCTGGCAGTTGAGGCACGGGCTGAGCCGCACCTGGGAGGAAGGTCACATGTTGTTTCGGAACACTTTGTTCCAAAACAACATGTCCGCACAGGGCTGTTTCGAAACAACCCTGTTTCAAAACCAAATGAGGTTTTAGCTGTGTCGAAACAACGGTGGCCATTTCGAAACAAGCGGTTTGCTTGTTTTGAAATGGCCGTGCATCGTGTGGCCATGGCAGTTCTTATTTCCAAACAACCCCTGTTGTTTCGAAATAAGAAGTGTGTGTGAACATACCCGAAGAGATTAAAGAATATTTGGATATGTTATCTATGCATTCAAGTGGGTGGGTTCTAACGAAATTCCCCCTTGTTTACTGAAAGAATTAGACAAGGAAATCTCAGAACCCTTAGCAAATTACCTTTAACTACTTACGGAGGAAGGGTGAGATCCCAGAGGGCTGAGGAAGAGTAAACACAGTACTTGGCTTTAAAAAGAGCAACAAAGAGGACTTGGGGAATTGTAGCTCAAACAGTTTAACTTCCGTATCTGGAAAGATACTGGAATAAATTATTGAACAATCAATTAGAAAGCACCTAGAGATTCACAGGATAATAAGTAATAGCTATCAAGAGATTTTTCAAGAACAAATGCCAAACCAATCTAATTTCTTCTTTGACAGGGTTACTGGCCTAGTGGATGTAGGGAAACTTTAGTTACAATATTTTGATTTTAGTAAGGCTTTTGACACAGTAGCAAATGATATGTTCATATGCAAACTAGGGAAATGATGCTATCATATCAGGAGCATGCATGGGGGGATTGGTCCCACAGGTTTTAGTACTATTCAATATTTTCATTAATTACTTGGATAATGGAGTGTGGAATATGATGATAAAATCTTTGAATGATGCCAAGCTGGGAGGGGTTTGCAAGCACTCTGGAAGACGGGATGAAAATTCAAAACAACCTTAACAAATCAGAGAACTGACCTGATATCAGCAAGATGTAATTCAACAAACACAAGTGAAAAGAACTACACATAAGGAAAAAAATTAAATGCACAACTACAAAATGGGAAATAACTGGCTACACAGTAGCAGTGCTGAAAAGGAGCTGGGGATTATAGTGGATCAGAAATTGGGCATGGGCCAACAATGTGATGCAGCTGCAAAAAAAAAAAAAGGCAAATATTCTGGGTGTATTAACAGGAGTGTCATATAAAAAACAGGGGAGGTAACTGTCCTATTCTACTCTATGCTGATGAGGCCTCAGTTGGAGTACCCAGTCCACTTTAAGAAAGATGGGTCTAAATTGAAGAGAAATTGCAAAAAAGCTGACCTAGAGAAAAAGTTAACAAAATGGGCGTCCTTAATCCTCAGAAAAGGTGATTGACGGCAGAATTGAGAACAGTCTTCAAATATGTTAAGGGCTATTATATAAAGAGAAAGACATCAGATTGTTCTCCATGTCCACTGATGATGGGTCAAGGAGTAATGGCCAAACTGCAGTGAGGAAGATTTTGGTTAGATATTAAGAAGAGCTTTCTAACTACAAGTGCTGGAACAGGCTTCTAAAGGAGGCTGTAGAATCCTCACGATTGGAGATTTTTCACAACAGGTTAGACAAACAACTGTAAGGAATGGTCTAGACCTAGACTTACTTGATCCTGCCTCAACACAGTAAATGAGACTTGATGTCCTCTCAAAGTCCCTTCCAGCCTTACATGTCTATAATTCTACATAATTCAGTTGTAAAGTCATTTTTTCCTGTGCACCTCATTCTACCATGGAATATTTAGTCTGGTGCAGATTTAAGCACTACTAAACCACACATTCAGGAGTCTCCAAATGGATGTTTGCACAACCTACAGGTGAGCCTCCCAGGTTGGGTGAAAGATGTGGGTTAAAAGAGTACAAATCAGCAATCTAAAAAGACCTGCGCATTGCCTTTGAAGTTGCACCTCTGTTTGGAGCTCAAGTTTTGAAGCCCACCCCATTACCTAGAATTCTTGTGATGAAAAAAACTTAGCACTCCCTTGTGGGGTGCCATATGTAGGGTAGGGTAGAGTAGTGCTCATTTCATCAGCTCCAGTTGGAGACTGCTCCTTTCATGCCAAAATTTGGATCCCTGAGCCACAGTGATGCTACATTCTCATTTGAACACAGCATGATGGCCAGCACAAGTTGAAGAGAAAGACACCAGAAGCATTGGGTCTGGAAACTATGGTAAAATGGAAGGAAAGCAAAAACCACCCTATGAACCAAGGTGCCCCTAAGATTCTGTTGTCTCCTTCCTCACTACATTGCCCAAGGCTGGCAGAGGCAAGGTCTTTTGCAGACGGTAGGCAGTAATCCTCAGATACAGTAGCTTTGACTTGTGAGCATTTGGAAGTGATTGGCTTGGATTGTGCTCACAGGCTTTGGGGCTGCTGGAAATTCTCACAGGAAGTTATGTGCAACAGGCATTCCATGGCCACACTGTGGCTTGTGAGCCACATGCAGCTCTTGAAAGAAAAAGTGCAGCTCGCAAAAGAGAACAGCAGGAAGGGGCGTGGTATGGGAGGGGCAGGGCGAGGCACGGCATGGTCGGGGGCGGCAGGGGGAAACGGCAGCATGGTCAGGGATGGTGGGGAGAAGTAGCAGCATGGTCGGGGATGGTGGGGGGAAGCAGTGGCATTTTTACTGATGGCCTAGTTTTCATGGTAACCATAAGTAATGTTTAGAATCTGACATTACTAGAATCAATATTTGCCCTCTTTTTACAATAAAATTAAAGTGTGCAATCAATTTTAAACTTAGTAATTTTGGAGTAGGTTAAAGTATATGGCTATATGCCTCAGTGTGGCTCATGAAGGTTTAATAATCACCTTGTGTGGCTCTTGAGTTCTGTAAGTTTGGCCACCCCTGCTGTAGACACTGGAGGTTCACTCAAGACCCATCAGAGGATGCAATGAAGAAAGGAATTTCTGCTATTTTCACAAGGCTTGACCCAAGACTTTGCACTTTCACACTGGCAAGTTCAAATGGAATCAGACTGCTCACTTGGCCAAGGCAGATATATCCCCCAAGCCAACAAAGACCGATGTCTGGACAGGAGAGGGTTGTACATGACAAGGCTACAGAAAACAAGTGCCTATTCCCAAGAGGATGTTGAGCAGTGGGACAGATTATTATAGATCTTTGCCCCCCGTTTATGGCCACCACTCAACTTCCAGGCTTGGAGCCATCAGTAAGAGGGAGGTGGTCTCTTCAGATGTATCCAGAAGAAAGTAGCAAGAGCAATTCAACCCAGTCCTGTGTCCCAGTCCCAGTCCAGTGATTTTAAATACTTAACCATGTCAATACTGGATGTGTCCTCAGTGGGAATCTCATAGGAGTAGAAGAAAATTATCAACATGGTTCTGATCACAGACTCTGAAGACTCTACACTTCTCCAAGCTTGTACCTCACATACAGTTCATACAGACTGCAGCATGATGGCACTAGTCATCCGTCGCTCAGGAAGAGCCCTGTGGGCTGCAGGGGAATGAACCATCCTTAATTAGCCTTATTGGTGTAAATTAAAACCCACCACTCAGCCAGGCTCTTGGAGGGAGCAAGCATGAGTTATTTTGCTACAACTATTAAAGCAACATTGCTGCTAGGACATGCCCCTGGAGTGACTCTGTGCTGCTCTGCTCTCCTATTGCAGTCCTCAGGGTGTTTAACATGGATTTGGCTCCTGGTTTTCCACATGTAGGGAGCAGCCTGAACCCTGAATACCGTCTGCAAACACAGCCCAGGCTCCCTCCACCTCCGTGCCTGCAGGCTACCAGGTGTGGCCAGGAAAGGCACAAACTACACACCAAACAAATCTTTGATGTGGAGCTGAAAGCATGTAGCTGCAGGGCATAAACAGCACGCCGCCTGCCGCCAGGCTGACTCGCTGTGCAGGAATGCCGCCTGCAACCACAGGCCAAGACAGACAAACATCACATTCCACACCTAACAGGGAATGAAAACACACAGCTGAGCCCACATGCCCTCTTCATTGCCTTTATACACACAGGCCACACCACCACCAGGACCTCCACCATGGCCTCAGTCCCAAACCCAACCAACCAACAAGTGAAGCAAAGCAAGGGGAAAAAAGCATAGGACAGAAGAGTTAATAACGCAACCACAAAGATGGAAAGAGCATCCATCTGGGCTAGAAAGTGACTAAACATCAGAACTTGTGGTGTAGCAGGGAAGAAAATTTCCGTTTTTCCTATAAATATGTCAGTGGAAAACTGTAAGTGACTCTTGCTAGTAGGAGCTGAACTGGAATGCAAAGCTCAAAGCTGAATTCAGATACGAAACAAGTCACAAGGGCCTGGACCTTTGTCCTCCCATGAGAGACACCAATTTCCTTTCTCTGGGGTCCACTTTCACATACATCCTTCCCTTGAGATACAAAACCATGCCCATTCACTCGTACACACACACGTACAAACACATACTCCCTGCCCCAATATCCCCTCACATGCTGCCAGCAGAAACTGATTTGTTCTGAGTTCTGCTCCACTCCTCCATCTCATTGTAGGCACAAGGCCACTTGTACAAACTTGAGGAGGAGAACTCAGTCAATGCACACAAAAGATGCTTGGTAACCTCTGCCTAAGGTGAACCCTTCTCACAGAACCCGTCCAGGCTGGATATAGTTACAAATAAGCCCTAACTCTGTAGCAAGAGAAATGCAGCTCCTGCTCCACACCTGAAGCTGTCACAAACTCTGGAGCTTTCAGCAGAAGGCACTGCTCCTGTGCAGGAAGCCATTCCGAAGAGGAAAGCATTAAGAATGATCCTTTAAAAGACGCAAGCTGCCGTTGTCCCCAAGCAGCCCAGGTTAAGCATGGGTCACCTACTCTGCCTTTCTGTTTCTTTTCTTTGAACTCAAAACCACAAATCACCGGGCCATTTCATCCATTAAAGCACTCAAGCCCAGTACCACAGGTAGCTCTGGAAGGTTGTGGTCAATGCTCTCACTAGCGGGCTGGAGACCTGAGTTGGAACCTCACACACCTTGCTCCATATTCCCCTACATCTCAACAGTGCAGCAGGAAATGGCTGCAGCTCAGTCAGTATTCAGATCTTCCTGCTTCCAGGAATAGGTGGCGTCTCTGCAGCTTCTCCTCTCCCTCCCACAACCCACACATATACTTTGCATGTTTAACACAGTCTCTTGATACAGCTCTCATCCTGCCACTGGTGGGTGGGTGAGTTGGGGAAAGGGGCCCTTTGTAATTGTAGTGTTGCAATCTGCCAGCCCGGCCAGGCAGCCTGTTCCCGCCTGCACTGTATTAAATACCTTATAACTGATTACACCCCCATGGGGCATGATTAGCAGTCTCCAGAGAACAAAGTCTACTTTCAGGAGAATAAGAACAGACACGTACTCCTAGCCTACTACACAGCTGGTTAGGGGAGTAAATAGGAGCTTAGCTTCACCAATTCCCCATTACTGCCTTCCCTCCCTCAAAGAGATACAAACACCAGCCAGGGTGAGGTTTCCACTGCATTGGATTATTCTCCTCAGAGTTATACTGGAAGATTCAAGAGATACAGTCACACACAAGCAAACCACTACCAGTAGAAAACCTGGGCAAAATCCTAATCCTGGGGACAAGTAGCTTCCAGGCAAGTTTATCGGGTGTGCTAAGGATAAAGCCGTAGCCCTGCACTGCGTGACAGAGGGTAAACACTTTGGACCAATTTCCAGTGTGGGGGAGGGGCCAATTTAGCTGCTGGAGGACAAAAAGACTAGAAATGTGATTGTACACACACACACCCCTCTCTAGTCTCTTTATGTGCCTGGGTGATTCTACATAAATAAGAGTAAAGCATCTGACTTAGTCACTGGGGTTAAAAGCCATCCAGATCTAGACTTCAAGATTCTGTGACTTAGGGCAGTGGTTGTCAAACTTAGGGTCGGGACCCTCAGGTACTGGGGTCAAGGCATACCTTCCTGACACTGGAAAAAGACTGGAGTGCATTGCTCAAAGATGTAATTGCTGGGTCACAGGCATAAATGATTTTTTTCAACTGAGTCCTGAGGAAAAAAGTTTGAAAACCACTGGCTTGGGGCCACTCTCCCACAGAAACAGATTAGAAGGATCCCAAAAGACAGCAACAAACCACCCTTCTCTTACACACAGAACTTTTCATCTACAGATTGCAAAGTACATTGCCAAGGAGATCAGCATCACTGCTCTCATTTATACAGATGGGAAAATTAAGCTACAAGAAAATAAAATCATCTGTGCAAGGTCACCCAGCAGGTCAGAGGCAAAGCCAGGAATGGAGCCCAGGAGTCCTGAGTCCCAGTCCAGTGCTCTATCCAATAGACCACACTGCTTCCCCTGTTCTTGGGTGTTTACAACATAAATACCACCAAATACATTCAATACTAATTGGCCTCAGTCTCAGTAGAGGTGCTGAGGGTCATGCTCATTCTGGAGACTTAACACTTTCAATTTTAAAAGGGGTAGCCATGTTAGTCTAGTCCAGTGAAAAAACAACAAGGAGTTGTGTGGCACTTTAAGACTAACAGATTTATTTTTTTGCATGAGCTTTCGTGGGAGAAGATCCCACTTCCTCAGATGCTTCGAAGATGGGTGAACTTACAGAAAGGAATGAAACTAAATGCAAGGGCGTGTAAAACATAGGATCAGGTCATAAAGTAACAGCAAATCAGAGCAGTTTACAGGCTCAAACCATGGGAAGCCTGAAGTCAAATTACCCTTTGTAATGGGAAAAGAATCCATAGTCTCGATTCAGTCCTGCTTTCACAGAATTTAGCTTGCATATTAATTCGAGTTCAGCTGTCTCTCTTTGAAGTCTTGATGTCCCAGGTACAGCTCTAATGACAGTCGTTAACAAATCCATCATTGAGTGATTAGGAAGATGGAAGTGCTCAGCAACTGGTTTCTTTGTTCTTTGATTTCTGATATCAGCTCTGTGCTCATTCAGGCACACACCCCTGCAAAAAACCATGCTGCCAAGTCTGCCCACATATCTACACAACAGACACCATCATAGGTCCTAATCAAGCCTGCTACTCCAACCAAGGCTCATTTACCTGCTCATCTACTAATGTGGTCTATGCCATCATGTGCAAGAAATGCCCCTACACCTTATATATTGGACAAACAGAACAATCGCTCCCTAAGAGACTGAATGAGCACAGAGCTGATATCAGAAATCAAAGAACAAAGAAACCAGTTGCTGAGCACTTCCATCTTCCTAATCACTCAATGATGGATTTGTTAACGACTGTCATTAGAGCTGTACCTGGGACATCAAGACTTCAAAGAGAGACAGCTGAACTCGAATTAATATGCAAGCTAAATTCTGTGAAAGCAGGACTGAATCGAGACTATGGATTCTTTTCCCATTACAAAGGGTAATTTGACTTCAGGCTTCCCATGGTTTGAGCCTGTAAACTGCTCTGATTTGCTGTTACTTTATGACCTGATCCTATGTTTTACATGCCCTTGCATTTAGTTTCATTCCTTTCTGTAAGTTCACCCATCTTCGAAGCATCTGAGGAAGTGGGATCTTCTCCCACGAAAGCTCATGCAAAAAATAAATCTGTTAGTCTTAAAGTGCCACACAACTCCTTGTTGTTTTTAACACTTTCAGCCAAAGAAACCAGGGAAATGGAGGTAAACCCTCAGTACTCTGGCAACTATACAAAGAGTCACACCCCCATGCATCCTCCAAAGGAAGCAAAGGCAAGTGTGAAGCTGTTCAGCCTTTTTCTAGATCCCAGTGTGTGCAGATGTTGCAGTACCTTGCACTGCTAAATCTGCAGACCACAAGCATGGCCAGGTCAGTTAGGAAATCTCAGTGAATGACAGCTAAATTAAACAAACAAAAAAGTCAGGAGGTAACATTCCTACTCCAGAGTGGCATCCATACAGTGGCTCAGTGAAACAGACTTAGAGGCTGTCAGCAAAGCGATGGAATTAGATAAACTATTTGCTAGTAGCTCCCAGAACCCATCTGTCTTGCCCTCGTCCATGACCCCTGCTAGGCCTGACACATGCAATGACAGAGTGGTGGAGCTGAGAGGCACTAATACTTGCTTATGTTATGTTTGAAGGATGCAAGAACCCCGCTGAAAAACATTCCACACGGATTCTCAAGCCACACAGCCTACGGAAGGATTTGCTCATGGACATGCTAACCCAGCTAAAACTAACACACACTGCACATGTGGTGCAAATGTCAGCATGTCAGAATATAGTGGCTGGTCTCATTTAGACTATAAGGTCTGAGGCATCAATTAACAGCACAGCTTCATTGTGCTGTACAAACAGCAAGCAAACACCGTTAGAAATGTCTCACTTTTAGGGACTGATAGAAATTACTGTAAATGGACCACTGTCCCTTGTGTTAGTTACTAAAAGCATATTTAGGCAATTCACTAGCACTCTTTTACTACTCAAGACAGCATGAAAGAACTAGACCCCAATTCTATTCAGGTTCTTATACAGCATCTATCACTGACGTCTCTTTAGCTTTACAAGTATAACTCTTTCTGAAACCTGAAAGATAGCTGTGTAGCCTCAGACAGCCTAATACAATGTCCAGTTTTGCTGGCATGCAGCAGTCCCACAGAATCATGTCAGGGCTGAAGGAAAAAAAAAAAGAAAAAGCCCCAGAAAGTGGCCTTTATTCTCTCAGCTTCTCTGTGGCAAAAACAGCTGATCCACATTCTGGCTAACAATATAATTGATTAGCTGCTAAATGTAGCCAGTCTCCTCACCATGCAGGGCAGCCATTTCAGGCATACTATCTTAGTTGGTGAGCAGCAAATATGATAGAACATAGCTACCTTAACAGCTTGAAACCCCACTGCTTTCCTTTCCCTGCCCTGCCCAGTGCCTATCCCCTAAGCCAGCATTTCCCAACAGGGGCCATACCACACTCTGGGGGGTTTGTGATTTTGAAGTTCAAAAGGGCAATAAAAGCTGGGGGGTGGGGGGGATCAGAATTCATGCTCGGTCTTAAAATTTTTCAAAGGGGGAGGCAGAAAAACAGTTTCACTTGAATGGGGCACCTCTACAAAAAAAAGTTGGGAACCACTGCCCTAAGCCAACAACAGGGAGGACTGATTAAAAATCAAGGCTATTTAAATCAAAGTGGAAAGCACTGATTTAAATCTATTTTAATCAATTTTTCCATTTATATCTCACTTAATTTCTAAAGAAAGATGTGTTCTAAATGATTGACATCCATTAGCACACTTTAATTTACAACTAAAAATGAGTCTTCACACAAGATTTGGTACATCTTTTTTGCTACTTAGGAGGCTACACTACAATAATATACATTTAATCAAGCAATTATATAGTTATGTTTACCTATTCTTACTAATTGTACATTTAATACATTAAAAATGGTGAATGATATATTGCTTATTTATTTACTATATGTGTTCTGTCAATATATTCTGAGTCCAAAAGTGTTCCACAGCCAAAATGTTTGAGAAACTCTGGTCTAAGTGAATGTGACTGGAGCTTACTTTCCTAATTCTCTTGCAAATGAGTCTCCTAAGTTACTCAGACTGTCCTTCAAACTTTTAAAACTGGTAGATCTCATCACCTTCCCCCTCATTTCTATTCATAGACTGGAAGGAAAAAAAAGTTTTCCTGATTTTTCAATTCCTAAGTGATTTCTCAACTTTGAACAAACTAGTCCAACTGAAAAAATATTAAGGAGTTGTGTGGCACATTAGTCAAAGTGCCACACAACTCCTTGTTGTTTTTTTTACTGGACTAGACTAACACAGTTATCCCTTTTGAAATTGAAAAAATATTGCTCCTATGTCTACAGAAGAGTCTAATTGCGTCAATAGCTGGTTTACCACTTCAGTGAACTCTGGATGGTTGGTCCCATATGCCTTGCTAGTGACTTCCACCAGTCCCGTGGAATGATTTTCTTTAAACTGAAAACTGAGCCCATCAGAGTTCAGGTAGGAGGCAGCTGTAAAATATGCATATAAGACCACATAGCTGGGCTTAGCGGATGAACCTGATGCAATACATGATAGTGTCACCTGGAGGAAGAGGCCAGGTTCCAATGCCTAAGATGACTTTGCCAGTCTCTTGCACCCAGTAACACAACCCCTAGGACTCACAAAGGATCAAGCCCATGCTATTATGCCATATTTGTAATGCTTGACCTCAAAAGTTAGACACCCCCCCGCGATTGTTTCTTTAGGTACAAAACAATCTTTAAACTCAGCTTTTGATGAAGGGTCACTGATTCAACATTTTTTAAAATATTAAATGTTTTATGACATTATTAAAACGTAGGCCTAAACATATTTTGTATTCAGTTCAGATTTCATTTTAAACAGGTTTACTTTAAAAAAATTAAAATGTAATAAAACATGATTTAAATAAAACATCTGATTGTTCTTTAAATATTGATTTTTATCCACTCTGGCTAACAAAAAGCCTTTTCAAAGAAGAGCAGCACTCCTGCACTTCACTCTCTCCACCACCAGCATTCACCACCAGGGCAGCAGACCCTAATTTAGCCTAGCACAGGGCCCTCTGCAAACTGCTAATTCCAGTGCACAGCTGTTTTTCAAATGCACTGGCATGAGCAAACCATAAACGATTTATGGCGCGTGGCAGAAAGATTCCTGGCTCCGTGCGTGGGCAAGGTTTGGGTACAAGATCATACTTGGGCTAATGTTTATACTGCGAGTTGTCAGTCTGGCAGTAAATCATCTCCTCTACTACATGGTAATAGAGCTCTCCCCACCCAGCTGGCACCCTGACTAGAGAGAATCCTATCAGAGCCATTTCAGACAGACCTGGGAGGCTCTTAACAGAAGCACCAAGAAGACAGAGGAAAAACCAGTACATTCACAAACAATCTGTAAAAATTCTACAGACCTGCAGGCTGGGTTTATTTTCACAAATCTACTCTTCCTGATGCAAAAGTCTTCCTCAAATCACATAGCCAACCATCTGCAAGTGATCAGACCGAGTACAGACAAACATCTCCCACTAGTACAGTGCTTTTCTAGCTATGAAGAATTACATCCAAGGAAACCAAAGAGCAAAGCTATTTTTTAGGAACTTTGATAGCTGAACAGAGGACTCCTGAACAAATGAGTTATAAATACAGGGGCACAAACCACGCTCTTCATACATTGGTCACATAGACACTTTCTGGTCAGAAAGCTCAAACAGCCTAAAAGAATACTGTCAACTTTTTTTTTTTTTACCCGGGGGGGGGGGGGAATCACTCTTACCTAATCCTGTTACTTGAAACAGCTCAGATTTAAAACATTTTAAAACAGGAGAATGAGATTTAAAACAACAAACCAGCAGGGAGGAATCTGTAGCAGTCAAAGCAGCTGCAACTACTTTTAGCACATTTGAAATTGACAGATTTCAAGTTGACAGCATCCCTTTCACTTTTTAAGCTTCCCACCTGGAAAGAACACAGTTCTAGTTAAGGAACAGCAAGTCTATTTCAAATACACATGGAGTCCTGGAAGTATTTGAATATTATACTGAGCATGTGCAGCAATGCATGCCCAAGGCAAGGCAAAGTGTAAGGCGGTTGCATAACAAAAAAAACTATGCAGAGTAATTTTCAGTGGTTCAATGCCAAACTGGGGGGGGGGAGTGTATCAAGTAGGTTCCCCAAGGTTCGTCCTGGCTCTGGTAGTATTTGACTTTTCCATTAATGACATGGATAATACAATGGAGAGTATGCTTTAAAATATAATCACTTGAGAAGATAGCATTAGAATTCAAAGGATTTTGATGAATTGGAGAATAGATCTAAAACACTCAAGATGTAATTCAATAAACATATGTGAAGAGAACTACTATATAAGAAGGAAAAAATCAAAATTGGAAAAACTGGCTATTCGGTTGTATTAATAGGAGTATTGTATGCATTTTTGCAACCTGGCCATGGTACATAGGTTGACTAGAGATTATAGTGTAGACCAGTGGTTCCCAACTTTTTCTCTGCCGTGGCACACTTTGATACCTTCCAATTTTTTGAGGCACACCACCATTAAAACTAATGAATATTCAAATTAACTTAAATTACTTATGAATATTCATGAACCATGGCACAGTGTTTCAGAAATGCTGTTATCTGAGGTTGTAGGGGTAGCAGAGCAGGGGTGGCAAAACAGGAGGTCAGGAGTTGTGTGCAGTGGCAGGAGTGAGAATGGGGAGCAGAGCAGGGCAGGCGTGGCAAAGGAGGACAAGAGCAGCCATGTGGGGAACAGCACAAGGGTGGCAAAAGAGAAGAGAGGAAGGGAGAACAAGAGTGGCTTTGTGGGAGGACAGAGGGGGAACCTGGGGAGTGGGAAGCTAGGGCAGGGGAGCATGGCGCAGCACCCACTTCCCCCTTCTCCACAGTGGCTCCCTGCCACCCAAGGCAAATCTTCACCCCACTGCTGCTCCCTCCCACCCCAATGGGTCCCATCCTCCCCTCCCCAAGCCCGCCGCTCCCTTTGATGGACCCTCCCGTCACTGCAGGGGCCAGAACCGGGCCTCCAACTCACAGCTACACCCCCCCCAAGGCCATCTCACCCCCCAGCTATACACACCCGCAACCAAACAGCCACCCCACAACCCCAGCTACACACCCTCTGCTACACATCCACTCCCACCCACCTGTTACACACACACACACACACACACCTGCCCACACAACCCCCAGCAGCACCTCAAAGCCCTTACCTGGGCTGTTTGCAGGCTGCCTGACACAAGCTGCTCTGTCCTCCAGGGGAGAGATTCACACAATCCCAGCCTCCCGCAGCTCTCTGCTGGCTGGATTAAGGTGGAGCGGGGTTTAAGGTGGAGCCACCAGAACTCTGTGTTCTGCCTGCTCCTGCTATTTTTACAGGGACCCCTGAAACTCCCCATTCTAGTGCCTTCTCTATTTTTAGGGGGCAGGAATGCCACCTGCCTAAAAATAGGGGGCCCCAGAACTGTTTTCCGGTACCTTCCCCTTTACTTTAACCCTTGCCTTTTCCTAGCCATGCACAGCCCACGTGGCTGGGTCGAGCAAGGAGGAAACTTTAAATCCAGCTGGTGTAGACCAGTGTTGCCCAACCGGTGTGCCACCAGGTCTGAGCAGGTGTGTCATAAAATTTTTTGAAAAACTTCTCAGAGTTCTAGATTGTCTCATGAATATTCATAAGTTAATTTGGAGACTATATGGTGGTGTGCCTTAAAATAATTAAAGACGTCAAGGTGTGCCACAGCAGAGAAAAGGTTGGGAACCACCGGTGTAGACATGCCTTAAATTAAGGGCTGTTATAAAGAGGACTGTGATCAACTTTTCTTCATGTCCACTGAAGGTAGGCAAAGAAGTACAGGGCTTACTCTGAAGCAAGTAAGAGTTAGGTCAGACATTACAAAAAGCTTTCTGACTATAAGAATAGATAACACTGGAAAAGACTTCCCAGGGAAGCTGTAAGATCCCTATTATTGTCTATTTTCTTCTTAAACTCCAGATCCCTGTCAGGGACAGTTCAAATATACTTTGTCCTGCCTCAGTGCAAGCGGCTAAACTAGATGACCGCTTGATGTCCTTTCCAGACCTACGTTTCTATGATTCTATTGTTACTGTCCAATTAATTTGGGAAAAAAACAAGTGACCTTCACTGAAACAAATGGCATAGAGTCAAGTTTGCCTAAGGTTTTATACAAGTCCAAGTACTGCCTCAGCAAACATAAGCAGCTCTCCATCTCTTCTTCTGATTTTAAAGCAATTCAGTAAATTACATTAATGGCACATTAGGGTTGAGATTTCACTTGTACAAGATTTGGAAATTTCACAGTTACAGTTTCTGCAGCACTCTAAGTCAACTTCACTGCACAGATAAGTTATAACAAGACAGAACCTGGCCCAAGACTTTGTTGCTTTGCGAACCATAAAGCTGGTTAAGCACTGGAATGCTGACACTCGGGCATTTGAAACTGAAATATTAACAGGTAGGATTGAGATGCCTCCTCTGTAAGTCCAAAGGAGGTTCTAGACCAGGGTTGGCCAAACTTATGGAACTCAAGAGCCACACAAATTGATTATTAAACCTTCAAGAGCCGCACTGAGGCATATAGCCATATACTTTTACCTACTCCAAAATTACTAAGTTTAAAATTCATTGCACGGTTTAATTTTATTGTAACAAGAGGACAAATATTGATCCTACTAATGTCAGATTCTAATAATTACTTAAGGTTACCATGCAAACTAGGCCTATACAGTAAAAACTTAGCTGTTGCTTGATGTAGAAGACTGCAGGTTAGTGGAGAGGTTTTTAAAATCCCGACCATGCTGCACTTCTCCCCACCATCCCGACCCCCTCCTGAACTCCTAGACTGGGGCTGCTTTCCTAAATTGATTTGCTGACATTCTTCTGGGAGCCACAATTTTTCATTCAAGAGCCACATGTGGCTCCTGAGCCACAGCCTGGCCACGCCTGTTCTAGACTGTCAGTGTAGTTACGTGGCCATAGATCAGATCCCCCACACAAGCACAAGTCTGGCCCCACAGGAAATCATACTATCTGACTGAATCATTTCCACTTCTCAACCATATTCCCTCAGCATAACAGACAATTGCTCAGAACCAGATAGGGAAATCATTAGCTATTTGTTCATTGAATACAGTTACAAATTGCACACAATGGCCAAATTCCGCCCTAGGACACATGCATAGTACCTACTGATCCATGGGAGTTGTGTGCACAGAACTCGGGGCTTGAATCCATCCCCAGCTATAGAAATACTCTGATTTTGCCATGGCCCTTGTGATAGTTCCTGCCACACACATTCACACAGCAACCAAATGCTCTCTTAAGACATACGTCCTAAGCACAGCCACTTACCCAGACCTCTCTCCTTATCAGCCCATCCCTCTGGTCTGATTCAGTCAAAAAGACCACTTGAACAAGCCACACTCAACTGCCTCTAGGTACTCAACATGGATAGAGGTGGATAATGGTACAAAAGAAGAGCCTGGCAGAGCAAGAAGACTAAAGCTGGCACAAAAACATATCAGATTTCACTAGAATGTCCTTAGAAGAATTCTGTCCCCCAGCCCACAAGGCTTGCAGTACCTCTGAGACTAAAGTCCATTGTAAGCCTGCAACGTGGAAGGGCCAAATTCCACACATTCCTTTTCTTCCAAGCAGCAGCTGAAAGCACCATAGGCTGATGATACTCTCAGATCACCAGGAGTAAGGAGGCCATGCCCACAGGTCTAGGGAGGACCCAATCATGGTTAAGAGAAAATTAGCTTTTAGAGGCGGCACTAATCCCCAGGGTCTCCTACCTGAACACAAAAAGAACTTTAAGGGTGATGAGCATACAGAGGAAGATTTAACAGGCAGTCTGACAGGGCAAAGATGTGCTGTACCTCCAAGGAACACCCAGACTGGATCAGGCACAGGGTCTATTCAGTTCAACATCTTGCCTCTGACACTGTCCAGTACTAAATGCTTCAGAAGAAAATCCTAGTGGACGGTTACAGAACAATCTTTCCCTTCCTAACCATCAGCAGCTAGAGTTGGTTTATGCACTGAAGCACAAAGATGATAATCCCTTCTAAAACACATATTTTATTTCAACAGAGGTAAATCTCTAGACCATCTCATTCATTTAAATGTCACATATCATCTGAATCCTGGGAAACTCAGCATTAATGCTATTATGCAGTAGTGAATTCCACAATTAACTATATGCCATGTAAAAGTATACAGGTAGTCCTCACTTAGTGACTGGGTTCCGTTCCTGAAACCCGGTTGATAAACGAATTGGTCACTAAACGAGGAGCAGCCCTTACCGGTATTTCAAGCATAATGTACTTTACTGGTAGTGGGTTTTTCAACCATCGGTAGATAGTTTTAATGTCACCTTTGCATCATTTATAACATTTTTAATATATATTTTAAGTGTTTTAAGCTCTAATGTACTGAACTTAGTTTGCATAGTGTACTGTAAATATAGGTAATCTGAGAGAGTTGATGCGAGTTCTCGTACATCGCCATAATACCAACTCATCAGAGAGCTGGTCATAACTCTGAGGGGTCACTAAACGAGTAGGTCACTAAGTGAGGACTAGCTGTATTTCAAACCAGTATCACATTCGTGGTCTGTCAACTCCATTGAATCCCATTCCATTCTACTGAAAAAATATAGCAAGGCACTTCAACCTTTCACATGGAGTCCCTCCAGGGGACATCTACCACTGTGCAAAGGCAGAACCAGAAATGTAGAACTGATGAAAGTTCTGTGAATAAACTAAAGCATTCCAAGTAACTCTTCATTCCCACCTGGGCACTATGGGACTCTCAGTCCTTTGGGGCTATGCCTTCGTGACAGTCTGGAAAGCCTCAATGATCCAGTAAACAAAACTTCCAGTAAAACACTCCAGAGTACATCACGTCATTCCAGACACAAGATGAACTGTGAGTTATGCTTCTAGGGAATCTCTGTCTGAACACATTACCAGTCAGACAGTAAATTGACACTAACAAACAAGAGAATAGTTTCTAAGTCTGAAAAGGAGAAAGGGGTAGAAAGGAGACGAGGGAAATTTGAGTAGTGCTAGGACACAGCCATTCAAGAAAGCATGTGAACAGCGGACACAAGAGTACAGATAATAGTGGCTGGGTGCTTTCTTAGAAGGTCCTCCTCCTCTAAATAGGGCAAAAGTATAATTAAATAGGGCAAAAATATAACTGGCCCTGTTTTACAGCAACCTCACCACCTCCCAGAGCACGTGGCCACACAATGTATTTATTTGTTTGTAGTCACTTCTACGGTCTTATCGACAAAGTTTCTAGGCATCTCACAAGCACTAACAAAGATATCCTCAACTCCTCAGTGAGATAGTGAAGTGTTAAAAAAAACAAAAAAAAAAAAAACCAAGGAGTCGTGTGGCACTTTAAGACTAACAGATTTATTTTTTGCATGAGCTTTCGTGGGAGAAAATCCCATTTCGTGAGATGCTTTGAAGATGGGTGAACTTACAGAATGGAATGAAAATAAATGCAAGGGGGGTGTAAAACATAGGATCAGGTCATACAGTAACAGCAAATCAGAGCAGCTGTTAGGTTCAAACCATGGGAAGCCTGAAGTCAAATTACCTTTTGTAATGGGAAAAGAACCCATAGTCTCGATTAAGTTATGCTTTCACAGAATTTAACTTGCATGTTAATTTGAGTTCCGCTGTTTCTCTTTGAAGTCTTGATGTCCCAGCCACATCTCTGATGACGGTTGTTAACAAACCATTTATCGAGTGATTAGAAAGATGGAAGTGCTCAGCAACTGATTTCTTTGTTTTGTGATTTCTGATATCTGCTCTGTGTTCATTTATTTTTTTGCGCAGCGATCGTCCTGTTTGTCCAATGTATAAGGTGTTGGGGCATTTCTTGTACATGATGGCATAGATCACAATAGTAGATGAGCAGGTAAATGAGCCTTTGATGGAGTAGCAGGCTTGATTAGGACCTATGATGGTATCTATTGTGCAGATATGTGGGCAGACTTGGCAGCGTGGTTTGTTGCAGGGGTGTGTGTCTGCTTCAATGCTTCTTTTGTTTAATCTGTAGTTGCTGGTGAGTATCTGTTTAAGATTGGGTGGCTGTCTGTAGGCAAGGAGAGGTCTGTCTCCCAAGGCTTGAGAGAGAGAGAGAGGGATCATCTTTTAGAATAGGCTGTAGGTCCTTAATGACCTGTTGCAGAGGTCTGACTTGAGGGTTATATGTGGTGACTAGTGGTGTCCTGTTGTTTTCCTTCTTGAGCCTCGCCTGTAGTAGATGACTTCAGGGAAGCCATCTAGCTCTGTCAATTTGTTTTCTTACTTCCCCAGGTGGGTACTGTAGTTTCAAGAATGCTTGATAGAGATCCTCAAGATGTCTGTCTCTGTCTGAGAGATCAGAGCAGATGAGGTTATATCTTAGGGCTTGGCTGTAGACAGTAGATCACGTGGTGTGTTTAGAATGGACACTCGAAGGATGTAGGTAGCTATACCAATCAGTAGGTTTTCAGTACAGGGTGGTGGTGATGTACAAATCAGGGATAGACACTGTAGTGTCGAGAAAGTGGATCTCCTGTGTGGAGTGTTCCAGGCTCAATTTGATGGTGGAGTGAAAAGTGTTGAAATCTTTGTGAGAATCTTCAAGAGCATCCCTGCCATGTGTCCAGATGATGAAGATGTCATCAATGTAGCGTAGGTAAAGAAGAGGCGTTTTGGGATGAGACTTGAGGAAACGTTGTTCTAAGTCACCCATAAAGATGTTGGCATATTGTGGGGCCATGCGAGTGCCCATAGCAGTGCCACTGATTTGGAGATATAAATGGTCCTCAAATCTGAAGTGGTTGCGGTTGAGGTTGAGCACAAAATCACAAAGTTCAAGACTTCAAAGAGAAACAGCTGAACTTGAATTAATATGCAAGCTAAATTCCGTGAAAGCAGGACTTAATCGAGACTATGGGTTCTTTTCCCATTACAAAAGGTAATTTGACTTCAGGCTTCCCATGGTTTGAACCTAACAACTACTCTGATTTGCTGTTACTGTATGACCTGATCCTATGTTTTACACCCCCTTGCATTTATTTTCATTCCATTCTGTAAGTTCACCCATCTTCGAAGCATCTGACAAAGTGGGATTTTCTCCCACAAAAGCTCATGCAAAAAATAAATCTGTTAGTCTTAAAGTGCCACATGACTCCTTGTTTTTTTTGCTGGACTAGACTAACACGGCTATCCCTTTGAAATAGTGAAGTGTTAGCCTTACATGCAGATGAGGAAGGGATGCAAAGAGGGACAGGGACTTGCACAAGTTCACACAGTACGTCTGTGCATAGCTGATCACAAGATCATCTTTCCTCTTATATTAGTTTGTAAATATACTTCACCAGAGAATAGTAACATTTCTCCAATTAGGTTACAGATGTATCTTGTGTAAAATAGCAGGCTTTATGCTGAGGGACTAACCCAGGGAAAGAGGACAAATGATTTCACCTCTGAGGCAGTGGCCAAGAAATCTACATTCACAGCTCCTTTTTGGTCAACAGATCTGCTGGCAGCATTTGTGCTTAACTGATGGCAGGTCTTCCTTTCACCTTCACAGCTGCACAAAGTCTAGGCTCCAGGGTTTCTGCTTTTATACCCTGCTCAGACCTATTAGCTTGGCCCTCTCTGAGGTATGAATTGACCTTGATTGGTCCCCATACCTCTTTTTTGATGCCGTGTATCAATTTGATAGATCCACACATCCCTGCACTTCTCCATCCATCAAGGTGTCATTCTGCAATTACACATACCCTTGCACTGGAGAGTTCAAATATAGTTCACAGCATCTCTTCCTATCTCCTTGGCACTAAGTGGACACCTCATACTTTCAAGGTCCTTTCCCATTCTCTCTGCAGCTGCAGGAGGACACATGAGAATGAGGGTACACAGAACCACTGGCATGAAGAGACACTGGGAGACTCTGGAACATGGCACAGGAGGAAATTGAGGGGAACACAGTGTCCGTACTGGAAAAAAGCAAATATAGTACCTATCTTCAAGAAAGGCAAAAAGGAGGAACCAGGGAATTACAGACCTGTCAGCCTCACCTCAATCCCTGGAAAAATCATGGAGCAGCTTCTCAAAGAATCCATCCTGAAACACTTGGAGGAAAATAGAGTAATCAGGAACAGTCAGCATGGATTCACCAAGGGTAAATCATGCCTGACCAACCTCATCGCCTTCTATGATGAGATGACTGGATTTGTGGATGCGGGAAGAGCTGTCGATGTGATATACCTTGACTTTAGCAAGGCTTTTGATACAGTTTCCCACAGCATTCTCATTGGCAAATTAAGGAAGTATGGGTTAGATGCGTGGACTGTAAGGTGGATAGAAAACTGGCTAGATCAACGGTTTCAGCGTGTAGGAATCAATGGCTCCATGTCAAGTTGGCAGGCAGTAACAAGTGGTGTGCCCCAGGGGTCGGTCCTGGGGCCAGTTCTGTTCAATGTTTTCATTAATGATCTGGATGATAGGATAGATTGCACACTTAGTAAGTTTGCAGATGATACCAAACTGGGGGGAACAGTAGACACCCTAGAGGGCAGGGACAGGATTCAGGGAGACCTAGACAAATTGGAGCAGTGGGCCAAGAGGAATCTCATGAGGTTCAACAAGGACAAGTGTAAAATCCTGCACTTGGGACGAAAAAACCCTATGTACTGCTACAGGCTGGGGAGGGATCAGCTAAATAGCAGCACTGGAGAAAAGGACCTGGGAGTCATGGTGGATGGGAAGCTGGATATGAGTCAGCAGTGTGCGCTTGCTGCCAGAAAGGCCAATGGCATACTGGGCTGCATCAGAAGTGTTGCCAGCAGATCGAGGGATGTGATCATTCCCCTCTATTCTGCACTAGTGAGGCCACATCTGGAATACTGCGTCCAGTTTTGGGCTCCCCACTACAAAAAGGACATGGACAAATTAGAGAGAGTCCAGAGGAGGGCAACAAAAATGATCAAAGGGCTGGAGCACAAGCCCTATGAAGAAAGACTGAAGGAACTAGGCTTATTTAGCCTGCAGAAGAGAAGACTGAGGGGGGATTTGATAGCAACCTTCAACTACTTGAGGGGTTGCTCCAAGGAGGATGGAGCTCGACTGTTCTCGGTAGTAACAGAGGGCAGAACGAGAAGCAATGGCTTCAAGTTACAGCTGGGGCGGTCCAGGCTGGATATTAGGAGAAACTTCCTTACTAGGCGAGTGGTGAAGCACTGGAATAAGCTGCCTAGGGAGGTGGTGGAATCTCCATCTCTGGAGGTGTTCAAGGCCCAGCTGGACAAAACCCTGACTGGGATGATCTAATGGGAGTGGTCCTGCTTTTTTTGGCAGGGGGGTGGACTAGATGACCTCGTGGGGTCCCTTCCAACCCTATGATTCTATGAGGTAAGGGGAAAATGTGGGACATTAGCAGCCCCAAGCATGAAAAGCAGGCTGGGAAACAAGCTACAGAGAGTCCCTGAAATTGCAGGAACAGGAAGGTGACGCACAAGGAGGTGGGGGTGGGAAAACAAGGGATACAAGAATCCGCTAGTGTGTGCACTAAGCTTGGCCTACACAAATTATAAAGTGTGTGACCAGCTCCTCAGAGCTGCTGGGTAAAGCAATCATGGTTTAGGTCAATCCCATTTATTTTGCCATTACCAAACTTATTGCCTTATTAAAGGTTGAGCAAAGACAAAACCAACTGCTACAAATCCTATATGATGTGTAATTCCTGATATCACACACCTCAGAGCCCACTCCATCCAGAGGATACCGACCACACTTACAAAGTGCGGTGCACCTGCCTTGGACATAACAAGGGGCACACCCTCAATGGGAGACACACCCTTCCCAGACTCCTCCTTCCTTTTACATTCTGTGACACCCAGATGCCACTGAGAGAGGGAAAAAAGATGATAATTCATGCTTTGAAATCTGCAAAACAATCAATTAGCAGCAAACCAAAACCAGGACCCAAGCATAATTTCTTCAGGCACAGTACAAACCTGTAACACCTCTGGTAATAGGTGTTGCGGTCTGGGTCGGGCCCCCAGGGCCTGGTAAAGTGTACCCTTTCCCCACCAACCATATGGGGCCCTATCCACAGCTACTTAGCATAGGATGTGGAAGACTGCCATGCCATCTTTGATGCAGGGGCAGCAACTCCATCACTAAGTAGCTTGGTGATAGTAAAGATGAAGGTAGTCACAAGCCACACTGGCAAACCAAATGTGTTTCCAGTATATGAGCCACATGGCTGCTTATAAAGAGAACTAAAAGCAGATACCGGACTCCTGATACTGCAGGCTACATCAGTGAGATTAAATGCCTTACACGGTCTGGCATGCACAGAACATCATTAAAGCACAAGCACCAAATACTTTCTGCACAGACACAGTGACAGGGAGAAGCAGAAATGAAGTGTCACACTGAAAGCAACTCAAGGAGGGAGTGAGGAAGGGTAGCACGAGTCAAAAAACTACCATCTGTCACATAAGGCCTGAACAGCCCACCCTCTCAGCTTGATCTCTCCACACATTTGTTACCCTGCTGCAGGCAGGCTCAGAAGTACACTTGCTTTGGCATCAGGGGATCACCTAAAACACAGATGCATAGGATGACTGGCCAGAACCAATAACCCAGAGGATTATGGAATTACTAAAATTACCTAATTTGAGACGCCACAGTTCTCACAAGAGGCCATGTCTGCACTATCTGTGCTACAGGAGCACAGCTACGGCTATGCTACTGCAGTGCTGCAACACAGTCATTTCCCCACTGATGGAAGTTCTTCCGCTAACCTAGCTGCATCTACACTGGGAGTCAGGGTGGCTCAACCATGGCACCACGGGGTGTGAATTCTACATTCTACAGGTCAATCTACATTTTAAGCAGACCAGTCACCCAAGACACCCTGAGAAAGGGTGTCTGTGCAGCTCCAGTGAGGTAGAACTCTTGTTAATTATGCAGGGATAGCTTCAGTGTGCCCTGGACCACCTGGACCCAGTCAACACCCCCTCACTTCAGGAGCTATGTATACAGCTACTTCAGCACTGAAAGAGGGAGGTTTAAAATACTTGTTTCATGGGACGCAAAGAGTACTGGCTCTGCGCTGACTCTTGAGGTAAGCTTGTCTTCCTAGTGACTATCTTGAATTCTACACAGAAACTCCCCCACCTCTCTTCTTAGAATCCTGCAGGTACCATCTCTCCCGCTACCACCCCACATTAGCCCTGCTTTATGTAACATGAACCTCATGGATCAAGGCGGATGCCCTGGCATGCAAGACCTACTGATGGCCTATTTGCTGTGTTATGCGCCTCACACACTTGCACCTGGGATTTCAGGAAATCAAATACTGAAACACTATGTATGGGTTGAAGTAGTATCACTTCATTCCTGGCTTCCTTACCTGCTTCCTGGTGTTTGTAGCCAAGAGATTTGCCTCCTCCTCCCATGCAGCCCCTTAACATCAGTTCTGTCTCTACTCTGATTCTAATTCTGAAAAATACAGATCTGCAGTTTTGAGAAGACCTGTCAGGTACGGAGCAGTCTCGTTTTGCCAGGCTGCTTTTTCAGTGTGCTCACTCCAGCTGGCCTGTTTCAGATCTGATACATTCCCACCCCAGCCAGAATCACAGCTCGCTCACTCACTCTTCTGCCTGTTAATGAAAATTTCTGTCAGAGATCATCTTTTCCCTCTTCTGTTTACATATCCAAGTGCCAATGCTCAACCTTTCACTTCTTTCATACTCAGCCATCTCTCCCTCACTCTCACCTGTTCAGGCTCAAGTTGAGATCCAGATGTGGTTCAGTATTACTTGCTCAGCTCTGACATTCTCTAGCTAGCCCTTCACTGTCGCTGGGGTTTGTTCAGATTCAATAACCCCCTTTCAGAAAGTCTCTTGAATACTGCTTGGTGCCAGGGAGAGTCTCCATGTTGGTATAAAGATCCTTTCTCCTACTCAACCAGCTTTGGCACACAGAGAGTGTTGTTTCTTTTCCCCAACTCTGACTTACTCAACAATTTGGGTCTTGATCACACAAACTGCCTCAGATTTGCATCATCTCATTTAATTTCATTTCCAATTCCAAAGCACCCCCCTCCCCCGTGTGGCTCTAACCGTCTCACCCCTAAACGCACTAGTTCCCCATCTTTCATTCCACAAGCAGTTGGCTCTGTTCAAACTTCCTTTAGACCTCTCTGCCCCCCAAAGCAGACCCAGTTCAGCACTGGGTCCAGTCTACCTCCCCCAAACTCAAGTGTCTTTAAACTCTCTCAGTTTTGCTCCCTTCACCCCCGAGCTTGGTTCCTTCTCCTTGAACCTCTTTTGCCCCCTCTTCGGTTCTGGCCTGTCCCGTCCCTGCAGCCCAGGGGTGGTCGCCTGGCTCGGACAGAGTTTTCCTCCCTGGAGTCACGGCTCCCGGTTCTGCTCGGACTCGGTGGGGCCCAGCCCTCCCCAGCGCCAATGGGACTGTACAGCTAGATCTGCCTTCTTCTCTCCCCACGAGCCGGGGCCGGGTCGGTGCTGGCCCGCACGCGGCGCTCCTAGCGCTGTCGGGCTCTGACGGGCCGGGCGGGCCCTACCCCAGACCGGCTCTGCCCC
The DNA here is from genome assembly GCA_007922195.1 of Podocnemis expansa. NCBI lineage: Eukaryota > Metazoa > Chordata > Testudines > Podocnemididae > Podocnemis > Podocnemis expansa. The sequence goes on from ML681972.1 coordinate 7,098,320, forward strand.
AGCTGGGACCCAGGCGCGGCCCCTCCCCACTGCGGCTTCGGCTCTGACCTGCCCGGGCTCCCTCCACCCCCCGGCTCCCGGGGCGGCTCGGACCAGCCAGGCTCCGCTCCTCCCGGACTCCCGGGGACTTTGCAGCCGGTTCCGGCCCGGTTCGGTTCTGTCTCGAGCCCGCCCCAAACTTTGCCCCCGCTCGGCCCTCGCCCGCGCGCCCGGCTCAGGCCACCATCTTGCCGCGGCGCACGCTGGGAATCCGGCGGAATCCCCACGCACCGGCGTCAGCGCGTCATCGGCGGAGAAGGCAGCGCGCACGGCGGAGGGGGGAGGAGCGTCCCCGCTGATCACCATGGCAACGAAGGGGCGGGGGGGCCGCACGGAGGCTGCGCGGTTCCTGCGGGCGCCCTTGCGCGTGGCGGGAATCAGCCTCGAGCGCTGCGCGGGGGCGGGTGGGTTGCCGCCAACGCAACGCGCCCTCAGGGCTGCTGTGCTCAGGGTGGTGCCGTTATTGCAGAGCAGGGATTTCCCTCACACCCCCCCTGAATTTCCCGGCACCCCCCAGTTGTCAGCTTGTAACAGTGTTAGTCCAATTTAGTGAGCACGCCCCTAGACCTCCCCTAATTTCAAGCTCCTGGTTCAGGTGGCCCCACGCAGACACAGCTGCTCACAGAGCTGGGCTGCCTCATGGTCACAGGCATCTTCCAGCCAAAAAGAGCAAGGAATGGTGTGGCACTAAAAGATGTCTTTAGCGCGTGAGCTTTCGTGGGAGAAAATGCTACTTCTTCAAAGCCTCTGACGAAGTGAGATTTTTCTCCCACGAAAGCTCATGCGATAAATAAACCTGTTAGTCTTTAAGTGCCAAAGGACTCCTTGCTTTTTTTGCTGGAGTAGACTAACACGGCTGCCCCTTTGGAACTTGGAGAGCATCTTCCAGGTGCCTTGAGGGATGTCAGAGGCCAGAGGCACCTCTCTTGGTCATGCATCATTAGGGACAGGGAGAGGAGACACGGGGATGAGCTCACGCCTTTTACTGGACCACAGCATCTACTGGTGGGAGGGACAAATTTTCCACCCAGATCTGTAACCACTGAGCCCTCTTTTTGTCCTGTGACTACAGGCCACTTCCCCTTGAATGAGCCCTAACAGTATGTGCTGACTATCTGCTCTAACTCCTCTTGTCCACCTTGCATCTAGCTGTGGTGCTAATGCTAAATTTCCTTTCTGGGGCCTGAGGAAGAGTTCTCTTTGGCTCAGAAGCTTCCCCCCCTTCCCTGAAATTGATCTATTAAACGCTTTTACCACCTTGTCGCTTTGATATCCTGGGTCCATCGGACACAGCTGCAGATATACTGCATACGTGACATGGAGAGCCAAACAGGCTCTATCTGGCTTCCTCACCTGACTCCACCGATAGCCCCCAGCCAGGATAAGGGGAAATTCAGTGCATGTGTTTGCTCAGTCCCAGACTTCCACCCCCCACCTACCTATTAGTAATCCTGCCTTGGAGGCAACACTTCCTCATGCAGGAGGGGATTCAGTGTCCCAAAAACAACCTGAAGAAGGCTTTCTGCTTCCACGCCTCCTTGGCCTTTACCCAGCTCAGAGAGGGGGGTTTGTTCACATTGCTGCTTTTGGCTCGGTAGCCTATTAACACAGAATATCCACAAATCAAATGAATGGGAGGCCACAGCACAGAAATCTGATTCTGCTGCAGGATTTTTGTACTCCTAGATGGAATCACAAGCAGAATCTAATGGACTGATGCTCTGACTTGCAGGTACATGTAGGCGTCTTTTCCTTCCTGAATGCTGGGCACTCTGGCCTGCATCGCAAGAGCAAGAGACAATTCTCCTGCCTTAGATATTTCCCAGCTTTGTTACTTTTTAGCAGATGTCAGGATCCAGATCCATGCACAAGATCTTGCCCTTGTGTAACTATTACAAAAAAAAAAAAAAAATCTTGCTTCCCCTTCCTGGAAATCTGCACACCAGACTCAATCCTGGAGCACATCATCATAGTCTGTTGCTATAGGAATACTTATGATGCTATAAACAGAGGATCCTAACCTGTATGTGGGGCCATGTGGGGATGGAATGAGATAGGTGGAGAGTGGAAAAATCCATTTAACAAAAGATAGGAATGGGTGGAGGCAGGCAAAATGTGGACAAAGACTGTTCAAACCCTAGGACTTCAACATGGTTCTTGATCTGCAACCCCCTGCTATTCCAATCTTCCCCTGCCTTCCCCAAGCTCTGCCAATTCCTCTGAATCCTGACCTGAAGCACTCCCTGCTATTCCAGTTTTAGACCATCTCAGGGGTTGGCAACCCAAGAGATAAGAAGAGCCATTTTAAAAAATTACTTCAATAAGCAAGTGTTTTGAGAGCCTCAATAGGTCTAGCCTCCTAGTGGAGGATGAGGGGAGTTGGGTCAGGGTTCCTGCTCCAGAGTCCCGGTGAAGGGAACGGGGGAAGAGTCCAGAACCAGGAACAGGTTACCTGCAAGATAGTCCTAAGTCTGGTGTGGGCCACCCACAGGGTCCCCTGCTGGTAAAGGGGGCTCAGAACCAGGAGCAGGCCAACTGCTGAGTCACCTGGTGTTGGGGGGGAGGGCGGAGCCAGGACTGACCTGGAGGGTCCTCTGGTGGCAGGAGGAGGCCTGGAATCACAAGGGAGCAGCCAAAGAGCCACATGTGGCTCCAGGGCTGCAGCTTGCAGATCCCTGGACCAGATATAGTCCTTCACTCCTGTTGCAGGTAGCGCTTTCCACTCAGATTGTTGCTCAGTCCTGAGCTGATATTGATGTGGTAAATGAACTGAGCCAAACAGATATGAGATTTTATAAACTGGGGGGGGGGAACCCCATAGATATAGAGGATATATAAGACATTAACCTTGCTTCCTTACACTTGCCTCCTCTGTGACCCCATCAGGTCCATTCCTTAGTGATGAAAGGCTCACAATGCTGCTGAACCCTTCAGACAGATCCCTTGTTTCAGTAGTTCTCAACCTTTTGCAGGTTGCAACACACTTGGCTGAGAATCACATCCCTACAAGACACACCAGTCCACCTCCCACCCTGGGCCAAATCCAGCTCTCCAAGACACACCACTGTGTGGCAACACAGTAAAGTGTCCTGACACAATGGTTGAGAACCACTGCTTTGTCTCACAGCTGAAGACAGAAATTTAGAAGGGCTCATCTTCCATGACCTTGGGAATGATGTGCTTGAGAAGAAGCTAGAACTTCTGAACCACACCCAGCCAGTGCCTGCTGCCCTGGGCAATGCGTCAGTCAGGGATATTTCAAGAAAGCCTTCAATACTTCTCCCTCCATAAATTCTCCAAATCCTCTCTCTGCACTGGGGTCAGATAACAGGCAGAAGAACAATGGCTCCAAGAATCCAGGCTGTCCATCTGCTCTGTGTTTCCAGATTCTTGCTTCCCCTGCGCCAGCTGATGAAATTTTCATAGCCGATGAGGTTTCTTATTTCCACTGGGCCTTGCTGTCTTGGAGCCTTCACAGTTGAGTCCTGTCCGAATTGCTGTGTGGGTATATGATGTAAGCAACAATGTTTTGAGTCCCTTGGTCTTTTAGACATCTTTTAATTTAGGATCTCAAAGCACTTTACAAACACATTAGGTCTAACAAGAGATTAAGGCCTTGATTCTCAGATAGTTTGAGCACTCACTGCTCCTACTGATGCCTCTTGGAATGAATGGTGTTCAGCACCTTTCATCGTTAGACCCTAAGTGACTTCCCCAATGTCAAACAATGAATTAGAGACAGGGTCAGCAAGAAAAGTTGAGTCCTGAGTCCCAGTCCTGTGCTTTAACCCTTGTAAAACACTCTCCTCCCAAACCTAAAAACAGAACCCAACAGTTCTGATCCTATTACTTTTCCCTTTATTAACTACTTCTTGTCTCTCCTACCCCTGTGCTTCTGCAAGTGGGTCAGCAGACTCACCCCTGCACTGGAGCCTGAGGTGTGAGATGCTATGGGAGCATCATGTTACATTACATTATATTAATCTATATAACACTGTTAATACCAAAGCGCTGCTCTCTGCTGGAGCCAGTTGCTCACTAAAGCCTCTGAAGTTCAATTAACAAGCACCAGGTAATCTAACACTGGACTCCCAATAATCCCTTTATTTTAAGGGGCCTCTGGCTGATGCTAAAGCCTTCAGCAAATGACCCTGGAAACACATTTGGGATTCTCTTAAATACCAGCTGAATTTATGACCCTCAGTGAAGAGCAGGAAAGAATCTCTTCAAAATACTTTCCAAGTGGCAGCACTTTATATAGACCACTGTAACAGTATAAAAGAGACCCCCTGGAGGGGCAGGTGCCACCCTGTGGAGAGATGAATTCCCCTGTTTAGTAAACCAATTACAATCTACACTGGTGATAGAATGGATGTCAGCAATCTGAGAAATGCTGTTTCAGCACCAGAGGGAGGCAGTGCAGGCTCAGTCCGCTCACTTTCACACTCATCCTGTGTCAATGAGAGACTGGCATCCTGCCTGTGCCCCACCATGGAAGCCTGGAATTACAGACTGGAGTCATTGGCCTTCAGCTTTCTTCTGTATGAAGTAAGGGATGGAGCCTCCCTGTTGAGCTGTCCTCTTCTTTTCTTGCCTGGGACATCACAAGCAGGCAAACGGCACTCTGTCCCCCTCCCTATCCATTCTGGTGCAATTTGGCAGGCTCTTGAAGGGATTTCTGGCTAGTCCTCAGCCGAAGGGGTGGGGCCTCAGTGGGTCATGAATTCTCATGGATAGGACAGATCCAAAACAGGAAGCCCATGAACAAAAACTTAGCAACATAGGAAATGCAATCTGGGGTAGGCAGGCACAAAAGGATCCTGAGGCATCCAGGCACAACCAGATAGATCCTTCCTCAAAGTGGGACACCCTAGACATAGCAGCATCCCAGGAACATCAAAAACAGCCAAACACTTCCACTCCAGAACAGCCAACTTTATCCTGCCAAGGCAAATTGGGAAAGCCAAGCACACCGCACCAGTATGGTTGGGGTGTGCACCTAATGGATCAATACAACCCACCAATAAAACTACTGCTACAATGCTGAGCAGTATAATTCAACTATTTCTACAAGACTGTGGTCCAGCTTTAACAGCCAATCACATTTATTAACACAAAGTGTTTAGAGAACCCTACCTGTTAAATTTTGCAAATACTCTTTGAATCTAGCAACTCCAGCAATAATTGCTCCAGCAAAAATGAGTTGAATCCCCTTCCTAATTAGTACTTGAATTCCGGTGGGGCCCAAAGACGCCAATCAGGACTGAGTCCCAATTGAGCTAGGCACCACACAGACACACAAGTAGACCCAGCTCTTTACCCCAAAGAGCATATAATTCCATTTAAGACAAGAGTCAACAGATGCATATACCACATGGTCAGTGGGAATGGGAAGGAAGGATGAGGATAACAATGATAAAAGCATGTGATTACAATAGATGGCCTTTAGAACAGCTAAATGGCTTCAAATCACTTAAATGTATATACAAGTATATTTATTATAAAATATAAATATACATAAATCAAGTAGATCTCAGTGATCCCTCATCACCATTATGGCAAATCCCAAAAGGATGTGGTCTCCTTACCAATCGAGCGCCACCTGAGCCAGGTGCCAACAAGATGCTTCAAGTGGTTTAACATATGTTCAGCTTATGTCTATTGCTAGCAATCTTATCATGCCACTGATGTTTTTGATACCTACATGATCACTGGCCATGTATTGTCATTCCTTGGTATACACACTTTGGAATGCATTGGTCTTCCATTCTAATAACATGTCTGTGTCTGGGAACCACCAAAACTGAACTAGTGCTAATAAAAGTGGTTGCTGGGTTTGGCTTTGAATATTTCCATTTCTGATCTTGTCCTACTTCTTGATATGGAGCAGCTGATGAAGATGACAAGAACCAAAAATGTCAATCTGGTGTTCTTCAGCTTTTCCTAGCACTGCATTTCAATTCCATGCAATATCCCAATTCTCAGTGACCCCTACAGGCCATCTAACTAGCCAGAAAGAGAAGAACACAGCAGACCTGATCATCTCTTGCTCTGCACCTTGTGCAGCCATCCACCCTGGTGCAGACCAAAGGCATATAAACACACATTAGATTTGGATGAACTATAGTTTTAAATTGAGTTGGGATTTTAGCATGAGCAATAGGCCCAAATCATGGAACCGAAAAGAATGAGATTATGAGAAAGAAGAGTGCTATTGAACTTGTAGTGACCCTTCAAAATCCCACAGTTACCTTATTTAAGGTTTGGGCTAAAGTGATAAAACTGAAACATGGTTCATTTGGTAAAAGGTGCAATAAATAATTGGTTATAAAAGAAACTCCTTCAGCTGGCCTCAGCTAAAGCCCAATAACTGGCAATGACATTGCTTATTTAATAAACTGTTTAAAAAAGTAAATCTTTAAAGGGTTCACTTCTAATACTTGCCTGACCAATTTGGGTCTATCCATCCCTAGTTTTAGTATGTCTGTAAACACCTTGATCAAATAAGTGTTCTGTTGCTGCCTGGCTGTAGTAAACTACTTATTTAGGCTTTTTACACATGTTTAGAGCACCTGCATAAATGTCACTTGGCCTTTGGATTTAAAAAAGAATGTATGGTTAACTTCAGTGTGGAGATGATATCCTGCATAAATAATAATGATTTCAACATGGTGGTGACACAGGTGGGACAAACAATTGTAATCACAGTTGTTCTAAGTCTTAGGGCAGTGGTTCCCAACCTGTGGGCCGTGAGGACACTGCAGGTGATTCTTGGGGTGGGGTGGGGTGGGGTGGGGGGAAGACAAATTACTGCAGGTAAATATACTGTGATGAGTACAATATGTTTGTGAATGAGCATCATAAATTACAAGAAATAGCTGTGGTTTGAATACCCCTTGATATATACATTTGCCTCCTGTCAGCCACAGGTTATGTTAAAAACCGCTTGCTTTCATAGTGGTCCATGAAAGCTTTCAATGATGATGTAGTGGTCCGCATAAAGAAAAAGGTTGGGAACCGAATGCCTTAGAGTGAAGAGATAGCAAGCTGGAGCCAGTATCGAATTCTTGCCAATAGAAAAAATTTGTAACATAAAGGGAGTAGAGGGAGATAATTGGGATTCCTATGTAAAAGCCAGTTTGGTAGTGCACAGCAGTGGGCTGTTGAATGCCATAAATAAATGCCTGGCAAATCATGGTTGAGGGCCACTGAAACTAAAACAGGTAAGAGGCATGGGTGACCAGGAGGAGAATGGTAATTGTAGCTGAAGAATAACTACAAAAAAGCACAAAGACAAGCTAAGAGCGATCAGCTGATAATTGGATCACTTTGAAAGATACTTTCCAAAGGGGCAACTATGTTAGTCTAATCCAGCAAAACAAACACGGAGGCCAGTGGCTTCCTCATCTTCAAAGTATCTGATGAAGTGGAATTTTCTCCCAGAAATAAATAAATTTGTTAGTCTTTAAAAGTGTCACCAGACTCCTTGTTTGGTTTGGAAGATAAATACATGATTGCAGGAAAAAGACTGAAGAGTTTAAGTCAGTGTTTAGACACACATTCAAATTTTTCAGTGTCCTGGAGGGATTAAGCAAGCTGGTGCAGTAAAAGGGTTGGAAGCAAAACTAGGTAAAAAGAGAAAAGAAAATGCTTGATTTGATAGTGAAACCCACTTATTTTATGGCAGCATAACTCCATGCTGATATGCCTAGTAAAATGTTCAGTAATCAAACAAATTTTGCAGTGGAGGTGAGGGGGTGACTACAACCAGCTCTATGCTTTTACAACCATTCTGAAGAAAATGGGCCCTTCCTAGTGAATGTGTCGATTCATAATTGGTTCTAAATGACAGCTGCAGGCCGAGAGACCATTTGATTTTAATCATTTGATTATGGACAAGTTAGTCAAAATCACTAAAAGAAAATAGGTTTCCACTGAAGTTCATACGTTTCTGAATAACATTGAATGAAATCTGGGTACAATTGGTGGGGTGTGGAGTACTAAGTAGAGAACATAGATAATAAGTAGAGAACATAGGGGGTGTTGAGCAAAAATGTTTACAAGAAATACAGATACATTTCTATAATTATGCAAGGGTTTACAAACCTAAACACACACACCTTGCTTGTCATACCCTTTTTTGTATGTGTAAAATTAACTGTTTTAAAAGATTTCACTACGATGCTCTCTGAATCTTGAATTCAAAGTTGCAAAACTGACACTTTCTGCCAAATGCAGGCACTTAGTGTTATTTAGCATTTAATCCTTCAAGCACCTCAATGCTTTTTTAAAGTTCAAGTGCTTTCTAAATAAGGATTAGAGGATGTGAACTTGACTGTGTTAGATGGGGCCCAAACCAGGATAGTGGGGAGAGACCCTCATCTATTTTCAGTAATAAAAATAAAATAGCTTCAGAAGAAGGAAAAATCAAAGACAGTGTACCTTGAGCAACAGCAGAGTGGTGGTACAGGAGAAGCAATGTTAAGAACACTGAGCCTTAAAGAGGCTCTGAGTAATTAACAGTTTCTTTGATAGGGGTACATGGAAACTCTGTAAAGCACAAAAACAAACAGTGAGGTGAAAAGTGATATGGTTAATATGACTTTACAACAAATAAAGGATGGAGAGTCAAAATATAGATGGAAATGTGCATTCCTGTAAAATATGCAGTATACGCTGGAAAAGGTGTAAATGAAACGTAAACATGACATGTTGTTAAATTAAAATTCTACAAAAGATCCAAAGGGGAGCCAGAGTAGCTTATTTTCTTTTTCAGATGGACGTGTGCTTTGGCAGTAGAAACCAACTCAGCACCAAGGAAGAGCAAATGAAACGGAGCTCAGCCTTTAAAGAAATCAAGCTTAATCCACACAAAACCAATCCCAAAGTTTGTTCATCTGGGGTGTAAAGCAAATATTTTGAAGGAGCAAAAGACCTATATGGTGGGGTTCATAAATGAAAAAAAGAATAACCATACTGAATCAGAATATAATAATAATTTTGGTCATTTGTATAAGAAAATGTAAGGAATGGAAAAATTTCAATGTCCTAGACTGGAAACCAAATAATAAGTGAGATCCAAATAACAAGTGAGGGTTAAAGCTAATAAAGAAATATTACATAACAATGTTCAGTTTATTTATGTACTAGCATTACTGAACTTCACTAATTTGTATTCCCTGGAATTTGGTCAAAAATGGTCTTTAAAAAGATTTATGGTCAAAAATATAAACTTTAAAATGAATAAATTTGCCAAGGTGGGGCAGCAACAAAACCAGAGGAATTAATAGACATGGCATGGAAGCTGAACTGTTTGAGAATGGAATGTCTCTCAGAAACCACACTGACATAGAAGCACTGTAGGAGCATGAGCAAGTATTTTAACAGAAGCTAGCAGCAGAAGTATTGGATTTATTAAACAAGCAAGAGCTTTAACAAGATTAGCATCTAGAGAATTGTACTGCATTTTAAAAACCAACAAAGCAAAGCACTTATTAAGAGTTTTTAGCTGTTTTATATGCATGATGTAAATGATTTTTAAAAATGTAAGATAATTTGCTGTCAGCAAAGGCAAAAAGCAAAAGAAATGACATGCACAGTATGTGATACATACATGCCAGAGAACAAGGAAAGTTATTCTCTCTTATCAGCAGAGAAAAGTTAAAAGCTTGGTACCAGTGAGGTAATGCTAATTGATACAGGGAGAGAAATTAACAAGGGCCCAGTACCATGAAGTTTATGAAAAAACTTTGGTCAAAGTTTCTACAGTGAAATACTGTAAACTATACTTGTTTTGATGTTTGTCTTGCAACAATATTTGAAGAGAAAAACAATGACTAGGTCTGGAGTTCCCCAGACTCGTACTGCTGTTTGCACTTGGGGGACATTACATGTGCAGGTGTACAATATTACAGAACTGTCAGCTTGTAGGCTCATTCTGGGAGAAACAGTCTCCAACCTGCACAGTAAGTTGGAGATGCTGGGAAGCTGGTGAAGTAAAAATTCTATTTGCTGGAAATTAAAGTGACAAGATGGGTGAACTAACATCTGGGAAGGTGATGGGAATAACACATGTTGTATGGTAACCCGAAAGGACCACATCCAGTATGGGCCCAGAAAATATTATTTTAAGAGGGCTAAATTCTTTTTTCCCATTTGAACTTCCTGTGGTGATAAATTAAGAAAAAAATGTACTAGTTTTTCATAATATAATTGCCTATATTTGACCGTTAAAATCTTAGAAAGATGCTTTAAAGGCAGAGAAAGTTTACAATGTGGGATTATATCCATGGTGAAGGCTGTCATTTGAACTTTTGGTAATTATTAAGTCTATATTGTAGAGTTTAGTCATATACAAGTTTGTAAAATTGTAGAAGTATATCTGAAATACTTAATGTAGTAAAACTCACATAGTATATAAGGTTTTAAGGTGGGGAATAGAAGAATAAAGGGCCACAGCGAAGTGAGTGAACTATCATTTAAACTGACTTGTGATATTAGCCTGAAAAATAGGCCCAAATCATAGAACCAGAAAGAATGAAATCATGAAGAAGTTGCTGTCAAACTTCCAGTGACCCTTCAAAATATGACTATCTTGTTTGAATTAAAATAGAATTAAAAGAGAGTTAATTGGGTACAAGATGCAGTAAATAATTGACTATATAAGAAATTCTTTCATCTGGCCTTAGCTAAGGTCTGATAATTGGTAATGCCATCACTTGTCTGATAAAAGATATAAAAAAAGTCAGTTCTGAAAGGGGGCATTGCTAATACCTGCATAAATAATAATACAGAGTGAATACAGAGTGAGCACAGAACTTTCCTAGATCAGAAGGGTTCTCTTTTAAACCCACTTTGCCCTGGCGTGTGTAACTTCACAAGGCGGGGGCAACAAAAAACAAGACCTTCTGTAACCACGTAATCTTATTACTTTCCCCCTCATTCTCCCTCCCCACCTTCCTCGACTTGTTGATTACATTCACTTGTTCCATCTTGCCTTTAATGAGGATGAAATCTTGAAATAAGCTCTGCATAGTTGGACCCCTCCGCCTACACACAGCCCTGTTGGAGTTCATAGAACTGCACAGTCTGCTCACACCACTTCAGCTGCCATACTTATTAGTCCTTCAGCAAAGGGACTGTATCTTATTGTGAATTTGTGCAGCCCCAAGCACAATGGGGCTTTGATGTTGAAGGAGATACTGCGTGCTACTACAATACAAATAGTAAACACTAAAATAATGACATGTGGCAACCTGCCACTGTGCCTGACAAATGGTTCCAGGATTTTAAGCCTTAACCGCAGTGTGAAATCCTGTTCTGGTCAGCGGCTGGAGGGATTGTCTGCATACAACAGAGCCTCCAGGGTTTGTAATCTGTTACATTGTGTTAAAACTTGTTTAGTTTGTCCTGCTTTAAAAAAACAAAAGTGTTTGAAATTAATTGGATTCAAGCACACAGGCCTTCTGAGGGGTAGGTATGACAGTGGGACTCACCTGTGCCCATACATAAAGAGGGCTTCCCCTATAACAGGCATGTGTGCAAAGGCAGGGGCTGCCATCTCTGGTCTATGTTTGTGTAGAAGGGGGATGCCTTGTCCAGATGTGCGAATGGAGAACAGGTTTGGCCTTGCGTGTGAATGCTGGAGGAGAGAATGCTTTGCCTGTGTGTTGAAGGAGAGGGGTAGTCTCACGTGGCGTGAGTGCTGATCACCTTTTATGATTACTTTATTCTGGGCCATCCAGATGTTCATCCCCGCACAGAGCTGGGGTTGCCCTGATCCATACCTGTCCTGAAGGTCTGTCAGAAAGGGGTACGTATAGGCTCCTAAGAAACCAGAGCTTCTGTGAGTTTTTTCTCCATGCCTCACTCGCTCCTCCAGCTTGGAAGAGATGCTTCTTGTGAAATCCATAGCATTGCTTTCCCTGTGGAGCCCTGGCTGTTTATAGAGACAGGTCCAGGCAGGCCAAGAAGAAATTACCTTTCCTTAGGACACAGCTGGCGCGTGGCTAAGTGTGCTGCTTCACAAGAGCTCTTGAGGCCAAGGAGCCAGTCAGTCTGGAATCAGCTTCCTGCCTTACACACTCACCCCCCCAGGCCTTAGCACCCCTAAAGCTCTGGCTGGAAATGATGGGTTCCTGGTAAGTGCTTGCTGTCTGTTCCCAGCCAGCCTAAGCTGGGGTGCCATGGGAGGAAGAGAACCTGGAATGTACTGATAGCTGCCCCTCCAGCTGGGTACTGCTATGGGCTCGGGGAACCCTAGCCCTCCTAGATAATACTGGAAGCCCATTCTGTGTAGCACGTGCTCGGATGCCATAAACACTGGACTTGGATTGTGAGGGTCTCTGGCAGGAAGGAGAGTGGGCTGGATACCAGCCTAGGGATCACAATCAAGCATAAACAGAGCAGACCTTAACCCAGCCCTTGCCTGGGAGGCTCCTCTTTCCTGGTGTGAGCAGAGCAGTCCATTTCTCAAGGGCAGTTATCCCCCAGCCCTCATGGTTTTGTGTTGCTAGGGCTCCCTTCACGTTGTTGCACAGCCACAGTGGTTGTCTCTCATTTGCAGGCTGCTGCTGCCCATTCTCCTGTGTTCAACCTGAGCACAGCAATATACTGGGGCCAGTCTGACTAGGGAAAAGACTCTCTGATTGGCTGCCCTCCCTATGTGCGCCTCTTCTGGGGAAGAGCAGCCAGTCGGGGCTGCTCCAGGAAGCAGGCAGAGTGCTACACCAGGGAGGAGGGAGTTCACAGAGCCCAGAAGCTCAGGGCAGCTCTGCTTCCTCCTTCCCTCCTGTGGAGAAAGGGTCAGGCTAATCCTGCCCTCTCCATCTCAGCAACACCAGGCATAGGAAGGAGGAGCAGGACGTGAAGAGACCTGGAGCTGAAGGAGAAGCAGAGGTGGGGTTGGAAGGAATAAATTTTTGGCCTGGGGAATGGAGGGAAGTGAGGCGGGGGTAATGCTAGGGTTTGAGGAGATGCTGAAAGCTCTGCACTATTAGGCAGTCTCAGACAGGGCCCAATTCACCATAGTCTGTACCTTTGGAAGAGTCTTCCGCACACATGCACATGGGGGCTGGTGGGGGTGGGCAAGGTCAGTTCAAAAATCCAAAGACAGACCAAAACTGCACAATATATCCTTTAAAATAAAATCTCATGAATTTGGGGGCAAATCTCATGATTTTGTGCAGCTGGATTTGTGCCTTTTATACACTTGGGGTTAATAGTCCTGTTTCTCTTTACAGGCAGCTCCCAGGCTGCCACCTGTAAATCACTGTCCTCTCCCACATTCCTGGAGCCCAAGCCTCTGGGCCTCCAATGCTCCCCTCCCCCCCTTTTTTTGGGGTCAGTCTGCCCTTTCCTAGCTAGAATGGATCTGGGGCCCTGCCTCTCCAAAAACAGATATATATAACCAAATCCTTTCACTCCAGTTTGTCTTGCTCTCATTATGGGTTCATTACAATATTAACACGTATTCTCCCTTGGACACACAGGAACTGCCATACTGGATCTGCCCACAGGTCCATCTTGGGCCTGCTTAGTTGTCACCCTGAAGCCTGTTCGGCCAGCCAAGCTACAGCATGGAGCCCACAGGGCAGACATAAACTACCACAAGGAATACCACAGGAGAACCCTATGCCTGGTGTAGGACAGACAAGAGGTAGGACATGGGCAGGCCAGAGGAAGGAAGATAGGATCTGGGTCAGAGGAGGACATGACTTGGATGGATCTGCACCTTGGTGATTCTACACATCTGCAACCTTCCTGCCCCACCCGGGTACCACTGAAACAGGAGTTCAGCTTAATCACATTTGGCTCAAACAACCTCTGTCTATGGGAACTGCAAGTTGCTTCCCTTCCATTCAGCTCCAGGCACCTGTGCAAGTGCATGGATTTACCTGAGTCCAGAATCCTGTCTCTGACAGTGGTCACTACCTCATGCATCTGTGGAACACACAAGAATCCCCTAGTGAAATGGTTCTCTACCTTTTGTGGCTTTAGACACGCTTGGCAGCATATTGCAACCCTACAGGACACACCAGTCCACTATTCCCAAAATGAATCCAGCCACCTCCCTGACTCTTTGGCTATATCTACACGGCACTTTTATTTCAAAATAACACTCGTTATTTCAAAATAAAAGAAATTAGGTCCACATGACGTTTTCTTATTTCGAAAGGACAGATCCCGTCCTTTCAAAATAAGAATCGTCATTTTGAAAAAGTAAAACCTGCCCCCTCCCTCGAAACGGCCGTTATTTCGGAAGGGATATTTCAAAATAAAGCTGTTTAGAACTGTTCTTTCGAAACAACACTGTGTAGACCTGTTGTTTCGAAAGAGCTGTTGCGAAACAACAGGTCCAAACGGCTTTATTTCGAAATATCCCTTCAGAAATAACAGCCATTTGGATTGCAGGCTTTCCCTTAATTCAAATTAACATTTTGTTAATTTGAATTAACTTATTTTGAAATAAGGATTTTATTTTGAAATAACTCATTTCGAAATTCTTATTTCGAAATAACAATGCATATGTAGACATAGCCTTTGTGAAATGTGTCCTGACACAGTGGTTGAGAACCACTTTCATACTGAATAAGAAACAACTTGCTTACTTGGACTGCTTCTTCCTAATCACTCTGAGCAAGCAAGTGGTTGAAGAGCCCAGGAGCTGGAGGCTTTGTATCCTTCCCGGAACTGTTTTTAAAACCTTTAGCAACACTCTGGTTCTTCTCATTATCCATGTAAATATCCAAACCTTTTCTGAGTCTCACTAAAGTCACTGTTTTGAAATCTCTTGGCAGTAAGTTCCAGGTGCTCTACATGAAAAAGGGATATCTTTCATTGATTGGAAGCATACTGCCTTTCCATTTAATTGGAATGTCCCCTTGTTCCTGTCTGGCATGAGAGTCACCTGGCAGGGCCAAAAGTGAAGTGAAGTCCCATGAACTAATGAGACTGGTACTGAATCAAGGCAGTGGCCCCAGGAGCATAAAGGTCACAGAGAATCTGTCATTAGGTTTTTAACAGCATCCCCAAGGGCTCTGGAGTACAAAAACTGTAGCATGGGGTGGCCCTGGGGACTTTAGGATAGCAGAAAATGCAGAACTGAGTCAGAGGGTAGCCCAGCCCAATTCCTCTGCCAGTGCACATACCACAAAACCACCACTGCTAACAGCATTAGTTGCCTCTTTCCTTGGCAGCCTCTGCTGAGAGGCCAAGGAAGAACTAAAAGGGCCTTGGAGACTGAACTCCATTTTTACCGTCATAGGATGGCCTTCAGAGCAGGCTGAGGAAGGGTGGGCAGCATGAGAGAGTTTCCACTACCACTTAGGCCATTCCCATCCTTCCCAGGATCTGCCTCACGTCCAAGCCACACCTGATGTGTATGTGCATAGCTATATTTCAACACAACTGCTCTTCATGGGGTGACAGATCACTGAAACGAAGAAAATTACAAAGGAAGAGTCCAAAGCTGTTTCACCTCTGCCCTTAACCCTCTCTCTGCTCTCTGCCACCACACTTCCCCAATACACACACACACACCCCTGCTGCCCATAGAAGCTATTTCTAAGCAATCCCGGGCATCTGGGGAATGAGACTCTGAACAAATATTGGAGCGTGCACGTGCATGCACACTCACAAAGACACACATGTGCTTCTGCAGCAGAGTCAAATATAGACCTTGGGGAAGGGGGAACAATGGCAGGGGGTTGGGTTACATTGCGGCAAGGCCAGCAGGCTGCGGGTGTTTGTTGTGGGCCAGGGTGGAATGGGAAAAGTGAGCACAGGATGGGGGTGGGAGGAGGAGAGAACATTTGTTTTAATATATAAACCCCAGCCTGGTGCTGTGCTATGCTGTGCAGTGTGTTAAGTGACCTGGAGTAAGCATCACGTTATGGGATGTTAAATTGAGTTGGCAGCTCTGTGGCTTTTGCGGTCTGTCTCCAGCTGGTTTCCACTGCTCCCCTGTCTCCTTTGTGGGATTAGAGGGGGAAGGAAGGGGTGAGTTTCACTGGGCTTCTGCACTGGAAAGTGTTTCTTTTTCTTTTTGCTTCAGGAAAGGTTCCCCCAGTGGAGGGGAAGCCACATCACCTGTTCCTTCAGCCCTGGATCTGCTTCATGCCACTGATGTCCAGCTGCCTCCAAGGAGCAGCTTCCAGAGACAGAAAGAGCGGGAAGCGGGTCCAGCTGGTTTTGACAGGTAATTTTTCTGTCTGTTTGTGAGTGGTGACAGCTCTTTGGAAGAGTGGCCTGGCAGGGGGCTCTGTAGCCACTACGTGCCAAGGGAGTGAAGCACAAATGCGGCAGGATGACAGGTCACCCCATTCCAACCCCAGGTTCCCATTTCATGGGATTTCCTTTAACAGTGGGAAAATCTCTGAACAGATTCTTATGGCTAGAAAAAAATCCTTCCTGATTCTGATCCAGCAGTTGTTCAATGCAAGAAGCCCTGGTGATGGTGTAGCAGTGATCAGAGGAGAGCAGAGCAGAACAGGGTCTAAGTCTGTAGTACGGTGCAGAAATCCCTTTCCCAGTCTCCCATCTCAGGGATGGCAGAAAGAGTTGTCTTTCCTGGTGAAGTGTCCAAGGGTGTATCTATACCGGGAGGTTAGGTTGACTTAAGAATGTTCAAGTCGACCTAAACTACTCCCCATCCACACTGGGCTTTTATTAAGTCGACTTAAGCGGTTCCTTAAGTCGACTTAATGAAAGCTTAAGTCGACTTAATAACACCTCCTTGAAGGAGGACTTAAGTGTTAAGTCGACCTTATTAAGTCAACTTAATTCAGCGTGGACACCCTAGGTCGACCTAATGCCCTAGATCAACCTAGAGCTCGGGGCCACGGCTCCCATGGAGACAAGAGGCTCTCCCCTGGACAAGGGAGCTGTGTGTGGCTCTCCCCAGGGAAAGGCAGCTGTGCTCATCTGCCTCTCCCTGGGGACAAACCAGCGCCTGAGGCTTCCCCTGGGGAGTCACCTGCCTTCTCCCTGGGGGAAGCCATGGATGGCTGCCTTGAGCTGTGCCTTGCCCCGGGAGCTGACCTAGCCAGTCAACTTAAGGGTCTAGTGTAAACTCTCTAAGTTGACTTAACAAGGTCGACTCTAAGTCAACTGAAGAGTCTAGTGTAGACTAAGTCGACTGAACAAGGTTGACTCTAAGTCAACTTAAGAGTCTCGTGTAGATTCTCTAAGTCGACTTAATAAGGTCAACTTCACTTTGTAAGTGTAGACAGAGGCCAAGAGCCTAAAGATTGTTACAAGTCCTAGATTTAGGATTGTGCAGGAGCAGGTTGAGAGCACTTGACTCCTGGATAAGTTTCACTCTGAGTTCTTCACACTAGCCAAGAAGCTGAAGGTGTTTTCCCACTCCTTTTCCCCTCTGTCCCCTTCTCCCACTTTACCTCCCTTCTATTCCCCTTCTCCCCATGTCTTCCTCACACAAGAACCATGGCCAGAAAGTGAAAGGGAGGGTCACGTGTTTAAACTGACCCATTTTGTCCTCTCTCATTGAAATGATTTCTGTTCTCTATCTGCTGCCTGTGATTTTATGTCTGCAGTCACCAGCTGTCACCTCATGTACTCAGTGCCATGACCATCAGCACTGAATGGAACAGAATAGAGAATCCAGGGTCCTATATTATGTAAAGCAATCTAACCTCATCTCCCCCTCCTACAGACACAGGTGAATGTACGTACACGTATACAGTGATCTTAAGATGGAGTGCTTCTTGCTATAGCGGTACTCTAACACACTCTTTGTCACTGCAGACGCACATACTGACACCGCTCCAGCTACACAAATACACAGCACTCATACACTCAGTCCACTGGCACACACAAACACACATACACAATGGCACCTGCATTCAGAGGGTCCTTATCACTCAAACTAAGTAAAATGTGGGTTAGTTATAGGGGAAGCTGTTCACACAAGTGCCTTGCAATGTACAGCAGTTAGTACAAGAGCAATACCCCAGGAAGAGGGAGTGAGAGCACATGGGGACAGGAAATGGGGAATGGTGTGAAGATTGAGTAGCAAGTGCCAGCTACGCTAGGGTCATCCGAGGAAGCTGGTGCAGGCAGTATCGTTCCAAGGATTAGGAGAGAGGAGGCTGAAGGAGGTGAGCAGCCTAAGCTCCATAGCTAAGGTGCTGGCAGTGCAAGGTGCTGCCTGGGAATGGCAGAGCAGAGGAACCAAGTGAAAATATTGTGAAATGGTCAAAGAAGATTCAAGTAGCAGGGAGTTCTTCCTGTTATTTTAGCAGCACCCGTCAGAGAGGGGAAGCTTGCCTTCTGCTTCTCTTTCTCCTCCCCTTTACTGTAGAACCTGATTTCAAGAGAGCTAGAGTCACTGTTGTAGACTGAGTTTGAATACAAAGGGCCTTGAAGAACAGCATCTTCCATTACTAGAGTTCCTAGGCATTATGATTCTACTAATATTACTACTAAGCTGAGAGTTTGCAGAAGATGGAGAACTAGTGAAGGCCTCCTGGGATAGAGCTGATCATGTACAACTGAGAGAGGATGACTGAAGCATCCTGAACAGACTGGCATTTGGATCTGAGGGTCCTTTGAAGGCCATGGAGATGGGTACTTATACACCTGTCTTGTGAAGGGAATGACTCAGCAGAGAAAGTCTAGAGGATAGATTGAGGACAAAGATTTGCTTAGAGTCTAGGAGAGCTCAGGGCTGAGAGGAGACAAGAGATCAATGAGAAGGGAGGTAGTTGAATTGGGGCTGTAGCTGAGGGTCCTTCTCTACCCCAAAGGGAGAGTGTCTGTCTTGCTGATGGTTGAGTGGAGCAAGTTAAGAGCCAGGTGTCACTGTGTGTGGCAAAAGGGGAGGGACATGCAAGGCAAGGGAGTTGAGGGAGAGTAGCATAAAAGTAGTAGTTGAGGAAAATTAAGACGTGGCCAAGTGGGAAGAAGTGGACAGAGAAGAGAAACACGGCTTGCCTGGCAGGTGAGCGGGATGGGGAGGAAGCAGAGATGCCCGCCTGAAGTCCAAGAGAAGGATGTGTAGCCCGCGTCAAATGCTACACTGAGGCCATGTAAGAGGGAGCCCTAGTGGGAAGAAGGGAGGATCCTGTTCCCTGAGGAAAATACTTTCAGTGTTCTGGAGTTCAAATTCAAACAGAACAAGGACACTATAGTAGTGAGGGCATTATAAGGAAGATGATCTTCTTTAGTATCTTGCTTTGAGGAATATATGTGGGGCCACACTGGACAGCACTGGTGGCAAAAGGGAATTTCTTGAAGAGCACTGCACCTGTGAATGTGCTAGGGACAAAGCTGCCAAGAAATATGAATGGATAGTAAAGGTGTTGTAGAGAGAGCCGGAGTAGAGAGGACAGGGCCTGAGAGGAGGCCATCAGCTGTGAGGAAGATAGAGACGGTGATTTGGGAGGCATGGGGATGTTAGATAAGGAGACTGAGGGTGCAAAGTTAGTGACTGTGATGCTGTTGTTAATTGGTGCAGCAGGAATTGGCAAACTCTAGGCAACAGGTGAGGGGAAAAAAGAGAAAGTGGGCAGGTGGTGAAGCAGATTGGCAATGCTGAAGAGTGAAACTTGCCAAGGCCTTTGGAGGTTGTGGAGTGATAGACAGGAGGATGCCTTGCTGGATGGGAGAAAGGGCTGGCAGAGGACTAGCTGTTCTGTCTCGGTGTCATGAAGAAAGCTTTAGTGCACCAGCACCTCTCCAGATGACATCTTAAGTTCTTAGTGCTTATCAGTGTAAAAATGGAAGTTTCTGGAGGAGGAAGGAAACTGAGTTTGTGAATGGAGCCAAGTTGGTTTGGAGATGCAGATAGATCAGTCAAATGTTTCCCAGTGGTCTTTGTCACCTCCACAGAAAGATCCTTGTTATACATACACATGTAGACATAAGCAATCAGCTGACTGAAGATGGGGCTGACACACTGGTAATCTTCCAGGAGATCCTTGAGGTCCTGAATGGGCTGGGTGAGAGGAAGAAGGTGGTTACTGGAGATCAACCAATGGATTGTGGATGATATGAAGAGGAGGGTTGGGATTCTCAGAGCGTTCAGATTTTTGCTGTGATGGGAGGTGACTGTCAGAATTACACTGTTTCTGCTCTAAGCAATGGGCAATCTCGTGCACTGAAAACTGTCAGAGCTTGTTGGGCAGCCTTTAAATTAGATGGGGAAGGGACCAAAGAAGGAGCTTTCACTTCTCGGATAATCTAGCATGTGCTGTTCCAGTATAAAAATAGGGAGGGATATGATTTTCAGGAGCTGATTAATAATGAGGGGAATGAACACTGATGTGTGTGCAGAAAAATGTAGTAAGAGTGAGCAGTGAGACTTGATTAAGGACAATGCTGTAGCAGCTATGTGCAGTTGGTTCAGAGAAGGACTCCCATTGTTGGAGCTGCATTGGCACTAGTGCCACCAGGGGAAGTTTGAAAGAAACACCAGAGTAGCTGAGACCTCAGTTATGGGAGTCCTTCACCCCCATGTGTGTTGGAACTAGGGGCACAGGGGGTGCTGGCATACCCCCACTCTTGAACTAGTTTTCATTATATATAGGATTTAGTTTGGTTCAATGGCTCTCAGAACCCCAAGGATACAGATTGTTCCGGGGGGGCGGGGGCGTCGCGGTCACCATGTGGTTCTTGGTACTCACCCCCCCTTTTCCGCAGTAAGTCTGGGTTGATGTCTTGGCTGATCCCAGTCTCCATGAAGCAGATTTAGGATGGCTGCCAAACAGGTAATTAAAATCTCCACACCTAGCATCCTGTGACCCAAGGGTTGGCCTGGGGTTTTTCCTTGTTTCACAAATATTCTGCCGACTCCGGGGTTGGTACCTGGCACCTGGCACCCACAGTGGCTTCTCCTTGGCTTTTCCTTCCCCCCAGGATGTCATCCCTTCCCCCTCGCTCTCTGCTCTTTCTGGGAGCGTAGCACGCCAGCAGTGGGAAGGAGGTGGCTATTCAGCCCCCCCACTTTCCTGCAGACCCCTTCCACACAGGGGAGTCCTCCCCCAGGGCCGGGACAGGGCTTTCTCCCTCCTCCTCCTCCTCCTCCCCTGCCCCACCTCTGCCGTGGCATCAGGATTCTCCCCAGGACTTGAAATGAGGGGGGTGCTCACTCACTTGGTAGAACACTGTCACCAGCTGACAGCTGGGGGGCTGTTGGGAAATGCAGGGGGGTGAGGGAAATCCCTGGGCGGCCTAGCTGCTCCCCACCCCCGGGTGAGCCGCCCAGGGCCGGGCTGGGGGCAGACTCTGCGGGGGGGGCCGGAGGGGAAGGCCTGGGCGGGGGCAGGTGCCGGCAGGGAGGTGTCGGGCAGAGGCAGAGGCGGCATCTCGGCTGCCCCCCGGAGAGGTGAGTGGGGCCGGGCCGGGGGCTCGCCGTCGGGCTGCGGGAGGCGGCGTGTCCCGGGGAGGGAGCGGGGATGTGCAGCCACACGCAGCCCCTGGCAGCCGGCCTGGGCGCACGGCGGCGGGAGGAGCAGGCGGAGCGGGGAGCTCGCAGCAGCTCCGCAGCCCTGCGCCTGCCGAAGCCCCCGCAGCCGGGCATGGCAGCCCCCCTCCGCCGCTTCCCGCGCTAGACCCGCGCCGCGCCGCGCCCCGGGCAGCCACCGCCGCGATCGCCGAGGTGAGGCCGGGGGCGAGCGGCCTGCGGCGGGGGGAGGAGGGAGGGTCCCGCTGGCGGAGGCGGGGTGGCCGGGCGGCCCCCTTGCTGGGGGCGGCGGCGGCGGCGGCGGCACCACGTGTCTGCGGAGCGGAGCCGGGGGGCTAAGACAGAAAAGCCCCGAGGGTGGGGACCTGCCCCTCTGCAGCCGGGACGGCGGGGCGCCCTGTAGCCGTGCTCAGTCCCCGGGCCAGAGTGGAGTCTGCAGCTGTCCCACACCCCTTCCCTCCCCACAGGGATTTCCCTAACACCCCCTGGATTTCCCAACACCCCCTCAGTTGTCAGCTAGTATCCGTCTTCTGCCAATTTAGTGAACATCCCTACATACACCCCGCCATGTCAAGTCTTGGGGAGATTACTGCCATCCCCATAAGGCAGGGCTCTCCGTGGGCTGGGGATCAGGCAGGATGCAGGGAGCCCACCTGAGTGCTTCAGGAGTCAGGGGGCTGGGGATGGCACGTCTGACAGTGCCTCGCCAAATCTGGAGGCTTTGGGAGGGGGCACCCCACCGGGCAGCACCCCATGCAAATTCCAGCCTCCTGCCCTGGCCTCGAAGGGAAGGAAGGGGGAGCTAGAGCAGTACCAAGGTGTGCCAGAGTTAGGGTTACCAGATACCAAGCATGGAAGGGAGTAGTGGTTAGCACCTCTGCTTAATCTGCAGAAGGTCCTGGGTTCAAGCCCTGGGGGGTTGGACTCGATGATCTCATGAGGTCCCTTCCAACCCTATGATCTGATTGATTGAAGTATGAAAAGGAGGACACATGGAGAAAATGTAGTATTAATGTAATATTCTTCTGTTATTAGGGGGCCCTGGAATGCTTCCCCCTAAAAATAGGGTGTTCTGAGGCATCCAGCACACTTTAACCTCTGTCAGTAAAAAGCCAGAAAAATCATGTGTTTTTAGAATGCCTGCCAGATGGAGGACGTGAAGGTAAAAAGGAGGACATGTCCTCCCTTTGCCTGACATCTGGTAACCCTAGCCAGAGCAGAGAGACAATTGGGCATCACCTCCCCCCGCATCTGGAGGAAGAAGGCATATATCCCTTTTTGCCCTGCCAGGGGTTGCTGTCCTCAGCAGATTCACCCTGTGCTCTGTCTTCACGTCCAGTCTCGTCTAGCTTCCAGAAGAGAAGATGGGGGAGCCCCTTTCCTCAGAAAGTGTAAAACTTGGAGGGCAAATCGGTGGGTTTATGAAGTCAATGTTAAGGATGCAGAGAGGTCAAGAGGGCAGCAGCCTGTCGAAGAGCAGGAGAGTTTTGAGGTGTGAGCCAAAGTATCTAGAAACCTGAGCTGCAACCCAGGAACCCTAAGCCACTGACCTCTCCTCCCACCATCGAGCAAAAGTAATTTCCTCAGTACCCACTGATTTAGTAGCCCCCAGCAAGCCTAATAAATAAATAGGTATTGAAAGGAGAAAGGTTATCTGTTTAGGAGAGGAACCTAGGGCTCAGAATAAAGACATAGGCCCCAGTTCAAATATTGCTCACACCTCCCTCAGCACTGACAGAACACCTTACACCTATTGAGCCTTTCATCCCAAAGGTTCCCACCATGCCCCTCTTTGCATGCTGCCTCCCAACTAGTGCTGGGAGTTGCAGGTACACAGTGTGGGGAATACTGTCCACATTACGATGGCATTAAGTCTGAGCGGTCATGCCTCGAACCGAGAGATTTCATTAGTAATCTAAAAGAAAATGACCTTTTCAATGACATGTGGTATCAGGCTCAGCTTCTAATGCCCCCAGAGGAACAGGCAGCCAACTGTTCAGGCATAATCCCTAAATTATTTTTTAAAATTCACAGGAATCACTTCACCCTCCCCTGAAATGCAGCAGCTGTTCAACAGCACACACCAACACAACACAGCACTTTAGGACAGGAAGTGAAAGAGAATCCTGTATCCAAATGGCATTGTAGGGGGAATTCCGGGAAGTAGAATGCAAAATCATCCGTGGTTGATTTTGGCCAGGAGAATCGAAAGTGCCATGGGATCTGCAATAACCCTGTATTGTTAGAAGCCTGGTTCCACAACTCATCTGAAAGATGCTTCTTGCAGCACCATGCCCCTCAGACAACACAAAGTCCAGATTCAAACCACCCTCTTCTGAGGTACTGGCACTGCTTCCTTAAAAAGAGTCTGTCTGCTGCCTGAGTCCGAGGAAGTTTCCCATCGAAGTATTAACTCGGCACAGCATAGCTTGTGAGCCAGCTTTATAGCAGAAAAGCCTCTGTCTCTTCTCATCCATGTACATACATGGGTAAAGTGAGTCTCTCCATATGCTCACCATTGTCCTAGGAAAACAGCCTGACCCCTTCCAATCTCATTATATTTCTGTCCCTGTTATATTGCCCAATATACGTGAGCAGGCTGTGAAGGAACAAGGTCTTCGTGGGGAGCAGTAATGCTGCTACATGTTATTTACAGGATGAAAAATAAATGCACACAGAAACATTGGGGCCACCAGCGGCTCTGCAGGCAGGCAGGAGAAACAGGAAAGGACTTGAGCTATTTAGGATGGAAGTGTTTGCTTTTGCTTCTTTTAAGCTTTAACTGTACATCTGGGGCCTTTACCCCACTCTCATCTCCTGCAAATGTTGATCCCAGCAGCACTAATGCTTGCCAGCATTGGAGGGATTTATTTTCCTCCATCCCCTGGAGTCTGGCAGAGACAGAAGGAGCTTCCCTGCTTAGCCATCAACTCTATTAGGTTTGCTAGCTACAGCTCAGTGCTTAATGAGAGGACACAAAGTCACCAGCTCTACCTGAGTGCAATTGGCTGCACTTTGCGGAGGCAATGAGGACTAAGAAGCAAGTTCCTTAGCACAGGCTGAGCACCTCAGTGTGTGACTAATGCATTCAGACTGTAATTGAGAGATGCAGTGTAGAGTCCTGTGGGTGATCTCAGTATTGAAGAAACATGGGGCTGACCCCCCCCCCATGCCAAGGAAGCAGGGGTCCTTGAGGGGAAGGCTGAGATACAAGGATGAGTTCCAGACTGCAGTTTAATATCTAGCCACATTGTATATTAAAGTTTTATCATTCTGCTATATACATGTACAGGAGGTTGTTTGGACCACAGAGCCCTGGTTGTCCCCGTGAGAGCCTGATGGGGAGATGAGAATGAGAATGTGACAATAGTGATAAAAGTTCATGCTAACTCAGAGCTCCGAAAACCCAACAAGGCTGCAGAGGGGTGGGGGCAGGTATTTTCTGACTATGCTCTTTATATCCCTATAGGTGTTCATCTCGGTGGGGCCACATTGACCATGCTTAGGAGTTTCTGTCTCCAGCTCATGTCCTTTGTTTGGATCCTCTTGGCCCACCACCATCTTGCCCAAGGTGAGACTCAGTTGAAATTTGTCTTTCTCCTACATCAATCCTTCCAAACCCTGTTTAGTGCTCCTGAAATCTCATCACATCACTGTCTGACGGTGATCTGACCTGTGAGAGCAGAGGCTGTGCTTAGCCAATAGGCATTCTGGGTATGACAAGCTGCTGTCAGAAAGGCTTTCTGCTCTGCTTTCCAGGCATCTTGGCTCAGCCCAGGGCTAGAGACGACAGTAGGACTCCTTTGGGCTGGATATGGCATGACTTCACTTTCCGTAAGAATGGCTGGATTATAGTAATTGATCCACCTATTCCAGGAGACAGGGAAGGTGGAAAGAGTTCAAAAGGCCAGCTTGGATCAAGAATTTGCTTCTGATAAGTGGTGAAGGCACAAAGCATCCTCCACGCTTAGAGTGCTTAGAGACATGAAACAAGACAGCCTTCAGATGCAGGCTGAACTGGCCCCCCGTGCTGGTCCAGATTAGTTGTGGTGGGAGTGTCTAGCCCTGATCTGCACCACAGGGACAGTCTACCACTTTCAGTGAAGGTCATTAGAACATAGCAAGCAGAACATGACATTCCTTCTCACTTACATGTTCCATGTAGTGTAGCTTAGAGAAAATTTCTTTTGCTGGCAGCCTGATGTAAGCTCTGCTGATGGGACTCTAAACCCTGCATTGGCCAAGAGGATGGACTCAGTCAGCTGACAGTTCTCCATCTCTATCTCTGGGTCTGATGGAGACACAGTCCCTAAGATAATAGGTCTATTTCTTGGCATTTGCTTCTGGTCTTCCACTCCTACCCCAGCCTGGTCTTTGTTCTGTTGAACTAGATTAGAATAACACAGCTATCCCTTTGGAACGTTCTCTGATGCTATCCTGTGTTTCAGGTGTGCAGTGACACCTGCTGGACAGGGGGCAGGTTGAGAAGCTGTTTGCTGCCTTCTTGCTCTTGACTCTCAAAGCCTGAGCACCCATGAGGGGGAGTGGCTCTCTTCCAAGTTGCCCCACTTGCCAGGTGATGTGGGACTGACAGCTCTGTGTGTGGTCTAGTGGCCACTCCTGAGCCCTGCAAAACCAGCATGTCTCAGTGATAATCAGTGAAGGAGAGAGAAAGGAGGAGGGCTGGAGATGAAAGGAGATACCTGACTGAAGAAAGGAGGCCAGTCTCAGGGAAGGAGTGGGGATGAGGAGTGGAGCAGCAGAGCCAGGCCCTGGCTCAGTTACAGCCTTTGGGACCTTTAAATAAATAAACAGAACTCGATACCTGTCAGGTTATCACAGTTCACTTGCCTTACTGTCACTCACAACCTGGCCACAGCAGAGCCTTGCAGCTTGGCTGAGTAGCATTCTGAAAGCATCTGCAGCCCTAGAGATAGAGGCACTGCAGGGGACTGAGGGAGGCAAGTCGAGCCTTTTCTCTGCCTCACTCACCTCATCTGCCAGGGAGAGCTGGTTTTTCCCAAAGGACACAAATATTCCTCTGCTTTATACTAGAAAGAATCTTTCTTAAGATCCGCCCCTCTGATTACTGCTCAGAAGCTACTCCTAGCCTTTACCATCATTATTTACTACATTGTAGTAGCCCCTGCAGGCCCCCATCAGGACTGGGCCATATTGAACTGAATGCCGTAAACCCACAAGTACTATGCAGTCCCTCCCAGGAGACCCATAATCTTAGGAAAATGCCACAGAAAAGGTGAAAGACGTCATCCCAAGAAGTAATTTTGAAGCACATTGTTAAGTTTCTAAATAAAGATCTGTTGTCTCTTGTCAGAGCCCTAGATGCTGAGGTCTCTGGGAAAGGACTATCTTGTTTATACTGCACCTAGCATACCAGTGTCCCTAGTTCTTGATTGGGGTCCCTAAATGCTGTTGTCATAGAAGTACTGACCATTTCTGTCCACCTGCTCCTCACTGTCTGATCCTTCCCTGTGCAGATGGTCTTTAGAAAAGCCCTCACACCCAAGAGGGTCTCTGTCACATAATGACGGGGGCAGTCAGAGATAAATGGAAGAGGGAGAAAGTGAGTACTTACAGGATAAAAGGGATCTGAGGCCCACAGACTGTCAGTGTGCGTATATCTGACCTAATAGGGGCCCTTGGCATGAGCAGAACTGGAACCCTGGGGGCTGCTTTCATTGGCTTATATTAGCTAGTGTTTGGATTTTTACCTCCTAGTGCACTAACTCCCACTCTCTCACTGTCGTGCAGGTGATGACTGCAGTGAGCGCTGTAATCTGGCCCATGGGTGCTGTGACCAGGAAGGCAAGTGCAGGTACGGTGTTGGGACCTCCAGTGTGGTGCATTTAAATGGTAACCATTCCTGGGACAGCTGATCTTTTGCACTGCTCACGCTTTTCCTGGGACATCCAAACCCTTTCCTAACCTGAGAAAAGCAAAGAGACTTGCCCTGCTCAGCTCACCTAAATCTCAGGACCCAAGCTTCAAGACGTCACATATTCCAGATGACTGGACAGACACCCTTCTGGTGGGAAAGTATGATCCCACTGTCTTATCTCTGTCATGGGCTTTGCTTTGGTGCCTTTAGGCTCTGCCTGAAGCCAACAAATTTGCACAGTTCTGCAGTGAAAAAGTGGCCCCTATAATATCAACATCAGTCTAGGAGACAGCAGAGTAATGTAGGAGAAACACTAGGGGTCTTCAGAGCTTAGCTATTATGGTGACGGGTATCCAAAGAGAGAGAACAAAAACCACCCAGGCACCAGCAAAAGGTTGACTGTGAGCTGCTTTAAACTGTGAGCTCCTTGGAGCAGAGACTGTCCTCCTGTGTGTGCAGTGTGGATCCTTGCAGAACACACGAACTATGTAATAGAAGGCAACAGTGGTTTGGATGGCCACAACAGAAAGAACAACATTGGCTGGATGTTGGCATAGAGTTCAGTTATAATAGTGTCACCATAGCTGTACTCTCTGCGCTTGCTGTGGCTGGAACTAGGCGGAGCTTACTGTGGCTCCTTTCTGTAGTGATGGCATCTAAGAAAGTGATGTGGCTGGTTTGGGGTACAAGAGGTGGAAACAGTCAAGTCCACAATGCTGTGCTAGTCAAGATGGTCCTGCAGCTTGGGAGCCCCTTCTCACCTTTCTCTGGCCCACAGAGACTCTAGCTAGTCTGTTGCTGTGTCAGGACTTTCATTACCCAGATGCTCCTCCAGCCTCTTAGAGCAGTGGTTCCCAACCTTTCCAATGCCGTGCCACACCTTGATACCTTCAAATTTTTTGAGGCATACCACTATTAAAAAGTCATGGATATTCAAATTAACTTAAATTACTTATGAATATTCATGAACCATGGCACAGTGTTTCAGAAATGCTGCTATGTGGGGTAGTAGGGATAGCAAAGCAGGGGCGGCAAAACAGGGGAGGTCAGGAGTGGTGTGCAGTGGAGTGAGTGGGTGTGGGGAGCAGAGCAGGGCAGGGGTGGCAAGAGAGGACAAGGGCAGCCATGTGAGGAACCGAACAAGGGTGGCAAGAGAGGAGAGAGGAAGGGAGAACAGGAGTGGCTTTGTGGGGGGGGGCAGGAAGAACCTGGAGAGTGGGAAGGTAGGGTAGGGGAGCATGGCACAGCCCCCACGTCCCTCTTCTCCACAGTGGCTCCCTGCCACACAGGACAAATCCTCACCCCACTGCTGCTCCCTCCCACCCCACTGGGTCCCGTCCTCCCCTCCCACACCCCCCTGCTGACTGTGATGGACCCTCCCATCACTGCAGGGGCCAGAACTAGGCCTCCTGCCCCCTGCTACACCCCCTCAACCAAACAGCCACCCCACAACCCCAGCTACACACCCTTTGCTACACATCCACTCCCACCCACCTCTGCTACACACACACACCTGCCCCACACAACCCCCAGCAGCCCCCCCCGCCCCAAGCCCTTACCTGGTCTGTTTGCAGGCTGCCTGACACAAGCTGGTCTGCCCCGCAGGGGGAGATTCACACACTCCCAGCCTCCCACAGCTCTCTGCTGGCTGGTCTTAAGGTGGAGCCACTGGAACTCTGCGTTCTGGTTGTTCATGCTATTTTTAGGGGGACCCCTGGAACTCCATGTTTGGGTGCCTTCCCCTATTTTTAGGGGCCTCTGAACACAGCCTTTCTAAATATAGGTGGCCCCAACACTGTGTTCCGGTGCCTTCCCCCTTACTTTAATCCCTGCCTTTCCACAGCCCTGCACGGCCCACATGGCTGGATTGAGCAGGGAGGGAACTTTAACTGTAGATCTTGGGGATGCTCGCAGCACACTTTGGGTGTTGCCATGGCACGCTGATTGGGAAACACTGTCTTAGAGAAATAGAGAAGCACAGGTTTCTTACTATCTCACTAGGGTCTGTTGGGGTTGGAGAGGTTGCACTCTGTTTAATGCTGTGATATGTCTTGAGTTCAGAGTTTTATGTCTTCTCTGCTCTGTTACCTCAACTCAGTTGTGCTATCATCTAGATGCTCCCTTTTTTTGGACAAGTAATCTCCTCTTTCCCCACACAAGTGGGCATTGTCCAATCAGGGGACACTTACAATCAGTGCCTGCTATTCTGTTAGGTCCAGAATGCTACTGTGTTTTGCACAGTCTGGTTTCTCCATCACTCTCTTACGGTGAATTTGTAAAATAAGGTGATACTATACATAGGCCCTATCTGGAACACTGTGCTGGGCTTTGCCTCTGGAGTACTGTGCAGTGCCTTGAGTCCTCACAATTCAGGAAGTGCAATGATGGAGTGTTTATCCCACATGTGCTGAGAAAGGGTTAATTTGGGCATGATACTGACAGACCAATTAACCTGCCTTCTCGCACCTAGAAGATAAAACAGGTCTAATTAGAGATAAAGACCGGTTGGCAGGATGAGTGGGGCTCTTTCCCATAAAGAGCTGAGTGAGCCCACTTAGTGAGGAGAGAAGGTAGCAAGTTCCCTCTCTAGGATATGGGTGATAGAAGGCTGAGTAGCATAATCAGAAACCTAATTGGAGACAGGGACCCTGAGGAATTTGTAGCTGGCCTGAACCCCTGACATCCTGGGGTTTGGCCCCAAGATAGTGGGCTGTCCAAGGCACAGGATCCTGAGATGAGATATAGCACAAGGCACACTTGTGAAGAAGAGGTGGCTAGTTGAGAGCTGAAAAATTGGTTTAGTTGATATTTCTTTTGTCCTTTGGTAAAGGACTCTGTGGCCTTTCAAAGGGCAGAAGTCTGCAAATTGATCTGACTGAGGGGCCAAGATGCTCTTATGACTGAACTAGGCCAAAGGACAGTTGAGGGAAACTGAGGCAAGAGGTGCTACAGCATCAGACCCAGCTGGGAATGGGTGTGTTGAGGCAGCAGCTTTGTTGCTGGAAGGATATATAGACAAAGTGACAGTACAAAGAACACAACAAAATATACAAATCTGTGAGATCTTATTCTGCTTGCCTGATGGTACTGCTCCCTGCCCTTTAGTTTGGCTGGAAGGGGACCCGGGTTTTCTTGCTGTCTAATCTGGTACCTGGCTATAGAGCAGATTACTGGGAGAAGAATAATGTAGACTAGCAATAAAGACAAGGCTGTTAGCCAAATGTCCAGGGTTTTGTTTCAGACTCTTTATCTGCCACCCTATGTTCTTCTCTGCCTCAGTTTTCACCTCCATAATGTGAAGATAATATTCGCCTCCTGCCCTTGGGAGGATTTATGGCGTTAAATGTTGGGAAGGGGCTTTTATGGTGAAGAGCATGAAAGCAAGTGCTGAGTGCAGCTATTCCAGCTTTTATGGGAGGAAATAAATGCATTCACCACAGGACACACAAAACGCCACTGCAGCCAGGTTACCAGACAGGGTATGTTTCCACTGCAATGATCAGGGGGTGTTTGCAGCTTTGCGGACAGACCACGTCTAACTTTAATCTAGCTATCATGAGCCTTGGGCCTGTGGGCTGTAGTACTGTGGGCTTACTGCAGAGGAATCACCCTAGGTCCTGCCCGAGAATACTTAGAGCCAGCACTGCCCTGGCTGCACCCAAGCCAGCTATATCTTGTTCTGGTATGTCTACACCAGCTGCAATTACACATCGTGATTCCAGTGTAGACATGCCTGGGATCTGCTAGTTCTGTTTCTTCTTCTGGGCCTTGATGGACTCCCAGAAGAAGCCATTTTCTGCCTTCCAGGGGGTGTTTTGAGAGAAGACTTCCCAAGCACCACAAACACAGCAACCACAGGACACTGTGTGAAGAAAGCATTGTGCGAACCATTCTATAATACAGTTCTTGTCTATATTGTGCTGCTGTGGGTGAGGCTGCAGTGCTCTGACAGATCTTCCTGTGTCCTCTTGCAGGTGTGACCCAGGCTGGGAAGGAGAGAACTGTGAGAAGTGTGTGCGGATGCCGGGCTGTCTCCATGGTACATGCCACCAGCCTTGGCAATGCATCTGTCACAGTGGATGGGCTGGCAAGTTCTGTGACAAAGGTAGGTCACACCAGCTGCATGGGAATCTGCTTGCTTCAGCAAAGGGTTTGGTGACAGGAAACTTTATCTGAATAAAGAATTCTGAGTGGAGTCCAACCGTCCTGCAAAGTTAGGGAGGGCAATGTTTGGGGCATGGGGATTATGGGCACCAGATGTCAATCCAGCTGCATGAGCTCATCCTCATGAGATTGTTATTTTTTACTCTTTCATGCAACTAGGACAGGAACCCAGCACACATCCCCTAGAGAAAGATGATGTGGCCAGTGTTGTGACCATCTGTTTCTCACTGTGAAGTTGGCAGAAGGGACCTGTCTTTCTGTCAGCAGTTTGGGCCATCTCTTTTCCTTTCTACAGAAGAAGGTCAAGCTGCTGGACTCTGATCCCCATTTACAGGGCCAGTGATGCTGTGCTGAGCCAGTGGATTTAGTGGTATTCATTGGCTTTCCCTCACTGTTGGGACTGCTTCCTATTTCCATTAGCGCTTCCTGCATTTGGCAGTCAGCTGGGTGGGAGCCTGTCACTCCCTCACCTTCCAATGGAAGTGAGTGATGAAGGAGCTTCAGGGCAGAGCTAATCTGCCCTCCAGCTAGGTTTCTACTTGTCAGGATGGAGGGTGTGCAGAACCGAATGCAGCATGCTGTTATACCATGGCACTCAAAGCCATGGAGCAGCTAAGGGCCTTCCCTTCTCTGCAGCTCACTTTTCCCTACCACATAGAGAACAACACACCAGGGCTCTGAGAGCAGCAGCTGAAGAGTCTTGGAGTTTAAGACCAGTTGGGATCCTCAGATCTAGTCTGTTGGCCCTCAGACAGAGGTCTTGATGTGGTTATGTTGGAGTTGCAAGCTGTGAATCCTAATCCTGACCAGGCATGGGCCTATGAGCCTCCCAGCTTCCTCTCAGTGGATGAACATGGTGGCAGAGGGTAAACAGTGATACACAGATACTACTAACTTCCCTCTGCCCCCAACCCCCAGGTTCCTCTGCACCCCACCCAGGGGACCATGGGGGGAGGGAAGTAAGAAGTCACACCAGGGCTCCCTGCACTCAGGTCATTTTCTCCACCTGGGCTGATATGAGCATCAGGAGTTGCTACTCTCTGCTCTCCCCTTACACAGCCCAGGTGAGTAAACTGACCTGGATGCAGGGAACCCTAACCTCTCTGCTCACTTCCGCCCCATCAGAGCCCCCTAGGGGCAGGGAGAAGCAGCACTGGCGGTGGGAGCCAGCAGCAGTACCAACATGCAGGTCTGTTCTGCCAGGGGGGCAGAGGAGGTGAATTGCAGGGGTGTAGGGGGAGTGGGAAGCTCATGGGGGCCAGGGGCAGATGCCAGTGGGGGTGAGACTCAGGGGCTTGCTGTGTGAAAGGAGTTTCCAGTACAAAAAGTTTGAGATTCAATACTATTTATCATATGTCCCTGCCTCAGAGGTCTTTTGTGGATAAAGCAGTTCCTCTCCCTGGGACTGACACCACTTTTTGGTCTGAGTAAGATGAGTATGAGCATGAGGAACTAAGGTGCAGCAGTGCCTGAGGCAGCTGCATTGGCCGGGAATTGACAGAGATGTACCTAAAGGTTTCTGTGTGTTGCTAAGGCTGAGAGAAACTGCTGCTATTGCTTCATCTCTTCCCTTTGGGGTAGAGTTGACTGTTCTTGCTGGCACCAGCTCAACCCTACAGCTCTCATGAAATGCCTCCTTTTTCTCTCCTCAGACATACACATCTGTGAACATGAGCCCCCCTGCCAGAACGGAGCCGAGTGCATCTACGAGGGGGATGGGGAGTACTCCTGCCTGTGTCCTGAGGGTTTTCATGGGAAGGACTGTGAGCGGAAGACAGGGCCATGTGAGAAGGCAGGGTGAGAGAGAGAAGCAGGGCAGGCAGAGATTACGTAAAGCTTTAGCTCCAGCAGCTCCCACTCTACCATAATCAATGACCCAGTTTGGATCATTAGCTGTGGATGGCCATATGTTTATGGCATTCAGCCAGAACCTTCCTAGTGTTGAAGGGAGCTTTGGTTTAAGCTGACTGTACTGGGACCTCCCACTGCAGATGGACTCAGTGCTGTGATCCGAGCAGATTCCAGCTACTTGACACTGCCAATGCAACGACTCTGTCTGTGCTTAGTGCTCAGGAAAATGTGCTGGGAGTCAGCCGTCCCCGTTTTAAGATTTGCCTTTAAGATTTTCCTGATGTGGGATGGGTCAGTTCCCCTAGGTGCAATTGTGGGCCAGATGCATCCATCCACAGAGACATCTTGGCAGGCCTTTCTCACCTCTGTGCATCAGGGACTCAAACACCTGCCCTTTCCATTCCCCTGGTTGAGGGTGCAATTCCCTCTTCTGCAGGCAGCAAGCGCAACAGCTGTGCGCCACTTAAGCCCATGAGTGTATTTCATGCTGAGAACACAACACAAACCTATCTGGGGCCAGAGCTAGAGCCTGTCCAGGCCCATGATCTGCCCCTACTCTCTGCTTTCAGGTTTCCATGCCGGAATGGTGGGCAGTGTCAGGATGAGAACGGCTTCGCTAAGAACTTCACCTGCAGGTGCCTGGCTGGCTTTGTTGGTGCCCTCTGTGAGAATGATGTTGACGACTGCCTGATGCGTCCCTGTGCCAATGGTGCCACCTGCCATGACGGTATCAACCGCTTCTCTTGCCAGTGCCAGGTGGGCTTTGAAGGGCGCTTCTGCACCATCAACATTGACGACTGTGCCAGTCGGCCATGCAAAAATGGGGCAAAGTGTTATGATCGCATCAGTGATTTTGACTGCTTGTGTCCCGATGGTTTTACTGGCAAAACATGTGAGATCCCTGCTCCAGAACCAACTTGGTTCACCTTCTACCAGCCTGCTAACAGGGAGGAGAATGGGGCTGTAAAAAGCACAACCAGTGAACGTCTCTGGGTTACACAGCCTGAGCCAATCAGGACTGAGGTTACTGGCAGGCGGGTTGTCAACAACAGTGAGAAAGCCAGTGGGGGAGGGCTGCTGAAAATTTCTGTGAAAGAGGTGGTGACCCAGCGGGATGCAGGGCTGAGCGAGCCCCAGCTGGTGACTGTGCTGGTGTTTGGGATCCTCACAGCTGCTCTGGTCTTGGTGACCATACTGTTAACACTGAGGAACTGGCAGAGAGGGTGCCAGAGGTCAAACTGGTGCCAAAGCCCCTCACAGGTGGCAAGGAAGCTCCAGGAACAAGAGTGTCAAGTTGGCATGTTAAATACAGTCATGGTAGAGCCCAGGAAGACAACAGAGCTGTGAGGAGTCTGGCACTCTCAGAATGAGGCCCTGGCAGATCATGCCAATGAACCCTTCAAACTGTGCCCTAGGAGCCATTCTGGTTGGGTATTTCCAAAGTACTGAAGGTCTTTGGTGCATCCTGGTCTGTGATTCAGTGGGGAGGGGTTTTCCATGGGGCAGTGAATCCGTATGTGGAAACACAGCTCTTGAACAGGTTGTGACTAGTCTGTTCTGGATCTAATTCATCTCCATCAACGGGGCATACACATACCTGGGAATCCAAAGTGAAGACTGAGTGAGGACAGCCTGCTGTTTGAAGGGGCAGCACACTGATTTTTGTCCGCTAGCACCAGAAGACCTTGTTACCATCTTCTACTAAACCAAGCTCAAAATGACAGTGCCACAGCAGGAGAGGGGAATGACTTCCTTAGAAACTCAAATGCTGCCAGGCCCCCAGGATGCTGAGTAATTCCTAGTGCTTGTCACTGGTGCCATCTTTGGCCTACAGTTCACACTGGGGCTAGTGCTTCTGGAACTGTTGTGCTCTATGTCTGGCCGCCTGTAGGGCTGTGGGAATCCAAGCTCTTTCTGGTGGCCATAGTGTGTTTGTTTCAAATGGCACAGCTTCCAGGAGGGGACAGACAAGCTTCCTCCCTAGCTGTGGTACTTAGAGCGGGTTTGGAGACTCCAGAGGTGGCACAAGACCCCATCTTGCCTTTTTCTGACTAATATATCCCTTCTTCTTGGCTGAGGGGTTGTGAGAATATTTTGTTACCTCACTGATGATGATCCACATGTCTCTTCCTCTGTTACCAAACAGCTTGAGCTGGTTTGTTTGAGTTCTAATAGTAATTCACTAAGCTCCTTCCCTGTGCCAGCAGGCTTCTGAATTCCTGCTCACTGAGGAAGGGAGCCAGAGCCAGCTGTGTTATAAACACAAAGCTAGCTACCCTCTAATGTTACAGAGGAGGGGGCTGGCTCATCCTACATGCCTCTATGAGTGGAACAGAGCATGGAAGAAGCTGGAGGAGAGATGTGGTTGGTTCAGCAGCAGTCCAGGGCCTGGTTCCTGACTGCTTTCCCCAGTAATCCCAGGCACAGAGCCCGGAGTAACCTATAGTCTGTCACTGTACCACTCTTCAAAGTGAGGACTCTAGGCTCTCTGTAGAGTTGAGGGGCAGATTAAAGGTTAACTACAGAGTTTCCAGTAGCCCTAGGGAACAGAAAAGCCACACTCCCTGCTCAGCAGTCAGTGGTAACCCTTTCAACAGGAAGCATACCTGGTTGCTAAGACACAGAGGGAAGGGAACGTTTAACCATGAATCATCTCTTGGCTGGCCCAGTGCTGTCACTGTCGACACAGCAGTCACGCAGGAACCCCCGCTCCGTGCCAGGGGCCACATGGGGTAGACTGCATGCCTCAAAGGGAAGAGAGTTGCCCTCCGTCTCACCACTGCCCTACAGTCCTCTTATGGTGTATTCAGGCAGGGACTAGAGACCATACTGCAGCCAGGGTAAAGGCACTGGTGTCCCAGCAGGACAGGTGGGCTCCTGCTTGGGAATGAGACAGAGCACGCAAATTCCAAAGAGGCAGCCGTGTTAGTCTAGTAAAGCAGAAAAAGTAAGGAGTCTTGTGGCACTTAAAGACTAACAGAATCTGTTCTTCTTCGTGCACTGCTTGGATACATTTAATAATAGGCGTGTCTGTGCCAGAGCACGTGATTGGTCAGAACTTTTTGCCCTAGCCTAGCCTGTCAGAAGAGGGCAGGCAGCCACTGCCCCCATGCCACCCTGTGGCTATATATGTGGCTGCCGCCTGGCCCCTCCCCAGTTTCATTTCTTCCGCCTTAGCATCGGTTGTGGAACTGCCTGCTCCTTGCGCTTCGCAAGTAGCCCATCTCCTTTGTTCACTTTATGAGCCTTTTGCTCGATTGGGAGCACCTATCCGTGGACCTCATTCCACTGAAGAAGGTTTCCCCTCTCTGTGGCCCGAACCCACTCAGGCAACCTCTAGCTAACAGGTCCAACTCCAACCCAAAGGGCTATCATGCCCTTATAACTGACAATCTGCCAGGGGGAAAGCGCCCTTCTCCCCCACTTCCACGTGTGGCGCCTCCCTTCCATACGTCGAAGAGTCCATCGCTTCACCTATGTCCATTCCAGGGTTTTTTTCCCTTGGGTTCTCTTCCTATACTTGGGAGTGACACTTACGCACACTCTCCCGGGGACGAGGTTCTAACTCCCTATCCTTCTAAACAAACGTTCAGGTCGTTCTTTGTTGACAGGGACCTCTCTCTCTGTTCCCCTCTCCCCGAAGGCATTCACTGCCCTATCCTCTATCGGTAGGGTGGAGCCCTTCACCCTACCTTATATGCCACACTAACCAATCCCTCTCCTATATCACCAGTGCAAATTAGCTGGTGCACAGATATAGTTTGCATTCAGACAATCCCTAATCAGGGATCCAAGGTTTATGCTCCCAGCTGAGTAGTACTTCAGCCTCTTCCTGAACCCAGAGAGCAGGCAAACCACCCCTGCCTGCCAAGTAGCGGACGCAACTGTCAGAGATCAGCCACCAGGCGTAAACACTTGGTCAATCACTCGCATTTTCCAGTGAAGAGAAAAACCCTCTGGTATTCCTTATCACCAGCTGGTCCACAGCTTGGGTGAGCGCACTTGAGAGAGTTCTCACTAGTTGGGGCCTCTACCCTGTTTACCTACCTTCCTTTTCCTGTAGGGGAAAGAGGCTACGCCAACCAACAATGAATCACTTTTCCCCGGTTCACGATTACTGTTAGCCGGGAGGTGACAGAACCCCTGCATATCGGGTCTGTCGCTGACAAAATGCACCTGTGCAACTTCCCTTTCTCTCTCCCTAAGGTGGTCACCTCTTTCTACCTAGATCAGGAAATCCTCAGGTCAAGGAGAACCAGAGGAGATGACATAATAATATCAACTGGACCCTCACCCCCCCCCCCCACCACCATCCAATACAGGTGGAGAAACTCGTCCCTCCACCTCCTCACTGCATCTACAGTCACCACTCAGTCCCAGCATATGGTTCAGAGACCTGCCTGAAGGTGGGGTAGGAGTCTGGGCCCAATCACTGTTTCACAGAGTATTATCTAGCAGTGCCTATCGTGAAGTTCACCATCTGGGAACGGCCATAGTGCCGCGGTTACCCAACCTAGCTCCAGGAGACTCGCTGAGGAGTCCTGTGGGTACAACCTCTCTTCCTCACCACGACACGAATGTCTTCTAGCCTTAGTAGTCGCAACTTGGCACATTATATTCCTGCCATAGCAACAACTAGTTTCCTTTTCAATCATTGGAGCCTAACATCAACCCACCCGAAATTCCGAACAGTGACCGGGAATTCAGGAACAAGCTGACCCTTGATAGAAGTCACCTTCCCGGGTAAGGTTTAATTACAATGATAGCACGCTTATAGAGGACGCTCCAGATAAACTGGAAGTGCCCTAATTAAGGGACCACCGGGTATGCCCATCGGGATGGTGTATCCTCGCTGTATTCCTATCAGAGGAAACTCCTTCCTCCTCTCTTACACCCCAGTTTCTCCCTTGTGGCCTCCCCTTACAGGGAGCCTCAAATCTGATACACACCCTTGCGCTTTGCCAAGCTCAGGGTCAGTGCCATATTGGGCTGGGTCTTCCCTGCAGTACAGGGTCAAGTAAATCATGATGAGTTTGGCCCTGTAGGCCGTGCGGGCTAGTACCCGGGGTCCTTGAGGCACGTGAGCCTATCCCTTGGGCTCACCTTTGTTGCAACAGCTCCTTGCTCCTTATATTCCCTATTCCTTTGGCCATTTGCCAGCCAATGAATCCAAATAGTAAAAAAAAAAAAAAGGGGGGGGGGGTACAAATAAATGGGGAGGAGGGAATGGCAATAATACCATTTCCTTGTAACAATGTAATGTTATGGATGCTGACAGTCCCAAAAAGGGGAATCATTACGGTGTCTTCGGTAAACCCTTGTAGGCTTGGGGTATATCCTCCAGGCCTATAGGAAGTCCCATCTGTGTTCATCTTATATAGCACTGTAATGTGGGTCAAGCACCTGGCTTTCCCCATTCCGGTCCAGGTGCATCTTTCATAAGCGTGTTGTATGGGCTTGTCAGCAGTCGCCTTTGGCCTTTCGCATTCCTCCTTAAGCTAGGACGAGATGAACTCTCCTAGGTCCTTCCCGCCCCGCTCCTGGGTAGCCCTTCCCTGCTGCAGGGCACTGAGCACATCAGATTCATGTACTCGTTTCGCCCATGGCCTCCATGTGCCTTGCATTGCTGGACTGAGGGAAAGACGGTCTCCCTCCCTCCCACTGCTTCTTGCAGTATCCGGTAACGACCACTGACAGTCTGGCAATCTTAATGCCTTGTCAACTCCCTCATAGTATCATGCTGACATGTCTTGCCACCAGAACACTCAATCCTCTGACCTCCACATGCCTCTACCACTACCCTCTCAGGTAGAGCAATTAGAGACACCTTGGATCTCGACCTCCCTGATCAACAGGTCGAGATTCTTTGCCTCCTTATTTTAGGAGTGGAACCATACCCATGGTGCATTGTCCCCCACTTATTCAGAGGGTGACCTTAGGCTGTCCTGTCCACACACATCAATTGGTGCTTGGGCAAACTGGTCCTTCTGTCCACTGGGTCAGATCCTACAATCCTTGCCGGGATCGAGGTCCTTAGGTCAATACCTCAGACTCCTTGGGGACCTTGCTGGTTGGGCGACTACCCATGTCAGAGATAGGCTGCGCTGAAGGCACAAGAGCCAACCACCCACCGTCCATCGGCATGGCTAGCAGTCACCTATTACTGAATGTATCCAAGCAGCGCTCGATGAAGAACAGTGGGCTACTTACCTGTAGCCCCCTTTTTTGAGATGGGCTGCTTGAATTCATTCAGAACCCTCCCCCTGTCCCCACTTTTGTAGTTGGTGACCCCTAAGAACTGGGGAGGGGCCGGGTGGCAGCCACAAATATAGCCACGGGGTGGCGTGGGGGGGCGGCGGTGGCTGCCTGCCCTCTTCTGACAGGCTAGGGCAAAAAGTTCTGACCAATCGTGCACTCCGGCATGGATACACCTACTACTGAATGAATCCAAGTAGCCCATCTCAAAGAAGGACAGCTACTGGTAAGTAACCCACCAGTCTTTAAGTGCCAGAAGGCTCCTTGCTTTTTTAGAGCAGACAAAGGAGCTGAAGGGAGGCAGGAGTAAGGCTTCACCAGGAAGATTATTTTTCTAATACAACTGATGCATCATGTAACTTTATCAAACAAAATACCAGACCCAGGGTGGAGATTAAATGAGCACAGGCAAAAGGCTCTGCTTGTGGGGTGTTCTCTCCTCTGCACTGGTTCAAGTCCACCAAAATGTCTGCCAGAGGATCTGCCCTGTAACCTGTGATCCTGGTGCTATATGCCAGAGAGACTGCTAACCCATGAGGCCTGGTAGGGGCTCCTCAGTTCTATCACACCAAAACCAGAAAGGCTACATGCTTCTTCAGAAAGCAATATTACACCTTGAACTCCACCTCAATGAACAGAATGGGATGCAGCTAGGTCTTGCAGCCTAAAGAAAGGTGTATTTGCACCTCGGATTTGTAAAGGGGAGGGTTTGCATCATTAGCATGCTGTAGAGAGGATCTGAGCTTTGTGGTGAGGGCAGGTCCCAAAACACCATGATAGGAGGGAGTGAGGGGGTAGGAGCCTGTCTACCCTGACTCTGGACAGTAGGAGGGGAAATGGAGAGAGATCGCAGGCCCAAGGATGGAGGAAAAGGGAAGCTGGAAGTCACTTGGGCAACATCAACTTAAGACCCCACCCATGAGGCACTAAAAAGAGATTTAGCTTATACAGGCCAACCTGACTGTGAGGGAGACATGGAATCAAATCTCAGCTCTGCTGCTTTCTCGTTCCTTGCCCGCACCCAGCTCCAGGAGTGCCCCTGGACCGGAAAAAGACTTGGGGTTCGGGCACTGGGACTCAGGGCTCACGGGCTGTGAGCACGCTGCCGCTGCAGCCGACCTGGGGCTCTGGCGCTGGGACTTGGGGCTCAAGCCCCATAAACTTGGCACCAGCAACGCCCCTGCCCAGCTCCTCAGGTGGACAGGCCCCACCCTGCCACACAAGCTCCCCAGACTTGAGTCTTCACTACTGGGATGTCTCTGTGACCCAGTTAGAATCAGCGCAGGGCTGAGCGCTCTGAAGGGAAGATTTATCCAGTTTTCTGCACCAGAAGGCTGTAAAGCTGGGTTAGCAGAGCTATGTAAGCTCCTCTAGAGCGGTGCTCCCTAGACTAATGCTGGTGGCCTTTGAAGACCTGAAGGGTTTGGTGTCCTCCAGTAGCCAAAACAAGTCCAACACACTAATATATCTGTACATCCCGTAGGCCAGATCCTGCCTCTAACCCAATGCCCACTATTCAGTCCTGTGAGGTTCTGCCATAAGGAAACTGCAGTGGCAGCATGGGGGAAGTGGTATCTGCTCCCTGTCTTGAGCTCTCAGCATGCAGAAGGCCTTACTCTGGCTCCTTGGCAGTTCCTGTTAGTGTGGAGAGTCACTGGGCTGGTTTATGGAGGCTGGTGAGGAAACTCAAAGCACTGGGTGTGTGGGACTGCTAGAGGGCCTATGAGGAGGCCTGGTTCTGGGGGAGGGGGAGCAGTGGCAAGGGCAAGGACAGAGAAGAAAAAGTAAGTTAATAAGGACAATTCTCTTTATTTTTAAAATCATGAGACCTGGATTGGGAGTCTCTGACTCACTTGACAGTAGATAATAAACCCTCATTAAACCAAAGGGGGTACTGACTCAAACCAGTAGCATGTTTCTCCATCCTAGTACTTTTCATCAGACCAATAAATTTCAAAAGGGATAGCCATGTTAGTCTAGTCCAGCAAAAAAATAAGGAGTCGTGTGGCACTTTAAGACTAACAAATTTATTTTTCGCATGAGCTTTCGTGGGAGAAAATCCCACTTCATCAGATGCTTCGAAGATGGGTGAACTTCCATTCTGTAAGTTCACCCATCTTTGAAGCACCCAATAAATTTCTGTCCAACCCTCTTGGCTTAGGAGATCATTCCTCATCCTCCCACATGAAACATGCTCCACCCTGAGCTGGACCCAAGCCAAGAGCCAGTGTCACCCTCTGCTGGCCTCGATGAAGGCTGTGTTCCCTATAGCAGCTCCCAGTAAGAAGTGGGGGGCCTGCACCCACAAGCCTGCTGGGGCCAGCAGACATGGAGGTTGCTGGAGTGCAGCCAGGATATGTTCCTCACTGATTTCGGTCTCTGTGGGGAAGTCACTGCTGCCCACTGGTCAAGAGTCGCTGAAACAAGGAGTCCTTCCTCTTGCTAAGGACAGCAGGTGAATCCAGCTCTGCCACCTTCCCAGCATGCATCACTAGCACACGGTCCGAGTCCAGGATAGTGTTCAGCCTGATGACAGCAATGATTAACAGGATGTGTGTCTGTGGAGGGGGAGCCACACCAACACTACTCCTCCATTCATTAGCACAGAACCCCCACAGGCACAAATTTCTACAGAGCCCTTCATCACAGTTGCTGAGGGAGCACTTGTGTACAGGGATCACTCCTTCAGTGCTGAAATGCAGCCATCTCTGGGGAGGAATCTGGAAGCTGTTTAACAGGAACACTACACAACAACTTTCAAGACCAAATGAGGACCAAGGAAGACAATGTTTCCAGTAGGGGAGAGCAGGGGGGGCTGGGAATCAGAACACCTAGGTCCATGGCCTGCCTTTTCCACCAATTGGCTGTGAGAACTTTTTTGAGTAAGTCACCCCCCAGGCTGAGACTCATTTTCCCTAGCTGTAAAATGGGGGGTAATGATACCTAGTGTCTCCCAGGAGGCTGAGCTGAGGAATTCACTCCTGTCTAAAGCCCAGAGGTGCAGTGAGAAGAAGATGCATTATTAATGGTATTATAATAAACTGTTTGGGGCTGTGTAAATTCATAGCACTGGAACTAGATCAAAACAAACATCAATGCCCCAACTTT
This sequence comes from Podocnemis expansa, assembly GCA_007922195.1. Classification (NCBI taxonomy): domain Eukaryota; kingdom Metazoa; phylum Chordata; order Testudines; family Podocnemididae; genus Podocnemis; species Podocnemis expansa. Next base: position 7,141,060 of record ML681972.1, read on the forward strand.
TACAAAATGTACTGGTGGCTCTTTATAATGGCCACAGATGCTCAGGATCTCAGTCTCACATCTCCCCTGCAAAGACAGCATCTCTAGCTGCCCTTAGTGCTGGGCTGGGGCCTAAGAGCCAATCTTGACAAAGTGAAGAATGCCAACTACCGAGTCACTTCCAGTGTCTGGATTTCACTGAAGGTATCCCATCCAAGTAAGGGTCCTTCCAGCCCAAAACCCCGTCTTCCAATAGCGGCCAATACTTGGTGCTTCAGAGCACATGACCAGAACAAGGCAATTATCAAGTGATTCATCCTCTGTTGCCCAGTCAGTGGGATATACAGAGCATGAAGATGCATCCCTGACTATCTTGGCTAATAGCCACTGATGGACCTGTCCTCTGTGAACCTCTCAATTCTTTTTTAACCCAGTTATAATTTTGGCTTTCACAACATTCCCTGGCAAGGGGTTCCACAGGTTGATTGTGCATTCTGTATAGAAATACTTTCTTTTATTTGTTTTAAGGATGCTGCCTGTTAATTTCATTAGCTGACCTCTAGCTCTTGCGTGACAAGAAGGAAATAACATTTCCTTATTCCCTTTCTCCACACCAATCATGATTTTATGGACTTCCAGCATATCCACCCCCCCATCTCATTTCAAAATTGAAAAATCCTAGTCTTTTTAATCTCTCCTCTGATGAAAGCTGCTCAGTACCCTTAATTATTTTGGTTGCCCTTCTCAGTACTTTTTCCAATTTCAACATGTCTTTTCTGAGATGGGCAACCAGAACTGTATGCAATATTCAAGATCTAATTAATCAACAGACTGAAGTGGCCTGGCTGCAGGGTGGTCTTCCTATCTACCACCAGTCCCCTTCTTTCTGTTGGAGCTTTTTACCCTAGTGCTAAAGACCTGCATCAGGATAGTTGGGGCATTCCTGCCAAACTGCTCACAATACAGTTCCTCATCATCTGGCTGTCCTGCAGCGCCCTCTTCTGCGCAAGGCCAGCTGTTTCATGTTTTGCATCTCTGCCTCTCAAGGCGGCAAAGAGCTTTAGAGGGATTGTCAGACTCTCAGTTTTCTGTGTTCTTAACCCCTTTACCCCCTGAGGCTGCAATACTCCTGCTCCATTTGGCAGGAAACACAGCCCCTCTCAAGACAGCTTCCAGCAACACACTGAACATGCTGGGTTTCCAGCTGGCATCTGCTGAAGGGAATAGTTTGCTAATGCACAGTATTTGGATGCTTCTGGAAATTGACAGTAAGGTTGACAAGGGCTCAGGGGCTGGGCTGAAGGAGAATGGTAAATGTCTGCTTTTAGACCAGAGCAGCAAAAGGAAACAGACAAGTTTGCACTTGAAAAATGCTGTCATACTGACTTTGTGGCTCAACTAAAATATGGGACTGAATATCAAGGTGAGAACAGGCCCAACGCTGCAACTGTGGGCATGGAGAGTGGATAATGCTCGCCCTATGGGCCTGATCAGGAGGTAATGCTAGGGCTGTAGATGTGGTCAGTGGGGGAAGACTGGTGCTGTGGGCATGGAAGATGGGTAATAATGGAAAAGTGGGTCTAGCCACTGGGAAAGGCTGGTGCTGTGGCAAGATGAGTTTACGAGCTGAGTACTAACACTTTCTTTCTCCATATGACATTTTAGGAGGCTCACAGGGTATGTCTACCCTGCAGCGGGCAGCCAGCCTCCAGACCAGGTCCAGAGACTTGTGCTAGCAGGGCTCCAGCAAATGCTATGAAAATAGCTGTGTAGATGGTGCTTCAGCATCACAATCTGGGCTGGAGTCTGGGGTCTCAAGCCCTCCCATGCTGACTTTAGAACCTGTGCTCCAGACCAAGATGCAGCAAATCAGTGGCCGGGGCCAGGAGGCCCCTTTCCCAGAGCAGGGGAGACATGGCCTTGCTGTGTGATGGAGCCAGCCATACCTGTGAGCAATTGTGAGCACCGTCTTGTCTGCAAAGCGCTGGCGGATGGTCTGCTGTAGCAGTTGATCTGTCTTCTGATCCACACTGGCTGTGGCTTCATCAATGCACAACACCTGCCAGTGACACAGTACCAGAGTAAAGGGTATCCCAACACCCTAGGATAGACACCTAAGAGGCAGCAGAAACCCTAGCTCACTACCCCAATCCCCACACATCTGACAGTCCATTCACTCACTAAGGCAGGGATGGCAACCCAAAAAATAAGAAGAGCCATTTTAAAAAATTCCTTCAATAACCAAATGTTTCGAGAGCCCCAATCAGTGTATCCTCCTGGCAGGAGGGGGTGGGGGCCCAGCCACCCCAGGGCACATGCTGCAGAGTCCCCCTGACAAGGGGAGGAGCCCAGAACCAGGAGCAGGACCTCCACAGGGTCCCCTGGTGGCAGAGGGGAGAAGGGGAAAAGAGGGGAGATCCTGCAGCCAGGAGCTGCAAGGAGGCAGCCAAAGAGCTGCATGTGGCTCCAGAGTCACAGGTTGCAGACCCCTGCACTAAGGTTTCCTGACGCAGACTCCCTGTCCTGCCCTATTAGTCCCTCAATCAGAAACAGGCACCACCCTCACCAAGAAGGAATATCCCTCCTTCAAGCAGGGAAAATCCAGCTGGAGTTAACAACGCTCACCTTGGCCTGGGTCAGGAGGGCTCTTGCCAGACACACGAGCTGCCTCTGTCCCACTGACAGACTCTTCCCTCTCTCACCCAGTTCACAGTCCAGTCCGCCTGCAGGAAGGCCAGGACAGCACTCAAACAGCAAGGCTCTGGTAGAGCCCCTGCACAACACACCTGAGCCAGGAGCTTCCAGCTGCTGCTCAAGCCCTCATCTTTAGCCAAATCCAGCCCAAGGCCTTGGGATTTTTGACTCGAACATAAGCGAGATTTGTCACTAACCCCTGTATGTATATCCTCTGCTAGGATCACAGAGACAGGTGTGTGAAATTGGGAAGCCTCTATCCTCCTCCCACACTGGTTCCCCCTGGGGCCTGGCCTCCCTTAGTCAGATCCTTCCAGAGCCTTGCCTACCACCCCACGAAACACCTCACCTGCTCCTATCCTTCCACCAGATCTTACAGGATACTGCTTGGGCCTCATCTGCCAATCCCATTGGATCCCACTGGGATCTCACCTCTCCATATCAAATCTTGCTGCACCTAGGTCTGCCTACCACCTCCATTGGCTCTGCCCATTCCCTGCTTCCTCATATCCTGCTGGCATTGGACTCACCCATCTGAGTAATCACCTCCTGTAGGTGGCATTGCTCCAGCACCTGCCACAAGTCAGAGTCTGTATGCTGTCCCTGGGGGTCCAAGTTCTCCCGGACTGTCCCACTGAACAGAAATGGGTCCTGGGGGATTATGGCCAGTTTGGATCTGCAGGGAGAGGGGAGATGAGGGCTTATCAGGTGGGAACAGCATGGCAGCAAAAGGCTTTCCCTCTAAGCCAGTGGTAAACAGGCTGGCCTCAATTCTGTTCACACAGCCCTGGGCAGTTCTCAGCCGTGACATGTCTGAGAAAGCAGAGAGAACCAAACAGGGCTCTTCTCAGCTTGGGAGCCTCAGCACACACAACAAGTGCAGGTGGGTGCAGCAACATTTTAGCAACTGACAGGGAACTACAACAAGCAGCCAAGAATGGCCAGTCGGGACCTCCACTAACCAGCTCCCTCAGTATCATGCTGCTGACAGCCATTAGTTCAAGAATCCTGTCTCTGGTGGAAGGGCTCCTGGCTACACCCTAAATGCTATTTACTCTTGCTTACCTCAGACTCTCCAGGCCAACCAATTGGGTGTTGACATTGTCCAGGAGGATGAGTCCCCCCTTCAGCTCCACCATGCGGAAGAGTGCCAAGAAGATGGTGGATTTGCCAGATCCAGTGCGACCTACAATTCCCACTTTCTCTCCAGGGTAGATGGTGAAGGTCACCCCATCCAGGGCATTGGGCAGTCCTGGTCGATATGCCAGAACTACCTGCTGGAACTCCACGTGGCCACGGCTCGGCCAGCCAGGGGCAACCTCAAAGGAAGCAGAGGATAAAACAGAAGAATGTTCAAGATCAAATACCAGCCCTTCCCACTTGTCACCTCTCCCTTTACTTGGTCTCTCAGTTCCTAGCCGTTCCTGACACTAAGCTCTGTCTGCATCTCCCAGTCACACACCAGTCCTGCTCCACTCATCCCTTGCCAGCTTTGCCCTGCTGCCCCTCCTTCCACTGGGCAAGATGACTCTGAGAGTGTGAGGAGGATCAGAGGCTGGTATTAGGAAAGGACAACTTCACTGAGCAGTTTTTGTAGATCAGATTGACAGTCCTCAGTGCCTACTTATTAGATCACTGTAATATCATTTCCAGCCCCAGGGGCACCAGAGCAGATGGGAAAACCCCATGCAAAGCAAAGACCCTTGAGATGAAATGTAGACCAGATCAGAAAGCTGAGTGTGAGGTCTTACCTGGACCGCCTGTTCCTGGGGCTCCATAGGGATGTCTGTGGTGTACTCCTCTGCCCGTTCCACACTCACCATCATAGTCTCTGTCTGTGTGAAGCTGGAGATGAGGCCTGACAGTAGGTTTGTGACAGACAGCGCATACGAGAGGGCCAGGCCTACAAGACCTGAAGTAATAAGAGAGCACAGCCTGCATGTGAATTTGTGGAGAAAGCTGAGGCCACAGTTCCAGGATGGACTCAAGGGAACAAGGAAGAAGCCAAAGCACCAGAGGAAGGATATGTGCTGGCAACCTAGCTCTGGAATGGAGAGATGGATGAAGGGGAGGGAGAGAGCTTCTGTGGAGTAGAAAAAGCTGAGGATCTACCTTGTGGGCAACTGGACAGAGCTGCAGGTTTGGCAAAGGGAATGGGATGGCCTGAAACCAGGTGCTTTGGGCTCTGTGTTGGATCCTTGCAAAGGGCTGGCTAGCCATGTTGGAAGAATGACTGGTGAGAAAACTTTGTACAAGAGACTCTAGTTTGTTTAGTCTTAGAAGCTTATTTTTACTGTTGTTTGTTTGTAGCCATTTCTATCCCAATCCCTTTTGCCTGGTATCACTTAAATATCTGTTTTTGTTAATAAACTTCACCTTGTTCTGTCACACAACTATCTGAGTGCAGCACTTCAACCTGTGAGTAAAATGCTCAGTCAGCCTAGCAGGCTGGTGTCTCTTAAAGGAGCAGAGAACTCAACTAAGTTCTGTGCGGGTAACAGTGAAAGGGGCTGAACAGTCTGCGAGAAACAGGACTGGAAAAGCTGTTGGTGTCACCCTGCAAGGAGTAACTGGATTGGTGGAAGCCGAGTGAGGTCACTGTGTGCCAAGCAGGTTGCTGGTATCAAGGCTCTGAGCCAACACTGCACAAGACAGAACCACCCCTGGTTACTGGGAACGTGGTGACCCACCCTTTACTGGTTTCACAGCACACCTGGATTTCCCAATTGTCTCTGGTGCTGGATGATGGCTATTCCTGCAATAGCTGTAACCACAGCAACTCCAATCATCTGCAGGCGGATGTCAAGCCACTGCATGGCGGTGTTGCTGGCAAAGAGGCAACGCTGGTTCTGCTCCAATCGCTGCTGATTCTCTGCCTCAAACCTGTGCCAGACACAATGTCGTGGTTAATCTCAGGATTGGCAACAGGGCCCACTGCCCCCACCAATCACCCCTGCAGCTCCTGGGCCAAAACCTCTCAGTTACACTCCTGTATTTTTTCAACAGTGAAAGCCCCACTTTCTCCAGGTGCTGGCTCCTTCCCCATCCCAAGAGCAGCCCTCACCTGTCTGTGGCCCTGGTGGCGCGGATTGTGCTCAGCCCTGTCAGGGTCTCTGAGAAGTGGGTGTAGATGGGGGACAGGGTGAGGCTGTAGAGGCGCTTGAGCTCCCGGGAGGTGCGCCGATAATAGCGTTGAATGGAGAAGTAGAGGGCAGCCAGCGGCAGCAAGACCAGGCCAATCCAGGGAAGCCCATAGGTGATCATCACCAGCATGCCAAGCAGCCCAAAGACATTGGCCAAGAAGATGTTGAGGATGAAAGGCAAGCTGTCGTCCACACAGTACAGGTCTGAAGAGAAGCGGTTCAAGATCCGGCCCGTTGGTGTAACATCAAAGAAGGTCACCGTGGCCTGGCAACATGAGAACCAGAGCGGTAAGAGCCAGACTGGACTGGGGCAGGGACCAGCTTAGAAGAGGAGCAAGAGCCTGGAGCTACAGCTTGGCTGGCAAATGGCAGAGCCATAACTATGGCGGGGCAAGTGGGGCTTTGCTCCAGCATGCCAGAGTGGTTCCATTGAACTGTTCCATTAAAGGGCGCACTCCACACCTCTCACCCCAGGAAGTGGCTATTGTAAGGGGCATGGAATTCTTTAGTTATGGCTCTGGCAGATGGCCCAGCAAATAGCCACCATTCAGAGTGGGGCTCTGGAGACAGGCAGGACTGGACATGGATACAGAAGGAACTCCCAGCCTGCAATGGCCCAGCAGAACAGGCTCCAAATCCCTCTCCTCCCCAGTGTGGAGATGCCCAGCTGGAATGGGCAGCCCCAGTCTCCAGCAGCACAAAACATCTCAAAGGCCACAGCCAGCCACTGCCACAACAGGGTGGCTTCAAGGTCTGCCTTGCAATAGAGAATCAAGAAGCAGGCATAATGATCGCAATGGTGGGATGGACGACTCCTTCACCTCTCTGGCTCAACAGCGTGGGGTCAGGCAGCATTCCAATGAACTGGTTTGTGACTGACTCTGTTCCTCCTGCCCTCATTCCTCTCCCTGCGCCAAGCCCCACAAATTTCATTCTATCCTGCCGTTAACGACCATTACCTTCATCACTCTCTGAAGCAGCCGGCTGTGAATGACAGTGGCGGCACGGATGGTGCCGTAGGCGAAGAGGAAGGCCCGCAGGATGGTGAAGACCGAGTTGGCTCCAGCTATGCTGCCATACACCATCAGGTAGAAGTTCACATCCAGTGTGCTATTGGGAAAGCTTGGAGCTGCGCTCACCACTTGGATGCGGGAGCTGGGAGAGGGCAGGAGACAGAATATGCATCAGCCACAGTGCGCACTATGTCAATGCTGCCACCTAGAGCCTTTGAGACAGCAAACAAGAGCCAGAATGGAGGTGAAGCCAGGAATCCTGCCTATTCCCAAGCTGGGCCACCAGCTTCTTCTTGCTCATCATCAGCCTTGGCAGGATGGGGCTAATGATCCCTACATTTCCAGTTGTTAGACTCCACCCTCCAAGAACCTCGAGCAGCTGGGGGAAGGGGGGCACGGTTGTACAGTTTCCTATCTGCCCCAGAAACAAGTTCAGCAGCACTTCTTCACTACCTCTTTGTGCTGGCCTGGACTTTTCATCCCTATCTAGCTCTCAAAGCCATATAGGCTCTGTGACATGTGTTATCTAGCCTGCTTCTATTCATAGCAAGTGGCCTTTGCAAGAGGGGTGCTAAGGAGCCACTTTGGAGACCACTGATCCCTGCACTGCTGGACTGCACAAGCTCCTGAGCCAACCCATGTCCACTTACATGAGCCCTGTCAGAGAGAAGAGGAGCAGCTGTGGGGAAGGGAAGGATGCTGACAGAGGCTCCATGGTGGTGTTGGTCTTCTGGGGTAGGCTGGAGATCCAGTGTGACAGCCACCAATCTGAGACATTCCTGGATGCTGCAGAGATGTACAAGGGTCAGTGCAGGGCACTGCTTCAGTCAACATGGGAGAGAAGAGCAGGAAGTGGGACTAAACTGGGCCTACCCTGAGGAACTATTCATCTCACAATCCAGCCCAATCCGTACCCTGCTAGCACACATTCTCCACTGCAGTTAATTGAGCAATCCAGAGCCAGCAGCCATAGAAGCCACATACAGCAGGCCCCTGAGAAAACAGTCTTTCATGGAGACACCACCCCACATTCCAATGTCCACCAAGGTAGCAAGCTGAGGGCTCTGGACAAATCCTTCAACTTAATGGGCAGGCAAGTACCGAAAAGACCTCTGTTTCACATTAGGTTGGAAGGCCAAAAGAAGTCAGCCTTCTTCCTGCCACCCCCATGGGCTCCTCACACACCCAAGTAGCACAGCAAGCAAGGCCGTAACTATGGCAGGGCCAATGGGGCTCTGCCCTGGGCACGCTGGAGCGGCTCAATAGGGCTGCTCATTTAAAAGGCACATTTCACAGCACCAGCCCAAGTGTCGCTAATGGCAAGAGGCATGTTCTGATCAGAATGTGCCCCAGGCAGCGGATCGCCAGGTTACAGCTCTGACAACAAGGCAGAAACAATAGAGGATAGTCCAGACAGAGAGTGGAATGAGCTGCTGCCTTACCTTGCATCAAGAACAGGGAGAAGAGGATGGACAATGCTAGGCAGCTGCCCACTGCCAGCCAATATGCCTTATACACCTGAAAGGCCACTGCCCCCTCTTTCTTTTCTTCCTCCCGCTGGAGGAGGCAGTTGGCTTGTTCTACCTCCTCTGTCTCTATCTCCATGTCCTCCTCCTGGTCTTGCTCAGCTGGAACTAGGAAGAAGGCTCAGGTCAGTGTAAGACCATTAGGCCCAGCTCCTACCTGTACAGAGAGCAGGTCTATACCAATGGGAAGGCTTCTCCATACTCTTAGAAAACTTCCTAATGTTTGTTCCCTCTACCTTCCCTTTGCAAAAGAGCTCACAGCCGCTGCACCCTGCACCACAAGCACCTAGCAGGAAGTCCTGCAGCAGGTGGGAGTGCAGAGCAGCACACTGCTTTTGGTCAGTATCCAACAGTTCCATTACCCAAGCACAGAAAATACCTGACCACCTGTGCAAGGAAAGGGAAGAGGGGTTCTTTTCCACACCTAAGGCCATTAATTTAACTTCCGCTGCTTCAGCACATAACTGCAGATGTGGTTACTGGCAAGGAGCCAGGAGGACTCAGAGAAACCTGCGTGATGATATGCTATGAAAAGGAGGCAAGGACTAGTCAGCAGACTGAGCACAGGGCTGGGAACCATGAGTCTAATCCCAACTCACTCTGTGATGCTGGGCAAGTCATTTTACCTGCCTCCCTCACTTTTCCTTGGCTGCTTTTCCTCTCCATCCTTCCCCACTAATGCAGTTGTCCTGAACTCTTGTTTGGAGATCAGACAGTGGGAGTAGGGGTGCTTCAGGCGTGTTTACTCTGAGCCACACCCACCCTCAACAATGCCCCTCAAACTGCCATATACCGACCCAGGGGTCCCACTGGCTCTCGGCTTATGGGGCTTGAGCCCTAAGTCCCAGCACCTGAGCCCCAGGTCCACTGCAGGGCCACCCATCCCAAGTCCCAGCGCACTGAGCCCCAGGTCTTTTCCCAGGCCAGCACTTCTGTACTGACCTTTATTCTTCCTCCTCTGATTTGCCTCATTGACCTTGGGGGTGGCTTCCACCAGTGGCAGGATTTCAGAGGGGGTCCCTACAAAGAGTGAGTGTGAGAGCTTCATACATTGCAAACATCCTAAGGAGGAGTTCAGCTAGCTATTTGGTACAACACAGCTCTCTGGCCTTCTATCCCTTCATTCAGCACTCTACAATTATTGCTCCACAGCTGCCTGCCCGGCACTCTGTCTTACCCAAGGCCTCTCTTTTCAGAGCCCGTCTGCTTTATCCATACTTCTGACATTCATCATGTCCCAGTTTTCCCAGATTACTCAGTGTTCCTCATTCCCTGGGCCCCCACTAATTTACCCCACTTCTTTGCAGCTGCCTGCTTGACTCTCTATGGCCATCTTCCATCTGGGCTACAGCCCATTTGTCTGTCTGATAAGACCAGAGCAGAGGGTTTAGCTCTCTGGTATTCGCAATGATCCAAAAGCAGGTATGCTACTGTACCTGTCTTGACTAGCCTGCCATTGTCCATCAGCAGCAAGGTATCGGCTTTCTCTAAAAACTCAGTCCTGTGTGTGCAAAGAATCCTGGTTTTGTGTTTGAGAACTCCCAGAATGCATTTCTGCATAAGGTGATTGGCTACATCAGCATCGACAGCTGCCAGTGGATCATCAAGAAGATAAATTTCCTTCTCCTGAGGAAGAAGTGACAGTGATACACCACCTAGTTCCTTCAGTTCCAGCTTTCTCCAGCTGATGGTACTGTACAGAACGGTGCAGTGCTTTGGCTTGGGCCAGATACCAGCTCCTTGAGCCCCAGCCTGGACCAATAGGAGGAGCTGTAGGGTGTGCAGCAGGAGCTCTGGCTGTTAGGAGCCTTGGCTCTTAAACAATGCCTGCTGCAACTGGGCCTCTGTAGGGTCACTCTCCTATTTACCTGGTAAATGGCTCTAGCAAGGGCGATTCGAGCCTTCTGTCCACCACTGAGGGTCACTCCATTCTCACCCACCTCTGTCTGATCACCTGCTGGTAAGATCTAGAAGTGAAACAAACACACAAGATCCTCCATGTACAAAATTGCTTAACAGAGGCAGCATGATATAAGAGATACAGAACCAGGACTCTTGAGTTCTATTCCTGGCCCTGACACTAACTCACAACAAGACTTTGAACCAGACACAAGTGACCAGATTTTCAGAACTCTGAACACCAGCAATTCCCCCTAAAGTCAAAGAGAGTAGCTAGCATCCAGTGCCCTGGAAAAATCAGACCATAAGCCTCCTTGTGTTTCTGTGTCTCTGTCTCTACAATGGAAGGACAACAACCCCTCCCTCCGAGGTATAGTGTGGGGTGTCATTAGCTGTTGTGGCTAATGTGCTTTCTGGATGGGACATGAGGTATTACTGATTGGAGAAGGGAGAGGGCTTGAATCAACCTAGATGAGCGGTTCTTTCACTCCAGATCTCTTTAGGGCTGAAGCTTGGAGCATCGTCAAGCATGCAGAAAGCTCTGTTGCCACCTCCTCCCCCCAAAAGACCCTGCTCTGTAGTTCCATGAGACACATCTGGGGTTGCTGCCCTGATAATATCAGCAAGCGCTTAAATTTGTAACAAAAGAGGCGATGGGCTCAAATATTTTTTTTTAACTTTCATAAATGACACGGCAAGTCCAGAGGTGCCAGGGCTATGAAGTGCCAAACCTCGAGGTGCCAGGGCCCTGCCCTGACACAAATTAAGCACTGCTACAACAGTCCCACAGTGAGGATACAAATTCAAGCCTGTTCTCATCCTGCATGGTCCCATCAGGTCTTGGGCAAGGGCTCTCTACACCAACAAAGTATCAGCTTCTGATAGTTTCCCTGTAGCCAGAGCCTCAGACAGCCTCAAACAACCTGTCCCTTTCCCCTTAGGATTCAGAGCTTTTCTGCTCAAGACAAGTCTTAGAGGAAATAGTTCAAAATATCACCAGGCCAACCTCACATATGGGCCTCAGACCAAGGGAAGGGATGTGACTTCCAGCGACCACTCCTGAAAATGAACAGTCTACATGAGACATGGCACATTTGGCTTAGGAAGGTGGTTTAAGCTGTGGAAGTGGAGTTGAGGTTGAGATTCATGGCAGGGCCCACAGGGAAACTGATGGGGTGGTCTCATCACAGGGCACTCACATTCAGATCCTCAGAAAGTGCACAGGCCTCAAGCACCTCCTGGTAGAGTGTGGAGTCATAGTTCTTCCCAAAGAGGATGTTCTCACGGACACTGGTAAACTGGATCCAGGGCTCCTGAGTTGCCAGGCCAAATCCTTGCTCCAGACCCCAGACATACACCTGCCCACCAAGTCTGCAAATACCCCAGAGCCGGGAAGGGCAGAGAAGCAGCAAAGGAAAAGAGAAGGAATAACATGGGGAGTTTCAGAGAGGTAGCCGTGTTAGTCTATTGCATCTGATGAAGTGGGTTCTAGCCCTTGAAATCTTATGTCCCCCAAAATTCTTTTTGTTAACCTCTCAGGTGCCACGGGACTCCTCATTTTAGCATTGGGAGTGCATGCTTGACAAATGGGTGTAGCTTGTGGAAAATCTCCTGTAGCAGAAGTGCTGGGAGGTGGGAGGGACAGTGGGATGGAGGTGTCTTTTAGCTATTTACCTGTTGAGTTCTCCAGTGATTGCTGCAAGCAGAGAACTCTTCCCACAGCCAACCTTCCCAACAACTCCCACCAGCGCCCCCTGCAGAGGGAAAGCAGCAGCAGCAGATTTATTGCACTAAACATTTGACCCTTCTGGTGATGGCTCCCTCTTCCATATTCCCTGCACTCCCACTCACCTTTGCCACCGTCAAGTCCTGAATGAATATTTGCAGAGTCACTCTGGATAGGTGCTGCCTGGTGCTCTCCTCCCTGGCCAGTGACCAAGAGAAGGAGGAGCGATACATCTCCAGTGCAGAGGATGGGTCTGTGGCACCATCTGGCAAAAGAAAAGCAGCACAGCCAGTGCATTAACTCTCAAGGGTCAGCAAGTGCAGCAGAGAAAGACTGGGTTGGGCTCAGCCCCTCCTGCAGCATGTTTCTTGGGGAAGGCAGTCCTGATAATCTCTGATGCTGGAATTTGTACCATCAGCCAGCCCCACCCCCAGAGTAGGCAGGGATAAAGATGCAGCTCTGACACACTCCACTCGACTATAAAAGGCCACTTTGTGACACTGAGACACTTTCCCAGACGTAAACTCTTCTTAAACTCCTTCCTTCTTTCTCTTCTACAGCTGTCTCTGAATCCCTATAGGAAGCACATGGAGACCCACTGACTTCCATGCAGTCAATCCAAGAACAAAGTGGACTCCCTGTGTCTGAAGGTAGAAAGAACAGCAGGGAGCTAGCAACAGAGTGGAGAAACAAGGGAACTACAGGAAAGGGAGGTATAAAGGTGCCACCCTCTCTGCCAGCCCAAGCCAACAGAGCTGCTGGCTTCAGTGCCAAGGGAAATTTTGGAGAACTAAGCAAGCAGCCATTGCTTTGGAAATATACAAAGGCAGGAATCAGCAGGCACACAGAGGATCTGTTTGGGGTGGCAGAGAGTAAAGCTATTGCCAAATTCTCTACTAAGAACATTTCCACAGGTCCAAGGTGTGTGCTCACCTCAGTCTGACTGAAGAGAGCATAGCTCACCCTCAACACCCTAGGGCATTCAGAGTAGGTGGTCAGCAGTTACCTAATTGTGCACTAGTACCAGTGGTCCAGTTTCCTTTAGACCTGGGTCCTGTGCACCACAGGCACCTTCTGTGTTCAGATTTTTCCTTTTCCTTCCCACCCCACACATGGAAATTCCACCCAAAAGCCTACAGCACCCACTCCTGCTAGTATCCCATCTCCTGTTTCCATATTACCAGTGATGTAGTAAGCATCTAGGTCCTGGTCAGAGAGCTCAAGAAAACGTTGGATGCGATCCAGGGACACTTTGGCTTCCAAGATTCCATTCAACACCCAAGGGAAGTTATTGAGGGGGAGAATCAGCATTCCAACAAGTGCCAAGGCTGTAAATACCTGTGCCAGAGAGGGAGACAATAAAGAACTGGAAGATAGTGACCCTTTGGTACCCCTCGCTTCCACATATAGAAGAGCTTCCCAAATTAGAGGCTGTAATGGGAAGGGGAAACATGGCATGAAGAGGTAGGTGCCCTTTAAGCTTTGGGAGCGTCACAAACCACAGAAGGGTACTAAGCTCTATTCCCAGGGTGGCTACACCTGCACTCAGCATGATGGGCTGAGCTCTGTCACCTGCATAGATTCCAGAAGAATGAATACCCCTGGGGAGAGGCAGCCCACATCACTCTGCTTAGGATGTGTCTGAAAACTCCCCTCCCACCTTACTACATCAGTCTGAGCAGAGAAATGGGGTTGCACAGCTCTCCTGTCATTCACCTTGGTGGCAGTGAGCTGGTGCCCCAGCAGGACGTAGGTGATGAAGATGACAATGGAGACAATCACTGGCAGTGCAGCCCACAGGTACACACACATGGCATCCAGATACTTGATGGTTCGCAGCCTCTGCAGCTCCCTGGCTCGGCAGGCATTTATCCGAGTACTGAAATGCCGCTCCCAGGTGTAGAACTTGATCACTCGCATACCACACAGCAACTCTGTCATCAGCTGTGAATGGAGAAGCAAACAGAAGAGTCCTAGATCAGCCTCTTCTGCCCTCCAGAGCCCTGTCACAGGGAACAAGACCTGACTGAGGGGACAAGATCTGACCTTCCCTCCTACTAAGTGCCATGATGAAGAAACAAGACACCAGCACTAGGACATGTCTACATCTGCCAATGGTAGGACTCAGGAGTTCTGACCACTCTTCCTTGATGCTGCCTCCTTGTATTTGAGCTCTGTGGCATTCAGTAAAAAACCAAATTCTTAAGTATTTAATGTGTGAGTGAAACAACTGGCTCCTCAGAGAAGATTGATCCAGCAGAACAATCCTGACTCACCTGGAGAAAGCCCAACATGTGCCCTGGGGAAATTATCATTAGACATAACTTCTTTCAGGAACAAACTGCAAAAGCTCCTACATATCTGCAGTATATATGAGAGTGAGACTTAAGTTTCTATGCTTCCAAATACAGGTGAGCAATGGGTCAAAGGATAGGAAGGGCTAGAGAGAGCTCTGTTACCACTGCAGATTCTAGGTTAAAACATTAGCATGTAATCCTACCACACCAGGGCACAGGACACTTGGATAGTAAACCCAAGCCTGAGAGACAGTGCTAGAGATGCTCACATGACAGAAGTGAGAAAGCAAATGATGCAGATTCTGAAGGTGCCAAATAAGAAAGGCACAAAACCAGAAGCATGCACTTTGAACAAGCAGCAGACGTGGATCCCAGGATTAAAAGGAAAGTGAGAAGATATCATGGGAGTGTGTCAAGGGAATGGATCATGGGTTTCACAGCAACTTCTATGCAGGGATCTATGCTTTGATTTCCTATTACAGTATGACCTGATCCCATGACTTACACTTCCCTGCATTTATTTTCCTCGCATTCTGTAAGTTCCCCCATCTTCAGAGCATCTGATGAAGTGGGATTTTCTCCCACAAAAGCTAATGCGATAAATATATGTGTTAGTCTTTAAGTGCCACATGACTCCTTGCTTGTTTTGCTGAACTAGACTAACGCAGCTACTCTTTGGAACTCAGGGATCTATGGGAGTGACTGGACATGCCAGAGAGGCCCTGGAACAGAATGATGTTACAGAACAATTTTGCTCTAGGTGGAATCACAATAACATAACTTTGCCCTGAGCCCCTCAGCTATCAAACTTTCCTGCACTACCACTGGGGTTTTCTGGGTCCCAGCTCCCTAAGCATATTCCATGGTATGTAGCCAAAGTTCCAAGAAAGATAAAGAAGAAAATGCAGCAGTGAACCCAAAGGGTGCCTCACCTTAACTCGTGTGTCTTTGTGCTTCAGCATCTCTTTGTTGTTTTCCATGATACGATTTGCTATGACCTTGTTGAGGGGCACAAGCAGCAGAGCCAGGGCCAGGCCTCCCAAGAAGGCCACCCCCACTTGCTGGTAGAGGAGGTAGAGAGTGATGGCAAACTGGAAAGGGAGGCTCCACATCTCATGGAAGCTGACACAGAAGTTGACCAGCCGATCGGTGTCTGTGCTCATGAAGTTGACAATCTCACCGATGGTGAAGCTCGCCAAACTGCTGCCACTAACCCGCAGGGACTTCCGATAGATGGCAGAGACAACTGCTGCACGCACCATCAGCATCACCTTATTCACCTCATAGCTGAACTGGTTCCGCAAAAGAGCCCCCAGGAAGGAGCCAGCAAAGAGACCCAGGGCATACAGCACACCATGGCTCAGGGGCTCCTGGTGAGACTCCATGAAGCTAACTAGCAGGTTTAGAAGCAGGGGACCTGAGAAGCCCAACAGGCTGCCAGACAGTTTGAGGACGCCTAGGGAGTAGTAGCGGAGTCCAAAGGCTGCATGCAGCACTGAGAGGAGTTGCACGGCCTTCTGGGTATCATGGGGGCTCCTTGAAGAGGGGGAGGCATCTCCACTCCCATCACCTTTGGTGACAATTTGGCAAGTGGAAGACATGTCTTCCTCCTCTTGGTTGAGAGCTGCCTTTTCCTGCCAGCAGGAGTAGAAATGGTCACGGACTCTGGCAACCTGGAGTCGTCGAGGTAGCTGATAGACATCCTGTGGCCGATTCAGCATCCACTGGTAGCCACGCTTCATAAGAGGGTTCATCCAAGCATAGGAGAAGCACGAGAGCCAACTCTCACCATCTTCTGCCACTCCCTGCCAGTGAGGTGCTGGGATCTCTGATTCTGTGATCAGAGGTTCATGCTGCCAGGAATCATTGATGGAGAAAAAATCTTGCCTGCTGGCAACTGGAGTCACATACCCAATCACATAGATAAGTAGAGATACCAGCTGCAGGCAGAGGAAAGAGAGTCTGGAGATGCCAGCAGCATGGAGCTGGGGCAAGGCCAACCCATTCTGGCAGTACCACACCAGTGTGATGATGAGGGCAGGAGCAGGAAAAAGGGCTAAGAGCACCACAGCTGCTGGGCCCCGGGACGAGCTATAGGTGGACCTGTAAAGCATGAGGAGTGCCAGGCTATGAGTGAGCCATGCCAGCATGGCAATGCCATTTGCCAGCAGTTCCAGGTACAGGGTTCCCAACTCCTGCTGAAAGATGGCTGCTGCTATATCAAGGATGGGGAGACCAGTGAGCATGAAGGAGGCGACAATTCTGCATCTCCAGCCAGATCTGTGGGGAGCTCCTTGGACATGAGATCTAATGAAGAGAAACATGAAGAAAGCATCATATAGGAGCCAGCTACCATTCCATCACCTGTGACTCACTCCGCCTCTTCTCTTCCCACCATTACCCATTCACCCCTACTTCTCATCCACACCGATGATGACAGGCTCTACGTAACATTCAGAGCCTTTTAGAAATATACGAGCTGCAACATCAGATCAGATCATGTGTTGACATGGTCTGGTATCTTGTCAGTGGCCAATAGTATGTATCTGAGAGTCAAATGCAAGAAACCCCACGGTGGACAACTGTGAAATACAGCAACCTTGCCATGAAGAAGTTGCTTCCTAACTTGCGGTACTTGCAGGCTGAATTAGGTTCTGAACCGTGAGGGTTTATATCCATGCTAAAAATATATTAGTATTTTCTCTAATACAACTCTGGATGTTTACAGTCTTCATATAAATGTCTAATTCTTATCTGACTCCTGCTAAACTTTTGACCTCAACTATGTCTTTTGGCAAAAAGTTCCACTAGCTGATTATCCGCTGCATAACAATTTCCTTATCAGTAATATATTTGTGGCCTTTCAATTTAATTATTGTTTGAGAATTATAAGAAACAATAAATAGGAAAACCTAATGTAATTTCTCTGTACCATTTATTACTTCATATATTCTCCCAATGCCTCTTCATATTTACAGTCTCTCTGACCTAAACAGTTCCAATCTTTTCAATCTCTCATCATTCCAAATTTTTTTTCAGGCTTCTAATCATTCTTATCAACAGTTTCTAGACTCCCTCTACTTCTGCTAAATCTCTTTTGAGAGGTAGCAGAACCTGCTGTATACAGTATCTCCAGGTGAGGAAGCTGATTAATTTAATGACATTATATTTTCCTCTAATTCATCCCTTATACTGAACAATTTGTTTAACTACCTGTTGCTGCAAATTGAATGGACATTTTCACTGAGCTATCTGCAATGATGAATATATCTTTCTTGCGAGAGATTATATTTAATTTAGAACTCAGGAGCATGTTGGACTTCTCTTTTTAAACAAAATAATATAACCTATGGGGCTGGACAGAGTGAGGGACAGAATGAATGTATGTCCTTGGCTAAGAAATGGTTGGGAGAGATGTGATAACTGTCTACAGTTATGACAGGTGGATGAGAAATTGTTTAAGGTGGTTCCTAAAGTACAGCTAAGTCTTAGAGGAAGGGGAGAAGTAGAACAGTTGGCTTAGATACGGTATGTAGTGTAGCAAAACACAAACCTGGGATAAAAAGAACTGTATCAAAAGGGAATATGTCAGCTGAATATTGGGAAATATTAGAGCCAATGAGGCTCGGGAATCATCTCTCCAGAAGTGGTGGAGCCTCTGTTGGTTGGAATATTGGAAACTGAGCTGGACAAAACCCTCCAAAATAAACTGTAGGGCTGGATTCTAACAGTGGGCCTGGGGGAGGATTAGGAACAGACTAGACAGGATCTAACAATGCTTTTCACCGTGCAAGTGCTCTAACACTCCTGAAAGTGGATCAACTCAAGAAAGACCGTGAATGTTTCTTGCAGGCAGCTGCCACATAGCACAGAGAGAAATGATTCCCACTGTTAAGGAGCCTTTTGCCACTTTCTTCTCTACAATGAAGAGAAAGATGATCACTTTACCTTGGCGTGCCAAGGTAGCAAGCGCTCACTACTGCCAGGATTATGTGAGGGATGACGTTCAAAATCAGCTGATTAAAGCAATGACCAACACTACCATGGACCCATATAGGGAGTGGGTCTTCTGGGTTGGTACCACACAGATTGGCCAGGATCTCTTCCATTGTCCCCGAGGAGCCAAATGCAACAGCCAGGAGCTCCTAGACAAGAAAACAGGAAAGAAAATGAATTGGGCATACAAATAAAGCAAACACAGCCCCAGCCAAGAACAGCTTACAACAGGAAAGGAGAATTCCTCCTTTATTAATAATGAACTTCTTGTCATGGTGCAGGTCTCTTGTTATCAGGAACTCAAAGAATATTATATACATTTATCAAAACCTTACAGCCTTGCCCTTATCCCTGTGAAGTAGGTAAGCCACACACAGGAGTCACTTGAACCATGACCAGAGCTGGAAGATTAAATTTTTCATCTAAAACTTTTTTTTTTTTGGCTGAAAATTGTAGATTCAGGTTGACTGATACAATTAATGAATTTGTGTCAAAGAAGCCTAATTGTTTTGGTTGAAATTCCCCTCCTCTCCATACTCTCAAAAGAACAATACATACATTTTGTTTTGACATTATTGAAACAATTCAAAACAACTTTTTGTTTCTAAATTCATTGCAATGTCATGAAAAATAAAAAGTAAAAAACCTTAAAACTTGAAAACATATTGTTTGTTTCAAAATTACTTTCTTTAACTTTGTGGTTCAACAAAATATTTTATTTTGTTGTTTTGTTTTGTTTTGTGCCAACTCACAATTCCCCTTCCACATTTTTTTTAATGACCAGTGAACCAAAAAGTCAATTATTTGTACAACTCTGCCAATGACCGCTGTGTGGTTCTCTCTGGAGTGGTAAACAGCACTATTATGCAACACTATGTCCAATTGGAACTGTCAAGGGAAATTGAAGATGATCTGTAAAGGTGAAAAGAAGATTGAACTTGTACCATTTTTTGCTTCTTAATGATATGTACAGGGGCCTAGCGAGGTTTGGTTTGGGAAAGGATTATTTACAATAAGCAGTTCAGGTCTTGTCCATCACAATATAGCTGACGACTGGAAAACTAGTGAAACATGACAATGTCATTATGAGAGTTAAAAGAGTGAAAGTTGTGGCAATTAAATGGGGAAGAGTGTTTTTGTCACTGTTTTAAACAATGGGTTTATTTGATTTTGTTAGCATCTATTTTACAACAATGACTAATTAATTATTTTTAGAAAGGATGTCTGTATTAAAGACTAAACATTCTGCCCCTTTCAGACTCTAAGCCCAGCAAACCAGGGAAAACTAGATTTAATGTGCCTTAGGGAATATCTGCTTTACAAGTGCTACAGTAATGTAAATGCTTGATAAAAATAGAAGGGGGTTTGCCATCACTGTAGCAAATCTGCCTTCTTCAGAGACAGTAGAGGTCAATATAAGATTTCTTCCAGCAACCTAGTGGTATGTACACCAGAACTTAGGCTGGCTTAACAATATCTCACACTCCGAAGGGACATAAGAACACCCACATTTGGTCAGACCACTGGTCCATCTCACCTGGCATCCTATCTTCCAACAATCACCAGTGCCAAACACTTCAGAAAGAATGAATAGAACCAGACAATTATTGAGTGACTCGTCCCCCATTGTCCAGTCCCAGCTTCTGGCAGTCAGAGCTTTAGGGAAACTTAGACTCTAGAGCACTATTTTTCAAACTTTTTCCCCCAGGGCCGTTGAAAAAAATCATTTATGCCTGCAACCCAGCAATTACATCTTTGAGCAATCCACTCCAGTCTTCTGGCACTGGCAGCAAGGGCACCGCGACCCAGTGCTTGAGAATCTGCAACCCAGTAATGGGTCCAGACCCTGTGTTTGACAACCACTGTCCTGGAGCATAGGATTCCATATCTGACCATCAGCTAATAGTCACTGGTGGATCTTGTCTATTAATCTAATTCTTTTCTGAATCAAGTTATACTTTTGGTCTTCATGTGTTCCATCGGATGGTTGCATGTTGTGAAAAGGTATTTCCTTATGTTTGTTTTAAACCTACTGTCTGTTAATTTAATTGGACAACCCCTGGTTTTTCTGGTACGTGAAGGAGTAAATAATACTTCTTTATTCACACCATTTAGGATTTTATAGATTTCTATCACATCCCTCTTTTAGTCCTCTATTTTCTAAAATAAACAGTCCCAGCCTTTTAACTGTTCCTCCTATGGAAGTTATTTCATATCCATAATAATTTTGTTGCCCCCTTTCTCTACTCAGGTGTAGTTAGATCAATCCAAATTTTACATGTGGACCAGGCCTTCCAGTTTCTGAATTTAAAAAATACACAAAGCCTTCCTTTGCCTCATTCTATAACTTTATTTTTTTAGAACTCTTAAACCTCATTTCAGCCTCTTCCCCATCATAAAGCAACAAAGAGAGAGGAAAAAGACACAAAGCCCACTTTTTTACAAAAATCCTCTGCAGGCCTCACAAACTTGCTTTCCTTTCAAGAATCCCACAGTGGATGAGTGACAGAAAGGGGGGGCCCAACATGACTTTCCAAATCTGGATTCAGAGGAGCATTTGACCTCAGTAAATCTCAAACCTAATTCCCATTACTGGGGGGACAGGGGGAGGTATAAGCCTGTGACAAGTCCCAAAGGAGTAGGGTTACGAGATGTCAGGCAAAAGGAGGACATGTCCTCCTTTTCACCCTCACGTCCTCCATCTGGCAGGCATTTTAAAATACATGATTTTGTCTGGCTTTTTACTTACAGGGGTTAAAGTGTGCCGGAACACCCCAAAACACCCTATTTTTAGGGGGAAGCGTTCCAGGATCCCCTAAGAACAGAAGACTATTACATTAATGCTACGTTTTCTCCATGTGTCCTCCAATGTCTTACTTTTTGTACTTCCTTGTCCTCCTTTCCATGCTTTGGTATCTGGTAACCCTACAAAGGGATAGCCGTGTTAGTCTAGTCCAGTAAAAAAACAACAAGCAGTTGTATGGCACTTTAAGACTAACAGATTTATTTTTTGCATGAGCTTTCGTGGGAGAAGATTCCACTTCCTCAGATGCTTCGAAGATGGGTGAATTTACAGAAAGGAATGAAACTAAATGCAAGGGGGTGTAAAACATATTCCATTCTGTAAGTTCACCCATCTTCGAAGCATCTGAGGAAGTGGAATCTTCTCCCACGAAAGCTCCTGCAAAAAATAAATCTGTGTCTTAAAGTGCCACACAACTGCTTGTTGTTTTTTTAGCTGTGTTAGTCTACTTTAGCAAAACAAGCAAGAAGTCATTCCGCCATCTTCAAAGAATCTGACGAAGTGGGATTTCCTCCCACAAAAGCTAATGCAGTAAATAAATGCATTAGTCCTTAAGTGCCACAGGACTCCTTGCTTGTTAAGCCTGTGACAAGGACTGAGGAAGAAGAAAAATGTGATTTACTAGGGCAGACAGGAAAATGGTTTTCCTTGCCTGCAAGTTTTCAGGATGGGCAGGGGTGAGCGTCCCACTCCTAAATTGTGTATGTGTGTCAGTGGCAGGGAGTGGATGTGTGATGCACTGTTCCCTCTGAGCTGTGCGTATGTGCACGTGCACACGGGTCATGAAACCTGCACACACACAAAAATAAAGTGTGCACAAAAAATTCAATAGTGCTAATACTGGTGCTCACAAAGAAATGTTTTTGAGCACACAAAGAAATTGTTTGTGCATACAGTCGATGAGTAATTAGAGGGAGCATTGGTGTGAGGGGAGCAGCCAAGTTCCACGTTAGTCTAGTCCAGCGTAAAAAAAACCAAGGAGTCGTGTGGCACTTGAAGACTAACAGATTTATTGTTCACGTGAGCTTTCGTGGGAGAAAATCCCACTTCCTCAGAGGCTTGGAAGAAGGAGGCCCTTACAGAAGGGAATGAAAATAACTGCAAGGGGGTGTCAAACGTGTCCCCGCCGGGCTCCACCTTTTTTCTCCCACAATCTGCAGAGGCGGAGCAGCGGGGATCCCGGGGGCACAAGGGCACCAAGGCGGCGAGCGGCCCCGGCCGGGCTGCGGGGCAGGGAGAAGCCCAGCACCCTGCCAGCCCCGCGCTGACCGCCAGGACCGTGCCCGCCGCGCCGCCCTGGGGGCTGAGCCCGCCCCAGCCGTGCCGGCTCCCCGCTCGGCGCGGGCCCTGAGTGACAAGGGCGCCGCCCACTCCCCCGCCAGCGCCTCGAGCGATGGGGGAACTCATTGGTTAAACGCCGCGTGCCGCCCCCCTGGGCGGCCGCGTTTTGACCCCTGCGCCCCGCCGTACCTGAGCGCGCCCCCGTCTCCGCTCCCCTCGCTGGGCTCCTCGCGGGGACGCGGCCGCTCTCATTTCCTCCTGGCTGCGCCCCCTGCTGCCCGGAGGCCTCCTTCGCCCTGCCTGGCAGCCGAATAGGGCAAAGCGGGGCCAAGCAAGCCGGTCCCGGCTCCAGATGCTTGCGGGGTTAATGGGCATTTAACAAGCGATCCTTTGAGGCTAGACAAACCTCGGCCGGGGTCTGCAGATGGGTGCAAACGGAGACCAGTGCAGAGCCCCCTTTAATTTGATGACTGGAGCTAATAGTGTAGTGGCTAGCACCATTGCTTAACATGCAGCAGCCCCTGGGTTCAATTCCCTGGGGGTTGGACTTGAGGATCTCATAAGGCCCCTTCCAGCCCTATGATATGATTTGATTAATTCAAATTGCCGCTGCTCTGGGAAGGGTACACCCACAGGGATTTGATTTCCCAAGGGAAATCATAGCCATGGGTGCCTAAAGTAGGATTTTCTGCCACGAAAGCTCATGCGAAAAATAAATCTGTTAGTCTTTAAGTGCCACAGGACTCCTTGCTTTTTCTTGTTTTGTTTTTTAACTCAGAAAATAAACAACCAGGGTTGCAAAGTAGTTGCCTAAGTTGTTCATCAGTTAAGTAAATCTGTTTTTTTAAGCTTAAGAAAAACAAACATGATGTGCCACAGAGCTGAAGCATACTCCATCAACATCAATAATTATGAACTTGAAGTGGTGATCGAGTTGACATGTCTGGGATTTACTACTGCAAAGTGCTGCAGACAATCTTTCATTTGAAACAGAATTCAATATGTGCATTGGAAACGCTGCTAGCAGACCATGAACTATGGCAAAACAATAAGCTGATAGAACACTACACCGGCATAGCCAGCATGCAAGCGCTCCTTAAACAGAGATGCCTTCAGCGGCTCAGCCATGTGTGCCAGATGACTGATGGATGCACCCCAAAGGACATCCTCTGTAATCAGTTTGCCTCTGGAAAAGACCTAAAGGATGTCCAAAATTCCATTTCAAGGGTGTATGCAAGGAAGACCTCAAAGAAATGGACATGGATATGGATAACACAAGATGACATTCGGGACTGCAGCCTTTGGAAATTAGCTCAATAAAGGTTTCTAAAGCTGTGAGAGGAAAAGTCCAGCTTAGTAGAGGACACAAGGGATTGCAGAAGGACATAGACCAATGGGTCGAAACATCACCTTTAAATGTGACAAAAACCGCAGAGATCATCTCTCTCAAGTGGGTCTCTTCAGCCACATGTTCACAGCTGTCATAAAACCAACTGAGCAAATTTTTTACTTCTGAGAGGTGCATACCCATGGTCTCTCAAGACAGAAGGATGCCTACTACTACTAAGTGAATCTATACATGCTACCTTAAAGCTAATGGAAAGACAGCACAGAGACATTCAACTCAACAAGGCAAATAATAGACAATAACAAATCAGAGAGCAATAGAATTTGGAACTCTTGGCACAGAAAGCAACAACCCCAAGGAATATACAATTTGCAAATACCACTACATTGTAAGGAATTGCAAATGCTAGTCAGGTTATAGAAATACAATACAAAGTGGGAAACAGAGATAAGAGAGAGAGAGAAAATAACAAAATACATTGAGTTTTAAAACATGCAGCTTCTACATCTATGGGAGAGTAACAAAGAGATACTTAACTGGAAGGAGAAAGCTGCAAAGTAGGAATGGCTGAAAGACATGAACACAAATAAGACAGGGTATTGCAAAGTGACAGCACCTAAGCAGGTCAATGCAATGTGGAGCTGCATACAGGACATCATATCCTGGCATAGAGGGTTGTCAATCTTGCTCTAAACAGCTCCATTGCAACTGCTTCTGGGATACTGTGAGCCATTTTGAGTGCCTCATTACCAGAAAGATGAAAATTTGAGGGAGTTCAGAGAAGTGCAACAAAACACATTTAGGGGGCTTAGTTATAAGGAAAGAGTAAAATATGTGCAGCTAAATTCTTAAATATGCGCCTAACTGTGTGTGTGTGTGTGTGTGTGTGTGTGTGTGTGTAATATATATATACATATATATATATATATATACACACACACTAAGCTGGACTCTTCCTCTCACAGCTTTAGAAGACCCAGAAGAACAACTAGATGTGCAGCCAACACCTGAAGCTGGAACTTCACTGCCACCCCCTCCATTACAGAGCACAGCAGCTGATATGAGGCATAAGATCATGGATAAACTAGCTACAGTCAACCCTCAAGACCGATTACCAAGGCTCGTGGGAGAAGTACCATCAGCTAGTATGCTAGACGATGCCAATAGAGCCCTAATGACAATTCCTACTACCACCATCACTGAAACCAATGAACTGGTATACGCTACAGCCTCTGTAATCCTGGAGATGCTTGGCTACACAATCAAGAAGAACAGCAATACATACCCCCCCCTGGAAAATGAGGTTGGAGGATAAGATCAAGGCAACCCGGAGAGAAGTTAGCCGGCTGGTGGAACTACAGAAGGGTGTAGAGATTAGGGATAAGACTCGGCTACTGAAAAAATACAAGGGCCTGACTCCATCTGAAGCCCTAGAGACTGCTAAGCAAAGGCTCACAGCACTGGCCACCAGGCTAAGGAGATACACTAGAGAAGCAGAGGCCAAAAAGATAAATGCCCTGTTCTCCAAAGAACCATCCAAGGTGTACTCCCAGCTGCAGTGCAACAACACAATAACAGCAGAGCCACCAACAGCAGAAACTGAACAGTACTGGAAGAACATCTGGGAGAAAGAGAAGACTCATAACACCAGTGCAAAGTGGCTGCAGGACCTGAGAACAGACCACAGCAATCTCCCGGAACAGGAACCACTCACCATCACAGTAGCAGACATCCAACAGCGGGTCAAGAACATGAAGAGCAGGACAGCACCTGGCCCAGACATGATCCACACCTACTGGCTAAAGAAACTAACAGCAGTGCATGAACGCCTAGCAGCACAGATGAACCAGCTGCTACCAGCAGGCTCCCACCCAGACTGGCTAACACAAGGAAGGACAGTGCTG
>ML681972.1:7171668-7301776 GCA_007922195.1 Podocnemis expansa
CCCTCAAACTCCCAGGCCTCTGGTAGAGGACCCGAGGTTGAGGATGACACATACCACCCATAGGGGTGAGAGGGGAATTTTTATATTAAGCACAAAAAGCACAGGCCCTTAGCAGATGAGCTATAGGCTCAGCTTCCTGAGCTCAGGCACAAAGGAACTGATATACACAAGTAGGTTCAACATGTCTCCTCCAGGAGCAGGAACTGCATGCACGTACAACCAATCTATTATAGAATGCTAGGCGAATGTAAGGTTAGCTCCACACTATGAGAACTCTGGCTGGCGGAGAAGGGAACTGTGGTTTGCAGTCTTGAAGCTATAAGTAAACGTGTTTGCCACGGCCTGTCTGACCCCTGACTCTTCAAGGCCAACCAGGATGCACCCTCCAATTCTGCACAAAGTGGTAATTCTATCATTGGATACAAGCAAATCCTCCTAGATAGCTAGTGTCTTTCCAACTCACAGTCAATACAGACACACACAATGAAGAGTCCTCTGAGCTTGTGAGACTAAATCTCAGAAAGTTATCATGGAGTGCTGGAGAAACAAAAGGCTAGCAGCATTCCTGTCTGGGAAAACAAGACAATCAGGCTGAGGGAGTGTGAGATAGAATAGGCAGAGTAAAAAGCTTTGAGACCAAAGTGCCTTCTTTATCTTAGGTTCCATGAAAGAGAAGGGGGGAGAGAAAGAAGAATTTCAAGCAGCTGGCACTCACCAAAGGTCTTTTGCAGGCTCTAGGGGGATGGGGAAGGGCCAAGAAGCTTCAGGGTGGGTACAGAGTGCCCCAGAAAATCTGGACTCACTGCCAAGACTCCTACTTGAGCCCATTTAGTATTTAGACTCCTTTCACTTTGCACTTTGTTCCTCTCTTATCTTGTTTTTGCCATGCTGTGCAAGATGAGAAGAAATTGTATATAGGATCAAGCTTTTTCTCCTAAGTTCCCATTACGTACTTCTACCTGCTTTGCTCAAGGAACAGAAGCAAGGAGTCCTGTGTCACTTAAACACTAACAGATTTGTTTATTGCATGAACTTTCATGAAAGAAAATCCCACTTCGTCAGACCTTTGAAGACGTCTTCTTTAATGAATCTGACAAAGTGGGATTTTCTCCCACAACCCTCATGTGATAAATAACTCTGTTAGTCTTTTAAGTGACCCAGGACTCCTTGCTTCTTTTGATGAACTAGATTAACATGGCTACCCCTTTGGAACTCCCCAAGAAATAGTACTTCTTCCCCACCATTGGCATCTTATTAGCCAGCTGGAGTTACTGGTAGGCAGGGATTTCCCTAACAGGGCCATAACTATGGCGGGGCGAAAGGGGTAAGGTCCTGGGTGCCAATTTGAAAGGGTGCCAGACCCTTTCCTGGCCCCAAAGAAGAATGTGCTTTAAAGGCATATTCCTCAGGGAGCTGGGGAAGGTGCTCCCTGCCCAACTCCAGACATGGCAGGGTAGGGAACCCCTGCTCGGCTCTACTGCCACAGCAGGGAAAGGGAAGCCCCTCCAGGCTCCAACTGCGGCAGGAGAAGGGGCTCCCAGCCTGGCTCTGGCTGTGGAAGGGGAAGGGGTTGCCTCTGGTGCTGTGGCTGCAGCAGGGTAGGGAACCCCTGCCCAGCTCTGGCCACTGGGGGAAGGGGAGCGGATGGGCCACGGATTGGGGCTCAGGTGTAGGGGGAGCACCTTTGGAGCTGTTTGCCCTGGGCGCTGATATTTCTAGTTATGGCCCTGTTCCCTAACACTCCCCCCCGACCTTCCTGAATTTCCCAACATCCCCCCCCAGTTGTCAGCTAGTAACAGTTTTATACTAATTTAGTGAGCAGCCCTATACCCCCCTAATTTCAAGTCCTGGGGAATCTGCTGCTGGTAGGTTAAGGCCGTGGTTCTCAACCTTTTGCAGGTTGTGACACACTTGGCAGCATATTGTGACCCTACAAGACACAACAGCCCACCCACCCCGGGCCAAATCCAGTCATCTCCCTGGCCCTCCATGACACACTTACTGCTGTATGGTGACACAGTAATGTGTCCCAACACTGTGGCTGGGAACCACTAGGTTAGGGAGTGAACTGGGGTACTGCTGTTTCTCTCAGGCAGAGGAACCCAAAGGGCATGAATACTGTACCGTAAATTGGAACAAAAGGGAAGAACTAGCTTTGTGTTGGCCATGATCATGAGCTTCTAAGGTCCTTATTAGTCCTATATCAATTGTAAGTGTTATTACTAAGGGGCAAGAAAAAGGTTTGTTTGCTGTTCTGTTTTATGTTTGGTTGCATAGAACAATTGTTGATATATTTAAAAACTTGTCCCATTCTGTCCAAGTATCTGCTCTTCCTAGTCCTCAAGGTAGTGCTGATCCATGTGAAGGGATCAGAAGGCATCTTTATTACGCACAAGGTATTGCCAACCACTGATATTGTACACACTGTGGCTGTGTAATGGGTTCTTTCTTGGCTCTACCATGCTGTTTACAAAGCTATGAAAAAAGACTATGACTTTAATAAGTAAGCAAGTTTCCATGTAGAAGACATGGTGATAGGATTTCTGCTGTTGATTTATGTGCTTTCTAGGGCAGTGGTTCTCAACCTTTTGCGGATCATGACGCACTTGGCACCATATCACAAACCAACAAGAGACCTCAGCCCACACCCTGCAGCCCAAATCCATCCATCTCCCCGGCTCCCTGTGACACACTTACTACTGTGTTGAAACACAGCAATGTGTCCCAACACAGTGTTTGAGAACCACTACTCTAGTGAAGAGAAGTACAACTGAGGAAATGTTATGATACAAAAGGAGTCTCAAGCGCACAAATATGACACATCCCAGCATGGATCATGAATAAAAGATTATGGGTCGTCATTGTTCTGAAGCCTTACTTAATTTCAAATGAGGAAATTTCTCATACGTTTATAAGGCGTCAAGACAATTTCTTAGATCTCCAGAGCAAAGCATGCCTTTATATGTTCCTCAAACTTCTCTCCCCAGATGTTTTCAACCAGACCCTACAGCATCTCTTATCTCCTTTTGCTTACTGCTGCTTCTGAGTACCCCATTCTGCCTACTCCTCTCTCCTGACCTCTCCATTTGGACTTGTTCCAAAGTGAACGAGAAACAGTTTTCAGGGATCACAGATCCCTCTTTACTCCACTTAGCGTGTCCTACACTTTCACACAATTGTATAAAAGAATTAAACTAACAAAGCAAACAAACAAACCAAGAAAAACACCTGAGTACAGCATCATTGATCTGAACTTACTGGTCCTGATCCTGATCCTGTAACCTCTGACTGAAGTCAATGGCAAAACTCACAGCGACTTAAATGGGAGCAGGGTCAGGACTTTAGTAAATAATGATGTTTCCCTTTGTTTTCCATCTAATTATATAATGGATTGTTCATGTTGTCTGTTATGTTTGTCTGATTTAGGCTGCAAGAAACTTGGAGTAGGGGCTTGTTGCTGAATACACCCATAATATACCATGCACACAATTTATAAATAATAACACATCCTCTATTTACCATAGAATCCTAACACTAGAGATGGAAAAAAAAAGTAGGTTTAGTCCCTCCCACAGGGCTCAGTGCAAGATTGTTCCAAATGGTCTTTTTCCAGGGCTTCAACCAATCAAGATTGAAATGTCCCAAATGATGAAGCTTCTATTTTCCTGGGGAATTTATTTTTGAACTGATTACATAGTGTCTGCAGCAGGACTTGGGCATTGGGAGGGGTGTATGCCCACTTCACCTCCCAAACACAAGCAGGTATTTAATAGGAGGCAGGCTTGAGTAAAGCTCAAACCCAGAAATATTAGGGTTTTCATGATCACACACAAATGCTCTTAAAGTAATTTTCTATTAGTCTGCAGTTTTGTTCTCACAGCCGGGCTGTACTATCAGCCGAAATGTCCTAGAATTCTGTGATATCACAAGTGGGGGAGGTTTGAATATTCAGTAGCTGGTTGAGTCTGGAACATTTTCTTGACCAGTTCACTTCTGATCTGAGGACACAGCATGCACATTGCTTTGTGTTCTCCATGGGAAAAACTAATGTAAAATTACGGAAATGGGGGATAACCTCCAACACACCTCATATGGGTGAATGCACGCGTAGCTGCAAACCTGCAACTCTGCTTAGCAAGAAAGCAATGAAATCATATTTGCTGTTATTACTATTCCAGGGATTAGAGATATCAGGGCTGGCTGTGTGCTGGTCTCTGGGCTTTGCTCAGATTTATGAAGGTAAACGAATTTTAAAATGAAGATTTCACAATTTTTATAGTCTGTTCGTGTTTCTTAAATTCGCAGTCAAACCCTATTCCTGCTGCCTCTTCTAATTTTTAATTCTGTCTAAACTTCTGTTGCTAATTTCCTTTCACACTACTCTTTTCTCTCCTCTTTCCTAAAAGAACTTTCTTCTGCTACTCCTGTTTTTCTATTTGAGGCCTCTTCCTATTCAGCTGTATGCATCTCACTGGGAGAAATAAGAGCGAAAAGACCCCTTATTTCACAACCTTGCCACTTATATCTGATTTAGGAAAATCTCTCTCCTCAAGCATCAGCTAGTTGGAAGTTCCTCAGTCCAAAATGAGCCTCAGGGTTCCAAAGAGCAGTTTCAGGTCCCAGCTTTTAAAACAGAAGACTGAGTGGCAGACCCTTTGTCCTGTGAAAGCCTGGAGCGTCAATGATGGGACTTCTTCGAAAACCCCTGCAAAGCAGGTAAGGACCTAGCTTGATTTATTTTTCAACCAGATTACAAAGGTAAAGTCCTGATTCTCTGAAGCGCTGATGAGAAGCCACACGTTGTGCTGCACCTACAAGGACTGGGCCTTATGGCCTAATTTTCAAAACTGCTGAGCATCCATAAATCTCAGTGAAATTAACAGGTGCTCTCAGCACTTTGGACTCCACAGTATGTTCTAATTTAGGGGTAGAAATACAAGGCAGTGCAAAATAAGTTTTCTCAATAGAAAATGGAAAGCAATGTTCAGTAGGATAATAGGGCACTATAACATTGAAGTGTCATGCTACTCTAAGACAAAACGAGTTTTTCTACTTTGGATTATTCCAGATCCATAGGTCCCTCCTGTTTGCATCCTTCTGCTTTGCCTTTGAGAAGTTCTGCCACCTGAATGAAGTTTCTGTATTATTTCTATATTATTATTTTTCATTTGTATTATCATATCATTTATATTATCATTATGTTTAGGAGCTTCATTCATGTATCAGGACCCATTGTGAAAGGCATTGTACAAAGAAAGAACAAAAACTTATTAGCAACGGCAACTGGATAGCTTCAGCTTTCTTGTGCTACTTACTTAAGACACGAAGTCATCAGGACATCTCCTTAGGTCCTGCTCCTCTGTCTTACTCTCAGGCGTGGCCAAACTGTGGCTTGGGAGCCGCATGTGGCTTTTGAATGAAAAAGTGTGGCTTGCGGAAGAATGTCAGCAAATCAATTTAGTAAGTAAAAGTATATGGCTATATGCCTCAAGTGCGGATCTTGAAGATTTAATAATAAATTTGTGTGGCTCTTGAGTTCCACGAGTTTGGCCACCCCTGGTCTGGAGGAACAAAGTGAGAAAACATTTTGGCATTCTGGGTTTCGGTGCAGCATTTAGATGCATAGCAATGAGTGTTAATCTGAAAGCCAGATAGACAGAGCTTTTCTAGGTTTTTTATATTGGTTGCTTTAAGGTGGATGTCTGAATGACAAAATAAGTACCAGAAAAGGGAAACAAATTTGTTTTTTTTAAACCAAATATTCAGGGCTGGTCCGCGGAAAACAAGGGGATGATGGAATGTATATTCAGCAGCTGGAAAGCTAAAAAGGGCCTTTTTCTTCATCACTGGAGTCTCCTTTTGCTTTTTTTAAGTTTGTGGATCTGCTTTTTCCTTGATTTTCACACATTGAAATGTTCTTTAAAAATAATAAAGTACATTTGGGGACTGTTTTTTTGCAACTGTTACATTGTCCTAGTTGGAAATGTTAAGTACTATAGCAATTTCATAGCATTATCACAGAATAAGATTCAGTGCATTGCTACTTTTGAAAATCTCTGCTCTATGGAAATAATTAGTTGGCAATGACTTAGTCAGTCATTTTCATTATTATTAATTAGTTTTATTGTAGCTGTAAACTTAACCCCAGCTCGAATCAGAAGCCAATTATTTCTGGCACTGTACAAATACAAGTAAAGACACAATCTTTACCTTGAAGGGCCTTTAATCAAAGACAAGTCACAACAAGTGATGCATAATAAACTTTGAGTAGTGGTTAGGGTGGAGAAGGGAATAGAAATAGATTTATGTTTACGCAGGCTGCTTGTGCTCTGCATGGTTTGATGGTTTACACATTGAAGTGTTATTTCCTGAATTAGCAGTGCACCCATTCAGAGAATAACAGTTTGAAGGTGGGGCTGTTTACTGAACAATTAAGGCTCAGTTTACCCCTTCTGCACACATGCCTTGTTAAAGTGTCAGGACACCAGAAAACCAGAGAACCTTTTTATGGCTACACCCAACTTTCTGATTCAAGTGTGTTTTGGGGTAGACATCCCCAGAAGTTGTCAAAATTTAATTTAAACCTCCAAACACCCTCCCACAGATCCTAACCCACTAATAACAAAAAGCTAAACTTATTTCAACTCCTAACCAAGGTGCAAAGAAGGGCAGAAATTTAGAACAGTGGTTCCCACCCTTTTCTCTGCTGTGGCACACCTTGATACCTTTAATTATTTTGAGGCGCACCACCAAATAGTCACCAAACAAACTCATGAATATTCATGAGTCAATCCAGAAGTCTGAGTAGTTTTTCAAAAAATTCTGTGGCGCACCTGCTCAGGCCTGAGGGCACACCTCTGTGCCAAGGCACACTGGTTGGGAAACGCTGACTTGGAAAGCGATTTTCACTGCAACATTAACTTGTGTGCTTTAACATAGGTATGCATGAATTGTCACACTAGATCAGAACAGCTGGTCCGTTCACAGTATTCTCCCCAAGACTTGAAATTGGGGGGAGGCAGGGGAGTATTGAGGTGCTCATTAAATTGGTATAATAGTGTTACCAGCTGACAACTGGGGGATGTTGGGAAATTTGGGGGGGGGTGTAAGAGGAGTGTAGGGGGGTGTTAGGGAAATCCCTGGCTGTTCATTAGTCCTGTCTCTGAGAGTAGCCAATACCAGATGCTTCCAAAGCAGCTGCAAAAAAGCCTGGGCAAATGCTGGAGGAAGTTTCTTCCTGAGTCAGTCTGGAAGTTATTGGCTTACACTTGAAGACAGAACTGGAGACTTGTCATGCTTATGAAATTTTCCTAAAATCCTGTCTAATGTAGCCAGGAGCATTCCCAATCCCCAGTCTGGCTGGTTTGAAGCCTGTAATCTCTTGGCTTCAGCATTATCTTTGGGCTCCGCAATCCATCGAGGTGTGTCAAAATACTTGCTCCCAGCAGATCTACATTTGCTGCCTCTCCAGTTCATGGAAGGCGCCTCTGTTTTACGGAGGATTACCAGATGTCAGGCAAAAGGAGGACATGTCCTCCTTTTTACCTTCACGTCATCTTCCTGGCAGGCATCTTAAAAATCCATGATTTTGTCTGGCTTTTTACTTATAGGGGTCAAAGTATGCTGGAATGCCCCAGAATACCTTATTTTTAGGAGCAACCATTCCAGGGCCCACTAAGAACAGAAGAATATTACACGAATACTACGTTTTCTCCATGTCCTCCAATGTCCTTCTTTTTGTACTTCCCTGTCCTCCTTTCCATGCTTTGGTATCTGGTAGCCTTAGTTTTACCTAGAATGAGAAGGCGAGATGGCGCCAGTCCTCTGCAACGGTGGGCATTGTTGTGGACCAGCAGCCTCCCATGCCCGTTGAAGCAGCTCACTCCCCAGTGCCCACAGCAAGAGGGCTCCCAGCAGTATTTTCCACAGGACTTGAAATTAGAGCCTTGCATCTTGTCAATTTCAAAAGGGATAGCGGTGTTAGTCTAGTCCAGTAAAAAAACAACAAGGAGTTGTGTGGCACTTTAAGACTAACAGATTTATTTTTTGCAGGAGCTGAAGCATCTGAGGAAGTGGGATCTTCTCCCACGAAAGCTCATGCAAAAAATAAATCAGTTAGTCTTAAAGTGCCACACAACTCCTTGTTGTTTTTTATTGAAATGAGAGGGCACTGTAGAGGTATTGGGGGTGCTCACTAAATCAGTATAATACTATTACTAGCTGACAACTGTGGAGGGTGCTGGGAAATTCAGGGGGGGTGCGCAGGAAATCCCTGGCACCAGGCAGGGGCAGCAGCAGCTCTGCTTCTGTGGAGCCTGGACTCCTTCAAATCAAGCACAAATCAAATCATAGGGCTGGAAGGGACCTCATGAGATCATCGAGTCCAACCCCCTGGGAATTGAACCC
The DNA here is from genome assembly GCA_007922195.1 of Podocnemis expansa. Classification (NCBI taxonomy): domain Eukaryota; kingdom Metazoa; phylum Chordata; order Testudines; family Podocnemididae; genus Podocnemis; species Podocnemis expansa. Next base: position 7,180,075 of record ML681972.1, read on the forward strand.
AGGACCGTCCGCATGTTAAGCAGAGGTGCTATTTCTCCAGGTCTGCCGCACTTAGGTTTACCAGATACCAAAGCCTGGAAAGGAGGACAGGGAGGTACAAAAGGGGGGCACAGGGAGACAGTGTAGGATTAATGTAATGTTCTCCTGTTTTCAGGGGGCCCTGGAACGCTTGCCCCTAAAAATAGGGCGTTCCGGGGCGTTCCAGCCTACGTTAGCGCCCCCTTAGTAAAAAGCCAGACACAATCATGTATTTTCCAGATGCCTGCGGACCGGAGGACGTGAAGGTAAAAAGGAGACCGCCTCCTCCTTCGGCCTGACATCTGGCAACCCTCGGATCCGCACTGGGCGCCGCGCCACCCCTGGCTTCCGCGCAGGTGCCACGAGGGGGCGCTGCGGCGCAGGCTGGGAGGCGCGGGGAGGGGCAGAAGGCGGGCGCTCCCCGGCAGGGCGGGGCTAGGCGAGGCGGCCGCGCCGGCTGGCCTTCGATCGCGTCACGTGACCGGGCTGCTGCCGGCGCCATTTTGTTCGGGCGCGCGCGCGCCCCCTCGCGGCCGTGACGGTGGTGGCGGCGGCGGGAGCGCGCACGCAAGGGGCCCAGGCGGGCGCCGGGGCGCCGGGAATCTGCCAGGCCTCCCGCGCCGCCGCCATGTACCGCTCCAGCAGCGCCCGCTCCGGCCCGCCGCCCTCCTCCCACCGCTCCAAGGAGAGCAGCTCGTCGGGGTCCCGCAGCTCCCGCTCGGGCACCTCGGGGTCGGGGCCGGGCCCAGGCCGCGGCCGCCCCCACTCCTCAGCCTCGCCTCCCCCGTCCCGCCGCCACCGCTCCCCGTCCGGCCACCGCGCGCCCTCGCGCCGCTCCCCCTCCCCGCACCGCAGCAAGCGGCTGCCCTCCCCGCCCGGGAGGAGCCGGGGCCGCCGCGGCAGCGAGCATGGAGACAGCGGCAGTAGCCGGGTAACTACCCCTCAGGGCACCCCCGGCCGGGCCTCCCGACCCAGCGCCGCCTGCTCGTCCCCCGCCCTGGCCGTCCGGCCCCGCTGGCGGGCTGAGGCCCCCTGCCCTGCCTCTGCCTCTGCCTCACCCAGCCCGCCGTGCGGGGACGCTGGCAGCCGGGACACCCCTCCTGCTTGTCCGTAAAGTGCCCCAGGACGCCTCGTTTGGCTGAACGGGCCATCTCCCTCGCCTGATTTCTCCCGAGTAGCCCCGTGTGGCTTCCTTCCCTCAGGCCGAGTGTCCTGCTCGCCCCAAGGATGCCTGAGTCTTCCGTGAAATAATCCACTAGAAGCTGAGTCCTCTTTCCACGGAGCAGGTGTTTTCCCGCCTGACAGAGGGCCAGAAAAAATACCTGAGGGATCAGCCCTGTGTTTTTAGGGAAGGGGATAGGATGGCAGTGAGGAGGGCGCTCAAATGGGGGTAGAGAACTAACTGGTTCTGTTTCAGATTCCAGCATTGACTCACAGGATGACCCCTGATAAATCAGATAATTTCCTTGAGACTCAGTTTCTCCAGCTGGGTGCAGAGTAAGGATAGGGATTCTTGCTTGGCAGGAGGCAAGCAGTTAATGTTATTTATTAGGAGGCTTTCATTACTGATGTCTCATGATTTCTCCTGTCATCACTGACTGCATTCCGTGCCCCTGTGATATTTTTTCCCCCTGAAGGCATTTATTCCTCTTCAGAGTTACAGCTGGTGGCCAGACACCTTAAGCATTTCAACTAAGAATCAAAGATCAAGCTATCCTGTAGCAAAGCAGAGGCACTTATGAACGAAATAGAGTATCTAACCAATGGGATTAATGCATAATGTTTAACAGAATTTTGTGCTTCTGGATAATGCATGTGTGGAATGTAGGGAGCTTGGTAATATTTATTAGACATTTCATTTAAGTTTAAATTTTTTTTTTGTCCAGACAGAGGCAGTCACAGGTTCGTTAGATTTATTCTCTGACAGTTGTTTAATATGTTGCTAAAATGGCTCATTTCAGACTAAGCAAATTATTCAGATTTGTGCAAGTGAAATCCTGAGTTTTTGTGTTCCTTTTCAGCTGTGAATATCTTTACTGTTTGATACTGTATGAGGAGTATGCTAAGTAGTAAATACTAGATAATCTGTGAATTTGATTTACACTAAGAAGGAGGTTTTGTTTTGCACCGTCAACAAGCTTCTCCACATGGAGAATTATTCTGGAATAGCTGTTCCTGGTTAACTCCTTGTGTGAAGTCTCTTATTCTAGAATAAAATGGCCTTTGTCCAGATTAGTTTTATCCACTGGATTTGATAACAATCCAGTGGATTAAGATAGCTTGGGAGAAGGCACTTTATTCCAGAATAAGAGCATCCGTATATGTTGTTAATCCGAAATGCTTAACTTTATATTCACATCCTACCTTATTCCAGATTTTCTCATGTTGAGAAGCCCTGAGTTAATAAAGTGCTTCCTGAAGAGATTCCAAGATCTCAAGTGATTGTGGCCTAGCACCAACTCTTCTAGTTAATTTTGAACTTTGTTTTCACTATTTTGAGTGCTTTCCCAGATCGTCTTGAAAGCTATGTGTTATGGAGGTGCTGGGAAGTGTTAATACTCTATTTTTGGAGTCACATCTCAAAGGGGTCTATGAAGTCTAGCCCTCTCCTCAACTGATCTCAGCCGCTCAGCATTTTGCTCAGCTTGTGCATAGTACCCTGTCCCTTTGGAGAACCATTACTGAAAAAAGGTATTGATTGTGGGTTTTTAGGTCTGGCGATTGGAAAATCACAGATCCCAAGAAACTGAAGTATTAGCAGTTTGACTGGGGCTCTGGAAGTAAGAGGGTTCCTGGGCAGGCTTATTGCCCCAGTGACTGAGTGGCTCAAGATGATATGTTGTGGTAACTGATCCAGAGCTGCACCTGTGCATGTAGTTTGAGCCCTACATGTGACAGGTTTCACAGAATGTGTCTTGTGCACATTCCTTGCTCTCTGCCCGTGTTCTGCAGGGGCTTACTTTGGAAGTTTTGCCCAGAGACCGAAACGTGGTTTAAAAGTGATTTTTTTTCCCCCCCCTGAAAGTGCTCTAAAATTCATGTGCGGACTCTGATTTAACTTTAGGAGTGTTGTCTTGGAGCTTAACATTGGTCAGAATAGAGGAAAGATGAAATAAAGGTAATGGGATTGTGTTTTCTGAGCACTGAAAATGAGTGTGATCGAAGGAAAATGAGTCAGTGTTGGTTTGGTCAGGACTTTCCTAATACAGGACCCCTCTCCCCAATATGAGCTTTTCATAAAAATTTCAGATTCTTATAACTTGTTGCTGTAGAACAAGGGAATGGGGGAAGGGTTAGAGCACTGAGTCGGAAAGCGAGGACGTGGTTGGCGTAGTGTGGAGTGTGGGGCTTGGGGCTTTGGCACTCCAGAGGAGCGAGTGGATTAGGGGAAGGGAATAAATTGCAGAGAGTTTTTGGGAAGAGTGAGGGGCTGAAAGGGAGCATTGGGGATGAACGGCAAAGTGAAATTGGGGAGTTAGGGTATTGGAGCAATTTGTGCCATTCTTCCTGTCCCTCACCATCTGTGAGCTAGGATTGACGGCCCTTCTCTTTCATAGGGTGAACTCATCTTCCTGCTTCCATGTGAGCTGGGATCTGGAGACCTCTCTCTTTGGGGGGGTGCGGTGGGGGACGATCTGAGCCCCTATTCCGTCTGTGGCTCCAAAGAGAGAAGTGATGAGAAGACCCACTGAGTGTAATGGAGCAGTTCATAAATCTCAGTTATTGTTTCAGGCTGTATTCGTCTCCATTGGGTGTACTTATTCCGCTGAGAACATCTTAAATGAAGATGCTGCTTTACTCCTCTCTAAGCCTATGTCTACACCAGTGGTTCCCAACCTTTTCTCTGCTATGGCACACCTTGAGACCCTCAAATTTTTCAAGGCACACCACAATTAAACTCATGAATGTTCAAATTAGCTTAAATTACTTATGAATATTCATGAACCATGGCAAAGTGTTTCAGAAATGCTGCTATGTGGGGTAGTAGGGGTAGCAGAGCAGGGGTGGCAAAACGGGAGGCCAGGAGTTGTGTGCAGTGGCAGCAGTGAGTCTAGAGAGCAGAGCAGGGCAAGGGCAGCAAAAGAGGACAAGAGCAGCCATGTGGGGAACAGCACAAGGGTAGCAAGAGAGGAAGGGAAGACAAGAGTAGCTTTGTGGAGGGGCAGCGGGGAGCCTGGGGAGTGGGAAGGTAGGGCAGGGGAGCATGGTGCAGCACCTACTTCCCCCTGCTCCACAGTGGGTCCCTGCCACCCAGGGCAAATCCTCACCCCACTGCTGCTCCCTCCCATCCCAGTGGGTCCTGTCCTCCCATCCCCCAGCCCCCTTCTGCCTGTGATGGACCCTTCTGCTCCCCAGCAACACCCCCCCCCACACTGCCACCCTACCCCCTGGCTACACATACCCTCAATCAACCAGCCACCCCACAACCTCAGCCACACGCTCTGCTACACATCCATTCCCACCCACCTCTGCTACACACACACACACACACAGCTGCCCCACACAACCCCCAGCAGCACCCCCCCATACCCCGAAAGCCCTTACCTGGGCTGTTTGCAGGCTGGCTGACACAAGCTGGTCCGCCCTGCAGGGGGAGACTCTCACACTCCCAGCCTCCCCCAGCTGTCTGCTGGCTGGGCTTAAGGTGGATCCAGGTTTAAGGTGGAGCCACCTGAACAGTGTGTTTGGGCCGCTCCTGCTATTTTTAGGGGGACCCCTGGAACTCCTTGTTCTAGTGCCTTCCTCTTTTTAGGGGCCAGAATGCTGCCTGCCTAAAAATAGGGGGCCTGGAACTGTGATCTGGTGCCTTCCCCCTTACTTTAACCCCTGCCTTTTCCCAGTCCTGCACAGCCCAGCTGGCAGGACTGAGCAGGGAGGGAACTTCAGCTCTAGCTCTCAGGCACGCTTGCGGCGCACTTGGGGTATTCCCGCAGCACACTGGTTGGGGACCACTGGTCTACACCATAGCCTTGTCTGCATAATTTGTTTGGGGGTGTGAATATCTCCCTCCTCCTAAGCGACATAAGTTACACTGACATACATGCTGGTGTGGATAGCACTGTGTTGGCAAGTGAGCTGCTCCTGCCAACACAGCTTTGCCATTCACAAAGGTGATTCTGTTATGCTGGTGGGAGAGCTCTGCTCTGTTTGCTTAGAGTGTCTTCATCAGACGCGCTGGTGTGGCACACCTGTGTCGGTACATCTGTGCTGCTCGTGCATTGAAGGTATAGACGTGGCCTAAGTCTTTTGTGCTGCAAATAGCTTTGTAGAGCTCCTTCCCCATACATTATGAACAGATGTGTGTTTCGGACTCTGCGTCTCCAGTCTCCTGCACCTTTCTGTGTCCACCTGGTATCTATACTTCTGATAGTCCCACCACCTCTCTGCATGCTGTTTAAGCTTACTGGAGCATGGAGGATCAAGGTTTGATAGGATGTAGGCAGCGGTGGGTGGGTGTGTCTCGGAGCAGTGGGGGATGTGTTGGTAATCAGGTCAGTGGGTGTAATGGAAAGACTATCGAAAGAGTTATAGCTATATGGTGGCCTCTCAGCAACTGATTGACAGAGGTAGTTGCAGCATTGAGAAGAGTGGGGTGCTAGAACAGTATATTAACATGGTGTGGAAGGAAGGGGTTCAAAGCTGTGCAATGGATAATGTTAGGAGTCTTCTCTAGGCCACCCAAAGTTCCCCACATCTGTTCTCCCCATGTCTGTCTCAGCTGACTCCATACTGGTCCCCGCACTCTTTCTGTATCCTCTTTGTGGCTGAAATAGCAGGTCCCATGCTGACACTTGCTTTTCTATGTGGAGGAATGCTGAGAAGGACCAAGCTGTTACGAACAGAGAGAGAGGGCAGACAAAGAGAAGATGAGGGGGCAGCGAAAGGACTAATATGCAGCCATTGCATTCTGTGGCTGGAGTAATCATTGCCAAGGGCCAGGCAGAGCTGGGCTGTGGTACATGCGGGTGCTGAGAAATTATTTTTACAAATCAAGGAAATTAAATGCCCACAAATTTGATGCAGGGTTCAGGTTGCCTAGTGGTGCCTTTGGCCCTTGCAGAATGAGGAGAGTGGCTAAACTCAAAACTTAAAACTAGAAAATTAAGAGATAAGATTAATGCAAACTCGTATCTCTGGAAACCAGGAAATACAAAGTTAATATGCATGCTGTTGCCATAATGCAACTTTACCCTGTCCTTTTCGTATAGTGCCCCAGCATGGCAGTAACACACTAGCACTGTACGTTTCAGACGCTATGTAGCAGTTAAGGAACAGAGCACATGAGGAATGTAGGGCACAGGCCAATACCTCTTTGTTAAGGCAAAATTTGGTTTTAGATCCGGTATGGCAAACAGGAGCTATTGGTCAGTTGGCCTACACTGAAACACTAAGACTCTTCCACACAACTTCCCTCTTCCGCCCAACTTGCTAAATGTTAAATCCCCTTCCTCTTTGCCCATAGGATTCCTTCTGAGACATTGCCTTTGCTTACTACTCATTAAGCCCTGATGACTGCCGTCATCTGTGCCACCAGATCATTGAGAATCCCCATGACATGAAGATGCCCTTATGCACATTTACTGATATACCCTACCTTCCAGACTCATTGCTGAAATAAGGTATGCTTCATCTTTCAAAGTATACAGCCACCTCTCGTCAGCACAGTGGCAACTCTGCCACATGGCTCCAACAAGTCATTGTGTCATTCAGTAAAACTACGCACAATGCAGTGAAGACATCTGGCGTGAATGCAGAAGCATACTGGAATTCAGATCTGTGGTGCATAACCTAAACAGTGACACCTTCTGTTACAACTTCCTCATATTTACTTGACATCTCCCTTACCAAACCATTCTGAGTGGCTATTGCCAGTGCTCAGGGCCAGGGTTAAGACCAGGGGTCCCAAACTCGTGGCCAGAGGGCTGCTTGCAGTCCCTAAAGATGTTTCTTGCTGCCCACAGTGGCATTTTCGCTATCAGTATTTGCAATATTGTATGAAAAGGGTTCAGTGGTGCGGCTCTTGGGCTATCGTACTAGTCCTCATGCATGGCGTGGCCCTTTGGCTAACATACTAATTCTCATGCAGCCCTCGTGGCCATTTGAGTTTGAGACCTCTGGTTAAGACTGTGTCGTGGGGATGTCATATATCTTAACTATTTTTAGGTACTGATTTTTAAGTTTAACCATCACTCTCCTCATCTTGGAATACCTCACTGGGCAATTTTAATTCAGTTAATGAAGTTCTTAGGTATTTAATATATTCTAAGGGGAAGCCTGCAAAGATAGCTCACTCAGGGCTTGCCAGCTTAGGTATGGTGAGAAGTTTATTTTATTTTTAAGAAAAAAAACTCTAGCACAGTGTTTGTCAAACTATGGGTCGTGACCTTGTAGTCGGTTGCAGACCTGAAGGGACTGGGTTGCAGCACCTGTGCTGCACGGGGGGGGGGACACACGGGACACAGCTGCCCCTCGCTCTCTTGCTGGCTGGTGCTGCTTCGGGGGGGGGGGGGGGGGGGGCCCCCCAAAATCCTGCTGCCTGGGGCTTATTGGGGGGGGGCGGCTGCTGCCCCTTGCTCCCCAGCCAGCAGAGCCATCCCTGGGGGGGGGGGGAGAGGGGTAACCGTCCTGGGCCCTGCGGAGCCCTCAGTGCTGCCCCCAATGCCAGGGACTGGGTGAGCCGGCCAAAAGCAGTGGCCCAGTTCAGTGCTGACAGTCCGTCCCACCACATCCAGCCACATGTGCTGCTTTCGGCTCTGTGCCTGAGCAGTGGGGAGAGGTCAAGAGGCACCCTGGGGCCCGTACCGCTACCCACCTCCCTGCTGCTCCAGCACAGAGCAGAAAGCAGCACTTATGGCGGGGGGGGAGGGGGAGGGGGGACTGGCAGTGCTGAACTGGGCTGCTGCTTTTTCACCCACTCTCTGGCATGGGACGGCTGGTGCAGGGGCCTTCCCCTCCCCTGGGCTGGCTGGCCCTGTCCCCAGCACTGGGGAGGTTAGAGGGGCCACAGAGGGTGATTTGCCTGGGGCCCCTTACCCCCCTAAGGACGGCCCTGCCAGCCAGCCAGCGCTGGAGGGGGCGCAGGGGAGCAGCCCATTCCCTCACCCCACCCCACCCCACCCCACCCCCCGCAGTGGAGGATCTCGGCATGGCAGAGGGGCCCGGAGCTGGGCCCTTTGTCAAAAAGGTTGATGGCGACTTCTCTAGCACAACTCTGCTAGTGGTAACAATGGTGGGCATGCTAATGTGTACAAGTAATTTGTGTCCCCTGAGATTTTTTAACATTGCGGTGTTTATCCCTGATCTAAGTTGGGTTAGATAACAAGGGGGGTGTTAAAAATGCCAGCTGCTGCAGAAGTTTTGTTTTCCCTAAGGTTCTCATGGGTACTGCTTCTGACAGAGCAGCGTCAGCACTAGCAACATGAAGTGCTGCTCAGTCATGGAGACTGGAAGATGACTTCCAGCTCTTTCCCTGCAGTCATTCAGCTATTCATTTTTTTGGTAGGGTTTGGCAGATGACTTGCCCATTTCTCAGACAGGATGGTAACTGCAGTGCAGGACTTTGTTGGGCACAATGGTCATCAAGGCTCCACCAAAGTAATAGTTTGATGAGATGGAAATATTATTTCTTTCCAAGTTCTGCTTAATGGGTACAAAAGTGTCTGAGAAGAAAAGGAAATGTGTGCTATAATTTCTCACTCCAAATAATTGCATCTTCCTTCCCTTACAAAAATAATGTGTCAGGACAGACATTAGAACTTTCAAGCACCACTATCTTGAACTGATCAGCTCATGAAAATTAACCATCTTAAGAGCAAGTTCCAAAGGGGCAGCCATGTTAGTCTGATTCAGCAAACGAAGCAAAGAGTCCTGTGGCACTTAAAGACTAACAAATTTATTTATCGCGTGACCTTTCTAGGGAGAAAATCCCACTTCAAAGCATCTGACGAAGTGGGATTTTCTCCCACGAAAGCTCACGCGATAAATAAATTTTAGTCTTTAAATGCCACAGGACTCCTTGCTTCTTTCATCTTAAGAGCAGTAGTTCTTAGCAAAGTGTGTGTGTACCCTTAGGGCTTCACAGAGGGTATAACAACTCATCTAGATGCTTGCTTACTTTTATAACAGGCTACATAAAAAGAGCCAGTGAAGTCAGTACAAACTAAAATTTCATATAGACAGGGACTTGTTTATAGTGTTCTGTGTACTATATCAGCAGTTCTCAAACTGTGGGCATGTTAGTTTTAATGTGATTTCCAGGGCCAGTGTTAGACTCACTGGGACCCAGGGCAGCAAGCTGAAGCTTGAGTTCTACATGGGGCTGAAGCCAAAGCTTGAGTTTTTAAGTGAGATGGGACTTGGGATATGCACAACAAATCAGACTCCTGAAAGCAGTACAGTAGTCTGGAAAGGTTGAGAACCCCTAATGTAGATTTTCATTTACAGTAGATGTTCACTTACTGTTGAGTCAACTAGCAGAGTCCCTTTTGGAACAAATTCTAGTTTTGGTTATGGGAGTTTGTTGTTCTCACTGACCATGCTCTTGTTATGCCAAGAGGACTTGCCCAATCAGTGTATCTGCTATACACAGAAAAATTCCTTGGCACGGCAGAGTACATGGTTCACATAGTTAGCTGACTGTTGCCCGTGAAAAGGGGACCAGAATAGCAATGTTGGTTCTTGAACAGCTTTTTTTTCCTTTCTCTGTTGTTACCTCTAGAAATGCAGTTTTTCAAAGGCATTTTCAACTTAAAAGTTCCGGTGACTCTAATGTAAATACAGAGCCACTGCTAGTTGCAGGTAGGGTGAGAAGTAGCAACACTTTGTCTCTTCCTTTTTGTATGATTGTATGATTAATTTATTTCTTATGATCCTCATCTCCAAGTCTAATATGATGAGGTGGCCAAACTTGGATGCCTTTCATGGAGTTGTGGGGACAGTCCTGTGCTGGGCTTTCATTCTTTCTTCAATTTCAGAGACGTTCTCCGAGCCTCCGTTCTGACTCTTCACTGGAGCAGAGTTTGCGGATCACTGTTGGTAATGACCGGTATTGCATTGACACACCGGAGCGAAGGAGGCTGCCTGATCGACTGGGCTCACCAGTTGATAACCTGAGTGACGTGGACAGGTATGGTTCTCTGCAGACTGGGATCCCATAGAGCAAGACAATGGCTTGGTTCTGATATAAGCCAAGGCTTTTAAGGCTTACTCCTCAGGATCTTTGAGTGTTTTTTGTGCAATGTCCTACTTGCTTGAGCCATAGAAGGGCTCAGGTAACAGCCCCAAAGTAAAGTGGATACTGTAGCTAGGGAAAAGCTGTTGTAGCTGGGAGCTCAATGGGGTGGGAGCAGGCATCAAGATATAAAATTAGTCTTTAGGAATTGGGCAAGAGGCCAAGCTTTGTTTCAAGGGTATTGATAAAGGACGAGTCTCTCACAAGACAAAAATTTAGGTAGTGCTAGGATTCCAAAAGCCTCACTGATGGGACTTGGAGACTAGTACACCTAATTAAGAGATTTCCTGTGCATGATAGATACTACCATTAGGAGCTCCACAATATAAATCTAGAGCAACATAATATTTTTGAGTGTTTGTTATAGAAGAGAAGGTGAAACCGGACAGAGGAGATAAAGTTCTAATACTCAAAACTTCAGTCCTCTTTTCTCCATTGAAATTGTTGTCCTCTTTGATATAGGAATACAGCAGTCAGAAATGGAAAAGACTTTTTGTATAAAGTGTGTATCCCTCATAATCATCACATGGCAGCCAGTTGTGACTTAAGGTGAGGGGTTAAGTAGCAGATGCAGAGGAGGCACTGGAACATCCTGTTTTCATGCAAATACCCCAACAGTAGCAGCACAAAGGAGGGGAACTAAGCAGAATTCTTTCATTGTTTCCTGTCTCTAGAAGAGTGTCAACTCTTTTTAAGGCTTTAAAATTCCAGGAGATGTAGTAAATCAAATTAGGGTGTAGTAGATAATACTATTACTTTTAAGCTTTCCATCTCTTATTGTTTCCTCTGTAACCCCCCTTTGCAGGTAGTGGTCTTCTGGCCGGAACTGGTGTATGTGCATAGGGTAGTAGTGTGTAGAGGAGGCAGGGGAAATGAGAAAAAAGAGAATTGTAAGCATAGCCACAACTTTAAGGCTTGTCTTTTTTTTGCCATTTGGGGCTTTCCCGTGGCTTTATTTCTCCAATAAGGGTGTGTATATATATCATGTTTTGTGGTCATGCTGTATGGTTAGAAGAGATGTACTATGCCACTCAGTTTATTTTAGCGTAAAAGCGAAAATATCATGCTGTGTGGGATATTTCCTCCCTTAGAGAAATGAGCAGCTTTCACTTTGACTCCCTGGTAAAGCTTTGTTATTAATTTGAAATGGTAAAAGAAGTAGTAGGGAACATGGCACTAAAAAGGTATGAAAAGCAACAGCTAAACCAGAGTTAGAAGAATAGGAGAAAAGGACATAATATAAACTTATATTTTATTTGAACACTTGCCCATCTCTGTTCACTGTTTGAGTACACGTGGTCCATGTACTCCAGATTCTTTTGGTCAGCAGTTTCTCTTGGGGCTCCATCTACATCTTGAGTGTGCTCCAGCCTCCGACCTGAGGGCATAAAGGCTGTGGTAAACCCTGCTGTATCTCAGGTGTCTGTCCCTGTCTCTCCCTTGCTTCTTTTATGCATTTGTCAGAATTTGCAGTGTCCAAATTTCATGCTTACTATGTGTTCTGTGATTTGTATTCTAAATAGTTAAGTATTTAGCAGGCAGCTATTTGGTAGAAAATTTGTTTTCCTTTTCTTACTTGAGAGACTGTGTGGTTCTGGGACTTTTTATTCTGACTGAATAAAAATTTCTAGGCTTTAAAAATTGTCCTCCATGTGAGGCAGCAATGCTTTTGAATACTCTGGCACTCCAGCTGCTTATAGGTTCTGGATGAGGGACTCATAATGGCTAAATGTACCATTTGCAGTTCATTCTGTAGAAGAACCCAAACAGCTATGGGGGTCTCATGTGAAGATGTTCTCTTTATATTATTCAGTGCATCACTCAGATCCTAGGGTGGCCATAGCTGAAATTCTTGAGTTCTCATCTTCAAAAAGTGCCTCTTCTGGCTTCTTTGTTCACTGATATACGGCAGGTGCTTCTAGAGATTAATCTGCTGGTAAAACCTCAGGTGATGGGAGAAATGAGAAGAGGTCCATCTTGTTCCCTTGGTCCTTTCTTGAGCAGCCAGAAATCTCCTCAGATTGTCTCAGAAAAGATTAGTTTAAACCCCAGGAAGTGTCATCCTTGTCTGAAACAGCATCACTGTAGACAGCTACGTCAAGGAAATTATAGATGTGGGCTACTCTCGCCAATTTCAGATCCTCCTCTGCTTCCACTTACCTTCCCATTTTCTTTTCAGGGATTCTTCAGGGAGATTAAATCAATTCTGAATTTCAGAGCAATGGAAGCAGTGGCTCAAGAATAGAGAGGGGCAGTTTTATTCCTATTGCATCCTAATTCAAATAAGGCTGGTGCCTTATTCTGACCTGAGACAATTGAACACCTTAATTTGCAAGCTGAAATTCAAGATGTTACTTCTAAATAATTCCAACTCTTGTGCTGCGTAACTGGTTTGCAGCTCTTGACCTCCAGGACACGTATTTTCATATGACAATTTATCCTGCCCACAGAAAATATATAAGGTTTCAGATGGGCCAATGCCACTGTCAGGTCAGGGTCCTACCACTTAGTCTATTGATAGTGATGAGAGAGTTCACCAGATGCCTAGCAGAGGTGACAGCTCATCACAGGAGACACAGAGGCTTGGTATATCCGTAGTGAGTGCCTCATTTGTCTCTAAAACAGGTCACCATTTCCATACAACAGACTATACAGTTTTTGACTCCCTAGGAGTAAAAGTAAATGAAAAGAAGTCTATAGTAGTTCTTCTCAAAGGATAGAGTTTGTAGGGGTGGTTCTGGATACCAAAACAGCAGTGGCCTTTCTGCTCTGTAAGTGGCCTGTCTAAGAAAGATTGGAAGCCAAAGTAGATTTGACTGACTAAGTTAAGCTAATGACATTTGTAAGAATTTGTTTCCAACTTCTAGGGCACATGGCCACCTGCATATAAATAACTCAGCATGCCAGACTTCACCTTTTGTTGTATGCAAGCATGGTTGAAGTCTGTGTATCAGCTTGACAGACATCATCTGGATATAGTAGTGCAAGTCCCTCAAGAAACCTCATACATTAAATTTTGCAAGGGAATACCGTACCCTCCACCACTGCTATCCAAGACACTGATAAGAGACTTCTCTCTAGGTAGGATGGGGAGCTTTCTTAGACAGCCTTCAAATACAGAACCGTGGGAAGATGGGGTTCACTTGCCTCTAAAATAAGGGCCATTCATCGAGTGGGCATGGTTTTCTCCTGGATCTGAAAAGTCAGTCTATTCGGATCGTAACAGATTCCATTATAGTGATATTTGTTCTCACCCCTACATCAAAACGCAGTGCATGTATGGAACCACTGTATCCATCACAATATTACCCTGATAATCATATACTTACAAGGGTTGTAAAATGTGCTTGTAGATCATCATCATTAACCAGGACTCATCAATAGAGGATACCATTGACCTCTTTGCCATTAATGAGCATGAGAAATGTCACAAGGTCTGATCCAGAGATGAGTGGAGTCAGGAATTTCTGTTTGATGCATTCCTCATACCCTTTCTCCTCCTCCTGAGGCTTAATGTATGGTTGCCCTGATATTTCTTTGATCCCAAGAGTTTTCAGAGAAATTCAAGCAAGACCCATACATTGATCATGATAGCACCAGCATGGCCGAGGCAGCTCTGGTTCTCAGATGTGATTAATCTTTCCATTCAGCCTCCAGTCTGTCTGAGCCCAACGTGAAATCTCAAATTACCTTCACCTTTTTCATCCAGATCCACATTAGTGTTCATAAAGGATGCGTATGTCTTAGGAACAAAAACATCCAAAGTAGAAGGGACTCTGACGCTTACTAACCCAGCCAAGTGGAAACGATTCACATTGGCACTCGGCAGCATGAACTGACTGTTTAGCACTGCCATCTTATCTACTGAAATACCTTTTGTGCTTAAAGCATTCTGGACCATCTAAATTTTCTGAGGGGCCACATGGCATCCATCTCAGTTTTCTACCATCCAATTCAGGGATACTCCACATTTTTATACTCTAAAGTAGCAAAGCTCCTGAAAGGCCTCATGCAAGTATATCTCCTAGTCAGAAAAACTTCCTCCTTGTGATCTCACCCTTGTGTTGATAAGTATAGTAAGTCCACCTTTTGAGTTTACCTGCATGTTCCTTGTTCCATGTTTTATTTATCCATCAAAACTGTCTTTTTGGTAATACAGTAGTAATATCTGCCAGGAGTATAGAGGAAGTACAAACTCCTATGGCAGAAACTACATAACCTTTTCTTCATAAAGATATGGTAATTTTGAGACCACACACAAAATTTTTGCCAAAGGTAGTCTCTACCTCCATGTCAGCTACGTAGTACATCTACCTGTCTTCTTTTCAAAGCCATATCCCAGCAAAGAGAAGGATAAATTTTACACACTGGATTATTTGTAGTTTATGGAAATAGAGTAAAAAGCTAGACCCTGTCAGTAGAGGCTTTCTAGTTGGATTTTCTTCATTCACAAAGTTATGCTATGAAGTAGTCAACCATTGTTACACTCAGTGGTGAAGCTGATATGGTTTAACATCCCACTCCATAGAGCTTAAGCAGTTTTGAGAAATTTTCAGTACGAGAGATATATGTGACAGAAGCATACCACATTTTGGTATTGTTGTATTATAATCGGTGTTTAGGTAGGTTCCTAGCACCCACCTACTGCAATGTAGGTCACTGGTTGTGAGTCATCAATGGTGGAATGTATATATGGACGAACATTTGAATACAAGAATGGCCGTACAGGGTCTGACCAGTGTTCCATCTAGCCCAGCATCATCTTTTGACAGTGGTGGATGCCAGATGCTTCAGAGGGAGTGACTGAACTGGGTGGTTAGATCAAGTGATCAACCCCCTGTTGTCCAGTCCTGTCTTCTGGCAATTGAGATTTAAGGACACCAAGAGCATGGGTGTGTCCCTTGTTCTCTTGGTTAATAGCCACTGATGGCCATATGGTCTGTGCTCTTAATAATTCTTTTTTTGAAACCATTTATTCTTTTGGCTTTCACGATATCCCATGGCAACGAGTTTCACAGGTTGGCTGTGCATTATGTGAAGAAGTATTTACATTTGTTTTAAACCTGTTGCCATTAATTTCATTGTGTGACCACTAGTTCTTGTGGTACATGAAGGGGTAAATAACACTTCCTTATTCACTTTTTTGTCATGCCATTCATGGTTTTATGGACCTGTATCACCCCTCCCCCGCTGCCTTTTCTGAGCTGAACAGTCCCACTCTTTTCGATGGCTTCTCGTAAGGAAGTTGTTCAATACCCCAATTGTTGTTGTTCTCTGAAACTTTCAATTCTAATAATTTTTTTTTTTTTGAGATAGGACAACCAGAATTTCGTGTAACATTCAGACTTTGGGCAAACAATAGATTTATATTGTGACATTCTATTTTTGTATTGTGGCATTATTACCTATTCCAAATAGTTCCTAACATTCCATTAGCTAAATCCATGTTTCTCTTCTGTCTAGATTATATTTTGGAGTCCTTTTTTGTTACAACCATGAAACAATTGCAATTCCTTTCCCTTTGAGATATCTTTGAGTGAGTCCATTAATTTGGCTGTTTTAATCAGAGTTCATAAGGATTATAGATTGCCATCTGGCAAGTGAGAGTGTGACAGTTAATTGCAGAGAAAATCAGCCAAAGGGATTTGGTAAAGTACATCAATTACTCCCTATGATGCCTCCATGCTTTTTTTTTTTTTTTTTAAACTAGTGTAGCGAGATCTCAGGAATAAGAGCAGATTGGTAGTGAAAATGTGTTTCCTGAAAGTGAAGAAAAAGTTAGTCAGCTGTGGCCTTTAATTTTGAGAGTACCAGCTTTTACATGTGTGCAAGTTACTTTCAGTTATTGTGATATAAATATTTTGGTGTTTATTTTGTATATGTAGCTAGAAGCCAAAGCTAGAAACATCTGATCGTGTAGTCAGCTTGGGTGTACTTTACTTTAGGACAGAGTAGAACCGTGTTAATTCTTATTGCCACAGGATGGTACTAATAACTTCTTCAGTATGTCTCCATCACTGATATTTGTCTCTGGTTATGTGAAGCATTCTGTTAGTGACATATGAAGTGTATTGAGAATTGTCTTGTGACTCAGAGTTGAAGTTGTTATTGGAATTGTGAAAGGTGACTTTTTGCATATCAATATATAAATAAGGGGACTAGAATACTTAGACTACTCTGTCTCATAATTTCCAGCCATTTTTCAGCTTTGGATTTTTAATGGTAATTATTTATTTGATATCTTGAGAGATGGGAATATATTTACTGTAATTCTGATACTATGAAGATGTCATTTTGCAAGAATCACATGCATTCACCTTCAGAGATGTGAAGTTTTTTGAATAGGTGGTGATACGCTAAGGGTTTTATCCTGTAGACAGTCAGTTATAAGTCTGTTGTCCATCCTATATGTGGCACGTTGATCACTTGGGGAGACTCTTCCTTGCTCTTTTTGTTTCTTCAAAAGTTTAGGGGGACTTTTGTTTCCAGCTGTTCAAAGGAACTGGCTAGAGTATTTGAACTATGCTCAGTATGGCAGACTCCTCAAGTTACCCAACATGTGCTTCAGAGGATCAAAAGCCTTGGGACAGAGGGGAATTTCCTATGACTTCAGTGCACATAAATAAGAGAATCCTGCAAGGTGAATTATTCAGAGAAGCAAAATTACAGGGCAAGTAAATTCCCAGATAAGTTAGTTGCCTTTTAAATATTTTTATTTAAAAACTGTAGAGTACATGAGGCTTTTATAACTACCTTGCCTGAAAGTTTGAACTGTTATGTCCTGTATAGGAGAGGGATCCAAAACAGTTAGACATAAGCCCTACGTTTTTGTAAGAAGTCGTGTGTCAGTCCTTCATTAAAAAAAAAAAAAAAAGTATCCTAGAACTTAGCCTAACATCAGAATTTGTTTTCATGCTTAAAATCACACTTAATGCTACTGAAGGACTAGCAGCTGCTGATGCCTCCATAATGCAGAGGAGTATTCTCACATCTTGCTCTTGAGTGGAAGTTGTGGCTTCCCCTGGTCCTATTTAGACTGTCCCCTATGTATCAATATATTTTGCTTCCAGAAATCTGTCTAAGTGTTATAATTTCAGTGTCAAGTATTAATCTATAAAGTAAGCTGTAACTTGCTGTGTCTTACAACAAGTTCATACAGAAATCAATTTTACATCCTGTGAAATATGCCATCTTCCCAGTAAAAGGAATATGGGAAAATCAGGGAGAGCTTAACAGGTACTTATTAGATTGGAGAAATGATGGTGGTGCATCCAGCGGCTGCCAGTTGCAAAATGGATATTTCAGGGTTTCAGCTGCTTGGTTCTGTTAAAGGCTAGTCCCAGAAATGCTTATTGGGGGGAAAAGCATTCTTAAGATGGCAACCTAGCACTGAGGAGTATTAGCAGGGAGCAATCACCAAAGACAGTACTCCTGGGGCAGGGGCTGGTTTCCTAGCATACGTAGTGTGTACTTTTTCCATCTAGCCTGAGATTAGCACAAAGGAGTGATTTTTCTAACGTGCACGGACTTTGGTGTCCCTTTGAAGTTTGAGAAGGTTCCATACAGGGATGTAAAAATTTGTAATTAAGAATCCATTCAACCATTCAAAAAATAGAATGGCTAAATGGTCCAAAAACATGGGACGAAGCTATTTTGGGCTCAGTTCCTTGCTGCTGGGGGGAGTTGAGGCCACCTGCAACCCTTCCACCCATGCTGGGCTTCATGCTTCCCTGCAAGCAAAAGTTGCCCAGGTGCTCTTGCTCACAGAAAGCTGAGCCTAGCTGCTGCTCTCCCCCTTCTCCAGTTTAAAATGTTTAAACAACTGATTACCATTTAAATGTTTGGGCTTTTACAGCCCTAGTTCCAAAACATTTCTTTCTGAGTACTAGAAATGTGTTCACTTAAAACTCATACACAAAACCTGACTAGAATTCATGGCCCAGATCCTCAGCGGGTGTAAACCCACGTAGCTTATTTTTAAACTAACAGAAGAGTGGGCCACATGTATCCAATGCAAAGCTAAATTATTCTGAATAATTCTGTGACACAACCAGAGTATCTAGGAGTCTTTTATGGCCCAGAAACTTAATAGAAATGCAATTTTGAAGCCATGTGTATGGCCTTTTTTCTTCCCCAAACTAAAGCTATTCTGTTGTTCAGTCCCCTGTATTAAATCTTGGCTGTCCTTCAGAATGGATTTGTTTTGGACTTCTGAATTTTGAGTGTGATCCCATTGTGGGAGGTGGAGCGTTATGTGTGTACATTACTGGTGGTCCTCTTCTGTGGCTTCAGAGGTGCTGCTTGTCCATGAGTTCAACCCTCATGAGTTATGCCATGACTTCAACCCTGGCACCTGAAAACAATATGAAATCTTGCTACTGTAGAGTAAAAGAGACTGAAAACATTTAGTGAGTCCCTGACTTATGTTTAACTTCATGGTCTTCTCTTACCAGGGATGACATGGCTGATGGTCCAATATTTACGAGAGGCCTCCCATGTCCTCGAGGCCTTGAGCGATATCCCTCTCATGAGGATCAGTCTTCCAGTCCCTACATAATGAGGCATGATGAGGACTACCGCAACAGGGATGTATTCCTCCACCGGTCAGACTATAGTCCGCACTATGGTCATCGTGAAGAATTGCCAAGGGGATCCGACAGGGATAGTGATAAAATGAGGAAATCCTCCTACTCACCTAGGCCAGAGGAGAGAGGACGAGAAGTAAAGCGCCCTCGATATGACAAGGATGAGAAGATGCATGGCATGAGTGGGGATCATCACAATTTTACACTGGGAACACGAAATTATCGCAGACGAAGCTGTAGACGAAGTCAAAGCCCATCTTATCTGGGTGAAGAGTTTCGAGAGCTTGACCGGGCGAGGAGGAAAAGAGAAGAGGAGGAACGGAGCAGAAACTTGAACCACGATCTGTCTGGCAGTAGCTATGTGATCCCTGGCTTAACTAGCACAGTGCAGTCTCCTGAGACTCGATACTTGTACAGACCTGATGAAGTGCCAACCATGCCCAAAAAATCGATCCTGAAGAAACGAGTGGAGGTGGAAATGGAGTCCCCAATGCAGGTTTGACCCACAAATATTCCTTTAATTCTCAGAGTAGTCATTTTGTGCTCCACTGCATTAATTTGATCTTCAGTCTCCTGCTATCTGCTTTCTCTGATAGAAGCAGTATCCTTAATTAATGCTTAATTCTGTCTTACTGGTAGTGAGTCTCTTACAGGTTGTCCTCCCTGTCTTGGAGTTTGACGCAGTACAGTTCATTATAGAAGGGGCAGTTGTTCTCTATACCTTAGGGCTACTTGTGGACACTTCCCTTAGTTTCTTAAGTCTGAGGATATCAGAGCTTTGTGTCCTCCTTTTAAACATCATCTTTACTTGCAGAATGTGACTTTGTTAAAGATTTCCCAAAGAAGTGATAATTTTGGGGGGGGTGGGGGTGAAATCTTGTGCTTTAGTGCCATCGAGTGTGGTCATTGTCATAACAAGAGCCTTTGTGCATTGCCTGTGTAGATACAAAATTAAGATATACTTCCTTCTCCATCCCTTAAACACTCAAACTTGAGGTGAGATTCTAAAGAAGGACCCCAAAGTTAAATAAGTGCTCAGTCAGAGTATGTGAAAGGTCAGGCACCAGCAGCATTAACTCAGCCAAGATGCACACCCTGTGTTTTTATGGCACAGAATACATGTAATAACTCAAACAAATATACTAAGTCTGCCTATTTAGAGAGGAAAAGAAGGAATAAAAGGTGTTAAATGCATTTAGTATGGCCAGGTTGATGTTGTATAGGAGCCCAAATCTTTTCATTGCCTGTGTTTTTTGTGTTAATTTTGCAGTGTTATGTTAAAGCTATGAAAGCTGGGCTTGGGTGAATGGGTATACAGCCAGCAACAAATGGTGCATCTGCATCTGGGTTGGATGATAGAACTTTACAACTATTCAGCAGTTCATGGTAGCTCTCTACACGATGGGTTTAGAGCAGTTAATGAAGACTCTTGTATGCAAATAGAATTGAGGGAGGCAGAATGAAATATCAAGGCACTGGGACCAGTATCTTCTCTTACAGAAAGAGCTATGGTCTCTTTAGTAACACAAGTAGTCACTACATTACTTGCATGCCGCTTCCATCTACAGTGTCCCCTAGAACTACCATGGTGTATTAGATTAGAAATAACTTGGTGAAGAGAGCCACCTACTAAGCATTGGTACTATTTTTGACAAAAATCTTGCGTTCTTCATGGGTTTCCTATTCGTTCAAGTATTGATCAGGTTGAATCAGTGTTTATTATGAGAAATAAGATTACGCACATAGTGCAGTCTCCAATTAAGGCTAGCAATGAAAGATCATTGGTATTGGTTTAGGATTATTGTGACAAATGGGATAGTTGGCATTGCCTCAGGTTTCAGTACATCACTTCAGCCAAAATCTTGTACTGATCTGCTTGGATTTTGTAATTGTGGTGTTTGTGAGAGAATACTCTGAAAGTGGAGGGTCTTTGCTAGACGTGTTAAAAGAAGCCCTATTCAGAGGAGAATGAGTTGCATGCATTCGCTATATGTGATTGAAAATAGCTCTGATCTATGCATTCTTACCTGTATATTTGGGGTAGGATGCTTCAGGTGTTGTCTAAGTACATGATTATAACCTGCCACATAGCTCTCTTTTCTCACAGAAGTTCAAAGCAGAAAGCTCCTGTTTGGGAGGTTGCTGAAAACTTGTAATAAAATGCTAAGTGGTCATGTGACTATTCTCTTAAGCACCCATGAAAACATCTTCATGGCATACCCAAGTAATTACACAACTTTTTCTGTAATTCTTGCTTTCTTTTCCTTTGTTCCATTTCCATTGTTTGTTGTCATGTGTTGTATTTTCTAAACTTTTGTCCTTGAATTCTTCAGATGAAGTGACCATGTCTTTTTAATTGTACTCTGAGGTGTTTATCCCCCTTTTGGGGTGCAATAGTAAATATTTTTCTTTTTCAGCTTGAGGACTTTCCAAGTAGCTCTGCATCCAGCAAAGATCTTCCTCCTCTCTCAAGTCATTCATCTTTGCCCCAGAGCAGCGGCAGCACTTCTTTTACCCCTGAAGTGGAGGACTTCCTCAAACGGTTTAATACAGACTCTGTTGAGCCTGCAAACAAGGAGTTGCAAGATGGTGTATATGACTGGAGTTCACTTTCTGGGCTTCCCAAAGACAACTTCACATTTGAAGAGAAGTTTGGAAGCTTCTTAAGTCAGAAGGAGAAGATGGAACCAAAATCAGAGTCCGCAGACCGTCATACTGACTTCCTGCTCCCTCATGAGAGGGCAAGTCAGGATGGCAGTGGCTTCTCCCGCATCCTGGGGATGATGGCTGATTCTGTCAGTGCTCAGGAGAAGAGAAGGCGCAGCTTTCCTGACATTGAGGATGAAGAAAAATTTCTTTATGGTGATGAAGACGACGACTCCAAAACTGAATTACCCTCTGTTCAAAAGCCCCCAGTAAGTTGCGGCAATGAAGTTACAAGCCAGAAAGTGAGTCCCCCTCCTTCTCCAGCTGTAAAGCTAGATGCTTTAGAAGAGTCCAACACTGAATATGCAAAGATTCATGACTTACTCAAAACCATTGGGCTTGACATTGGGGTGGCTGAAATTGGCAAACTGGCTGTCCGCACACAGGAACGCCTCCATGGCAAAAAGCTGGCATCTCGTTCCCCTGATCATCGCTCTTCAGATTCCCGCAGACAGGGGTCCTGGGAGATGCGGCGCAGCCGAAGCGACACTCGTTCTCCAGAGTCAAGCCAGCAGCGCTCTGCATCACCTGGCTCTTTCCAGGCATCCAAAGATGGCTCTCTCCAGAAATCAGAGTACTCTCAAAGCAAAGCTGTGGGGCAGGAGATAACTGCTTGCTCATCAGAACAGTCTGTTCCTTCTGTATCTCTAATTCCCTCAGCACCACCTGCCCCTGCTGGTTTGCCTCCTACCCCCACTTCAGTTTCCCAATACCAAATTCCAAACTATCCACAATTCACTGCCGCGCAGATGCCACAAAGCTATGGCTATGATGCATATGGGCATTATATGGCTTATGCAGCCTCTGCCTGGCCGATGTACCCTCCTCCTCAGCAGCCTAACCCTGCACTGCCAGAGGCTCACAGGCTTCTCACCATGGCAATGTCAGCAAACCCCACACGCCCAAACCTCCGGGTGATTGAGACAGTCTCCATGGACAAAGATCCCCCTAATATCAAGAGGGTTGACTCTGTGCTCATGCAGATCCCTGTCACCACTACCACTTACTCCAAAACTCCCCTTCGGCTTGCTACACGCCCACTCAAAAGTACCACAGAAAAGATATCGGATGAAAAAAATCGGGCAGCTCAAAAGCAGAAAGTGAGTGTATTATTTGGAATTATAAATGTTTAGCTAAACCATTCAAATTTAGTATAACTTCTGTCTGTGCTTGTTTTTTCAATCCTTTCTGACATAGCCAAGCATCTTGGTTAGATTGCTTGTTGCTGCCGGTGCTCTGATAATTGGCTTTTCATCTTCAGAGGCAGGTTTTTTCTCCATGCTTGCAGTTGAACAGTATTTAGTGACTTCACTTAAGCTGCAATAAATCATATGTTCCTGAGCTGTTCTTGAACAATTTGGGAGGGAGGTGCAATGCTGATCATGTGTAACCAGCTACAAAATGGCAAAGGATTACATAAAGACCACTACGTAATGCTTTAAACATTACAGGAACTTGGAGTATTGACAATAGTGTTTTTATCAAGAGGTGAGTTTTCACGGTCCCAACCCCTGCCAAAGGCTCTGCCTCCCCTCCCCCTGCAGAGGCAGCAGGCCTGGCCATGACCACAACCCCCAGTGGGGCCCACTGGCACCAGCACCAGGCCCCAACAGCAGGCCCTGGGTCTATTAGCAGGAGCAAGCCCCACCCCTTGCCTTGGCCCTCGTCGCCTCCCCCCACCAAATCACCTGGGGGAGCCAAGGAACCCACTCCCTGGCCTGGTCTGGGGTCATACAGCATTTTATGTCCCCTGCCCTGGACCAGTGTCATAGCTGGCCACAGAGCAGGAGATTTCAAAATACCCTGCCCTTGCCTGGCCCTAGCGCCCAAGCATGCGCAGAGGAGCAGAGCAGCCTGCCTGTCACAGTCCCCCATCTCTGTATTGTACAAGAAGCTGACAGCATCCTGGGACTCAGCAAGTATAGGCTGTGTTTCAAAACACACAGCATTACAAATTATTTGGTAGGATTGAAACAAAAACTAAACTTAAAACCAAGGAGAGGCTGAAAACTAGATATAGGGCTAGAGAGTCCATCTTTCTTTGAAGCATGCATGCTGTCAAGATCCAGTGTGGGATTTTCAGAAGTGCTCTGCATTGGACTGGCTCTGGACTCAAGGAAATCAGCAAATGAACATCTGAGTGCTTTTGAAAATCCCAACCATAATGTAAAAAAGCATTTGTAAGGTAATGGCAGATTTATATTCTGCCAAAAGTCATATTTTACAAATAGATAAATGTCATAAGCTTTCAGTAGATTAGCATGAATCTTGTGGTCTCTCCCAGAATTTACAGGTGATTGAATAACTTAAAAAGTGTAGCTAGGTGTTCTGAGGGTAACTACACTTACCAGTGCAGTAGCAGCAACTAGCCTTAATGCTGTTCAGGTCTGGATACACTGGTGACTTTTTTCTAGGATTTTCATTGGATTGAAAAATTGACACAGATACATAATGTAATAAAAGTGACCTAAAGATGCTAAAAAAGGAGCGGATTTGTGTATTGATTTAAAAAGTTAGCAACAAAAGATTTTTTTGAGAGCAGTGATTAGAATAAGTGACTGACATACAAGGAACTGCGAAGGGGTCCTAGCAACAACCACTTTTGCAGCATTGCTTTATCTCTTTTGGAACAAGAGGGGAGTTTCATGCTCTTCTCTTCCCAATCTTTGTAGGTCATAGAAGAGAGAGAGAAATTGAAGAATGACAGAGATGCAAGGCAAAAGAAGCTCTATTATCTCAAGACTGAATTAGATAGGCTACGTAAACAACAAGGTGTGTAGTGCTTCTTCTCTTCCTTCCCGTTCCACCCAGCATGTACTCTAAAAGCCCTATGTCTGCAGTACAGTACCTGCTGGAAAGATTACAGATCAGACCAATAATCTGGAATATGGGGTCTAATTTCTTCCCATTCCAGGCACCCCAGAATTTTTTTCAAAGCAGTGACTGTCACTGTGTTGCCATTATGCAAGTAGGCAAATGCAACAGCTATTCTGTAAGCAACAGTTTCTCTCTCAGTTCTTGCAATTGGAAACTCATTGTACTGAGCCGAAGTGTGTAGGTCAGCCTGTGCCACTGAGCAACTTGACAAATGGTTTACTTCACTCTGTACATTACAGTGTGCTAATTTATTAGAAATAGAGCCTGTCAATCTGCCCGTCATTTACTTGTGGATTTCTTTAGTGCCTTTAATCTGGAGAAGAAGGATAAATTTGTCTTCAGAGAGGCAAGGAAATTGAGGTAATGTATTTTATTGGACCAGTTTCTTTTGTACAAGCTGTTGAGCTACACAGAGCTCTTCTTCAGGTCTGGGAAAGGGCATAAGAGTGCTTGCACTAGATGTAGATTGGGACAGATTGTAACTGTTTTGCTCAGACACTGTGATGTCCCTCCCTATACGTGAAGAAGAGCTCTGTGTAGCTTGAAAGCTTGTGCCCTCCACCAATAGAAGTTGGTCCAGTAAAACATACTACCTCACTGCCTTGTCTCTACCATGTTTTGGAACTCACATGGACATGACAGTACAAGCAGTCTTTGAACACAGTCAGACATACTAGGTAACATCAAACTTTTGTTTAACCCACTAAAGATTGAATTCTTCTTTCACCCCAGGAAAAGGGGTCCTTCTGGGTAGAGTTTGAGAGCCATTTGTGGAGCAATGCAAGAAAGGCAAAGGACTGCTTGTTTAGTTGCGGAGTGAGAGGGAAATTTAAGTTTTTCTCTGGGGTGTGAACTGTCTCCATTATGCCTGTTCCCCAAGAGTCGGTTTCATCCTTTCCTTTCTGGTCAAAGACTAGCCTAAATATTTTATTTATTTAACACTTAATTATGTGACTGGACTAATCGTAAATGTTTTAACATGATTTCCCTCTTGCGGTTCCTACTCCTCTACCTCCTCGTTTGGCTCAGGGGAGATGCTGAGGAAGAAAAGGCGGGAGAAGGATGGGCACAAAGACCCCTTGCTAGCAGAGGTGAATCGGCTGCAAGAAAACATTATGAAGGAGATTTCTGAGTTGCACAAGGAGTCTGATGCAGCAGAGAAGAAGCAATCTGAGCTCGACAAGGTAGCCCAGATCCTGGGGATAAACATTTTTGAAAAACCCCGGAAACCATCCACTGAAGCTAAAGAGTCTGCTGAAAAAAACAACAAGTCAGAGACCTCAAAAGGTCTGGAGAAAACACCCCTCTCCAATAAGGTAAAATCTTAGATGTGGGTGATAAATGATTTCCTCACTTTAAGAAGAGGGATTGGGGTGACATCTGTTCCCAGCTACTCACTAAGAGATCAGCATGTATTAAGCGAACGTTTGTGTGTGACATTACTGATGCACATGTACATGTCTGTTTATTGTCAGGGAAGACCATCGCTCTTCACATGGGTTTTCTACATTTAAAAGGGTGTCAATCATATCAGAATAGGTTTGATGACATTCCATAGGGGAGAGTCCTAAAACTTGTATGTAGGTCACATGTACAATAGCCTCTATGTTTGGGAGATGTATGGACCTGTTTTCTGAATGCATATCTTATGTATTGGGTGGGAAGACAGTATTCACCATAAATGGTTTTGTTTTTGTTTTCTAGACATAACCATGTTCTGAGTTTTGCAGAAGGGTTGGTGGGGATGCGGTAGTTTAGCTTATGGAGCATTCCACTTTTAGTTGTCTTACGTTGTTTGTACTCTGAATATTTATAATTAATTTATTTTCCTTTAATGGTTGCTCATTTTAAGTTGGAAAATTCTATTCCCTGACCAGTAACAACTGGTATATTCTTACAGGCACATGGGATGCTGGGGTTAATCTCCAAGATTCATCAGCGTGGATTTGATTTAAATCAAATAGATTTTAAATCACTGGGCAGGAAGATTCAATTTAATCATGGTTTTCTTCTTAAAATGCGTTTTTGTTGGTTGTTATAACCTTAGTACATATTCTTCACAACTGAAATGGATGTAGAATTGATGTATTTTTAGATGGTACACACTATATGTTTTTAAATGGTGATTTATTTTGAAAACTTTTCTGATTAGTTTTGTAGCTATATCAGAAAATGAGTGATTGTTAACCTTTTTCATTTACCGAGGTAATTGAAGCAGATAGTTGTGAAGTCACTGTGAGGTAAACTATCTCCAGTTCAACAAGTTTTAATCATTAATATTTGGAGAATTTCCTTGCCATGCTGTATTAGGATGAGAACATGACCAGACAGACATTTAAATTTAACTAAAACTATAATGTAATATTTTCTTGTTTTTTTAACAGCAAACATATAATATTTTAACAACATAAGCATGTGAATTTTTGAATTTTATTAATCTTTTGAAAGGTTTGTAAAATCAGGTTTGTTTTTGTTAAAATTGTTTTCAACTAAAATAGTTAAATCTAGATTTAAAAAAAAACAAAACTAAATTGAGTATGTCATTCAGGTCAACATGAGAAACTTAAAATGTTGGCTTGTATAGTTAACTCAATTGTCTTCACCTTCATTTCCTTGATTGTTCATAATCTGGAAAAGAAAAAATAAGATTTCATGCTTTTTCAGGTCCCAGACAATTTCTCAGTTTGGAACGAATTAGTCCAAAGGAAGAGAAATATTCTTTCTACATCAGGAGAAGAAGCTATTGCCATTAAAGTGAGATTATCACTTCAGCAGTCTCTGAATCCAAGTGCTTGTGACTTTCACCAGTTCAGTGGTGTGACTTTTCTTTCAACCATCATCAGCAAACATATTTCCTGAGTGGTTCACCTTTAGCTCTGAAGTTTATTATATGTGGCATAATAGAGGGATGATTGCTGGATGCCCATGTCATAGCCAACTCTTCTTTCTCAGCATACCCTCGTACCGAATATTGGGAACATTTGCAAGAAAATGAGCTGGAGATGGTTCTTGTCCCATTTGTCTTTCAGTGCTCGTAATTTAACTGTCATTGCGTATTTCTCTTTCTAAGATCTCACTTAGTTTCTTCCAAATTTCTACAGCATTAGCAATGAAACCACTGTTTCCCTGAATTTTAATCAAGGCTACAGAAGTAGGCTTCAGGGTACTGAGCATGTGTTCAACATTTTTCTTAAGCCCAATTTTTTCATGATTTTGTTCACAAACAGTCATCAGATTAGGCCAGTTCTTGGTGTACTGCTCAAAACAGTTCACTACTGAGTTCCATCGCACTTCTTGTGGGAGAGCTATTTTGGTTCCTCGTACTTTTTTCAGAGAAGCTGCTGCATAGTGGTTGTTGAGGATGTGTTTTGCAATTTCAACAACATTACCCTTTATTTCTGCAGCAATGAAGACTTTGACTAGGAGGTCCATCAGAGGAGCACTGCAACTGCAGGTTATTAGCTTGGGACTGTCTTCACTCTCTCATAAATTTCTTCTCATCCTGGGTACATTTTCAGTATTGTCTGTGACCAAACTGCATACTAGATGTTTGAATTTTTTTTTTATTTTTATTTTTATTTTTATTTTTTTTTACAGTTTGTTATAGCTTTTAGTATCACTTATTAGTATTCGGATGTGTGTGCCTTTCCTGATGTATTGACTGTTTCTGTAAGACCCAGAGTGTAGAATCATAGGGTTGGAAGGGACCTCATGAGGTCATCTTGTCTAACCCTCTGCTAAAAGCAGGACCGCTCCCACTAAGTCATCTCAGCCAGGGTTTTGTCTAACCAGGCCTTAAATGTTTCCAAAGATGGAGATTCCGCCACCTCTGTAGGTAACCCGTTCTAGGTAGCCCATTCCAATACCTCATCACCCTCCTAGTGAGAGAGTTTTTCCTAATAGGTAACCTCGACCACTCCAGCTGCAGCTTGAAACCATTGCTCCTTGTTCCATCCTCTGTTACTACTGAGAACAGCCTAGCTCCCTCTTCTTTGGAGCACCCCTTTAAGTAGTTGACGGTTGCTATCAAATCCCCCCCCCCCCCCCAAGTTTTCTCTTCTGCAGGCTAAATAAGACTTTCCAAAGGGATAGCCGTGTTAGTCTAGTCCAGCAAAAAAACAAGGAGTCATGTGGCACTTTAAGACTAACAGATTTATTTTTCACATGAGCTTTTGTGGGAGAAAATCCCACTTCGTCAGATGCTTCGAAGATGGGACAACTGCTCTGATTTGCTCTGACTGAATGACCTGATCCAATGTTTACCACCACCTTGCATTTATTTTCATTCCATTCTGTAAGTTCACCCATCTTCGAAGCGTCTGTCAAAGTGGGATTTTCTCCCACGAAAGCTCATGCGAAAAATAAATCTGTTAGTCTAAAAGTGCCACACGACTCCTTGATTTTTAAATAAGACTAGTTCCTTCGGTTTCTCCTCATAAGTCACATGCCCCAATCCTGTAATGATTTTTGTTGCCCTCTGCTGGACTCTTTTCCTAGTTTGTCTGCATCCTTTCTGTTGTGTGGAGCCCAAAACTGGACGCAGTATTCTAGATGAGGCCTCACCAGTGCCAAATAGAGGGGAATAATCACATCCCTCTATTTGCGGGCAGCACTCCTGTTGATGCAGCCCAATATGGCATTGGCTTTGTTGGCAACAAGAGCACATTGTTGACTCATATCTAGCTTCGCATCCACCATAACGCCCAGGTCATTTTGTACAGTGCTGCTACTTAGCTGATAGGTCCCCAGCCTGTAGCAGTGCATGGGATTTTTCTGTCCTAAGTGCAAGATTTCACTCTTTTCCTTATTTTGTTTGGCCCAAAGTTCCAATTTGTCTAGGTCTCCCTGAATCCTATCCCTGCCCTCCTTTGTGATTACTGTTCCCCCCAAATTGGTAGCATCTGCAAATTTACTGAGTGTGCAATCTACCCCATCATCCAGATCAGTAACAAAGATGTTGAACAGAATTGGCCACAGGATGGACTCCCTGGGGCACTCCACTAGTTACTGGTTGCCAACAAGACACTGAACCATTGATCCCTACCTGCTGAGCCCAATGATCCAGCCAGCTTTCTATCTATCTTACAGTCCATTCATCCAAACCATATTTTCTTAATTTGCTGACAAGAATGCTGTGGGAAACCTTATAAAAAACTTTGCTAAAGTTGAAGTATATCATATCAACAGCTATACCCTCATCCACATATCCCGTCATCTTATCATAGAAGGCAACCAGGTTGGTTGACAGTTTTGCCTATAGACTTTTTGCATACTGCTCAATTTGTCTTCCATACGCTTTATCCAGCAGTTTGCCTCTGACATCTGCTCTGTTGGGTGGACTGTATCCTGGTCTTAAAGACTGAACTGTGTTAATGAAGTGTGGGTTCTCAGTCAGATGGAGAGTTTGACAAAGGGGGCAGTTTTTTCATCAATTACATCTTTTTGTAATTTGCTGGTTCTCAGTGTTCCCTCTAATTACTCATAGGCTGTGTGCGCAAACAATTTCTTTGTGTGTGCAAAAACATTTCTTTGTGAGCACCAATATTAGCACTATTGAATTTTTTTGTGCACACTTTATTTTGTTGTGTGTGTAGGCTTCATGACCTCTGTGCGTGCGCACAGCTTAGAGGGAACAGTGCTGGTTCTTATCGCAAACTTATTGATGGTTGTTTCTGGATGATGGAGATTGTCTTTTCACTACAGGTGATAGATATACTGAGGCTATGTGACATACATGATGTGTCTGAAACATTGTCATTGGCAGATAAGAGAAACTGTAAGAGAATGATAGTGCTCTTGAAGGCAGATAGTTTTCAGAATCCTGTATGTATAGGATGGATTCTCCTAAACAAAATAAATTGATGCAGTTATTTAATTATTACCATGCTGCTCATTTAGTATTACCCATGGCATTCACTGACACTCAGTACTACTTTAAAGGTGAAATTTTAAAAAGAAGATCTGCCTATTTCAGCAACTTATTTTTTTTTATCACAGCTGCATAAAAAATGATAGCACCACAGAGTAGCAGCTGTATCTTTTGCTCAAACATGAGAGTTCAAGAATAATCCAGAAGGAAGACAGGCAATCCTTAAGAAGGAAGTATGAAATAAAAAAGTTTACCAACCTGAAGATGCTGCATGTTCCAACATGTTCCTTTCATCATCTTCAATACAGTTTCCTCCAGAGAAGGAACACTTCTCATGACATTTTCATTTTGACCCAAACCAGGCCTTGCATTTTTGTGGCGCTGTTTGCATTTTGCACACATGCCTATGTTACCCGCAGGCAGGGGAACTTCATTAAAGCATTACCAAACTGGGTCTCTCTTAAGACCTGCTGCCATTATAGGGTTTCTCTTTTAGTGAGGGAATTGTATGGTAGATCTCAAATTAATGAAGGCTACACTTGGAAAGATGTCAAGACTTATGGAATATGCTACTCAGACAGTTTCACTTTTGTTTCTACTGCCTGTCCCTCCTTTCTCACATTGATCCCCAGACTTCTTGTCCAGATCTGTTCTGCCTCCAAGAGTCTTCTATTCAGAGAACTTTATGAAAGTACACTTTTTAGAGTGAGGTAAGGGACTAACTCTGTGTGCACAAACTTGCAGAAGGACAATAAGGGTTAGGCCTGTTACTTCTCACCTCTCAATGTTGTTTGGTTGGTTGGTTGGTTGGTTGTTTGAAAGCATTTTTATCATTGGCAAATGTGCTGTCTCTGGACATGCAAATCCAGAGTTTGAGAACCGTAAAACTAAGCATGTCTGATGGTATCCTCTAGACCACTGGTTCCCAGCCTGTGGCCTGGGGGCCAAAAGTGCCCCACGAGGGCTTTCAAAGTGGCCAGCAGCTCCCCTTCTGCTGGCTGCATGAGGAAGCCACTGCCTAAGGGCTCAAATGGAGCTTATTGTCATGGGGTAAAAAGATCAGTGTAGGCTTGTTGCCGCAGCCAAGTGGACAGAGGTCAGCTCTCCTCTCCCCTCGTCTGTAGCAGGCATTTGGACAAAGGGCTTTGCTTTGGTTCCTAATTGTTGGGGACCCAGCTGGAGCAGAATATTCCACCCCATGGCTGCAGAAGGAAGCCGCTGCTTAGGGATCCAGATGGAGAGTGTGGGGCCATAAGATTGGTGTGGTTTCCCTGGGGAACAGGAGAGCTTCCTTGCTGCATTCCTTCTGGCTGATTGGCGGGGACAGGGTGGTGATACTGCTGGTGGAGACTAGTGGCCCTTCAGGGTGGCAAAAGTTATATCTGTGGACCTGAAACCAAAAAGGTTTGAAGTCACTGTTTTAGACAAAGCACTAAGTCCCACTGGGTAGATAGAAAGTGTAACCTAATCTGTACAGAAGCTTCTGGAATCCTATAAGACTGGGTCCCTAATCCATGAACTATTGGAATTCATTTATAACGTGCTTCTTAGACATTACATAAATATATTGTCTTGTACCATAGAATCAGAATTCATAATCCCTATTCCCTGATGAGGTGTCTTTGAGCTATAAGGTATCTTAATTAAAACTATATTTAGATAGGTATTTTCCTCATAAATAGCTTTATTTAAAAAAATCTTTTTTTTAAAAGTCATTAATTTTTATGCACCCTGAATTCACCTAGGAGTTCCAATTGGTAACTTTTTAATTAAAAAAAAATAAAATAAAATAAAATGGCTGTGGCCTCTTCTAATCTGACACTAAGATTCTGAACATCGTTCTTGCTCTGAGATCCATCTGAAACAAACTCCCCATGCCATGGGGAATCTGTCTCAGTGGCAATGCTTTATAATTTACCTGTCAGCTGAGACTGGAGAATGGGTGTGTGGTGGTACAAGCTCTCTACCATTATGGCGCGTGAAAACGTAAAACTGGTGGTGTGGAGCTAAAGCACTAATTCTGCACTATTGATTGTTAAACAAGAGGACCTAATAGACTCCTCTCCTGCATGAACTTTTTCCTCCACCATTTCTGTTGGTATTGAGAGATTCTGTGATCTGCATGCCATTCACTTTCTGCTAAAGCAAAGAAGCATAAAAGCAGGTGAGAAGTGACTGCTATCTGTCATTGGGTCAATATGATTATTCCAAAGGGATGTGACTTATTGTGGCCTGTACCTTCCATATTTACAATGCCTCGTACATATAGCTGTATGTAAAATAAATAGCATAAAGCATCCCACTTTTCAGATATCACAGATACACTTGTTTGCTCTTTGCATTGATCATGTGTTGCCCTCTCAATCCTGTGTATGAGAGAATGTTACATTTACTAGGTTCCTGAGCAGTCAGTAGTTACGGAAGTAGCTGCTAGGTCTGTAAATCATTCTCCTCCATTTTCAAAGAGAACTTCAAGTAGGGATCATTGATAAGAAATGGAGTTGTCATATAGCTGGATTTGTTTGACATATGGAACTGAACTACTTGGAGATAATGTATAGATCCATGCTTTGTGCAAGCTCAGTTACCTTGAAGTTTTAATTTTTGAGGCAGTTGCACAGATTAGAAATGGTCATAGGATGCTATTTCATCCCATCAGAAGGTAAAGCACAAACTCTGTATTTATCAAGTGGAAATATTTAGACAACATTGTCTAAGCCAGGGTTAGGCAACCCCCGGCAAGCATGCTGACAGTGGCGCCATGAGCCCATTCGGAGTGGCATGTGCACTCTCTGTGGCACCACAGAATTTGCCGCTTCTGCCACCAAAAGTCACTCCAGGCAGCTTCTTTCAGGATGGCTGGGGTGCAGGGGGTCCCTGCCATGCGCTGCCCCAGGCATGATGCAGAAAGATGATGTCAGGAGGAGCTCAGTATCCTTGAGAGGAACAGCTTCTTTCTGTGGCATGCTTAGGATCCCCATGCCCAGGCGCTCTGTTGAGAGGAGCCGCTCTAGGTGGGTTATTTCTGTGGCATCTCTGGGGATCCCTGTCCCTAGGCATAGTGCCCTGAGGAGCCATTCCAGGCAGCTTCTTTCCATGAATGCCTCCTGTCAGTGACATGCCTGAGAAGTGAGCCTTCATTCAAGCTGTGGCCACTGCTGAATATTCAGATGGCTGTCGCTGTTTTTCAGCAGACAGGACCATCGGTGCCAGCTGAGTGTCTGGAAGGAGGGGCTGGCACAGGGGTCAGCAAAGGTTGCCGACCCCTGGTCTAAGCCAACAGGTGTGACTCAGTCCTTTGTCCGTTTTTGCCATTGTTTGATTTGCCATGCTCAGATTTTCATTGGTACCTCACATTCCTAATTTGATACTAATTTTGTTACATTTAAAAATGGTGGGATCCTCTTCTGTAAGACTTATGCCTGGTACAGGTCAGTATCCATCACCATAGGCTTCAGGTGCATAAAGCACTAGCCTATATTGCCGGATTTGTCTATGCACAAGACGTATGTTGCACCACATAAACTTGGTCTTTCTGGCTCCTTAGAAGCCGGGAGCCTGTCAGAAAATACAAGGCTCTTGCTTAGTTTTGCAGAATGCTGTTCTTTACCTGTTAAATAGTTTTGTGTTAACTGATTTAATTCCTTCTTATTCTGTTTACATACAAGTTATTTTTTTACAATAACCACGGTATGGGAGTGGGGAGCTTTTAGATGTTACTGGCGATGATTAGCTAGTACTCTAGCTGGCAGTCCTCAGATATGTACACTTAACCCATAAAGTGAGGAGAGAGCTTGCCCTGGGTATTTGCTTATTTGGTTCCTTGATTACATACCTACTATCCAGCCATTACGTCTGAGAGTCTTATTGGAAGCTCTTCATTGGCCACACAGCATCTGAGCCTGCAATGCCAGCTCACTGAAACGGTGGACTTAGCCTGAGCGTTGACTAGCAGGTGATACATATTTTTTGTGTGTATGGTCTCTGCTGGAGGCAGGTTTTGAGTTCCAACACGTTGTGTGTCCTGCTGTGTCTGAAAGAAACGTTTCCTTGTGTTCAATTCAGGAGTCAAAAACAGCAAATGAAAAGGCCAGAGGTAAAAGTCCCAAGCCTGCAGAATCCTCTTCACAGTCAGCCAAGCATCCTTTCCAGTTGGCCAATATTTATGAATATTATGATGCAGGGAACCATTGGTGCAAAGACTGCAATACCATCTGCGGGACCATGTTTGACTTTTTTACACACATGCACAATAAGAAACACAGACAGGTATGTGTCAAGCCTCCTTCATTAAGTAGATTTCATGTGATAGGGAGTTACACTCAAGTGTCAGTCACAAAATTACACTTTGTGAGAGAGCCTGAAGTGATACTGATCTCGAGCAATTACCTTATGTAATTTGCTTAATGTAAATCTTCAGTAGTTTGTGTACCTTTTTTATTAGTGTAAATGGGACTTTCTTATTCAGTTCAGTAGGACACCAGTTTTTAAAATTTATATTTCAAACACCACCTTCTTGGTCTGATTTGTTACTTTTTCACAGGTTTTCTTTGTAATGGACTATGATGGGGGAAGGGGAAAGGGACGAGCACATAGTACTTGTACATAATTGTATTCTGATTTTGTTTTTCACTGTACTGAAGTAATGTGAAAAGAAAAAAACAGAAAAGTTGTATGACTTTTAGTGTAATGAATGAGCCTGTATGCCTCTGTTACTATGCAAATAGACGCTGGATCCTTACAACAGACCTTGGGCTTTGAAGAGCCAGAGTGAGGCCAAACAAGACATCGTAAAACGCATCGATAAGATAACTGTCCCTGCCAAAGGTACATTAAATGCTTTTCTCTGACATGGTCTTGGTCTGCCCTCCAGCAGGTTCCAGCTGCTCTGGGAGAGAAACTCTGTAGGTTTTCATTGTGATTCTAGATAGCATGTAAAACTTTGCTGTGTGTGGGAGGAGTATGGTAAGCATTCCAAGTTACATAGGAGTGTTTCGTTCCCTGGTTATTCATGTTTGGAAGAGTGAGATTATAGGGAAATACAAGCTGTTTTTAGTATCTGATCCTTGTGGTGATTGCTTCTTTCAAGTGTTAGATGATTTGTTTCCTTCTCTCCAGATGTTCTGAGATGATCTGCTGCTGAAGCAATTGCAGTAAGAAAAAAGATCACAAAACTAGCATTTTGGGGGATTTTAGTATTTCAGTTGCTCTAAAGCGAGTGACTTTCCTTTATATATTTGCTTTGATCCTGGGAAGTGGTCCTAAGAGGCCATTAAACTTGTTCGGTTCCAGTGAATAGAGAGGATGTGAGAGTGCAAAGGAAAGGATTTATGGTGAACAAATGATGTTTGCGTCAAAAAATACTACTGCACACAAGTGATGTACTTAACAGTCCTGCTTGAAATTGATTTACTGTCTTGTATTTAATCTTTTCAGCTTGGTGTTTTGGGTAATGGTGCTGGATGGAGGATCTGTTGTATGTTAGGTTGTTTCAAAGAGACAGTCAATTGAGCTTTATTGAGAGAGGTTTTTTTTGTTTTTTCCAAGATTTGCGTGGTGGATCTTGAGTATTTTCTTTGAGGGTTTTTCAGTCTTAGGTGGTGATTAGTATTTGAATGGACTTTTGTGTTGGAGGCGAGAGAGCTGATAAAAAGCACAAACACTAGCCATTCAGTATTTTAAGAAATAGTAGTGGGCGAGGGAAAGAATTGAAAAGAAGTCTGTCTGACACAATTCTGAAGATTAGATGTGTTCAATCTAAGGAGTATTCCTGTTAGTTCAAGTTCCCTGTTATGGAAGTGTAAAGAGCACTTTAGCCAGTTCCAAGAGCAGGAATAGGAACATTGCTGGAGGTTCTGCATCACTGCTTCCTGTTGTGGAATTTTTTGACTTTTGTTACAGCTTAGGCTTTTTCTCCTGTTTTATTTCTCTGTTTTCTTTTGCCTTTTCAGGCTCTGAGTTTCTGATTCCCGTCACTGGATATTATTGTCAGCTCTGTCACGAATTTTTCGGAGATCAAATTTCAGGAGAGCAACATGTGAAAAGTTACCCCCACAACGAGAAATATAAGGTTGGTGCCTGGTGTACCAGAAATGAGCCATTCCTTTGTTATCCTCTGCTCCTTTCTCTTTTCCTTCTCTTTGAAATAACCCTTGTCTCATGTTTGAGTGGTGTCACCATTTACTCTTGAATAAATTAAACACACTAAGAGCAAGAAACAGAATTTACCGGCTTGTGTAGAGGCTTATTGTTCATTTGTGTGATATGGAAGTCAGACTTTAATCCAGTGCTGACTTTAAAATATTTTAGTAGAGTATAGGATTTAATTTGAATGGTTTTTTTTTTTTGTTTTTTTTTTTGCACTGAGTTGCAGAATTCTGGGTGAGACGCCCCTTTCTTCTTTTTCTGGCAAGAAGACCTCTATTCTCATAGTGGTGAACTAGCAAATCTAACAAGTCTGAATGGTTCCAAAGCAAAGTTTTCTTTCTTTAGTAACAGCTGCTGACATTGTATCATTTTTTTCCTCACAGAAATATGTGGATGAGAATCCACTCTATGAAGAGAGGAGAAACCTGGACCGTCAGGCTGGATTGGCTGTGGTCCTGGAAACTGAACGGAGGCGGCAGAATGAGATGAAACGGAAGCTGGGAGAAAAGCAGAAAGATGAGAAAGATGAGAAGAAGCCAAAAGTAGCAAAAAAAGAGGAAACAAAGAGCACTCCTGAGCTTGGAGAAGGGGTTACTGAAACCAGTAGTACTCAGGGCAAAGTGGATACTGCTGGGCGGAAGCTGGGTATCAAGCTTAAACTGAAGAAGGAAGAGAAAAAGGAAGAGAAGAAAGAGGAGAAAAAAGAAGAGAAGAAAGAGGAGAAAAAAGAAGAGAAGAAAGAGGAGAAAAAAGAAGAGAAGAAAGAGGAGAAGAAAGAGGACTCAAAAAAGGAATCACTAACTCAGTGTTCCTTTGGAAAGTTCAGTTGGAAAAAGAATGAGAGAGAGGATAAAAATCTAGGAACAGCTGCAGCTTGCCCAAAGGAGGAGAGTATCGAAGTAAGCAAAGATAAGGAGGAGAGCAAGTCTCAATCTGGGAAACCCCATGCCAAGCCTATTGAAATTAAACTTTCTGGGAAGACTGTTATACCACACACTAGCCCCTGGACGCCAGTTGCTTCTACTTCATCACAAGCAAAAATTCGACCCAATCTGCCAGTGCCTACCATGATTTTTAGAAAGTCTGCAACTGCAACAGTAAGCAAGCCAGCACCTTTGAACACTTTTTTGTCTATAAAATCCTCTGGTGCCACCACCAAACCACTGCCTGTGGTGAAAGAATCCAATACAGATGTTCTGCTGCCTCCAGATATAATCTCAAAAGCATTTGGGGGAGAGGAGGTAATTCTGAAAGGGACCCAGGAGGATGTGAAAGTGCCAGAGAAGAATGAGTCACCTGAGAAGCCACCTCCCCCTCCGCCCTCACTTCCACTCCCAGTTAAACAGACAGCAGTCATCCCAGCAGATGAAGTAGCACCAGGTGTATCTGAGTGTGATCAGGCCATGCTGCCAATGCCTGTGCGCCCCCCTCCACCACCATCTTCCACTGCTTTTAGTGACCATGCTAAAAAAATAGAGAAACGGAATTCTTGCCTGGCCACAGCAAATGCTAAAGATCTCTATGATATCTTCTACAGTAGTGGTGTAAAGAATTCATCTGACAGCAAACAGGAAAGTTTCCCAGTTCCAAATGGAGAGAATTTTAATCTAGCAAGACTGGAGAGAAGCCCAGATATGCCAGCTAACTCTAAAAGAAGTAGCAGTCCTTCTTCCATTACAGAAATTTCCCAAAATGTAGCTACTTACTCAGACACTGATCAGGTCCACTCAGATGAAGGAGATTCAGAACCTGAGAATGTAGAAGCCCAAGAGACTTCAACACCTTATACAGAAAAGAGCACTGAAATCATGAAGAGAGTTCAGGGAGAGGTGAGCTATGAATCTCAAAATGTTCTTGCATCTGACTTTCAGGGTGAATCCAAAGAGGAGGAGATCTTACAGTCCAAACAGCAAGAAGCAAGTGCTTCAGTTCCCTGGGAGAATGAGGTAGAAATGGAAATTATGGATCATCAGACAGATGTTATGAAGAAAATACGAGAGCCTCAAATACCAGGTGTGTCAGTCATACATTTGTCAGAAATTAAAACTGACACTGACATCCAGAAATCTTTAGAAATGAGGGACATAAGTGCAACAAGAGAACAAGACTTGTGCCAGAATCCCCAAGACTCACAGGTAATGGAGGTCCTAGGGAAACAAAGAGAGGAGAGAAACAGTACTGTGGATACCAAAGTAGATGTATTTAGTAGTTCTGAGAAAGATGTAGAAATGGAAGACTCAGCGATAACAGGAGCTCAGTTTGAACTTAGTTGCAGGCACCCAGGGACTCAATTATATGAAAGGTGCAATGAAATCAGCAAGATGGGAAATCCCGGTTTAACAGAGGAAAAGATAAGTGATGACAGCTGTAAAATGAATACAAAACCTGACAGTTCAGACCTGCCTTGTGTTCAAAGTGAATTGATTCCTGAACCCCTAGGCACATCCAATAAAGTCAGTGAGAAAAAAGTTTCAGGAGAAGTACCAATAGAACAGAGTTCTCAGAATGCATTTTTAAGAGATGTAAAACTGGAAAATGTAGACTTGGAAAAGTCTCAGTCAGCAGTCATTGATGAAGCCCCCCAGACTTCAGAGATCCAAAGTAGGGTTTTAAAACTGACAGCAAAATGCCCAGGTGAATTGGACTCTTCCCAAACAAGTAACAAAAAAGAACAGCTCATCTTTGTCGCTTCCCAGCCAGAGAGTAGTCAGGAACTACAACGTACCCCAACAGCAGATAATGGTTCTAATGAAGTCAATATCCCTATCACTTCTCTTATCAATGTAGAAATAAAAAATAGCATATTAGTGGCACAAGAAGAGCTCAGGCATGAACGTTCAAGCTGTGCAACCTTAGACAGTCATCACCAGGAGCAAGAACTCACAGGACTAGTCAGCACCTGTGCTGCAGACACTGTTGAACCGAGTGCCAGACTAGAATTAATGTATGATGTTGAAAATAGTACATTGGGAGGCCCTGAATCAGATATAAAGTTAGGGAATTTTATTG
This sequence comes from Podocnemis expansa, assembly GCA_007922195.1. Taxonomy (NCBI): domain Eukaryota; kingdom Metazoa; phylum Chordata; order Testudines; family Podocnemididae; genus Podocnemis; species Podocnemis expansa. Next base: position 7,219,517 of record ML681972.1, read on the forward strand.
CTGAGAAAGATTCATTAGAAATGGAAGGTGTTGACTTTTCTAATGCTCAGTCGGATATAGTTCAAGAGCCACTAGATGCTTTACCGTCAGACTTCAGTGTCAGTCGTCTTGAAGAGCAGTCCCTTACCCACACAGAAATAAACCGAGAGGTCTTAAGTACCTCGGCAGCCAGTGACTTTGACCTGAACACCACATACTCAGAATTTAGCTTTGAACAATCAGAACCTCTCACGCTAAATTTTAATATGGAAAATGAAAAAGATTCCTTAAAACCAGAAGATGAGAAGCCTAGTGGCACTCCTATCCTGAAAGCAGAGTTGGAGTTGGAAAGCATTGATTTCAGCTTGGGGGACATTGAAGTGGAACGTGAACCCCTTGGTATCTTGGCAGCTGGAATTCTAAATGAAGATACTGAGGAACTCCCAAAGTTAGAAACCATTGGGCTAGAACCCAGCAAAACCAGTGAACTGAGCATTGAACGGCCAGTGGATGAATCAGAAATGATTGATTTTGTTGCATTAACTTCTGCTGATCAAGGAGATAAATTTTGCCCCTTGATCTCTGAAACAGCTATCCCACATCTTGAGTCACGCTCATCAAATAGTGACTCTACAGAAGTGGCCATGCCAGTTCTAGAAATACAGAGCATTCCTCCAATCTCTGAGATCCTTCTGCAAGTGGAGAACAAAGATAGCACAGCAGACGTTGCTGAAATGCCATCACTGAGCTGTGATGGAGACAGTGTGGCAAACCAGGCTGCTGGACACATTGAAACGGTGCTCTCAGAGCACATGGAAACACCTGCAAAAGAGAGTGGTTCGGGTGATGGTGGCTTGTGCATTGCTCAGAGCAAGACAAAAACTGAGAAAATGAAAACTGCTGACAGTAGTTTGGAAAGTGACAACCTGGCTTCAGTAACTGCTGAAACCTCAGCAGAGGGCCCAGTGGGTTGAAATTGGACCCAGCTAGTCTCAATATTTGAGGAGCCAGTGCTGGGATTTTATGTATATTCCTTGTTTCTGTTTAATATGGGAGTATTTTGCATCCTGCAGTAGATATTGATTAAAGCTTATAATTGTTTTACCAAAAACCAGACACAGTTTATTCTGTACATATTGGATTGTGTAAAATGTTTTTCTTGTGAAATTTCACCAATTTCTTTTCTGTATTCTGCCATTAAAATGAAATCTCATAATGTGTGATTTGGTTGTTTTTGTTTATTTTTTGTCTTCTATTCTTTATCATTTTTGGATGGTTTCCAATTCACATCTTTCCTTCAGAAACATTCCATGGCTAGCCTGTGAGACAAGCTCAAGAAAATCCATTCAGAAGTTAAGGAAACGGAGACTCTTGCAGAAGAATTATAACTAAATTTGTATTCCAAATTGTAATGCATGCTTTTGATTGATTCCATTGTTTCGAAAGGCAGAAGGTGTGAATAGAGTTGACTTTGTTTCATGTCCTGTGGTTTGTAATTATTGTTGTATTATGCCTGTATTTAAGCAATGTTATACTGTATTGTATAAACACATGTGGACACCACCTCACTAAGCAAAGGAGAAAATCTGTCAACCCACTTTCAAAGAAGAAGACTAATCGGTAAGGCTCTGTGGCCTGACGCCTGGACCAGACATTTTGAGGTCACTTACATGATTTGAAATGGCCTTTCTTTCATTGTATTGTGATCCAGTAACTATTTGTGTTAAATCATTTAGCAGCTGCCCAGCTCTGAAGAACCAGAAGATCTGAACCCTGGTCTCAGGAATTGGATTCGTTTGGTGTGCCACATACCCACCCTGAATGGTCCCTGAGCCATTAAACCTGTAGTGTGATGGTTTTCATTTGTACAGTTTGTCAAATACTAAAACGTTAAAATGTTTGCTTGAATAAATCTAACATTTTTATTTGTCATATCATTTAAAATAAACCTATGGTGATAAAAATAAATTTTTCTAAATTGTTATTGTTTTATTTCAAATGTTTTTCCTTTTAACCAGCTTCCAAATTCTGTGGAAGGTAATTCTGTAAGGTTAGCTGAAAAGAAGAGCCACTTGCCATTTCACATTCCTTATTTTACCCCACACCTGTCTGTAGCTCTATTATGCTTAATGGTGGACCTACACAGGGAAAAACTGGTCTTGTGCAATTTTTTAAAAAGGGAAATGTAAAAGCATAATTTTTTTTTCCTGCAGAAGTTTTTGCTTTATTTTTTTATGAGAGAAAATTAGGTCCCAGCTATGGAGAAAAACTGAAGAGCCAGTATAAATGGTGACATCACAAGAAGCAGCAAGGTAGTGAAAATTAAGAAGTTAAAAGGAAACAATTTTTAGCCATTCTTAACTATTTTGTTAACATTTACCATTTTGAATATAGGAAGCCTTTGTTAGTCATTGCCCTCCTCTTCAATTAAAATGTTATATCTTTCTTGATTACTTACCTTGCATTTCCCACAATGTCTCCCAACACAAACCAAAGAAGATAGTATTATATATATTCCTGCTTTTACTAAAATGCAATCGGGTTGGGGGGGCGGAGGGGAGAGAAACTGTTTAAGTTGTCTTTATAGGTAATTGAGCTAGCCTTTCAGAGCACTTTGGATCTTGTTTATCACCTGTGTTTTTACCTTGGGATTTGGTCTTCCTTCTGTTCCTCCAGCATACATCCTTCGAATTTAACTGACTGCAAATGTCTCTATACATTTTTTCCCCCCTTCTTTCTTTGTACCAGTTCCTTCAGAGAGGTATTCCACTGCCTGGTGTATCTCTTGAAATATCCAGTGGGAAAGAGAAAAATCCATTTTCTAGTTAGCTTTGCATGGAGTTGAGAGTTTCTCTATGGTGGTGGTTGGGAGGATTGGCTTCAGAAAGTGATTTTGAACATAACGAGGGTGAAACTTACTCTCCAGTCTTCTGGGGGCTTAGTCTTTACTCTTCTGGGTCAAACACCATGCATTTCAGTTCAGTGGCACTTTTTGGTTACTGCCATAATTCACAGACTTTTAGGCTGTTGTCATATGGGTCACTAATATATGAAAATTTATTGAGCAGCTTCCCATCTCAGACATCCCTATTCCACACTATAATATCCCTGTGGGAAGTGGGAAGTAGTGTGTGTGATGAATTAGTAAACACCAAACTACATATTTTGGGAAGAAATAATTTAAATACTGTCTTCTTTTTTCTTTTCATTCCCTCTTTCTCTTCTGCTTCTACAAGCATTGATGTATGTGATGGGAAGCCTGCATGACTAGAGGAGCCTGTAAGTGGACAGCTAGCAGAAGCTGAAAGCAAGAACCCTCTCTAAGCTACAGTTTGCTAACTGCTGCCACAATAATAATTTTTTTTCTTATTCTGTTCCCTAGCAAATGTTCATCCCTGATTGTGGTACAAATGACAATCTTTGTTCAGAGTGCCTGGATTGGAGTAGCAGGTTGGGATTGAAGTGTACTTCCAGCTATTGGGAATAGGTAGGAGGATATGCTGGCAGATCTGTGGGGGTAGCTTGTATGGGTCCCTTCACTTTCATGAATTGTGGGAAGCTTTTGTTTTGATTTTTGCTGTGATTTACAGAGAAATACAGTTAATTGGTTATCATCTGTACTGATCCCCTGTGCTTCTAGTGCTCTGACTTGGAAGTTCTAAGTCTTAAATTGACCTTGGATTCTTGATTCCAGAGTCTCAAGAGGAGAGGTGAGTTTGAGAGGGCTTTTATTTGCATGCGAGTTCATAGTGCCATATTCCTCCCTGAGGTGTCTGAAAATTTTATGAGGTAGGAAGTTGCTTTTCATTTCATATTAAGAAAGTTCTTGGTTGTATTCATTTGGTGATAAGCTGGAATAAGTAAAGCTCTCTGGAGAGCAACTAATAAAAAAAACTTTTGAGGCACAAGTTTTTTGTAAATTCAAAGAGAATGTTTGAATGACACTTATTGACCTGAAGCTGAATGGTTTTGTGCCGTATAAGAGTGCAGCAGAAAGAGTCCTTGTCATAGTGAACTTAGATCAAATTTAACTGCAAAATTAGATGGAATATTACAAGGGAATTCCATGTAAAAGCTGCCAGCCTTATCCTTAGCACTTACAAACGAGCCTTGTGTTGGACATGTATAACATCTAGCATTGTGTGTGGAAAGAGGTAACCCCTTTCAGATAATCTGAAATGTCTTGGATTGTTTTGTTAAAATTGATTTTCTTGATGTAACAGTACAAGAGGACGTAACAGTACAGCCGTTCTATGAGTAAATCTTGTCTGTAACCTGTTGTGATTCTTTGAAGGGTTAATGGCTAAAACTTTCATTCAGAGTTTTAAAAATTTAAAAATAAAATTCTTGTCAATCACCTTTCAGCTGTGACTACTACTTCCTAGTCACATTTGCGTTTAAGGACTAAAGGCAGGTAGCAGAGAGCTGAGATTTAAGATTTTGGTATAGATTAAAAAGTAGGTAAGGTTTTGGCAAAAAATAGAAATAATTGTCCAGCTTTCAGCATGGAAAGGGATTAAAGGAAATTCTATAGATAAATTCTTGGATTGAAACAATGTATGTATGTATTTGGAAGTTCAGGTTAAATAAAGAACTGGCAACATATCCCAGTGAGATACTACTTAGGTTCCTTAACCCTAAGGAGAGTAGAGGAACTTCAGAGGAACCTATCAAAGCTGGGCAGTTAAGTAACCTGTGAAATTCCATGTAGATTAGTGCATCATAAGACATATCAAAAGAAAGTTTGAACTTCTCATATACACAGAGTTCTGAACTAATAGTAACCTCAACTCCCTCAACCCCCAAATCTAGATATTGTATCTTAGCTATGATGTCAGTACATTTAGCACCTTGTAAATAATTAGTTTCTCTCCTTGGGGAGTGGAAAGGCAAAAAAGTATGGAAGACTTACTAATTCAGCACTTAATGCACTGCTGCAGTGGTGTCTTACTTTTTTTTATAGAGGGCCAAACATTTCAAAAGCTAAAATCAGTGCACTTTGGGGTGGAATCTTTGTCCTGTTCCACCCTGTTTGTGCTGCTCAGCACAAAGGGAGTGGAAAGCACCCATGAGTCCTTAGCCACAAGGATGACAGATCCCTTCTGGTCCTTCATCCTGCACCTTGGTATAGGCTGGGGGTATGGTGCATTCCAGCTGACTGATCTGTTGCTGCTCATAGCAGGCACAAGTTAATGCAGTCCCCAAGCTTCTGTAACATGCTAGAGGTGCAGCAGAGAAACCATATTAGATGGTTCATGGAGTCCCCAGCCAGACCCATTCTTGTCTCCTCAGTTGCCGTGGTGCTTTTGTGCTATCCTGTGCAAGGCATTCCCCTGGACTCAGATAAAGCTAGTTGAGCTCCTATATTGCTCTCGTGGGAGTCGCTGTAGCATGGAAGAGCTGTTTTCAGGGGAAGTGGTGGGAAGTGTAAGCCTAACTACATACCTTAGTGATGAGCTGATTCAAGACACTTGCTGTAGCTCACAGAACACTTTTTAAATTTTAAATGCAAATTTTGTTAAAGCAGTTCCTTTTGAGACCCATGGAGTAAATATACTGCACTGGAAGGCAGTAAGGTACCATGATGACAAGCATGGTGTAAGAACATAAGTAGAACAAAACAGTCATGCAGTAATGGAATAAGATGTTAGGCTCTGTTGTGAGGCTGAAGATTATGGCAAATCTGTAGAACAGCTGATACATAAATAGATGGTGCAGGTATCTACTCAAATACCTAGGTTGACTCAAGTGGGGAAGACCAGGAATTGAAATGCAAAATGATTACAGAGGATTCGCATGGAGGAGTAGGTGACCAGGCCTGGTTAGTCTGAAGAAGTGAGTAAGAAGAGAGAGGTATTTTCCAGCCAGTTCATTTATACTTATTGCCATTTTACACTATACAAGAACTAGATTGCCTTAGGGTCTTAAAAAGCAACATCTTAAATGAATGTATTTAAACATTATTTAATTTATACATTATATATTTAAGCCATGGAGCTTGCTGCCACAGATGTATTTTATCAAATGTCTTTGCAAGCTCAAAACAAAAATGTTCTTGACTGCAGTTGTAGTTAGAATCCTGCATCCCATCTGCTATAGTATGTTATAGCTTGGCGCATTCTATAGGGATTACAGATTCCTCTGAAGCATCCCACCATGGTGACATGGAAATACAGTACAGGATTAGACAATGGGTCTATTCCAATGTAAAAATTCTTATATAAGAGCTAGATGTTATTGTGTTCCTAGGTACAAAATGATCCTTACTGCTTGTGTCACTGCTGATTGCCATTGCAGATCCCTGGAAGGCCACAAGGGACTATATCCTGGCTCAGGTTTGTAAGGCGACCCAAGGTTAGCATCCCAGATAAATAGCATAAGGATGAGTCCGATGTTTCTTTTTCTCCCTAATGACACTTATCCCAGCTGTCACCCAGTCATTGGTTTACCAGCATTAGCACAATCCATGGTTGTGTCTGGACCAATTTATTTGGTTGTCTCCATTCTGCCTGGGCCTGCCTGCCTGCCTTTTTCCAGATGGCGGCACAGGGTATGCCAGAAGGTTTTATTGTGGCTGGGGAGAAAAGTCAAGGGGGCCACAGAGTTGTGACTGATGCAGACACAGTAAAGTTCTCAGTAAATATGTCTGCTATGATCACTCAGTTCACACTCCTCTGTGGCAGGCCCTTCCCATTTCTTGGCTTTTGGTTAATTTCCACAGGAATGATGCACATGTTATCTGGAACTGGTTGACTGCTGGAATTCTACTCCAAGAAGGTGGGTGTAAAACTGCATGTTTTATACAGTTCCTTTTCTTTTTTTTCCCTTTTTCTCTGGTGAGAGGGCATTGTGAGAAGCAAGGTCTCAGACTGGCTTAAACCATTGCTTTGAAAGGGGAGTCTTATTAATCAGTGCTGAGACCCCCCCCCCCGCCCCATAGTCTTCAGATGTGTTGTCCCATGACTTACCTGCGTATGTTCTTTTGATGGCACCCTAGAAGGGTGTGTATATGTGGATGCTACTCTTTTCGCTATTAAACACTATATTAAATATTAAAACAGTTATTGCGAAATGACTCTGGACCTTGTGTGCTGTTTATTAAAACTATTTTCATTGAGAGATAATTAAAAATAGCTTGTATTTCATGCAGGCCATTTTAAAAGAATATTAAAAACAGCATCTGTTAAAAGGGCTATGGGATGCAAAAACTGCCTCATTCCTGTTGCTTCCAAGCAGTTTGCTCTTGTGCTGGTCAGGATTTGATAATGGTGTGTGTATATTCTGTGGAAGGACTGGTAGTTGCAGGGAGAGGGATATTTTTAAACTCCTACCTTTCCACATTTCTTGGGTATTTTCCATGAAGCGTAAAACTGACACCCTTAAATTCCTTTTTAAGTGCGCACAGCACCATCACGAGGTTATTTCACCTGTTGGGTGGGGATGCTGCTGCTTTCCACCAAGAAAAATGTCTTGTAATTAAAGCATCTGAATCTGTGGATGGCAAGCTCATAAGAGAACAAACCAACCCAGGGAGATGACTTTTTAAAAATAAACATACGTGTTCATTATCCTAGAAAACATTGCATAGGATCTTGCCTTATATTGTGTACATATAACGCAGGATGGGCTAATTCTGCTGTGAGGAGAAGTAGCTTGTCTCACTTGCCTGTGCTGCATGGGGAAAATTATTCTCACTGTGGAAAACAAATGTCCTCTAAGGCAGTGGTTCCCAACCAGTGTGCTGTGGCAACACCCAAAGTGTGCTGCGAGCATCCCCAAGACCTGACCTTAAAGTTCTCTCCCTGCTCAGCCCAGCCATATGGGCTGTGCAGGGCTGAGAAAAGGCAGGGGTTAAAGTAAGAGGGAAGGCACTGGAACACCATTCCAGGACCCCCTATTTTTAGGCAGGCAGCCTTGTTACTCCCCTAAAAATAGAGGAAGGCACCCAAACATGGAGTTCCAGGGGTCCTAAAAATAGCATGAGCAGCTGGAAGGCAGCGTTTTGGTAGCTTCACCTTAAGCCCAGGCAGCAGATTGCTGCGGGAGGCTGGGAGTGTGTGAATTCCCCCCTCTAGGGTGGAGCAGCTTGTGTCAGGCAGCCTGCAAGCAGCCCAGGTGAGGGCTTTGGGGAGAGGGCTGCTGGGGGTTGTGTGGGGGCAGGTGTGTGTATGGAGCAGAGGGTGTGTAGCTGGGATTGTGGGGTGGCTGTTTGGTTGGGGGTGTGTGTAGCTGGGGGATGGGGTGTCTGTGTGTGGGGGGTGTAGCTGGGGGCTGAAGGCCTAGTTCTGGCCCTTGCCATGATGGGAGGGTCTATCACAGGCAGCAGGGGGCTGGGGGAGATGGGAGGGAGCAGGAGTGGGGTAAGGATTTGCCCTGGGTGGCAGGGAGCTACTGTGGAGAAGGGGGAAGTGGGGCTGCCCTGCCCTACCTTCCCACTCCCCAGGTTCCCCCTGCCCCCTCAAAGCCACTCTTGTTCTTTCCTCTCTTCTCTCTTGCCACCCTTGTGTTGTTCCCCACATGGCTCCCCTTGTTCTCTTTTGCCACCCCTGCCCTGCTCTGCTCTCTAGACTCACTCCTGTCACTGCACACGACTCCTGACCTCCTCTGTTTTGCCACCCCTGCTCTACTACCCCTACTACTCCACATAGCAGCATTTCTGAAACACTGACACTGTTCATGAATATTCATAAGTAATTTAAGTTAATTTGAATATTCATGAGTTTTTTAATGGTGGTGTGCCTCAAAAAATTTGAAGGTCTCAAGGTGTGCCACAGCAGAGAAAAGGTTGGGAACCACTGCTCTAAGGTAACGTTTCTCCTCTTGTAGGCACTAGTCATACTCACTCTCTCTTTGAACCTCTATATAGTTTACATAAATTGTCAAGCCTGTGCCTGCTGCTGCTGTACAGATGGTGTATTTCCCTATTTCCATTGTTAATTTGTTACTTCAGAAGTTGAGGGCTGGCTAAATGTGACCATGAAGGTACTGAAGCAGTAGAATCAGAGTGATGACTAGGGGTGGGCACTGAGAACTGCTTCAGTGAAGATAAGCATAAAAGGAAGAACAGAAGGAAGACACAAGCCTGGTGAAGGAAGAGAAACAAAGCAGAAAATGACTACTTCTGAAGCTAAGTGATGTTGCATTTGGTACAATGTATAATACATATCACTAAAAAATGTAATTAAAGACCATATATTTTACCCTCTGTCTTGATGTCAACCCACTGTCGGCAGTTGGAGTAGTATACCATCTCATGGCATTTCTCTCTTTGTAATGGGGTAACTGTGGAATCCCAGCCACATCAAGTTAATTCCAAAACTTCAAGGAATGTTCTGGTGCTAACAAGCACAACCCTACTGATTTTCATGCAAACTAAAACAGTGGAAAAACCTACTTTACATGAAAAACTGGATCCCAAATATAGATACACTTCTGCTGCCTCCCTATATGTGTCAAAGGCAAAGCATAAGTGCTGAAGGGAAGTTATCCTACAGCCTGTAGTCCAACAGAAATGGGAGACTTACAAAAGAAGTTTGTAGAAGAGATAGGGGTGGGGGAGCAGAAGGATTGGGGCAGCAGCGAGGGATGCAGCAGAGGCTGGAGGGAGAAGTGGAGGTGGAGTGAGGGGAGGAAGAACAACTCAGAGAGAACTGGGAGCAAGTGATAGCGGTTGGGAAGGACAGCATGTGAGGGGAAACAATTACAGTGGGAGGAAAGCATGGACCAGGAGGTTGGGAAAGAGGACAGGAGGGCATAGAAGCACATAGAGTGGGGGAATGGAGAGAAACATAAAGGACTCTATGAGAGGAGAAGGTGATATACAGATCCTGGTCTGGGAGGAGAGAGTTCTGGACCCTGATACAGGAATAGTGGGGGATACACACAGCAGGGCATTTGGCCAAGGGAGGAGTGGAACATCAACTATGCAGCGAGAAGAAAATGGAGTGACAAGGGTATGGAGGGAAGGGGCCTGGGAGATACTGAGCAGCTGCTGTGTAGTGGAGGGGAAATGGAATGAGCACATAACTTCTGACATGAGGGAAGGGTTGCAGTCTCTGAAATAGTGAAAGCAAAAAATAAGGACATGTAGCAAATTTGGAGTGGGGAGGAGGTGAAAGGATGTATCAAGCCCTTACTGTGTGCAAAGCACTGCCTACACTACAAAAAGTGACATCTTCCTAGTAGACCGTAATGGAATTTGACTGTCTTGACAGCAGGCAGTTGGTGCCTCTGCTTTTGATTCATTCTCTTCCAACATCGCTTGTTGCCACTTCTCCAGGTCAGTGTTGAGGTGTTGCCTGTCTTGTAAGGTGAGAGGCTGGTGTAGCAGGGAAGGGAACTCCCCACAGAGAGAACAGACTCTCTACTTTTAGTCTTTCCTACTGCAGAACTTCCTGTCTCCTTGGCATCTGTTACCCCAGTTTTCAGCTGCATATGTTACATCCTCTTTACTTCTGTTCTGCATACTCCATAGAGCTGATCCTGAATCCTCTGACATCACGTATTCCAACTCCAGCCAAAGTACCCCCTTGTTGATACAGGGCTCAAAGGTTATTTCCAGAAACCTATGTTTCAAGGGCATCCTGTCATGTTCAACTCTTCTTTCATGCATTTGTTACTGTTAGGGAACACACTTTTTTTTTTTTTGGTATAAGGGATCATCAACATTAAAAGGCAGAGAACATAGGCCTAGCTTATTTCCCTAGGAATGCAGCTGCATGGAGATAAGTCAAGTTTTTGTTCCTTATTGTTATAGGACCAAGTTCTACCCCTAGTGAGGTTATTGCTCATCAGGCTAGTGATTTATACATGGGCTTGTAGCACTTTAAGGGTATGTCTATCCTGATGGTGTGACAAAAGCGCTGCCGCCAGCTCAGTGTTCCGGGAGTGGTTAGCAGTGAGTCTGAACTTGCTGCTCTGCTCCTGGAAGTTGGCTCCAAAGTCCTGGGGGCCAAGGGGTGTGCAAGACAGCCAACTAAGAAATTTGCAGTCGGCTTTCTTGAATGTGTACTGGTGGCTGAAAAAGTTCCTGGCAGTTACGCAAGAAATTTTATGTTTTTCGTAACCGCCAGTCGACCGCTGCCGAAAACCGGCCCCAATGTAGACGAGAGTGGCTGTGTCTCCATGTTGCCATAACCTAAATCTAAGAGCTGCACTATGGCTATGGAGCCCACTACAACACTAGCAAAACACTTAGGCCCAGCTCCACAAAGGTCTTTTGGCTCCAAACTTCTATTGGTTGCACTACAGAATGATTTTAATGAAGTTTAGAAGTCCAGATACCTTTGTGGCAGAAAACAGACTGAAATGCTACTAACCAAATAGATGTTTCCCAATTCTGTTTTTAAATGTCATCTTCAGCAAAAACCAAAATGAAGGAGTTCTGTGGCACTTTTAAAGACTAACAGCTTTATTTATTGGTAGTGTAAGTAATCCCATTCCATAAATTCCCCATCTTCAAGCACCTGACAAAGTGGGATTTTCTCCCACAAAAGCTCATGCAATAAATACATTTGTTAGTCTTTAAAAGTGCCACAGGACTCCTTGCTTGTTTTGCTGGACTGGACTAACATGGCTACCCCTTTGGAACATTCTAATTTGCCCCCCCTGAAGTACTGTAGCTGGCACTGCAGAACAGTTACATGGGCCATGGGCTTGACTCTTCAAGGTTCTCAACTCTTTTAGATTGGCATTAGGGCAGTCTCTATCCTCCACATGCTTGTTAAGACCCTTACAGTGAAGCAGAGAGGGAGGGAGACTCCGGAGTTTAATTTCCTTTCCATTTACTATCTTAAGTTCTTCACAAAAACCTGCAATTCTTACATTTTCATTGCAAACGTCCTGCCACCAGTTTACAAGTCTGAGGTAAGGAGCCACTTCACCATTTGATCTAAAAATCCCAGGGGTCTCCTTAACCCAGAGATGTCAAACTCATTTGCTATGGTGGGCCATGTTTGACTTAAAATGTATTTCAAGTGGGCCACACATATCATAAATTGAAATACTAAGGCACTCTCTTGGCATTGCAGAGCGCTATGTATTTGAAAATGCACTCTGCAATACTACAATCTCTTAGGGAGAGTGTGTGGTCTCGCAGAGTGCAATCTTGCATAGCCATCATCTCATGATGTCATGAGACTTGACACCCTTATGGCATCACAGAGTGCTCAGTGGTATGCAAGATCACATGCTCTCTCCATTAGGGAGAGTGTGGTCCCATGGAGCAGTCACAGGCCAGCTAGAAGAGGTTCATGGGCTGCATCTAGCCCATGGGTCACATTTGACACCCCTGTCTTAACTGGCCCATCCCAGAGATGGGGTGTGGTGGCAGTGCTGATGCTGAGAAATAGAGAAGTTGAAGGAGGAAAGCGTTGAACTACCCAGCTCCCAGCTTTTTAGTAAGGAACACTGCCTGTTGAGGTGCCGAGATGCCCAGCAGTTCCTCAGTATGGGCAGGCCAGCAACTCCCATTGGCATGTTTTCCCCAGAGGAAGTGAATGGGGAATGCAGTGGATTGTTCAGAAAGGGATTTTGCAGTCACTTGACTCTGGGCTGGCCCATCAGAGTGGCTGCAGATACTGGACACCACCCTCCCCCTCCAGAGTACCAGGCAGCTGGTCTTGGCAGAGTGTGGACATGTGAGTCACAAAGTGTCACAAAAGTCAAAACCAGTACTGCCGTTCAAAACAAGCCCAACCCATGTCCCTTGTAATCTGTAGTGCAGAGCCCATGAATGAGTGGGGCTGGCTGCACCGGGGGACAGGTAGCTCCCCCTCTGAGCCAAGCTGCAGAGTCAATTCCAGGCATACTTCCTGCCCTGGCCAGCTGGAAAACCCTTTCCAGGTCTGCCCCCTCCTCAAAGGCCACAGCCCAAGACAAGTTCAACCCATGTCCTCTGTAACCTGAGATAAGTGCGTGCCAGTCAGTTCTGTCCATCACACCAGCCATCACACACCTGACCATGCACTCTGTCCATAACACTCATCTTACGGAGACAAAATGCTTTATATAGCAACAGAATTGGAACAAGAAATAAATTTCAGAGGGGTAGGCATGTTAGTCTAGTTCAGCAAAACAAACAAGGAGTCCTGTGGCACTTTTAAAGACTAACAAATTTATTGCCATGTGTGTTGCTCAAGAAGAATATCATTTGGCACAGGCCTCCAAGCCCATCCCAGCTCTGTTTCCAGTGGGAGTCCTGCACCCGGCACTGCTCCTGGCCTGACCTGGCCCAGCCCTGTTCCTGGTGGGCTCCCATGCCCTGCATCCAGATCCTCAGTGAGCCGGGGAACCCCCACACCCTGTGCAGCTGCCTCCTGGGTGCCCCCGCCAGGCCACATGCACCTTCCCCTTGAAGAGTAAGTGATGGATGGAATACTGACATAGAGTTCCACAGTTTAACATTTGCAGGACTCAACTGCGCTCATTTTATAACTTAAAGAAGGAAGTCTTGTTATCTATCTTTATACCATCTTCAATGGTTTTGTCAAGCTTTGCATTTCCTACAGCCATAGAACAATAAGCCAAAATTAACAGCAGGCAGTGACTAGTGGCCTGCTGGATCACTCATGTTGCCTTCCAGGCGTTTAGCATCAGTTATGGGGATTCTTTCTGAAAGCAACATGCTTGACACTAGAAGTAGTTCTGCATTTTGAAGGTATCACCACCATATTCCAGTTGGAACAGTTTATTGATTCTAGCAAACTCCTGCAGAATTGATATTAGAAACTAAAAATACAATTTATTCACAGGATCACAATATACCTGGTACAGGACCTCTGCATCATAGTACTGTTATTTATCTGAAGCTCGTTCAGGTATCTGCCACAACATGGCCCTCAGTGAGGTAAAGTCTTCTCTCAGAATGAGGTCAGTGAGAAAGAATGAAACCAAAACCTAAGGAAATGAAAATGAAAGTAAAAGGCACATAGCAGACATAGGCAACAGGAACTGGAAGATGACATAATGTGTCCACGCTCTGTCCAGTGAGACTAACTCAGTCCAACTGACTTGCTGGGTCCTCCTCAGACTCCCTCCTCTGGCTGTATGACTAGTGGCTTGCTGCTGGACTGGCTGAGTGCATTTGCTTTATCTGATCTGACCCTAAGCTGATTTCATTCCTGAAACTGAAAAGCAAAAACAAAATTTAAAATTAGCATATAAGGCTCACTGTAGTGATATCATTTTTGGAGCCCATCATTCCCTCCAGCTAAACCACAAAGCCAGACTCCCTTAGTGGGAATTTTTTTTTCCCCTCAAAGGCCAGAAGTTTAGCAATTACAATTGAAGTAGGGAGGGGAAACCAACAAGGAGTCTGGTGGCACTTTTAAAGACTAAAATGTATTTGTTGCATGAGCTTTTGTGGGAGAGGGAGGATGTGTACCAATGATGTAGGACTGTTGCTGGCAAGGTGGGGACAACAACATTATCATCTAATCAATATTCTGCAGACTGCCAGCAGCACCACTGATCAAAGCAGCACAGACAAGTGCCTCCTCTCCTGCTGGCAGTTGAGCCTCTTGAGCCAGCACCACCAGCACTTAGGCCAGCAGCCAGCAATTAATATGGTTGATTTGGACCATCCAGTTCTGGTTACAGCCAGTGTAGCTTCAATGAACCAGGATATATCTGAATGTGCACCTAGTGAGTCTGCTTAGCAATGTTTGCCAAAACCATGCCCTCACACTCTAGTCTTTCTTATTCTGAAGCTGCTCTTTAGAAGGGCAAAAAAGGGGCAAACTGGAAGGCAGAGCAGGGCAAGAGGGTCTGAGTGGGTGGGAGCAGAATCTGCTGCCCTGCTGCAGGTATCAGGCAGTAGGAGGCAATATCAGTGATGCGGGTAAAAGCCAGGGCAAGGGACGAAGAGAAAACCCTGACCCATGGCAGGTCCTACATGCTGTTAAGTGCAAGTGTTACTGTGGGGACTCCAACCCATGAGCCCCTAGACCAGTGGTTCCCAACATTTTCTCTACCATGGTGCACCTTGCTACCTTTAATTAATTTGAGCCACGCCACCATATAGTTTCCAAATGAACTCATGAATATTCATGAACTAAGAGTCAATCCAGAGCTCTTTGAGGAGGTTTTTTAAAAAAATTTGTGGCACACTGGTTGGGAAACAAAGTCCTAGACCAGTGGTTCCCAACCTTTTCTCTGCTGTGGCACACGTTGATACCTTCCAATTTTTTGAGGCACACCACTATTAAGAACTCATGAATATTCAAATTAACTTAAATTACTTATGAATATTCATGAACCATGGCACTGTTTTGGACATGCTGTTATGTGGGGTAGCAGAGCAGGGGGTGGCAAAATGGGAGGTCAGGAGTCATGTGCAGTGGCAGGAGTGAGTGTGGGGAGCTGAGCAGGGCAAGGATGGCAAAAGAGGACAAGGGCAGCCATGTGGGGAACAGCACAAGGGTGGCGAGAGAGGAAGTGAGAACAAGAGTGGCTTTGTGGAGGTGGGGCAGGGGGACTCTGGGGAGTGGGAAGGAAGGGCACTGGAGCACAATGCAGCACCCACTTCCCCCTTCTCCACAGTGGCTCCCTGCCACCCAGGGCAAACCCTCACCCCACTGCTGCTCCCTCCCACCCCAGGGGGTTCCATCCTCCCCTCCCCCAGCTGCCTATGATGGACCCTCCCATCACTGCAGGGGCCAGAACTAGGCCTCCAACCCCCAGCTACACCCCCACACACAGCCACACCACCCCCCAGCTACATATAGACACCCCAGCCAAACAGCCACCCCAAAGCCCCAGCTACACATCCACTCCCACCCACCTCTGCTACACACACACACCTGCTCTACACAACCCCCAGCAACCCTCTCCCCAAAGCCCTTACCTGGGCTGTTTGCAGGCTGCCTGACACAAGCTGGTCCGCCCTGCAGGGGCGAGATTCACACACTCCGGGCCCTGCAGCTCTCTGCGCTGGGCTTAAAGTGAAGCCAGGTTTAAGGCAGGGCCACGAGAACTCTGGGTGCTCATGCTATTTGGGGGGCAGGGGCTGGAACTCCCTGTTCCAGTGCCTTCCTCTATGGGGGGGCAGAGCACAGCCTACCTAAAAATAAGGGACCCCAGAACTGTGTTCCCATGTCATCCCCCTTATTTTAACCCCTGCCTTTTCCCAGCCCTGCACAGCCCACGTGGCTGGGCTGAGCAGGGAGGGAAACTTAACTCCAGCTCTGGGTGTTGCCAGGGCACGTTGGTTGGGAACCACAGCCCTAAACCACACGAGGAGACGAGAAAGCAGCTCAGAGTCCCCAAGCGCCACATGCTGCCGCGTGCGTCTCGCCCCGCATTACGTCACCAGGGCAGGAGAGGGGTGCCCAGGCTCGAGGAAGCTGGCAGCACACCCTGAGCAAAGATGGCTGATTTTTTCACTTCCGGTTCCGGTTGGCCCTGACCAGGAAGCAACTGCGTTCAACTGGGGCTCGCGGGCTCGCGGCGAGCCCCACCCCCTCCTACCAGGGATCACGCAATGGAGGGGGCGGGGTGGGACGAGGGCAGGATTCCGGAGAAAACGCTACTTCGGCCTGTCGAACGCAGTTTGGGGGACTCTCCGCGTTCCGGCGGGGTCCTTCCGTTCCGGGCTGCCCGACGGCTGCCTGACAAATATATTTTTCTTCGAGGGGCCGTTTCTGCTATTTAAACCCATGTCGGAAGCTTAGGAAAAAAAAGAAACCCTGGCCCGTCCTGTCGCACGAGAAACAGCCGCGGAGGCGTTAAAAGACCGCGGTGATGTGAGTTAGGCAGCGCGCGGGGCAGCTCCCGGGGCCGGGTGAGAGGTCAGGCTGGGGGCCTGCTCCCCTCCCCCTCATGCCAACCCGGCAGTCGGCGGGGCGGTAGCTGCTTGCGCGGGGTGCGTGGGGGGAGCCCCTCGGGCGGGCCTGGGGGCGTCGCTGGGGGCGGGGAGGGGAGCGGAGCGGAGCAGGGGGGCGGGCGGGGCTGAGGACGGAGCTGGGGGCTGGGGCTGAGCGGGGTGGGGAGCCGGGGCCCGGGCCCGGGAGGAGGCGGGTGCGCTGCTGACGGGCTCTGCTTTGTGTCGCAGGTTCCAGCTTTGTCCCTCGCCGGGAGACAGGCCGGTGGGCGCCAGGGCAGAGGATGGCGTTGGAGCTGATGGAGAACGATATCCTGGAGTCCCTGGAGGATCTGGGGTAGGTGCTGCCCCCGCTCTGCACCTCCGGCCACAGCTGGCTCGGGCTCCCGTCAGGGGAGGGGAGCTGCATCTGCTAGGTGACTTGGCAGTTTTCGAGCCTGAAAACTCCGTGTGCCCGTGTTTCCACGTGGGGGCCCACGTGTGAAGCTCTCCTGTTGTTTTCTCCTCACACAGGTGAGGGTTTTTTCTAGGCCCTGTAAGATTTAGGGTTCAGTTTCTAAAGGTGAAAATGGCTCTAGAAGAAACCTGATTTCACAGGGTTTCGAATGCCCGAGAAGCAGGACTGGGCTCTTTCTCTCTCTCTCTCTCTCTCTCTCAGGTAATATTGCTTCTTTCTTTGAGGTAACACTGTTGCGTTCTCTTACTGGTAAGGGTTATGGCGTTCTGTCCATTGATGGTGTTTATTTGAACTCCGTTACTGTAACATCTAAGGGATGGTCTGCACTGGGATCGTACATAGTTCTAACTATAAATCTCAGGAATGGAAAAGTTTCACTGAGAGAGTCGGCTAAACCAACCTAATCTCTGAGGTCAAGTTCTGTCACTCTAGCTATTACTTCTTGGCCAGGTGGATTGCTTACACTGATGGGAGAACAGGAGTAGGTAGTATCTATACCACATATGGCCAAACTGTGGCTCGGGAGCCACATGTGGCTCTTGAATGAAAAATTGTGGCTCCTAGAAGAACATCAGCAAATTAGTTTAGGAAAGCAGCCCAGTCTAGGAGTTCAGGCAGACATTAGGAGGGTGGGGAGAACTGCAGCATGGTCAGGGATGGTGGGGAGAGATGCAGCATGGTCAGGATTTTAAAAAAATGCACCACTAGCCTGCAGTCCTCTACGTCAAGCAGCAGCTAAGTTTTTACTGCATAGGTCTAATTTTCATGGTAACCTTAAGTAATTATTAGAATCTGACATTAGTAGGATTGATGTTTGTCCACTTTTTATGGTAAAATTAAAGTGTGCAATGAATTTTAAAGTTAGTAATTTTGGAGTAGGTAAAAGTATGTGGCTGTATGCCTCAGTGCAGCTCTTGAAGGTTTAATAATCGACTAGTGTGTCTCTTGAGTTCCATTAGTTTGGCCATCCCTGGTCTATAGTGAAACACTGTAGGGGTGCAGCTGCAGTGTTTGGAGTGTAGACATACGCTCAGGGCCTTGCACGTCTTAAATATTTATAACATCACTGAGTAAGGGAGTGCTATTGTATGTGTTTTGCAAATGGGGAACTGAGGCAGAAAGATTGAGGCCTCAGGTCATACAGGAGGTCTGTGGCACAGCAGGGAATTGAACATTGGTTTCCCAAGTCTCAGGCTGGCAAACAAAACAGTGGATAGTCTGTTCTTTCTAGTCAAATCTTTAACAGGGGATCCCTTACTACAAAATGTTTATTAGGCCCTGAAATCAAATTGATGTTAACAGAAATAAATAAATCAAACAGCTTTAAAATTTTAAGTCTCTAATTAAAATTTGCTTCTGCATGAAGTTATTTGGCTTTTATTCCCTTGATTCTTGTGGTGTCGTCGCGTAGTTTTTTGATCAACTAGCATTGTCAGGCCAACTGGCAGTGTGTGAGGGAGGCAGGGGTAAGCAGGAGAAAAACCTTCCCTTCAGAGAAGGGAGGAAAATGTGTAGGGTTTGTACGTTATGAAAAAGAGTAAAAGCGCTTGAGTCTTTTACGCTTTTCAGGTCATCTTTATAGCATTCATGGCCAAATTCTTTGTTCAGGGAATAGAATATATTGGTTCAAATTTAAGTGTCAGTAGGAGGTTACATAGATGTAGAGGACTGGAAAGCATAATTTGGTGTAGTGTGGCATTGTTCGTCCCTTTGGACTGAACAGAAACATTGTGAAACTTGATTATAAGGTTGCAGCAGAAGTAGAGCAGCCAGAGCAGGAACATTACTGGAGGAAAGAAGAGCAGACAGGGCCGGCCCAAGAGTTTTTAGTACCCTAGGCAAACTGTGACTTTGCATTCCCCCCCCGCCCCCCTTTTGTATGAGATAACATGTTAATATGTTTTTTCAAACATCAAAGGGGTGGTCGTGTTAGTCTAGTTCAGTAAAACAAACAAACAAGGAGTCCTGTGGCACTTAAAGACTAACAAATATATTTACTGCATGAGGTTTCATGAGAGAAAATCCCACTATATTTTTTCAAATAGATGATAAAATTCAATTCCGTCTAATTTGGTGCCCCTCAAAACCTGGTGCTATTTGGTTGGGCTGGCCCTAGGAGCAGAAACATGTGTTGTGGCACGTGGGGATGGAGAAACTGGAGTCTCAGTCAGTAATTCACAAATTGAATTGCTAGCTAAAGAGCTGCTAAAGTCGAGCCAGGTTATCAGAGGTACGATAGGTGGAATGGCATTTCTAGTGAGGAGAGAATTGCTAGGGGAGTCAATGAGTAGGCTTTCACTTTTATAAGTGAGTTAGGCCCTGGTCCTGCAAAGACTTACTCATCTCAGTAATTGTACACACTGTGAGTAACAACCCAAATCTTTGCAGGATCAGAACCTTGCCATCCTGGTTGAGACATCTGTCATCTTTGACAGCTATCAAGAGTTATCTGCACCAGTTATATTGAAGTGGACTCGGTCGAGGTTTTACTTCTTCGAGGTATCAGGGTAACTTCAATTGTTTTTGAGGTTTCTTTGATCCCTTTTCAGTTTGGGTATATTATGTCAAAGCAGCCTACTATTACATTTTACATTTGCCAGTCTGCAGGCTGCAATCCGTGCCTTTAAAAGGTTAGAGGAAAGTGGTTTTTTTGTTTTTGTTTTTGTTTTTTTCCCCAGAACATCTGTTTTATAAAACCAGTAAATAAGTAGCATGTGTTGTATTTAGGGTTGATGAAGATTCAGCTTTGACTTAGCACTTGCGCTTCTCATTGTAGAATTGTGCCTACTTGTCCCGGGACTGAATATAGCCCATAATTCTCCACACTGAAGCAAACTTTTATTCCCCTCTTTAATTTTCATTTTCAAGTCATTATTCAACAGAAATTAATTTTACTTCACTACTTATATAACATCTGTGTCGTGTTTCAGTTTTCCTTGTCTGAAAGCAAATATGGACGATATTTTAAAAAGAAATAAAAAAGCAATATAACAGGTGTCAGTTACTCAGCATATTATTAACAAGGAGTCCTGTGGCACTTAAAGCCTAACACATTTATTTATTTACTTCATGAGCTTTTGTGGGAGAGAATCCCACTTCAGACATTTGTAAGATGGGGAGTTTACAGAATGGGAGGAAAATAAATGCAGCAAAGTGCAAGTCATGGGATCAGATCAGACTGTTGCAGCAAATTAGATCAGTTGTTTAGATTCAAACATTGGGGAACAGTATGTAGAGGAAGGTGAGATGAAATCACCTGTTGTAATAAAAAAAAAAAAAATCTGTTGTCCCTATTTAACCCTAAGGCAGTGGTGTCAAATCTGCCTATGAAGTCCAATTCTGCAATTTCTCTTGAAGCTCCAACTTGTTATCCATTTGTTTGAGTAAAGCTATTAACAAATCATCAGTGCAGAGAGATTGAAGTGTTCCCCTATTGGTTTTTTAATGTTGTTTATCATGGCAGATTTTTGTCCATTTATTTTTTTTGCGCACAGACTGTCCTGTTTGTCCAATGTATAAGGTGTTGGGGCATTTCTGGCACATGATGGCATAAATCACATTAGTGGATGAGCAGGTGAATGAGCCCTCAATGGAGTAGCTGGCTTGATTAGGACCTATGATGGTGTCTTTTGGGCAAAATTGGTGCTGGGGTTTCTTGCATGGATCTGCGACTATTTTAATGTTTCTGTTGTTTGGTCTGTAGCTGATGTGAGTATCTGCTTAAGATTAGGGGGCTGTCTGTAAGCGAGGAGAGGTCAGTGTCTCAGGGCTTGAAAGAGAGGGATTATCTTGTAGAACAGGCTGTAGATCCTTGACGATGTGCTGTAGACAGATCTAAGTGGGGGGTTGTCGAAGATGACCAGTGGAGTTCTGTTTTCTTTCTTGAACTTCTCACGTAGTAGTTGACTTCTAGGTACCTGTCTGGCTCTGTCAATCTGTTTCTTCACTTCCCAAGATGAATATTGTAGTTTTAAGAATGTCTGATAGAAATCCTGCAGGCGTTTGTTTCTGTCTGAGGGATCAGTGCAAATGTGGTTATATGATAGGGCTTGCTTGGCCATAGACAACGGATGAAAGCACAACGGGTGTAACTAAATATAGTGATCAGTAGGTTTTTGATATAGGGTGGTGGTTGTGTGTCCATCACTAATTTGCACTGTAGTGTCTAGAACAGGTGTGGTCAAACTGTGGCTCAGGAGCCACATGCGGCTCTTGAATGGAAAAAGTGGCTCACGGAAAAATGTCAGCAAATCAATTTCTTGAATTGATTTAAATTGATTTCTCAAGCACAAACATCTGCCAGGCTTTGCTTTCAATTAATATAAAGATTACCATATATACTTGTGTATAAGCCAAGCTTTTTGTGCCTGAAAATCGCTGCCAGAGTGGCCATATTGGATGCTCAGTCTGGGAAGGGCTTAAAATGAGGGGAGTAAGCCCTAGCCTCTGGAGCAGCCAGGTAAGGGGGCCTTGGTGGGGGAGAGGGGGTCAGCCTGGAGGAGCCAGCTTCCAGGCCTGGGGTCAGGGAGAAGCGGTGGCGTGGTTGGGGACGGCAGGGAGAAGTGCGGCATGGTTACTATGTGGATTTTAAAACTCGTCACTAGCCTGCAGTCTTCTATATCAAGTGACAGCGAAGTTTTTACTGTATAGGCCTAGTTTTTATGGTAACCTCAGGTGATTAGAATCTGACATTAGTAGGATCAATATTTGCCCTCTTTTTATGATAAAATTAAAGTGAGCAATGAATTTTAAATTTAGTAATCTTGGAGTAGGTAAAAGTATATGGCTGTCTGCCTCAGTGCGGCTCTCTAAGGTTTAGTAATCAACTTGTGTGGCTCTTAAGTTCCATAAGTTTGGCCACCCCTGGGAAAGTGGATCTCCTGTTTGGAGTGTTCCAGGCTAAGCAGTAATTCCAGAGGAGTACTTTAGGGTAGCAGAAAGACTAGGTCAATAAACTAGTATCTATAATAGAAGTTGTACTCCATGTTGTGGTACCATTGCTCGGGATGAAGACATTTTGACTCTTGTCACACTTGCTTTCCTCAAATGTTTTTAATGTGCTGTTTCCCCATAGTTAAACTTACAAATTTGTGTGACATTTCCCTGTATCTTCAACATATTGGATAGAATACTTGGATGCTCCTTACATGTTCACCTAGAGTAGTGGTTCCCAACCTTTTCAAGGCTGGGGACCCCTTTTCAGCAGAAAAACTTTGTGGCCCCTCTGGCTGGCTGTACGAAGAAGTTGTGGTGGTGCTTCTGGAGGCAGAATGTGGCCCATGCTGCCACCCCCTCCACCTCCCCCCCCCTGTTCCTGCAGGACAGGAAGCCGCCGTGGTCATGGCCCCCAGGGAGCGGGAGCCACTGCAGGCACAGCCCTCTCTCCCTCACTGCCACGCCTGTGGGCCCCAGCCAGCCCCTGCAGGGGAGCAGAGCTGAGCCGCTGCCAGCATTGGTGACCAGCGAGCAGTACAGCACTAGGTAGTGCTCTGCCTCCGCGCCCCCCCCCCCCCGCGCCCCTCACCGGGATACAGCACTGAAGGGGAGAATTGGGGCTGCAGCTGTGTTCCAGCCCCGGCAGGGAGCAGCACTGCTGACCCCCTGGGCCACATCTGCGGACGCCAGGTTGGGAACCACTGACCTAGAGCTTAAAAGTTCTGTAGCAGAGTTCAGCCATAACGTAACATGCTTAATAAGTTGTTCTTTTAATTTTCCTTGCCAGTTACAAAGGTCCACTGTTAGAAGATGGAGCTCTGACTCAAGCTGCCTCTGGTGGAGCCAGTTCCCCTGAATTTACCAAACTCTGTGCTTGGCTGGTATCTGAGTTAAGGCTGTTCTGTAAACTAGAAGAAAATGTGCAAGCAACTAACAGTAAGTAACTGCAACCCCAAGAACATTGTACAGAGATGTGTTCTGTGGATTTGAGCTGACAGTTGCTAAATCGATTGTACCACAGAGTGCTATCTGCATCCTATCAGTCTTTGGATGTTTTCCACCTCATTTTTCAAACTGACCCAGTATGCGTCCAACAGAAACTAAATTCATTGTGTGGATGAAACTTTTTCCTGATATTTTTAGTCTGATCTGTATGAAAGATCTCTTAGTGTTCAGTTGTTGAAATATCTTCTTATTTTTGGAGAAAACAAAGCTTTATTCATAAACATTTCAAAATAACTTTTTTACAACTCTTTGAGGATCTGATGCCTTAGATGATATTTAAAATTCCAAAGGGAATGTTCTAATAACTAGAGATTTTCCTCCCTTTCCTGCTTGTTCTTGATTGTCTTAAAGGGAAGGCAGTGAAATACTCTGTGGAAGAAGACATGGAAATCAAACTTCATCACTTTTTGAACTTTGGTGGGGAGAAAGCTAAATAAAACTTTCAAGAAAACATTTAAAATAATTTTGTTGAGTTTTCAATGAACTTTAATTCTGGCATTCTTTAGATTTTACAATATAGATTCTGTTCAAGATGTACTTTACCAGGTATCAAACAGAACTCTTGAGTATTTGTGCAGTTGTGTACACTTGTTTGCCTACAGTTGTTACAGGTAATACCTAAGCTAATATTTTTCTTTAATTTTTCAGTTACAGACTTTTCTGTGTTTTCCATTTGTTTACTTTGTGCAGTTACTTTCCCTGGTATAATTACTTTCCCCTTTTGTTAACTAAGCATTTAACAATTCAACACAACAGACATTTAAAAGGGAGCTCTTAAGATAAAACTCTCTCTTTTTACATTAATCTTTTATCTTTAGTGTCCCTTCATGTATATCTCAGGATCCTTACATGTGTGCGTCTGTGTTTTGTCTTTTCACATTCTTTCCCCCACTGTTCCTTTTCTCAATGTTTCCATCACTACTTCTTCTTTTCTTTAGCATGTTCTTCCCAATAATCCTTGTCTCCCTGTATTTTATTCATTTTAGTGAGAATATATTAGTAGTATAAGCAGTGAGATGCTGCATGTTACAAGGTTCCCACTGTAGGGGCTGAGTGAAAATAGAACTAAGGTGGATCTTCATACCTGGCTAACTTCTCTGGAACTCGGGCAGTAGATACACATTTAATATTTAAGTATTTGCAGTGTTGGTAAATGGTATCTTAATTTTGTGTGGTTTGGGCTTACAAATAATATTTTCAAATTGATGTCCTTTTTAAAATGCTCTAATTTTTATTTTGTGTTCACATTTTGTACTTCACACAGGTTGTATCATGAAAAATTATCTTAATTTCACTCTAGTTCTTGGGCCCTAGCACAAGGAAACATTCTTGGTAATTTAAATGTTGAGGATACTTGAATGTGTCGTCCCCCCCCCCCCCCAGGCAAGTAGATAAGGGTCATAAATGTAAGCTTAAAATAGGCTTGTGGTATGCTTGACCTTTCCTATCCAGCAGTTCTCTATTATTTACTCTACTTCAGCCAAAACCATCTAAATCTAAGATGTCTGTTTCTCTGATGTTTAAGTGATACTATAATTTCATACACATTCAGGATTGGTATTTGTGATATCCTTAGTTCCAACTTCTGTATTTTATATAACTACTGAGTGGAAAAAATCCCTGGACTGAGAGAGAAAGTAAGCCAAAGATACTTGTGAAATCACTGGGGAATAACTTGTCCTCACATCAGTCATTCTGAGTCCCAAGATTTAAAAACCAGAGGATCTCTATGGCTTGCACCCAAAGCAGTATTTTAATTTTGATACTCCTTTAGCATCTGCTGCAGCGAGCCACAACTTTTTTATTGAAAGCAAAACCCCTATTGTTCCTACTTAATTATAATCACAAAATCAGGAAGCTATGCATTTGAACTGATTAAGTTGTTTTTTTAAGGTCCAAGTGAAGCAGAAGAGTTCCAACTTGAAATGAGTGGGCTACTGGGGGAACTGAACTGCCCATATGCATCACTGACATCAGGAGATGTGACAAAACGGCTTCTCAACCAGAAGAACTGCCTCCTGCTGCTCAGTAAGTTAAAGGGAATGTTTTTGTGAAAGCCTGCTTATTCAAGGACTCCTGCTCCTGTTCCTTTTTATACTTCTGGGATGTAATGGTGATATTTTTCCCACAA
Organism: Podocnemis expansa; assembly: GCA_007922195.1. Lineage (NCBI taxonomy): Eukaryota > Metazoa > Chordata > Testudines > Podocnemididae > Podocnemis > Podocnemis expansa. The sequence goes on from ML681972.1 coordinate 7,244,843, forward strand.
AGAGTGAATAAGTTTCTCAGTAATTCTTACAGATTTCACCTACATGTTTCCTGTTCTATTTCAAAGGGAGGCCAAAATCCAAATAAAGAGTTGGAAGAGTTACACAGCCAGCCCTTCAAAAAATTTACCAGCCATATATTTGCTAGTATCCTGTAGAAAAGGTTTGAAAGTGGGACATAGGGTTGTAAAAAGGTTAACCATTTAGCCAGTGTAATTTTGTGCCAACCTTTCATTTATATATCTAGCTTCCAGCGTGCCCACTTTTTGACCTAAGACTTTACGGAGTGCAGCCATCCTGGCTCTAAATCCGTTCAGTCCTCTTCACTGTCCAGAGGTCTTGCAGGGAAGGAGCCATGCTGTGTTAGACTGTAATAAAGTTGAGTACAGTAGGGCTACTCTCTAGAATGATTGCAGCAGATCTGTACCTTACAGCTTCTCCTTGATGGTTCCCTCCAAACCCCCTGTTTCTACCCAGCAATTCTGATGAACTTTTATTGGATTAAAAAATTACATTAATATATCTTTCTAAAATGCTCAGTTTGTGTCTCTATCACTTGTAAGTGCTTTAATTGTGAGTAATTTTAAAATTGGATGTATCTTGGTCTGAAACCTAACTGTCTTCCCGCAGCATACCTCATCTCGGAACTGGAAGCTGCCAGAATGCTGTGTGTGAATGCCCCACCAAAAAAGGTACAAGAAGGAGCTGGTAGCGAGGTCTTTCAGGAGCTAAAAGGCATATGTATTGCTTTAGGCATGTCCAAGCCTCCAGCCAACATAACTATGTTCCAGTTCTTTAGTGGAATTGAAAAAAAGGTAAGATCCAAAAGAACAAATATACAATATTGGAGTACTATTTATTCATATAGATTTGTTCCACTGCCTCTTGTGAAATTTTTCTAGGGTTGGGAGGTTAATATGGCTTACAGAATGCACTGAGTCACAAAAAAGTCACATGTTAAAGGTGTGCTGCAGGGCTTCTTTTCTGCCAAGAACTGAGGTCAGGGTTCTGTATATCTTGTGCAAAGGTTGTGGCCGTCATTGCCTTTCATTACCATGAAGGGTACTGTATTCTTTATGCTGCTGTAAGTCTTTTTGTTATTGCCTGCTGCTAGGGATTCCCAAAACCACTGAATTTAGGTCTTGGCGGGTAAGTTAAGGATAAACTTGTTTCCAGGTACTACCTGATATATCAAGAACCTTTTAAAGAGACCCATCTTTTTGAAATCTAATCAGTTAAAATTAGTGTCAAGTAAACATTTATCCCAGAGTCAGTTCTTGTGGCTTTAATTAAATATATATAATAATTTTTTAAAAAAGGAGTATGCTCTCCCTTTTGCTTGTTGGAAGAACCAAATGCAGAGGAGAAGCAGACTATCAGGTGAAACAGTGAAACTGAACATGTGGTCAAATGCACAAATTAAACAGGGAAAAGAAATACAGGGAAACTTTTTTTTTTTTTTTTTTTTTTGCCTTATTTATGTTTAAGTAACTGTAGGTCTTGTCCATGTTTTCTGTTTTGTTTTAAAAACAACTTTCTAATTATTAAGGTTGCAAAAGCCTCTTTTCAGAAACCTTTTGTTAATGTTTCAGGAATTTAAGTCAAAGGTGGCTAGAAATAACCTGTTTGGAAGTCTTTAGAGAGAATTTGGCTTTCCAAGATGAGGACGCAGGAGATCAGTTCTATTGTGGGGTTTGTCATGGATTTGAGACTTCAGGCAAATCAGTTGAAGATCTTGTGCCTCTGTTATCCCGTCTGTAAAATGGAGAAGTTGTTTTCTCTCACAAGGATAAACTCATTAACATTGGCAAAGCTTCTCTGATGGAAGGAGATCTATAGGCAGTTTTTTTGTGTTTATTTGTATGATCAGATTTTTTTATATAAAATTGGCATTGTACAGAGCTCATCCCTTTTTGAGAACTAACTTTCTTAACACTTCTTTGCTTGGTTTATGACAGTTTTAAATTACTAACTCTTAAGTCTATTGAGCTGGAAGGGGTGCTGTTAAGTTAGTTTAGGCCCAAAGTTGTCTTGTACTAAAAATAAACTGAAAGCCTCACAGATGTTATGGTGAATTTAAAAAAAAAAAAAGAAAAAATGTTAAGTTGGAAACTTATTTTGAGAATTGGCAGTGTTTGCAATCCAAATGCTGTGGCATCTTGAGTATTTTAGAAACAAAAAGCAAAGCTGATTTAACACTGGTTATAAACAGTAGTGAAGTATGGTGGTCAGTTTTCATTGACAAAAGCTGAATTTAAAGCAAAAACTAAAATAGTGTAAGTATGAAAAGTTTGAATTTGAATATACACTGAAGATAGTAAAACATGGCAATAGACCCTAGTGGTTTCCAGTTTTTAATGGGCAAAATTTAATCTCACAATTGTAGCATCTGAAATTGAGCTGTATCTTCTCCCTTGTGCAGTCCAAAGTCTCTACTGCTGTAAATCAAAGCTTATTGTAGATGTCAGTTTTGTTAATGGTGGTTATGACAAATATGCAGCTTGTTTAAATCAGCTTAGTTCTGCTGTTCTGGATGTACTCATTTTTTTGAACCCCTTAATGAAAGCAGGAATGAATTGGAAATTTGTGTAGTAACAAGTAGCACCTACATAATCATTCTCTTTTGACTGTAAAAGACAGCTATGTAGAATTATAAATTCAGAAATCTTTCAGTTGACATCCAGTTTTCTCGAATCTTCTTTGGAATGACATTTGCAAATCAGAAAAACATTTACATACAGTTCTGACAGTTGTAAATAGCATGTTCTGGCAAGAACAGAGAGAGATTTTTTCCCAAAGTTTAAGGGAAGACCAGGGATACACTTATTAGTATATTGAAAAGGTGAAAACATATTTGCTTGACATGGGTTTGTGTTTTATGCAACGTACAGATTACCACCTAGTAGGAAACCATAAGCAAAATTTAAAATTACCAAGAAAAACAAAGTGTTAGTTGGAAAAAAGGCTCATTTCTTTCACAGTGGCATTATTTGAGGTATTACTTGCGGAGGTGATGTACACCTGCAGATCCCATTGATTTTAGAGGAAGCTGCAGGTAATCAGCCCCACTGGGAAACCAGAACATTACTTTTTGTTGGCCACTGAAGAGAGTAGTTGCATAAATTCAGAAACATGACTTGCAATAATGAAAGGAAGCTCTTTCTCTGTGATTCGTTGATCCACATTTCCTTCCATCCAAGTGTTTTATCCCATTTTTAATACCTGCAGCCCTTAGTAGTTTAGAGATGGAAAAGATGATATAGTAACTGCACATAAATTATTTAATCCTCTTATTATTTAAATGGTTATATTGAAGAAATTTCTTTTTTATTACAAGAGGGGCACTTTGTAGATCCTCTGTCTATGAAGACTGTACATGAAACATATTCTAGAATTGCAACTTGAAAGAAAGACTGTGGAACTGATTATATGTTGGATAAACTCTGTGTTTAAAGGGTGGTGGATCTCATCATGTGTATGATTTTCCATCGTAATCACAGATCTTTCCCCTCTCTGAGGTCATAATGGAGTCTGTCGATCTTTGCATATATTTTCTCTTCCTTTTAGCTAGGATTACTGTATTACTTGTAACAGTAAGAGTTAGGCATTTTCAGACAGAATTGTGATTGTGGTGATTGTCTCTTTATTTGGTACAGTGTATTCTGGACAGCCCGTTGTCAAAACAAAAGGCCCCCTTGTTTTCTATATAACACCCAATTTCTCCTTACGTAAATGTAGTCTTTGAAAAACAATGTTTATGGCCACTGTAGCATGTTCACAATATATTTTATTACAGCTAAAGGAAACCTTAGCAAAGGTTCCACCTGGCCATGTTGGAAAACCTTTACTGAAGAAACCCTTGGGACCAGCTCACTGGGTAAGGGAGCGAGTATGTAAGAGACTTCTTGTCGTCTTTGTGTGGTAGACAATATCACCTAACACTTATTGTGTTTTAGATTTTTAAATCAGTTTATCTTTTGTTTATTTTGAGGACAGGTAAGGGTATTTTCTCACTAACGTAAGGTTGATTTACATTGATAAAACAATTTTTGGTGAAAAATCTTTTTAAAATAAGAATTATAACGAGTTTTAAGTAATTTTTCTTATCCAAGGAAGCACGCTACAACAAATCCATATTATGAGTACAGATGCCTGGGAAGAATAGAGACTTCCTTCCTATTCGTTACCATTGCTTGCCACCCTGAGAAACCATAGTGTCCACTAAGGCTTTCTGTGATGTCTTGTCTTCTCATTATGACTCGTAAAGGATTATCTTGTTGGTGCATGAGGCTGCTTTGTCTGTGCTGCCTCAGAGGCTCTAATCAGGATCCCCATACAGTATTTCAAACAATTGTCCAATACTGGCTTTTATTCTTAGTGCCACATCTCTTGCTATCATAAAGACATTTATTTTGGTTTTGAGGAGCTGGGGGTTTCAGAATCCCTGGCACTTTAGAGTGTAAATAAATCCCAAAACTGTATTTCTTTGAGCTTATACTGTGTTCATATTTTTCTCCTCTTTCCTTGTTTGAGTTGGAAAACTTTGGAGGAAGTAAACCAGCAGGTTGAAAAAAGTACAGAATATAGAAGTGTGTTTTGTACCTTATGAAAAACATTGAACACTGTGTTGATGGAAAGCTGTATTTGAGCAGCCCTGAGGAAGGCAGAGCTTTCGTGGCCTTGAGGGAAGCAGTGGGCAGCTGGGGCATGCATTTGGAGCCCAGTTCCATGAGTGGAGCACAGCTACAGGAACTGGGCCTTGAGAATGTTTAATGAGTAGATAATTGTGTGCTAAAGTCACATCTGTGTTTAATATCTAAATCTGTGTATACCCCAATGTCCTTTGTTTGTTTTTGCATTTAGAAACTAATTTAAAGTTTGTGTCACACTCATAAATCTTCATTTCAGGAAAAACTCGAAGCAATTAATCAAGCCATAGCGAATGAATACGAAGTTCGGAGAAAACTGTTAGTGAAACGTTTGGACGTAACTGTGCAATCGTTCGGCTGGTCAGAGAGAGCAAAGGTACAAATTTCTATAAACATGCTAAACAGGCAGATCACTTTATATGCTTTACAAAAATATCTTTTAAAACTGATTTTCCTTGTACTTAATGTTTTATGAATTTCTGAAAAAGTTTACTACAGAGTAAATTGACTACGAAATGCTGTCTAAAACTGATATCATTATATGATTTAGCAATTACCTGTGCACATATAACTATATATAGGCCTTGACAAATCTGCTGGACACCTAGGGGCCAGCCCAAAAACTTGGGTGCCCCATGGTGTCCAGCAGAGGAGCCCCCGCCACCAAAAAAAACCCATGACTGTGGCTCCTTTAGGTGGCAGGCCTCTCCCCCACTGCTGAAAAAAAGCTGTCACTAGCCGCGCTGGACTGGGTGGGGGGCTGCATGGCTGCAGGGGAGGGATGGTGGTGCTTCAAAGGAAGAGTGCCACAGTCATCTCTTGCTGCTGCTGGCTGCTCTCTTTGTGGCGTGTCGGGGGAGGGCACAGGGAAGAGGGAGAGAGCACAGTGCTGTCTCTCCCTCTTCGCTGCTGAAAGAGCTGCCAACAGTGAGCTTTTTTTCACCAGCAGGGGAGGGGGAGCCCAGTGTGCTTTGTATGGTGGTGGGGGCCCTTTGCCCCAGCGCTTTTAGGTGCCTGGGGAAAGTCCTAGGAACCATGGTGACCTGATTCCTAGGATTTGTCAGGGCCTGGTACAGAGAACAAAAAAATAAAGTGAAGTAGGTAAATAGAAGAGAAAATACAGTGAGTGAAAATCTGGCACTCTGCCATTAGAACTAAGCACACTGATGGGAGTCTTGTCTTTGCATTGCATTGTTTCTGAAAAACAGTGTCAGTGAATCTGCTTTCTGACCAGTTCTTTATTTAGTACCAAAGTCTGTGCTGTCCTCTGGAGTGCCAACTTTTCCTCAGAAATCCAGAGGCTTCTGCAAGCCCAGTTCCTCAAATACATTATAATTACTTAAGGTGGTCCTCACTGTTTCCATGCACTGCAATTTACTCTTTCATTCTGGCTGTTATGTAGTATTTTGATATGTATTTTTGTTCTTGAACTGTACTACGTCCTTGGCCCTTTCTGGAGTTATTTGGGTATTATCATTCTCATTTCTAAACTAACTACCCAATCTTTCTGCTTACAAAATTCCAAATATATTGATAGCAGGGATTCAGAGCAATCATTTTACACATAGCAGGACAAGCATTATAAAGCTGGCTTCTAAAGGTATCACCCTTGGCTAAACAAGGTATATATCAGTGCAGTTAATTAGCCTGACCTACCACCAGTGTTCCCCCTAATTTTTCATAGTCTGTGTGTGCAAAAAATTTCTTTTGTGCACATTTTCAGAACCAGTATCCAAATTTGTGCACACTCCAGTGAGTGTATTCAAACTTGTGAGCGCAACAAATTATATGATGCAAATAATATCTGAATTTTATTTCGATATGGTGATGGAAATGATTTTATAAATTACAAAACCTTATTTGAAACTTGCTGTTTGAAACTGCCTTCTTAAAGTAGCACAAAAATATTATCACTGTTGAATTTTTTTGTGTGTGCTTTATTTTGTTGTGTGCACGGGCTTCACAACCTGTGTGCATGTGCACAGCTTAGAGGGAATATAGCCTACCACATAAATCAGGTGGCCTTCCAGGTAGGTAAATTTCATAGCTGCTGATGTAGAGTCACATGTCCAATGTCCTTTCAGTAATGAGCTACTTAAAAATCAATGGCTTAAAAAATAAACTATGTATTTGTCTTCTTTCGGGTTTGGGATCCTCTACCATCATGCAGACAGGGCTACAGGTGTTACCCAGTTGATGGAATGGAGTAGAGCACATCAGGTTTCACTGAAAGACTTGGAAGAACTTTTCAATCCTTATAGTGTTTCAAGAGACATTGAAAGCGAGCAGTGAGTTTTTTGGACTATATTAGAAACATCTGGGGACTTGTGGCTATGTCACGACTTTGGCATGCAAAACCTGCCTTTTTTCAAAAAGAATGTCTCGCAGGGGCTCCGAAGGTTGATCAGCTGCTCAAATTCAGTTTAGGAAAATTGGCTATATTTTCAGCAGAGATTTAACTGAAAAGCTTTTCTGAACACAAGGGAAGACGAAGGACGGTATCTGGTCTGTTGAAACAGCTTGAGCTGTGTGTGAGAAAGCTACATGTGAACAATATTTGAGCGATGACAATCTGTTGTTTTAAAATTTATTTTTCTAGCAACTTTCAAAGATATAGTATTCATTTTAAAATTTGAACCTTTAAAGACTTTTATAATTTCATTAAGAAGCAAAGAATGCAATAGTGGAAAATAATTGCTGAATTTTACAGTTGTTAAAAACATAATAAGATTTCACGCTTCATAATTAACCTTTCTTAACTGACTTGCATTACGTATTTGAGATTTTCATTTTTAAAGAAATAAATAATTGGTGCAAGAGTGTGAAAATATTATGGCTTCTCTTTATATTGTAAGTGTATACATCTCAAGGTTGACTTCATGTAAGCTCACAGGTGTTCACATTGTAGGTCAAAAGTGGGAAAACATCATGCTCTTGTTCTTTTCCAAGCTATTCTGTTTTTGCTTTTGCATAGTGCCAGATAGGAAAGTAAGGATGCCATTCAGTTTTACTATCTTTTTGGTAAACATTTTTCCATTCGTTTTCTAATGTAAAGTGTGAAGTTGTTTGGTTCTAAAAAAAGATTATTTTACAGTGCTTTTGTTTGTCCCTGAGTACACACTTTGATCTACCTACTACAGCTTTTATCATTCCTGTTTCCTGCCTCGAAGGAAAACTGAAATTTTTAAAGTCACTTTGAAGGTGCTAAAATATCAAGAGTTCAGCAGGGAAACCAGATTTTCCCATCCACTTGCCCTCACAGAGTGTTGTCATCCTAGATGAACCACTATTCAGTTACATCAGTTTCATTCATTTGCTTCACACTACTTTTATACCCTTGCTCTCCTTTATCCCCAGTTGGATATCTGAACCTATCCACTTTAGGCTCACTCCTGGTGATGGTGTGCTAGCTGCATCTAGCTTTGACTAGCATCAGAACTGCACTCAGTGTTTTACCTTATGCAGGGAACTTAACAGAGGTACATTTAGGGAGGAAGTCAAGAAAGCAAGCGACTAATGACAGAAAGTAATAGGCGAGGTTGAGGATGCAGATGGGAAGTTATAAGCTGGTATTTGCTCCCAAGTGAACATTTGCCTGCTCATCTTCAGAGTGACTTACCTTTATTTGCCTGTAATCTCTCTTCCCTGAGTAGGGTGGGTTGTTTTTGTTTTAGATTTCATTACCATGATCAATCACATCTCCCCTCAGACACAGGAAATAGGAACCGCTTATGGCAGTGGAAGCAGCATGTGAACCAGAGTGGCTTCTTAGAGGACAAAAATGAGAGAGAATATTCGTCTTTTAACTAAATATTAAAAAAAAAAAAAAAAAAAAGTTACAGCCTTGAAAACTTATATGGCAAATTATAGGGAAAGCATTTTCGTGAAATGCTGCAGAATGTTCTTCTAAACATACCAACAGCCCCCACAGCTGTGCACTTTCATAATTGATAAAGACATGAATATTTTGCTACCCTGTCGAATAATTTACTCACATCACGACAGGAGAAATGTGGGAAGTTGTATGTGGTAAACTCATAAACTGTTTAATTAGAACGTTGTAAGTAAACTGGACAGTTATGAAATTCAGTAGGTGACTGGAGGCAGGTGTCTGGAACAGACCTTTTGACCACTCAGCTCATATCAGCTCATTGATCTGCTGGCTTTTTCGTTTCCTCCTTCTTTGGAAATCATATCTAGCAGAGAGCAGGAAGCAGGATGATGGCAGCAGTTGGGAAGAGTTAAGTAGGCATATGCAAAGCAATAAATAGTTTTGGCTAATTAAATAACTATTTACGATTGAGATGTTAAATACTGTAGCCACATACTACTCCAGTATAATGGATATCTGATTATGGTTCAGCAAACCATAATAGACCTTGACTAAAATAAATTATTTCTTTTTCCTGTTTGAGCTGGAAATTGGTATTATTGCTACGCACTGATTTTATATAATTAGATGCTTTGCAGACCAGTTAGGCGAGTGGTCTTCAACCCAAGGCCAGGGGGCCAAAAGTGGCCCACAGGATCTTTCAAGGAGGTGTGCCACTCTCCTGCTGACTACAGAGGGGAGCCATTACCTAAGGACCGAGGCCAAGCATGTTGTCTGGGGTTGCAAGGCTGATGTAGGCTCCTTACTGCAGCTAAGGAGACAGGACATCAGTGTTCCCCTTCCCTGGTCCCACCAGAGAGCATGGCAGAATGGTCTGTGGGGGTCCATCGGTGCCTGGGTCCCTGATGGCTCAGAGGAAGGGGGAGCACAAATCTTCTGTACGCATGGCTGCAGAAAGGAGACATTGGCTAGGGACCCAGATGGAGCGCATGTGGTTATGGCACATGTGCAGTTTGCCTGCTGCAGCCAGGGGAGATGGGTGATCAGCAATGTTCCCTCTAACAGCCAACGGCAGCTGAGCAACTCCTGTTGCTCGCTGTGGCCCCCCCCCCCCGCAGGCCCGATCCTGGCTCCCCCCCCACAGGCCTGATCCTGCCCCCGCTCCCCTGCTTACCCTGCATGGCCCTGCCACAGCTCCTGGGCCAGAGAAGCACTAATGGAGCATGCTCAGATGTTCTGGGCATGCTCTGTTAGAGCTTCTCTGGGTGGGAGTTTTCAAAACTCCCAGCCACAGAGGAGCTCTATGCAGGGACTCTACATGGCCGGCAGCCTTCCCTGCGCGGGGGGGCTGTGGTGGGCCGCGTGGCTGCACAACTTAGAGGGAACATTGGTAATCAGTGAGGAGGCACCCTTTTCACTGAACTCCTCTTATCAGATTGCAAGCAGGAGGGGCAACTGCCAGAGACGGATGGCGCTTCAGGGTTGTAAAAATATTGGTAGCCCTTGAAGCAAAAAGACTGGGAACCACTGAATTAGACATTCTCTGCTTCAGAGATCTTACAGTATGGGGAAGACATTCCAAGAGAAATGGCTATTATAGAACTGACTTGAGGGAAGGTTTTTTTTAAATATTGATTGTTTAGGAATTGTGTGTGCACACAAGGAAAAGAGAGACTGGATCCAGTCTGTATCCATAACTTCTATTGGCATTGTGGGAGCACTGATTGACTGGAATTCTTTTTCTTATGCAGATAACTCCATAATACTATTGATTTGTGGCTGCTTGCTTAAGAGAAATACAGAATCAGAGTTAGAATCCGTCCTTTCTAACCATTGTCAGATGTAACAAGAAAATGTGTGCAAAGTAACGTTTTGGCAGTCAAGTCACAGTTAACATCCATGTGTGACTAGGGTGAAAAAATAACTTGGCTCATACAGCGTTTGTTACAGTAATCCTAAATTCAAATAAAGTGATTCTTAACCATTGTGATGTTTCTCTCATATTTTAATAACACATTTTTATTTGGTTCATTTATTAATCTGGATCTTCTGCTTAATAATTGTTGTGTACTAATTCCTTTAGCCAGCTGAGTAATTTATTTTTCTTTCCTCCAACAGAGTCAAACAGAAAAACTGGCTAAAGTCTACCAACCCAAACGTGCTCTCTTATCTACAAAGTGCACTATTTCCATTGCTCACCTCTTGGCAGCTCGGCAAGATTTGTCAAAGATTATGAGGACTAGCAGTGGGTCTCTAAGAGAAAAGACTGTGTGTGCAATTAATAAGGTATGCGTCATGAGATAGCAAATGTAACTTAGACTCTGAGCTCAGAAGGGGCCAGTATGATCATCTAGTCTGACCTCCAGCACAACGTAGGACACACAACCTTACCCACCCACTCCAGCACTAAGCCTCTGACTTACAACTTGAATTATTTAGGTCCTCAAATCATGATTTAAAGACTTCTAAGATACAGAGAATTCAGGAACAAGTGAACCATGCCCCATGCTACAGAAGAAGGCGAAAATCCTCCAGAGCCCTACCCAGCCAGCCCTGCGGGAAAATTCCTACCCGACCCCAGATGTGGGATCAGTTAAACCCTGGGCAAGTCTCACCAGCCAGACACCCAAGAAAGAATTCTCTGTAGTAACTTAGAACCACCCCCATCTACCTTCCCTTCTTAGGCACTTGCATATCCACCACCACTAGTCAGTTTCCAAAGTAGGCTGTCCCATCACACCTACCAGCCTATTTCTCAATTTTAAAAAGAAGTGCTTTGAGACGCATATGAAACCAAAAAGTTATCCTTTTACATGCTTTGAAAATTGATAGCCAATCCAGTTTTTCTGTTGTTTTAGCTCATTCTTTGAGGCAGTTATAAAATGCTGTGTCAGACTACTTAGGACCTAATTCTGATATTATACTGATGTAAACTTAAGAGGAACTCCTATTTAAAGTTAATGGAATTACATCAGCATAAAACCCAGTGAGAAGACCCTTAATATGCAGATTTCTCTGCCTTCACTTAAAATCCAGACTCTATAGAACTCTTAATTTGGTGCCCACATTGTTATACAATTAAGTATGATTATATGATATTGGAACTCCTTAAGTAGTCTTTTCCTTACCTTTACAGGTGTTAATGGGCAGAGTGCCTGACAGAGGGGGCAGACCCAATGAAATTGAGCCTCCCCCTCCTGAGATGCCACCGTGGCAGAAAAGACAAGATGGTCCTCCACAGCAAAGTGGAGGCAGAGGAGGAAGAGGTGGCTATGAATCATCGTATGGAGGAAGAGGTGGTTATGAACAAGGGGGTCACGACAGAGGAGGGCGAGGAGGTTATGATTCATCATATGGTGGACGAGGAGGTTATGAACAAGGGGGTCATGAACGAGGAGGTCGAGGACGGGGTGGCTATGACCATGGAAGCAGAGGGGGAGGAAGAGGCAACAAGCACCAAGGAAGCTGGACAGATGGTGGAGGCGGCGGCTATCAGGACAGCAATTACAGAGATAGCAACTACAGAGATGCAGGTTTTCAAACGGGTGGCTACCATGGTGGTGGTGGCAGTGGCTACCAAGGAGGTGGCTATGGTGGCTACCAATCTTCTTCATATACAGGAAGTGGATACCAGGGTGGTGGTGGCAGCACCAGTTATCAGCAAGACAACAGATATCAAGATGGTGGGCACCATGGTGATCGAGGTGGTGGGCGTGGAGGAGGGAGAGGTGGCCGTGGAGGCCGTGGTGGCCGTGGAGGTCCAGGAGGAGGCTGGGGAGGCAGAGGTGGACAGAACTTTAATCAAGGTGGGCAGTTTGAGCAGCACTTCCAACATGGAGGCTATCAGTATAATCAGTCTGGATTCGGACAAGGAAGGCACTTTACTAGCTGAGGCTACTAAAGCTTACACTTCAGTAGAGCTCAAGTAATAGAAACCTGTTTTCAGAGACCTGGTCTAAGGCTTCTTGAATTACCACAGGGCCATATGTGGCAGGGAAGCTCCTGTCTGGGTGAGAAATCTTGCTTCAGGTAAGCTGTAGGTTCCCATACAGCTCTGATTTTATTTTTGTTATTTGACTGAAATAAACTCTCACTCTTCACTGGGGTAATCAAAACCATAAACCAGTAATATAGCTTTTAAACGTCAGATGAATCCCTCTGATCAAATAATTTTTTCCTGAAATTATTTGCCTGCTGTGTTTGCCTTCTGTTCTGGGGTTACATATACTGACACTAGTGATGTTTGGCCAGACTTGTAATACACACAACACTGAAAACTAGTTAAATTATCTTTTACGTGTTCTGCATTTCTCTCTAAATATTCTTCAGGCAAACATGTTCCAAATACAGTTTTTGGATATTATTACTTTTGATTTTCTGTCTTGTCATTGTAGGCAAAAAAAGGTCTCTCGCTCATGCTCACACGCAAGTTTGAACTCGCAGATCTGTTGTATCTATTATATGAGCTCTACTGCAGATGGCACACTCAGTAGCCTTATCTTCCACTAATTGAAAATTGTATCTCCTGCTCAGCTCTGGAGTTCCTGACTGCTGCCAGAGTCTACAAAGATCGTTTTAAAACCAAGCTAAGTTGTGAACCAATAGTGTGCGTAGGCCTGTAGTTAAGTATAGCAATTCAAACTGACCTGCATCCATCCAAAACAAGTTGCTCGTCTTACAAACCTAATTTTTACTTGAAATCAGTTAGAAGGAACAGCAAACTGAAATTTATTTAATGCACGAGTTAATACTACTCACTAGCTCAGCTAATCCAGGGCAATTTGTTTTGGGGGTTGTCTTTATTTTATTATTTTTTTTGAAGAAATGCACTACGGCCTGGAAAGACTAACTCCTTTCTGGAGGAAGCCCTTTTATTATTGCTGCAGAAAATGAAGCCTGGCTGATTGATGATTTGACTTTTTTTTTCCTTTACCGAAAGCCACATAATGCTTCTTGCTGGGATTGTTTGTACATAAACATTGTCAAGCTGTGAAAGAAAATGGCTGAAGGTGTGCTGTTGTATAAAGGGTGAGCAATAAAAGTATCTATGTTCTCGAGTTTATTTGGTTTTCTTTTATTCTTGGTAGGGTCTAACAGAATTGTGCAGTAGCTGGAAATTTGTAGAGGTTCTTGACCATGTATTTTAAGTAAATTAGCCATGCCATGGGGTGGGATGGGATGAACTCTGCTTTTCTTGAATTTTTTGAACTAAGACAGGATACCTTTCTGGACAACCTGCTCTAGACAGACACAAGTTATAGGATGCAGTGCAGGGGCATCTGGATGAAATTCTAGCCTGTGTTTTATAGGAGCTCACACTTGATAAATCTAGGAATAAATGTGCTCATTTTATTTTATGTCACATCTGTTGTTGATCATAAATTATGGCACATGAATGTAGCCATTCACAGCACAATAGAAGGTAGATGAACAAAAATAGTATTAATCACTCACAATAGAAGCCAGAGCTACAAGAAATTCAGATCATTCTCTGGCCACTAGGTGTTGCTATTGATACACAGCTAAAGGTCACTTCAGCAACACTAATAAAAATATACAGGAATCTAGGTCAATGTCCATTCTGTTCTAATTTAATCTATGTTCTATGTACAAACAGTTTGATGGAGGAAAATGTTTATTGGACTAGACAGGAGCTTGCACAAGCGCTTATTTGGGATCCAAGTAATGGATTTATCTTACTGTGAACTTGGTGCTGTTAAATGAATTATGAACTTTCAGCTACATCTGAGCATGTTTACTTCAGAAACATGCAGATGGCTTCCAGAGCCAGGCAGCTTGGATTCTCTAGTTGATGCATTTGTTTTCTGGTGGACTAGAGTTCTTTCCCCATAGCAGTTTCTGCTGTCAGGTTAAATTTATTTAGCCCCTCCCCCAACCACTTGATTGGGGGGGGGGGGGGGCTGGATAGCTTTTGATTAATAATAAGATGTTGTGTCTTTCACATATCAGGTCACTGGTTCAAATTTGGTCCCAGCTGGTAGTTGCTACTTTTCATTGCTATCTGCTCTTCACTCTGTAAAATTATTTGGTGGGCTCAACTACCCCATTTGCTCCTATTTGCTAGCTGCCAAAGTTGGAAGGTGCAAGCTGGGTTCCATCAGGATGGCTTTCTCTCTTATCATTGCTAATCCAGCAAGAGATTACTTCCTTACCCTGCTGATGGGTTAAGTAGCAGGTAAGTAGGTGAATAGAATATCCTAATATTACTACACTCTAGTAGCTGTGGAGCTCCCAAACCAAAGAACTGTAAACAGATTACCGTAGTTCTCCCATGGCAAGGGCCACTTATTGCTTTTCAGGAACATGACTTTCACCAAGAACATGTATTTATTAACTTCTAAAATTGATAGACCCACCTATAATACCATTTAATTTCACTTTCTAACTGGAACCTTCAGCTTCAAGAAATTGTGTGTGCAGGCTGGAATGGCATAGTCAAACACATGGCACTGGTGGCTGAATACTATTGTCGAAGCTTAGTTTTTAACAGTCTTCATAGCTTTTATATTCTGGTGTCCGAAACTCATTTCTGTCAGAAGAGTCATGCTGGTAGGGTGTGTAAAAGGAAAGAGTTTGTGTCCCTAACCTCCCTCCCTTTCTGCGTGGGGGTGGGGGTGGGGGGGGAAGAGGATTGCTATTGGATGCCACAATTAAATGGTGCTTAGGGGCAAGAGGTAGTGAGTGAAGGAGGAATGGTAAAGGAAATCTTTCATTCCATCTGACCTAAGTGGATTCCTCCCCAACCACTCCTCCTCCCCATCTTCTGCTTAGTTGTTTTTCCTCTCCCCCTTTACAAAATGAAGGAAAGTCAGATTGTTAGGAGATCAGGGAATGGAAGAAGCCCCCCCGGTGATAGGGGTAGAGCTGACAGTCCTAAATCCATGCATCCAGTCGCTATGGGTATAAGTGGAGTACATGTTGAAAGGGTGTCCCACTTCCCTAGGTGAGAGCGAGGGGGCTCAGTCCTAGGGACTAGTGGGAGCAGAGCTGGTTTATGGGGACCCACTGGAGGGTAGGAGCTAGTATTTATTTCCCATGTTGTTTTGCCGCCTACCTATCCCTAGACAAAGAGATGGGAACCCTGATGTCTTTAGCAAGTACCTCTGCCTCCCAGGGATGTAGATTCTAAATCTGCTAGCTTCCTGTGGTCAAAAGTTGTTGGCAGGACTTCACGATATGCATTGGCTGTAAAAGACTGCTGTGTTTTACTTTTGAGGACTATCAATGACATTTAACTGTACTTTAAATGGATATGAGCATTGACGTAGGTCAGGTTTCAAAGCAATGCAGGCTGCCCCTTTTGTGGTGTGCTTACTGTAACTTGCAGACGCTAGTGATCATGATTGCTTAAACTAAACAGCAAGGCTCACTTTTCCAACAGGAAGCAAAATGATTTCCTTCTACCACTTGTTGTGTTTTCCTCTTGTTTCCTTTTTCTTTTTTCAGAAAAAACATTATTTGCATATTTTAGATAGAAAGAAGGGAGAAGCTTTGATTAATGGAAGCAAACAGCTATTCGTTCATTGTCTGTTTTGTCTCACTAAGTCACTGATTATTTTTTTTTCCAGTCAAAATATCTTCTGTGCTGTTTCATCTGTCCTATTTTCAGTAGACTGGGAGAACTTGAATCAGGAATTTGCACTGCAGAGTAAGGGCCTCAAACACATGAGGTGGAGTTCCATTGTTGACTGAGATATATGTTCTGTATTTCATAATATTTCCCTTGATCCATAGGCAATCTCCCATTTTGTGTCAGAGGGAGGTTTACAGAGATCAAGGGGAGAAAAGAGCCTCACTTACAAACTAAAGTTTATTTTGTCTTGTCACAGTCAGCAGTGCTCTGAAAAAAATCATGTATCTTTACACTCTTGCTCCCTTTCTTTCCTACTCCCAGTCTTTGGCAGTCTCCTTTGTTCTTCCTTTTATATTTCCTTCACTACAGCAACTCCTGTTTCTTGCTTCCCTAAGGACACTGCTCCCACTCCCTTTCCTTTCCATCTGCTAGAGCAGTGGTTTTCAAACTACAGGTCAGGACCCAGTACTGGGTCACGGTGCCCCCTGATGCTGCCATCAAAAGATTGGAAATGCATTGCTGAAAGCTATAATTGTTGGGTCATGGGCATAAATGATTTTTTTTTTTTTTTTAACTGCGTCCTGAGGAAAAAAGTTTGAAAACCATTGTGCTAGAGTAACCAGCAATGGACTACCTAATATTGACACTAGTGTCATTGCTAGAGTGCCAGCTTTAAAGCCTAATGAACGATTGGGAAGCAGTGTGGCTCGCACTCCTTAGAGATGTTGCACCAGGCTGTCTACTGACTTGCAGACACCATTGTGTCTGTTTATAGTTGAGTTACATTTGGAAGTTTTTTGTATGCAAACATGAGACTAAAAACCTGATTTGTTTCTTGAAATCATATTCTGGTGAATCTGAATATGTCTTGGTGGCTGGATCTTTATTACATTCTATAATGATATTAAAAAATACATAGTATATCCACACATTCAACTTTGTCCTTGGATTTTGGTTAGCCAAGCAGTGATCAAGGACTGAGTTACACAGAACAAGGAGACCTTTGTTTTGGACAGCTCTCCATCTCCTTAATCTGAAAAGCATATTCATGTGTCATAGGAGACAACATACCATGCCAAGCTTTTACCAGGAGAATTGCTAGGTAATACCTTTGCCTGTGTAACTCTCTCTGACTTGTTCTTCAACTTTGGGCTGGGGTCCTTTGGCTTCAGGCAGTACAGACTTAGAGTTAGATTCTCCCTGAAACTGGTGAGCTGGTCTCAGGGTGTTATAGGGGGCAGGATCTGTACAGAAATGTGAATGGCTTTCAGTCTCTGAAGCTCAGGATTGTAACAGCTGTCTCCATATCTTCTGAGTGGCACTTTGATGTGTTGTGGGAATGGAAGCATCCTGGCTGTCTTCCTCAGGTCTCTTTGGAAAGGGTTTGGTGTGGGGCACAGCACATGGGAGTGGAGGGGGCTGCCAGGAGGGGAGATGAAATGACCTAGGCATTTGCTAACTTCTATGCGGAAAGATCATTGGCCAAGTGAATCCAGTACTAGTCACCATCTCTCCTCTCCCACCCCATTCTGCTCAGTGGCTCTTGTGAGCTGGGCCCCCTAGGAGTGATGTGTTCCCTGACTGTGATGGCTAAAGAGACTTCCTGATCCCAAGAATATTTAGCTGGCTGTGGCTTGAAGTAGCAGCAATCTGTTCTCTTCAGCTGAGTGCCATGTGTGATGCTGGAGGAAATAACCACATTCCACTGAAGTGGGATAAGGGTTTCATGTGGAGAAAGGAGAAACTGAGTTGGGGTTGCCCCATCCATGTTAAAGCACCTCTTAGCTTGACACAGTTGAGAAAGTGAATGAGCTGGTTAACTTGTTCCCCATACATCACCTGTTAGGGGACCATGGCCATTCAGGCATTATGTTGGGCCTGTACTAATCCTGGCTATCCATTACCATAATGTCTGAGCACCTCAGGCTTTTTCACATCTTGATCCTCACACCACCTCAGGAGTAAGTGCTATGATAGATAGGACCTGAGGCACTAGAAACTAAGGGCTAGATTCACAAAGGAGAGGAGACTTAAGATTGTAGTGTGCAGCTCCTAGGTGCTTTGCTGCCCCATGGAGTTGTGAGCCCTAGGTTACATGCCCAAGCTCCTCAGACAGTGGAGGACAGGAGGTTCTGTAGGTAAAGGGAGTCTGTGTATCTAGCCAGCAGATCAGGGAGTTGCCTAAATTAGCCAGGGGTAATGTCCCATCAGCTCCACAAATGGATTTAGACACCTGATTGGAGGAAGCTACCTCACTCAGTGTGATTATCTGCTGTGAAGCCTGTCCTGGAGTTAGGTGCCTAAACCAGAGCAGTCTTTTCTCAGAAAAACCAAGAGGCAAACTCTTTTATAGCCACTAGCATAGTGTACACACCTGGAGAGGGGAGACACATTTTTCAATTGTTGCGCTGCCTGAGTGGGAGCAGGGTCTTGAATCTACGGCTCCTGCTGTTGAGGTCAGTGTCTGAACCCCTGGGAATTGTAAAGGAAGGGGTGGGATGCTCATGCTCTGCTGTTGGAGCTGTTAATGGGACAAGAGAAAGGGGCAAAAAAAGTAGCTAGCTCTTTAGCTCAGTGGTTAAGCCCTCTTGGGAGGGTCATGTTCAAATCCTTTTGTTAATGATTAGCAGCTACGAGCTCTAAACAGAAGAGATTGAGAAAACTCCTGTGTGCCTGAAAGCTGATGGGGGGTGGGGTGGGGGAGAGAGCTTGAGAGATGAGTTTAAATCTCATCCAACTCAGGAGGAGCCTGGGTTGTCTACATCAGTGGTTCCCAACCTTTTCTCTGCAGTGGCACACCTTGATACCTTCAAATTTTTCAAGGCACACCACCATTAAAAAACGTAGATATTCAAATTAACTTAAATTACTTATGAATATTCATGAATCTTGGCATGGTGTTGCAGCAGTGCTCCTATGTGGGGTAGTAGAGGTAGCAGATCAGGGGAGGTCACGAGTTGTGAGCAGTGGCAGGAGTGAGTATGGAGAGCACAACAGCGCAGGGGTGGCAAAAGGGGATGAGGGGAGCCACATAGGGAACAGCACAAAGGTGGCAAGA
This sequence comes from Podocnemis expansa, assembly GCA_007922195.1. NCBI lineage: Eukaryota > Metazoa > Chordata > Testudines > Podocnemididae > Podocnemis > Podocnemis expansa. Next base: position 7,263,974 of record ML681972.1, read on the forward strand.
GAGGAGAGACGAAGGGAGAACAAGAGTGGTTTTGTAGGGGGGGCAGGGGGGAACCTGGGGAGCAGGAAGGTAGGGCAGGGGAGCATGGTGCAGCACCCACTTCCCCCTTCTTCACAGCGGCTCCCTGCCACTCAGGACAAATCCTCACCCCACTGCTGCTCCTTCCCACCCCAGTGGGTCCCGTCCTTCCACCCCCAGCCCCCTGCTGCCTGTGATGGACCCTTCTGTCACTGCAGGGACCAGAACTAGGCCTCCAGCCCCCAGCTACACCCCCCTATACACACAGCCACCTCACCTCCAGCTACACACCTTCTGCTACATATCAACTCCCACCCACCTCTGCTACACACACACACAGCTACAGCAGCCCCCCCCCCAGGCCCTTACTTGGGCTGTTTGCAGGTTGCTGACACAAGCTGTTCTGCCTTGCAGGGGGAGATTCACGCACTCCCAGCCTCCCGCCCCTCTCTGCTGGCTGGCCCTAAGGTGGAGTCCTGGAATGCTGCCTTCCAGCTACTCCTGCTATTAGGGGGATCCCTGGAACTCCTGGTTCTGGTGCCTTCCTCTATTTTTAGGGGGGCTGGAAGGCTGCCTGCCTAAAAACAGGGGGCCCCTGGAACTGTATTCCGTGCCTTCCCTCTTACTTTAACCGCTGCGCCTTTTCCCAGCCCTGCACAGCCCACATGGCTGGGCTGAGCAGGGAGGGAACTTTAACTACAGTTCTCAGGGATGCTCGCGGCACACCAGTGTACCCTGGCACACTGGTTGGGAACCACTGGTCTACATCCCTGCTGTGTAGCCTAGCAAGCTGATAAATTAGTACTCAGAGCCCTGGCTGCCTTTTGTGCAGCTTAGGTGCACTGAATACAAGCACAGGCTTGGGGGAGAGGTGGCAGAATGCAGAGTTTAAGAATCTTGCCAAGGCTTAGGTATGAGCAGAGCTCTGGTGCAGTGCTTGTGCTATGGAGCGCTTTCAAGACAGAGATGGCTTTGTGCATGTCCACTGGCAGAATATTAGACAGCTGCTGAGTGGTAACAAAATGTTGGATTTACACATCCTGTCATGAGTCCAGGCCAAAGAGACTTGCTCATGCTCCTACAGGAAGTTGGAGACAGAAGAGGGAATTGAATTGGGGCTTGAGTCTTTAGTTTCCAAAATAGAGCCTTGCCCTTCCACTTACTGATACTAGCACAGTCCCACCATACCAAAAAAGCCACATCTCACCATTTTCTGTATCAGGGGTGGCCAAACTTAAGGAACTCAAGAGCCACACAAGTTGATTATTAAACCTTTGAGAGCCGCACTGAGGTATATAGCCATATTTTACCTACTCCAAAATTACTAAGTTTGAAATTCATTGTGCACTTTAAATAGATGGCAAATATTGATCCTACTAATGTCAGATTCTAATAATTACTTATGGTTACCATGAAAACTAGGCCTATCTATACAGTAAAAACGTAGCTTCTCTCCACCCTCTCAGGGGGTGGTTCCCCCCCCCCCCCCTGCCCCCCCCCCCCCCCCGGGCCTCCTTACCTGGCCACTTAGGTCGCTAGGCACAGGCTGGGGCTCTCCCCTGAGCATGGTTAGAGCAGGAGATTTAAAATTCCTAGACTGGGGCTGCTTTCCTCTGGCTTTCTTCTGCGAGCCACACTTTTTTGTTCAAGAGCCACGTGTGTCTCCCAAGGCACAGTTTGGCCACACCTGTTCTATACTGTAGCTGTCACTGTCTCATGGTCCACTCTAGTCATTCTCATTTAACATGTCCCGTGGCAAGCACAGCAACTGCTTCCATGGAAAATTAATGTTAGAAAAATAGGTAGATGGTTTTAAGAGTCTTAATGTGCTTTAGCATTTGGAAACAAGGTAGTATTATAGGACTAAGCTCTGCAAACAAGTTTTGGCTCACAGTACAAAACTGCCAAATTGGATCCAATCAGCAATACTATCATAGAGCATTACACAGAAATAGATTTGAATATGCTGTTTCTGGTGCCTGTCTAGCATGGGAATCTGTTGTGTCCTTTCAAAAGGACAGAGTAAGCTGAAAAGTAAAATAACACTGCTATCTGAAATGAATTTACTGGCTATGAGCTCTTAAAAAATTCCCCCTCCCCACCAAAAATAAGCAACGCTTCACAGCACTGTATCAAACACAATGAGAAGGGGAAAACATTCTCGGTTGTTTACTTTGACACTACTGCCATGCTGTAAAAAGCACAGTGTCATTGTTTCCGTTTTATTGTTAGTCAGTTTCCTCTGTTGTCCACATGGGTGTCTCTCTCTCTCTCTCTCTCTCTCTCTCTCTCTCTCTTTTTTTTTTTTTTAACAACAGGTGTGAAAAACCAAGTTTTTAAAAATTAGCAAATGATTGTAATACCAGAGCCAGAGGTGGGGATGTGGGATCAGTAGTAAATCAAGAGGTCCCACATTACCTTTTCACACACCTAGGAAACTCTGAAACTAAGTTGATAGGCATCCTTTGAGCTTCTCAAGAGTGACTTACCCCTTTGTAAAACCCAGTGCAGTTTATGCTGTGTGATCTGGAAAAAGGGGTATGCAGCGGTGTCAAAATTGCTCATAATATTTAAGTCCAAAGCAGACTGCCCTGAGTTACAAAGGGGTCTCACAAAAGGAAGTGAATAGGTAACAGTAGCAGATGAAAGGCAACATTGATAAATGTGTTATGAAATATTATTTCACATACAAATGATTGTGGTGTGTGTGTCTAAATTATCTATTATCACTCATGAAAGATATCTTGGAGTCATTGTGGACAGTTCTCTCAAAACATCCCCTCAGTGTGCACAGGCAGTCAAAAAGAAAAAAAAAACCAAAACCCTACTGCAATGTAGGAATCATTAGGAAGAGAAAAGACAAAAATATTATATTGTTACTATATAAATCCATGGTATGCCTACACTTTGAGTACTGGGTGAAGTGCTGGTCACCCCCACCTTAAAAAAAGGTGGTTAGAATTGTTTATGGTGGAAAAGAGATGCCTCAGGGTGATATGATAGCCATCTTTAAAATAATGAATGGTGTGGAGCAAGAGACTAGGGAAGTGTTATTTACCGCTTCCATACCACAAGAAACAGATGTCTCCCACTGAAATTAATAGGCAGTAGGTGTAAAATGAACATAAGAATGTTCTTAACATAATACGTGGTCAATCTGTGGAACTCATTAGTGGGGAAGCTGTGAAGGCCAAAATTATAACTGGGTTCAAACAGGCTCCCCAAAGGTGGGAGGGGTACTGGGGGCAACTGCCCAAAGCCTAGGCATTTAAAATGATTCAGGACCAAGGGGAGCCTAGCTATTTAGCCTTGTCTCTTTCACACCCCTCCCTACCCACCCCAAGGCCTCTGCCACTGATGTGCTCCACTCCTTCCCCTTTGTTTTGCCATGGGGCCCAGAACTGCTGTTGATGGGCTGGGGGGTGGGGTGGAAGTAGATAAATTCATGTCGTCTAGAGCCCTCACTGGCTATTAACCATGGTGAGCAGGGATATCCTGCCATGTAGGGCTGCCCCAACCATATAGGTGAATGAGGGGGGTTGCCTAGGGCACAAGGCTTTAAGGGGTGCCAAATTACATGGAAATGAATATTCTCTATTTAAAAATATATATATATTAATATGTAATCCCTTATATCACATGGGGCAGAGGGGGGAGGGTGCCAAAGTCATAGTTCATCTAGGTGCTGCAAACCTTGGACCAGCATTGCCTGAGAGGTCTGGTGGGCCCTTTGACCTTTATGGCTGAAGCTGTACCCCTTTCATGACCTAACCACTAGGCAAGGCTGTCAAGCAGGCAACCTGTAGTGAGCTAGTGAGTTAGAACAGTGGTTGTCAAACTTTTTTCCTCGGGACCCAGTTCCAGACCCCTCCACTGGAAAAAAGCAGCTACCACCAGAAAATTGAATGGTGACGATGGCTGCAGGGGCTGGGAATCCCTCATGGCTTTCATCCTTTCTCTTGAGGCTTCTATTGCATCTCTGAAATCTATGCATCTAATTTGAGATCACCTACATGGAACATGCAGGGGAGTGATCCCACATGCCATATTTCTGTCCCAAAGCAGGAAGTATGTCAAGTCTCTAAAACTGCATGTAGCAGTCTGGGGGGTGTGTGTGTGTGTGTGTGTGTGTGTGTGAGAGCTCCTTGCAAATGGGGTGGGGTGGGGGGTGACTGGGTGGAGAAATGAGATGGAGGTGCTGACACAGGGTAAGGAGAAGAGAGCCAGTGCCAGGCTGGAAAGAAAGGTCCTGGAAAATCCTGTCTGCTGCTGAGCCTGTCCAAGTCTCTGCAGGTCCCTCTCCCTTGTCCACTGTCAAATCCCAGGTGCTGAAGCAGCCCCTCTGGGTTCCACTTTCACCTCTGCTCTTCCTGGGCTCCCTGTTTCTGCATGAGTTTCCATGAACACACAATTGTCCACAATATTGTTCTTGAAGGGGTGCTAGCGCTCTCTCCTTGGTCTGGTGACCCCTGTTGCTGTCAGTGTGCATAAGGCAGCAACACAATGGGGCTATCCACTCTCCTTCAGATTGGGACCTTGTTATAACTTCTCCTTCCAGCAGATCTGTCCTTGAGTTGGATTTTATTATGTTACTTAGGCTTTCTAATTGTAGGAAAAATACTATACTTTGTAAGACAGGCTCCTATTAGAACAGTTTGCTTTTTCTCTTCTCTTTTTAATTATCAGTCAAAAAAATCTCTGGAGTTTTAATTAAAATCTACAAGTTATAACTTTTGTTGCAACCCACTGAAAAAAGAGGCAAATCCTAATTTGCAAAAATAACTTCAATCTCCAGATTCGAAAAATGGTAGAATAAGGGGATGTTCAAAGTTTTTTCTTTTCTTCATTGGGTCCATTGATAAAAGACACAAAGGATGCTTGCCAGTGACCTCAGTCCTTTTCATATGAAGGAGAGAAGCCCAAAGAGATCCTGACTCAGAGAGGAGGCATAGAAATTGTTTGAATAACAATTAGCACCTCATTGTTAGTCCTGACAACTCTGAATGCTCTCCACTGAAGGCTGATACTCTGTTACGGGCAAGAGCCATCCTGGAGGCCCTTATGCTTTGTTTCCGTAAAGTATTAATGTAGAGTTATGTCTAAATGGCCCACTCACTCTTTTGTTCACTTAGGTCAGGATAGGCACCTAAGCTGTTGTAGACCCCAGAATACTCCCCTTCATTGTTGAGGGGGGTGTGAGCCAGGGGCTCCCATCTCATAAGTGAGAGTCACTGGTGGGTTACCCTCAGTGTTCCCCCTAAGCTGCACGCGTGTGTGCGCACAGCAGTACCGGCTTGCTGGTGCACGCCTTACCGCTGGCCGTGCAGGGCCCGCAGCCATGGCTCCTTCCCAGTGCTGAACACATCCTTCCAGCCAACTGGGAGCTGTTCCAGGGAGTTTAAAATCTCCCCTGAACATACTCAGGGCAGGAGATTTTAAACTTCCTTCCCAGTGCAGTTTCCTGCCAGCCCGAAGAATGGTGGCAGTGAGGGGCATGCTCTGCATGGGAGTAGCTCTGGCAGCTGGGGGAGTGGCCTGAGGGAGTCAGGGACGGGCAGCCTGGGGAAGGGGTGCCTGAGGGGCTCAGGGAAAGCTGGCTGGTGGGCATGCAGGGAAGGTGCCCATCTGTGGGACTTGGGGAAGCCCCCTCTTGCCCACCAGGGAAGATGCTTGGGGGAGCAAGCAGCTTCCCCAGGACTAGGGCTATCTAGCAGATGTCTGGCAGAAGGAAGACATGTCCTCCTTTTTACCTTTTTGTCCTCTCTCCACCAGGCTTCTAAAAATAGCTGAATTTGTCTGGGCTTTTTACTTTTGATGTGCAGAATTTTTTTTTAAAAGCACCCAACACTTGAACCTATGAGCCTAAGATGACGAGTCTGCTGTATGCATGGGGAACAGAAGAGTCTGAAGAAAAATCAAGGGGGAATAGCGCACACAGTTTGCCTTATTCCTTAAGGCTTTCTGTAGCTGAAAGCTATGTGGTTCAGTTGGTGGAGTAGCAGGCTGTTAACTTTAAGGTCATGGATTTGAGATCTGTCTTGGATACTTTAACTTTTTGGACTGTTGCTCCCTACAAAAGGGCTACATTTGGGGAAAAAACATAGCACTAATAAAATAAAGTATACCATGAATAAAATTACTAACAGGGACCAATAAAGTAAAACAAACAAAGGGGCACATCTGAACTGGTTAGAAACAATTTGAGACTTTTTTTTTTTTTTAATTGTAGCATGGGCTTCTTTGGAAACTGAAAAGGGAGAGGCAAGTTAACTGCCTTTTTTTTAACCTTTTTAGGTGCTTTTCAAGTTTATAGTTGCAAGTTTAGTTTTTTTAGTCTCATGAACGTTAATGAAAGGGTCATGAAAAACTTCCATTTACTGAAAAAATTCAGTTTTCAGTAAAAAAAACATTTTGGTAATTTTTTAAACTTTAAAATACGGATGACTTTTGTGCATTTTTAATGCTGCATTCATGAACCATTACCCATTTTCCATGGCATAATATGGTAATGATGGCAATGTTCCCTCTAAGTGGATAATGCAACTGCGCAAGTTATGGATGTGCTTGGGAAGCCAGCAGGCATCAGGGAAGGGGCCCCATATAGGTTGGGGAACTTGCTCAGCTGTGGCCATCACTTGCTCTCCTGCATCCATAACTTGCTCAGCTGCAATATTACCTTAGAGGAAACTGGTTACCCCTGTTAGAGCCCCTCCCTCTCCCAAGAAGACAACAGCTCTTGAGAAGGACCAGGGGCTCAGAGAACGGTGGACCAGCATAAAGGGCAGACACTAGAGCAGGAATGGCCAAACTGGCTTGGGAGCCACATGCAGCTCTTGAATGAAAAAGTGCAGCTCATGGAAGAAAGCCAGAGGAAAGCAGTCCCAGCCTAGGAGTTTTAAATCTCCCGCCCCTTAGCGTGTACTGAGCATGCTCAGGGAGCCCCAGCCTGTGCTTAGCCACCACAGCAGCCATATTGGATGCTCATCATAGGCAGGGCTTAAATCAAGGGGAGTGAGGCCCAGCCTGTGCCTAGCTGGTGGAGTGGCCAGGTAAGGGGGCCGCGGGGGGGGGGAGTAATCAGCATGGGGGAGCTAGTGTCAGAGCTTGTGGGTTAGGGAAGGGGTTGGGACAGTGGGGAGAAGCGGTGGCATGGTTGGGATGGTGGGCAGAAGTGGTGGCATGGTCGAGACGGAGGGGAGAAGCTAAGTTTAGCTAGGCCTAGGTTTCATGGTAACCTTAAATAATTATTAGAATCTGACATTAGTAGGATCAATATTTGCCCTCTATTTTAAGTGTGCAATGAATTTCAAACCTAGTAATTTTGGAGTAGGTAAAATGTGGCTATATGCCTCAGTCCAGCTCGTGAAGGTTTAATAATCAACTTGCAGGGCTCTTGAGTTCCATAAGTTTGGCCACTCCTGCACTAGAGATCCCTGAGCAACAGGCAGCCTATGACATTGATCCTGGCATCCCAACAACCTAGGTGAGTATCCACACCGCTAGACTTGAGAGTAACGCTAACTTTTGGGCTTGCTCAAAGCACATTTAAGTAAAGTGTAATGGCTTCCATGGGCAAGCAAGACATAGTGCACTGTCCAGCACTACATCACAAAGGTGACGGCTCTGCCACTACAGCAAGCTTAATCAGCAGCTCCCACAGGCCAGGCATGCTGCCTAACCACTAGACCACACACCAGCCTTTGCCTACATCCCTTTTAACTAAAAAATGCAATAGCATCAACAGGCAAGCGAGTAGACCTCCCTCATCACTAGATGTGAAGGGCAAAGCAAATGGCTCCAGAGGACTTTGACCTGGCCCCCACCACTGCCAAGGGACCTAGGCTGATCACAAGACTATGCAAACTGTTGCCTCTGTGGGCTGAACCAAGTCACATTTCCTTAATGTGCAACAGAGTCACTAGGGAAAGGCTGGTGCACCATGCTCTCTTGCTCGCTCGCACTCACTCACTCACTCACCTCCCCCCCACACAGAGCCACCCCCCCCCCACAACACACATGCTAAGCATGCAAATTAATCAGGGTCCCACAGACAAGAAGCTGCTTGAGTGATGGGAGGGAGGACACACTACTGAATTTTTTTTTTGACCAGAGGGGAACAGATTAAGCCAGGCTAGGGGTGGGGTTACCTGACTGCATGATGCCAGTAACATAAGCAAACCACTTGAGATGGAGTGGGGGGGGCTGCAACACAGCCCTTTTTAGGCATCCCTCACCTCCCACCCTGGGCCTGCAACAAGGGAATTTGACCCAGCAGCTCCCACAGCCCAGCTGCAAAGAAGTCCCACCAGGCTAGAGAGAGCTATACACTTTGACACGCCCAAACACACTTCATTGGACTAGCTTCTTCTTCGAGCACTGCTCAGATGCATTCAGTAATAGGTGTCTCTGTGCCGGAGCACTGGATTGGTTGGAAAAAACTTGTCCTAGCCTGTCAGACAAGGGGAGGCAGCCACCGCCCCTCGTGCCACCCGTGGCTATATATACGGCCACCTCCCTGCCCTCTCCTCAGTTTCATTTCTTCCACCTTGCGCGTTGGATCTGGAATGGCCACTCCTTGCTAATTGCAAGCAGCCTGTCTCTTCGTTGGATTTACTGTCCAGCAGGGCACATCTCCTTTGTGGATTTAATTCCACCGCGAGAGCCCAACACCGGACTGGAACATCACATCAACGATGCTGGAGTTTAAACCCTGTGCTGAGTGCGGCAAGGCCTTCCCCCAGGATGACCCCCATGGGAAGTGCCTCAGGTGCCTGGGCAAAGACCCCATGGTCTTGGCGTGTTCCATTTGTCTCTCCTTTAAACCTCGAATGATTAAGGAGAGGGAACAGCGACGCCACACCATAGTCTTGGAGGAGGCTTGGCACCCTTCACCCGAGGCCTTGGGCGAGAGCCCAGCACCAAGCCCCAGCTTGATGCCAGAGCCTACGCAGCACCGTGCCACTGGTGGCTGCTGCCACCACCGCACCACCTCGGTGCTGACTCTGGTACCGCAGTGCCTACCCAGCGCCTTGGCACCTCGGCACCGATCGAGGTCACCCTCAGCCAGCCTGGCACCGTTGGCGCTGGGCTCACTTCAGCACTGCACCATATCAGCTCCAGTGCTGACAGCACGGTACAGCCTGGCCTCACCGGTGCCGACATCACCTCAGCACCGGCTGACCCCACCCTTGGCCCCGCAGAGTCTGGTACCGAGTGAATGGGAACACCCAAGCATTCCTCCCTCTCTTAGCAAGGACTTGCCCACGACTCATGCTGAGTCACTTCTTGTCCAGTCCACCCCGGAAGCGGTGGAAGCAGCACGAGCCCTGTGGCTCCTTCCTACCCCACCAGCCCCACTCCCAACCAGAAGGGGCAAACCAGCCTTCATTTTGAAGGCCTGGGTTCACATGGGACACTCACCTTCACCGTCCAGCCCCCTGCCTTCCACCCTGGCGGGGGCGGGCACCACTCCACCGATGGCACTGGGCCAGGAATCCCGATCTCTGTCCCCTGCCTCCAGCCTGGTAGAGGGACCTTCTAGGGGCTCCAAACGGCCCCAGCACCGCACATCGGCTCTGTCATCCTTCCATTTTTGACCACAAGATTGGTCTCCTGAGGGCACTCCTCCCCCCCCCCCCCCGCAGTGGACCCCCCGGTGCCACACTGTCCCTGGCACTGGAGTCCTTCATGGGCAACCTTCCGGTGCACTTTGATCTGCTGCGCCAGGTCACGGCCCACTTAGATATGGAGGTGGAGCCCCTGAACCTCCCTCCCGATACCTTGTTTGGACTGACATTCACCGCCATGGTGCCTTTAGCAATCCCGCCCCCACCCGAGCGTGTGGAACCTTGCACGCTCCCGGTGGCAAAGTCCAAGCTCCATCCCGCTGGTTTTGGATATGGTGAGCATGAAATATTGGGTATCCGAATCAGACTACCACTCACTCGCTGGCCACCCAGTCCCCCCAGGAATGTGATTCAGCTGGCAATGGGGGCTGGAGAACCCCCCAGGGACCCCCTCCCTGGCGCCAGGGAGACCAGGGAACTGGATTTGTTAGGCTGCAAGGTGTAGTCCTCGTCGGCTTTTCAACTGCAGGTGGCAAACAACTTTTGCGGCTTTTCAACTGCAGGTGGCAAGGTACTTGCTGGATGTCTGGGAGTCCCTTGGGAAATTTAGGAACATGCTCCCGCCCAAGGCCAGGGATGACTATGATGCCTTCTTGGAGGAAGGCAACATGATATCTCAAGACCTCCTTCTCTCAGCCCACGATGCAGTGGACACTGCAGCTCGCACCATGGCCTCGGCGGTTACCTTCCGTAGGGTAGCATGGCTCAGGGAGGCTAGAGTGCCTCCTAACGCTCAGCAGGCGGTCCTTGACTTGCCTTTTGAGGGGAACGTCCTGTTTCCCCCGGAAATGCTCTCCGTGGTGGGTTCGGCCCGGGATCCTCAGGGAGAAGCCAAGTATTTTGGCATCCTCCCTCCCAGACCTACCCCCCCCGACTTAGCTTATCAATTCCCTGGGCGGGACAACCTCCCCTTTTTCCCTTTTTGCCTCACTCATGGCAGAAAGAGGGCCTTCGGTCACCCCTCCCAAGGGAGGGGCCCCTCTGACCATTACCCTCTTTACCCTTGGGGTGCAGGGGGCCCCCGTGGCGTCATTGTCGCCTTTTTTCCCCATAGGGAAGATAGGCCTGCAGGGAACCACCCCGATCCCTCTCCGTTCTCTCCCTCCCTCGACTGTGGGACCAAAGACTCGATTGGGATGCTGGGGCTGACAATGTATGACTCCCACCTATGGAGCCAGTATCCCAATACCGTAGTCACCACCAACCCCCCCCCCCCACTCCTTAAGCAGCGACTTTCCTGAGGATGAAAGCCGCCCCTCTCCTATTCCTAACAACCCTCCTTTCCAAATACTCCCCATCGCGCTCCCTCCCTAACACCTCGTCAAGGGATGGAGACACAGCTCACTGTAGCCCAGCTACGGCAGGGCTCTGAGATGCGCACATCCGAAGCCTACTCGCATCAGGACTGTGCCTCTGGCCATGACGCATGTCCCAGGTAGGCCCCCTCACTCCAGGTTAGGGGAAGGGGAGGGGATGTCCTGGGTCACACCACCGTCTTCTGCGCTGTGACTTATACCTGCCCCCCCCCCTTTTTCAACAAGACCTTCCTCTGTGCATTAAGGGGACACATCTGTGTAGTATTCAGCTACCTGGATAGCTACTTCATTGGGAAGGGACCTCTACAGGGGGTTTTACCCCTGCATGGGCCCCAAGTATGGCCCACCCTCCCCTTCCCACCCTCGTACAGTTCCTTGTCTCTCTGCCCTATGGTCATCTAGTGGGAACCAGGGGCTTGCCTTGGGAACCCTCACCTTGGTCTACCGCCTCCGAGGTAGCCCATGCTTCCCCGACCTCAGTACGGCCGGGGTCATTCTTTTTAAATTCTGAAGGGGAAATTCCTTGCTGTGTAGCTTAGGTTGGAAAACTGCATAAGATCTATCCTTTAGAGTGCCCTGCCATGTGGCTCCCGTCTTGGTACCCGCTGCCCCCTGGACAGTTGTCTACATCAGACAGAAGGTTCCCTGCTTCCAGTGCGCTTGCGTCATCCTGTGACCTATGGTCTTACTCCCTAGCATGCCCTGCCCCCTGCAGGACCATCCCACTACGCCACACGTAGCTCCTTGAGGCTACAGCATTTTCTCCATACGCATGGACGATGCCTGGCAGTTCTGCAGTTCCCCTCTTTCCCTTCTTAAGGACCTGCCTACTCCCACTGCTGTTATGATGGTGTGACACACAGAATCCAGTCTGTACACACGTAACAGTTTGGGGCTATAGCCCTTTATTTGCCTTCTGACTCTCCCCCGGGAGAACACTTCACTGGGTTCTCTGAGCCCGAGGTGGCTGTCAGACGCAGCAGCTGCCACCTTGTTATGGGCCATTCTCCAGCTCAAGAATGACCCTCCCTTGGCAGTGGAGTTCTTCACTATCCATGTATTGAAGAGTTTTCCGCCCTGGCAGCCTTGACATGGCAAAGTGGTAGCATTCTCCCTCGGGAATGCACCTTAGGTACTGAGTCCGCAGTCCTTCTTGACCCTCCTTCAATTTCTTGGTCTCTGAGGGGCTGTCTAGACAGTAGTAGAGCTCTCTGCCATCTTTTTTCCTTCCCCTCATGCTTAGTGAGAGCTTCGAGGAGCAAAACCCTGCAAGCTTAGACCAACGGGGCCCCTACCTTACATCCTATCTCCCCGTGACCCACAGTAGGCCATTTTTCACCAACATTGCCTCAGGCCACCATGCAGTCAGTACCTTTCTGGGGCCTCTCTCCTGTGAGAGCCCGGTCATGGTACCAGCTTAGCTGAAATCTGCGCTACTTTGCTACCAGGTCATGAATTAGCATGCCGTAGGCCCGTCCTGCTTGGCTCAACTCTATATGTCACAGCTAGTGTCCCATGGTCTTCTCAGTCACTCTCGAGCCCACCTCACAACCTTGTATCCTTCCCTCTCCTTAGCCAGACGGCTTGCTTGGTTGCATCCTAGATAAGGGGCATGGCCATCCCCTTCTTGCGTACTCAGTAGTCCATGACTACGTGGCTCCTGCAAAAGCCTTCGGGTGCTCTATGCCTGTCCTTTCTTTGTTCTTGCATGAAACGCAGCCATACAGCTAGTCTCATTGGCTAGTTTTCTCCTTCGAGGCCATTCGACGTTTTTCCTCCTGGGCGGGGCACCCACATAACCTGTCTTCTTAGGTTGGCGCCCCTTTTCTCCAGCTCCGGTGACTTCGCCGACCTGCGTATGCACTTTGCCTCGGCAGGTTCGGTTTTTGCCCTGTTCTGGTTGACCCTCAGCCCTTGCTTCTTCCGGGCCGCCAAGGTCTGTTTGCCTCTTGTCTTTGGTGAACGTCTTGCTGCAGGGCCTCTACCTCACAGGGCTTGTTGCTGTGCTGTAGGCAGAAGTACCAACTCCACCCGCCGTCCTGTCAGCATGGCTAGTAGTCACCTATTTCTGAACGCATCCGAGCAGCGCTCAAAGAAGAACAGTGGGTTACTCTTCAGTAACCGTCCTTCTTTGAGATGGGCTGCTTGGATCCATTCAGGTCCCTCCCCTTCATCCCCGCTTCTGGAGTTGGCAACTCTAAGGAACTGAGGAGGGGGCGGGGAGGTGGCCGTATATATAGCCATGGGTGGCGCGAGGGGTGGTGGCTGTCTCCCCTCTTCTGACAGGCTAGGACAAGTTTTTTCCGACCAATCCAGCGCTCCAGCACAGAGACACCTATTACTGAATGGATCTGAGCAGCCCATCTCGAAGAAGGACGGTTACGGTAGAGTAACCCACCATTTAACAGGCAAGCCTGATGAAGTAACCATCGCATAGCCTGGAGGGGGGGGGGGTTCCTCAAATACACGGCCCACATGCAGCCCCCCCCAAAGCTATTTCCTGTGGCCCTGCAATGACTATTGTTACCAATGTTTGCAATAACATTGTATGAAAAGGTTTCAGTGGTGCAGCCCTTGGACTAATGTACTAGCCCTCATGCGGCCCTCTACTAATCTTCATGCAGCCCTCTTGGTGATTTGAGTTTGAGACTCCCTGACCTAGCCCAATGATCAGGGCACTTGCAACTGCTGCCTGTGAGCCCTCTACAAAATCCTTCTCTTTAGGTGGACGGGGAAGGTCACAAGCTAAGAATGGCCAGACTGAGTTGCAGCAGTGATCACTGAGCTCAGTTGCATGTTTGTCCCAACAGCACCCAGGGCCACTTGCTATAAAAGCAATGAGCAACAGCGGTCCATTATCAAGTGATACATCCCCTGGTAGCCACACACCCAGCATTGGGCACACTGGGCTGCACGCAGCTGCATTGGAACATCTTGGCTAGTGGTTGCTGCTGGCCCTCTCTGTCATCAGCCATCACATCTTTTTTCCAACCCACTGACAGGTTTGACCCACACAACCTCAGCTGGTAACCGGATCCAAAGTATGACTGGGTGTTGGGGGGGTGAGGTGGGGGGGAAGAGAGTGCTGACTTTTATTTGCTTGAGCAGCTGCAAGTGCCCTGCCCTGGTTTGTTTGCATCTTGTGAAGGGATAAACCACGTTTCCTTATTTGCCCGCTGCACAACATTCATGGTTTTTTACAGGCCTCGTGCTTCTCTGTCCTTTGGCATGGCGTTCCTAGGCTGCTTAGGCAGCAGGGACTGCCCCCTCCCTCCCCCGCTGGCTGTCGCACCACAGCACAGGTAATAACCTTAACCCACTGCCTATAGGTTGCCCAGAAAAACCTATCACCTAGCTGTGTGGGCCTTTGGCAGGCACTTAAAACAGCTCAGGCCCTTGAGGGGATCCCTGGCCCTGAACCTCAAGCAGAGGGTGCCATCCTGGCTCAGTGGCCCTACAGCAGTAACCTGCCTGAGATGAGAGCACTGGACCAGGGCAGTGGTTCCCAACCTGGGGGTCCAGGGACATCTGGGGGGGGCACAGAGTGGCTCCAGGGGTCAGCAGCTGGGCTGGAAGCTGGGGCTGGATGCTGTCAGGGTCTCTGGTTCCCATGGAGACCCAGGCTTCCGGCCAGCACGGAGCAGCTCCCAGGCAGGGCGATTTTAAAACTCCTGTTTCCTGAGCATGCTTAGGGAGAGTAGCCTGGGGGATGGCCAGGTGCCAGCAACTCTGGCCAGGTAAGGGGGAGTGCCCTGTGGTGGGGGATCAGGGGGAATGGGGCCGGTTGGCAGAACCCTGAATGGATACAAATATGTGGATCCACATCCGCTAGACATGGTCCGTGGATATCCATGTTGTATCTGCAGATGCAGATACCACGTATTTGCAGGGCTCTAGCTCTGTGCAGGTAAAAATATGTGGACCTGTATCAGATCTGCAGCCACAAGAAATAGTCTGTGGATAGCTGTATTGTATCTGTGGATGCAGATAGCTGTGGATAAAAAAATGAATATCCACAGATTTGCAGGGCTCTACCAGTCAGGCCAGCAGGGAAGGAAGACTGGGGAGGAGGGACACGGGAAGGGAGGCTCCTCTGGAGCGGTGGGGCCTCAATCTGCTGGCAGGGGCTGGATTCTGCCGGCAGAGGCTTGCCTGGGGTGTGGGGGCCTCAGTCTGCCAGTAGAGGCCATATTCTGCCCCCAGGGCTTCATTGTGCCCCCATTTTTATATAAAAATTCCAACTGGATGGGGGCAGGAGGGTGCAAACCTTTTTTAATGTAATAAGGGGTCCCCAGCCTCAAAAAGGTTGGGAACCACTGGACCAGGGCTCTGCAGTTTCTCTGGTGTGAGCCCCAGTCCCTGACACTGATGGTAAGCTGAGGCAGACTGGTCTTTGTAGTGTCTTGAGGCTGTGCTGCTTTGATGAAACAGCCCTGAGGGAAGGTGGGGCCTAAGAATCCTGCAGGCCAATCGTTCGGATATTTACCCAGTTTGTGTGTCCAACTCCTCTCTCAGCTTGCCGGCAAAGGCCTTGAACAGGCATCACTCTGCTATCAAGTAAATAGTCAGTCATTGGCTTGCCAGCAGGGCCAGTCTAAACATATAGTTAAACTAGGTGGGCACCAGGCTTTAAAATTTGATGGGGGGGGGGTTTCTATTTCAAAAATATATTAATATATTATTTCTTGGAACACTGGGGGATGGGGGGGGCGCCAAAGTCATAGTTTACCTAGTGTGCCACAAACCCCTGGGCGAACCTAGCTCTCATGCTTTGGGTATATTTTAAGCCACTAACTATAGTGGATTCCAGGATGGCTCCAGTACCAACTAACCCATTCTCTTAATTTCTTCTGAAGCATCTGGCTCTGACCACTGTGAGACGCTAGGTTACTGGGCTAGATGGCCCACCGGTCTGACCTAGTAAGGGCATTCTTGTGGTCTAACTCTGGGCAGACTCCCCTTCTGTACCAATAACAGATTTCACTAGTGGCTCATCAGTGGGTTACTTACCAGTAACTGGCCTTCTTTGAGATGGGCTGCTTGGCTGCAGTCAGTAATAGGTGTATCCGTGCTACAGCGCACGATTGGTTAGAAACGCTTTTGTCCTAGGCTGTCAGGCGAGGGCTGGCAGCCACCCCCCCCCCCACCACCACCCCGTGGCTATACCTGTGGCCGCCACCTGACCCCCCCCCCGGTCCCTAAAAGTCGCTAGCTCTGAGTTGTGGGGACAGTGGGAGGGTTGTGAATGAATCTGAGCAGCCCATCTCAAAGAGGGCCAGTTACTGGTTAAGTAACCCACCGATCTTCTTTGAGTGTTGCTAGATGTGCTCGTGGATGGTGGACAGAGTTGGCCCTGGCCACCTTCAGCACTGCTTTTCCCACAAAGGGTAGCTGCCCCTCCAAGCCAGCGAGGTCTCTTGGAGGAGCCTAGGGTATTGGCATCAAAACCGAGGACCAGGTAAAGAGCAGCCTAGCCAGGAGGACCTGACCCAAGTGGAGGATAGAGGGCCTAGTGAGACAAACCTTGTATGTGGGGTTCTGTGGGAAAGCCTTCAGCCTTCTAGTCGAGGTAATCACTACCAAAAAGTCTACCTGCCAGGCAAGGACCAGTAAGGTGCACGAGTCCTACTGCATTGGCGAGCCTACTGATCTGCGAAGGGGAGGAAGGCCTAACATCACCTTAGTATGAGACTTCAGACGGAGACTCATACCAGATTATGATCGAGACAATGACGCAGTATAAAGATCTGAGCAGTTGGCAATACAGAACTGCTGAGGTAAAAGAGCCCAGTATTCTGGTGAAAACATTATTTGGAATGTGAAGATTGTGGGAGAAGTGAGCATAACCCTGGAGCTATCCGTCTACTAGCTGCGGATATAGACGCTGCAAGATGCAAGGAAAAGGGGAAGGCTGGTGGGGGAAACCACCCTTTCCCTATTCCGTCCGGAAACCGTGCAGGGAGATCAGGGGCATGCGCTGACTGCCAGTTAGGATGCAATACCTGCACAGTTGACTTAAATTGCTGTAAGGAGACAAGAGTGCTTAACCACAATTGTAGCGATGGTGTGAGCGGCCATGGCTGGGCAAGCTACGCCACTGATAAGCTGTCGCATGAGGCTGAGGTGCCTTCACTGAACACATCATAACCCTTCCAGTGTTCTTGTGGGAGGAAGCTGTTAAACACTTAAAGCATTATGCCAATCGCGAGGGCCCATCTAGTAACTGAGGCCTGACGGTCAATGATTTTTTCTGCAGGCATCGAGGCGAAGGAACTTGGCTATGGAACAAAGGTCCTCCTCTGTGGCCATGGCCCAGGTACTATTTCCCATAGTTGCAGCATTGATGCATACAAAGACCATAGCAAAGTGTACCTGATGGTGAGGCACCCAATGTCATACTGGACAGACGCTGGGGATCCCAGCACAAGGGTTGCAAAGAGCAAGCTCTCAAGGAGCCAGGGCACAGGAGGGGAAAGACTCCCTCCCATGAGATGGGTGCGGGGGGTGTGCCACATGACAAGTTGCAGCCCTGGCGCACCCCCCCCCAATCCATTTTTTTCACTTCTTTCTTCCCTAGCCCACTCACTTTCTCCTTAACTCAATCCCCCTTACCTGGCTGATGCTGTTGCCCACGTGTGTTGCTCTCTCCCAGCCCTGCACGTGCATCTAAAGTACGCTCAGGACCAGCGATTTTAAACTGCCCATTCAAAGCCCAGCCCCACCGCAGCCTGCCTGGTGCCCAGGAGAAATGTGTCTAGGCCCAGTAATGGCCTGCGGCTGCCAGACCTGCGCTGGGGTCAGTGCTTGCTGCGCAGGTGAGAGGCGGTGACTGCATCAGTGCTCACTGGCACAGCTTACAGGGAACATTGGCCATGAGCCAAGGCCGGGGCCGTTTAGAGCCCCCCCCCTCCTCTGGGCTCCAAGGCAGGGAAACTCCTTGGGACCGCAACAATGGTGCTGGTGACCAGTGTTCCCTCTAATTTCTCATAGGCTGTGTGCACAAAAAGCTTCTTTTGTGCAAATTTTCAGAACCAGTGTCCAAATTTGTGCACACTCCACTGAGCGTGGTCAAACTTGTGAGCACACCACAGCAAGTGTGTATGATGCAAATAATATCAAAATTTTATTTTGATATGGTGATGGAAATGATTTTATAAATTACAAAACCTTATTTGAAACATGCTACTTGAAATTGCTTTCTTAAAGTGGTATAAAAATATTAGCACTGTTTAATTTTTGTATGCAGGCTTTATTTTTTTGTGTGCACGGGTTTCATGACCTGTGTGCGCACGCACACGCGCACAGCTTTGAGGGAACATAGCTGGTGATGGCAGAGTGATATGGTGCCAGGGAGAAGGCTCAATGGTTCCAGGGCTCTCATGCATGGGTTTGAGGGGCAGGGAACTTCATACCATGACTGGAGAGGGTGTTTGGTGGTGCTTCTTGGGCAGCCAGGCCCTCAAGGCAAACGCTGGCTTACCCCCCTCCTTTTGGGGGTGGTACCAGAGAGGCCAGTGTGGGTAATAAGAGGAGTGCCTTCGCTGCCGCAAATGCCTCTGGTGTCACAGGGAGCGGCACCAACCCCTCTCAGTCCCATGATGACCCTCGTCTAGGGGACAAGGAGTGGCGTCGACATTGCAGTACCGACATTGGTCCTGAGCTAGTCTTTTTGCGCTCTTTGGGGGAGTGGTGCTGGGAAGGTTCTGGTGCTGGCGAGGCACGCAGTGCCACAGGAGACCCTGAACCCTCAGGGGTGGGCTGCCATGCTTGTCCTGAGGCCAACGCATGGTGCCTTTCCTCCCTGTCTCTGATTGTCCTGGGCTTAAAGGACAGACAAATGGAGCAGGAGGTGCCCAAATGGGCTTTGCCCAGGCACCTAAGGCACTTTGCGTGGGGGTCATACTGAGGGAAGGCCTTGCTGCAGGCAGCACAATGTTTAAACCCTGGCATGGTAGGTGGCGGAGGGAAGTGGTGTTGCTGCTCTGTGGGATGCTCGGAAGAGGTGACGCTCTTCTGTGGAACAAGGTCCACAAAGAGGTGTTCCCAGTCATGCTGCTGGCTCATAGACAAGGAGAAGACAGGCTACTTGCCTGATTGCAAGGAGTGGGCAGTTCCATGAACTGTCACAGAGGCAGGCAAAATTGAACTGAGGCGGGGCCGGGCGGTAGCCACATATATAGCCACGGGGTGGCCAGGGGGCAGTAGCCGCCAGTTCTCTCCTGGCAGACTAGGGCAAAAGAATACCCAACCAATTGTGAGCTGTGGCAGGGATACACCTATCACTGAATGTAGCTGAGCACTGTGCAAAGCACTAGAGTCACAAAGGGATGCAGGCAACTGTCTGTCTGTCTAAGGCCAAGCTTCACTACCAGCCACCAAAAACCTTAGAAGTGGTTGCCTACCCGTATATCCATGTCAGCTGGGCCAGTAAAAGATCACCTCACCCACCTTGCTCGCTTACTTATCACTGTACGCACCTAAAGTCCCTCAGCTTCCACCCGTGACGCACCTAAATTTCAGGGACTGACTAGGAATATTAGGAACCTGATCCTGCTGCTCCTACACTCCATGTGTGCAAGCTTGGACCTTTTGATGGTATGACACTGACACCATTCCTCCTCCATGCTACCAGGTCTCCTATGACAGAGAAACGCCTCTGGTTCTGCCATGGTATGAGAAAGGGGAGGGAGAATGTGTACCCCATACCCAAAGCAGAGATCAGCCACCCCCTCATACCGCATGAAGGGACTCAAAAAAACCTGCTGTAGGCACTGAGTGAAGCAGCTCCATCATCCAGTGTGGCATAGCTCCCCACTCCCAGAGAGGAGATAAATGTTCAGCACCTGGCCCCCCCCTCCCTTTTTCGGATGGAGGCTAGATAAAAGCTGTGCCCCCTTAGTGAGCATGCGTAGGTCACTAACACCTGACAGTGAGAACTGAGAGCAATTGCTGAAGACACAGTTGCTATAGTTACATCAGTTAAAGCACCTCTGGGGAGAACTGGATGTGCATTTAGTTCTAGCCTGCTGAGGTGCTGTGTGCAAACAAGAGCTGTGACCTCAGCAAATGAAGATTGGTTACTGGGGAATTTAGCAATGATGCTCCCTCTGACCACTCACAGGGTACACCAGTTGGTGCAGCTGAGAGCATGGACTGCTAGCCTAGCCCTCCATGGTCAAATACCTACTCACCCTTCCTCTGTCACCCCCTCTGCGTTCCTGAGGTTATAAAAGGGGTATGGCCCTCTTGTTACCTAGGTTTCTTCCATGCCCTTCTTGCTTCCCCTGCAGTCCCAATGCTACTAGGATTCTGAGGCAGAAAGGAAGGTGAGGAGCATGGTGGAAAGTGCAGAACTAATGACCAAGAACACCACTGGCAGGTACATAACCTTACAGGTAAGTTGCTGCAAATAGCCTCTGTATTCCCGCTCATAGCATAGCTTGTCAAGAAGTACCCCCTCCCAAGAAGGCAATTCACTGTCATACCAAACTGAGCAGCAGCACTAACTGCTTGGGCTAGAGTGTAGTACTTTGTGAATGTACATAAAGCAGAGGTGTTAAAACTTTTTTTTTTTTTTTGCTGGAACCTTATTTTGAAAATGTTTCAGGCTTTAATGAACTTCCCACACCAAAAAGTGATGATTCTGACCTCCTCCTACTTCCCCCAGTTAAGGCCATCCCTACCAACAGTCACAGAAGGTGAAAGCGGCAATTGCCCCTACTGTGACAACATCGCAAGCCCTGAGAGTCACAACCTTTAGTCTGAGAACCCCTGACAGAGAGCGGCACATAGTAGTCTCACAGAAACTGAATTTTGCAATTAGAACATGTAGTGAAAGCCACTGCTCTAGTACAGTGGGACCTAACTCCTACACAGGATGAAATTGATGCTAGTCAGAAACTTCTATGCACTGTCTAACCCACATAGATACAGTCTGTGATGAGATACTGAGGGATTTTAGAACCTTCCAGCCTCTTGCTAGTAGGAGAGAGTTTTCTTAAGCACTTAAGCCTGGATCTTTTGACTTACCTAGGTAAGCATGACGTTTAGGGGGAAAAAAGTGGTACATTAATCACTTGATTGGCATGAAAGTTGGGTATCAATAGGGGAAGGAATCTAAGGTGGTGCTCCACCGTAACTCTTTATGGAAGATCAGCCATAAGGCCATGCAGGTCCCCTTTGATGGGGAGAGGGCTCTCATGAAAGTCAGCTGAATAGACAGATGGAACAAAGCATAACATGCCATAGGCTCAAAGGGAGGATTTCATTAGCTGCACGTGACTAAACTGAAATCCCATGTGGTACTGGATCTTTATTGGCACATTCCCTCATAATTTTCTTAACTGTGTTACATGCAAAGGTTGCTTTATTTATTTCCTGTGAGGACATGGTGGGCAGCTAGAGCTCCCACCTGAACTTTCAAGGAGGTTATAGAAGAGCCTCAAAGCTTTAATTAAGTGTTCAAGAACAGATTAAATTGGTGCCAGTGATGGAACTACTTGTTCCTCGCTCACTCATCTGCTTCACAGATCTCGTCCACTTAAGTTCATAACAGCTTCTAACTGACCATTTTCCAGCATTGATGCCTTCTGCCCTTCTAAGAGACAGGATTTCACAAGTCTGATTCAGTCAGGCGTACTGATAGGAACAGCTAGCTGAGAAATTTTGCTGTCTTGTTAAGTGTAGGCAGCAGATGAAGCTTCCAGTTATGCTGCTTCTGCTCCAGGCCTCACCCACGCTCCACCAGGCCACACCTCTTCCCTCACTCACCATGAGTTTCTGGTTCTGTCCTCTCCTTCCCCTCTCCTCCCTACTCCTAGTGTGTCATCAGTCGCTGTGTACCTCCATGGGCAACTGCGTTGGTGTTGGAGCTGCCTGAGGTTGCTTCAGCCTGAGCAACTTCTGTCTCCTGACAATGCATGCACCTTCCTGCCATGCTGCTGAGCTGTGTGCTACTGCAGTTGCCCTCTGTGCAATGGGGTCTGGACAATGAAAACCAGTGCTGCCCCCCTCACATACTACTTCTGCCCCCCCCCCCAAACCGGAAAACCTAGGCACCCTTCCAGCACTGAGTGCTCCCCAAACACACTGCCCCAACTACTGAGCGGCGGCTGTCCCACCTTCCCACACCTACCTCATCCCTTTCCAATATGCCTTCAAACTGCTGCCCTCAGTCACCCTCTGCCCACTGTATAGTTCCCAGAACATGTTAACCCAATGCTATGCCAGCTTGTCCTCAAACACTGGTCTAGTTCTGCATCATCCAAGAACTTACCATCCCTGGCTGAGAAAAGACTGCTGTGTTCCACCAGACAGGCTCAAACCGTATTTCGTTCTTTAACACCCCCCCCCCCCGGGGCCTCTTGGCCATGGTCCCTGAGGGCCCCCCCCCCCTTCTTCACAAAACCCCTCTGAGAGCCTGCAGCTCACTCTCCCCTCCCCCAGGCCAAGTGTTCCTTTGCCTCTTAAGTTTAACAAATTTAGGGAGAAGCATTTGCTGTGCCAAGTACCCCTATGTAAGGCAGGCTTAGAAGCTGTGCATAACAGCTTCTGAAGGGGGGCAACTAATCTGCATGGATCCTGTATTAGCATGAACACAAAAGAGCACAATTAGGTATTGGCATACTGGGTGCAGGACATAGGGGGTAATGGTATATGGGGGTAATCTGATCATAAATCTATCAATATCTGTAATTCTACTGAAGAGAAATATGAAATACTGTCTGTTGTGATATGCTAGTCTCTGCTTGTTCCAAATCCATCTGGGTTAGTTAAAGAGTAATAGCAACCCCTAGTTAAAAAAAGGCTTGTAAGAAAGGCCACTGGCTATTTTAGCTGGAAAAAGTGAAGAGGGGTAGGGTTTTGCATTAGCTCCTTTGGGAGCAAAATGTTGGTAGCATTCCTATCTTACCCCAGGCTGCCCCCCCCAATCAAATAACAGCTCTGGGTGGGCTTCTTTGAGCCCCCTTTTGTTATGTTAAGGACAGTAGGTGTTTGCACCTACTTAATGTTTAAAAGCTGACATTACTAGAGAAAGGGAACTCTACTGAAGAGGAACCGCAGATGGAGCTGAGTGGCATTTGTGACTGATGGGTAGAGCTGGTGGATGGTGAGAGCAGCCAGCAGTGAGCTGGGTGGCATGAGAGACCAGTGGGCAGAGCTGGCAGGTGGTGAGAGTGGCCAGTGGTGAGCTGGGCAGTGTGAGAGACTGGTGGGCAGAGCCAGCAGACCAGGAGAGCAAACAGCTGGTGTGAAAGACACTTCCTACGAACCCTAGGGTTGGTTGGGAGCCTAGTTAGCACTGATTTCCCCAGATCAGTGCCGGTTTTGCAATTAAGTCTTCTACGTTCTGTTATGCGGTGTGGGTTGTTGGGAACCTTGTTCTGTACCGATTAGCTAGATCAGTGCTAATTTCTGTTATTTGGCCTTTTTATGCTCTGTTTTACTACTATTAAAAGTTCTGTTTAGTACACTCAGTTTCATGTTTGCGAGTGGGGAAGCCTTACCCCTTTGGGGTGCCCAGGAAACAGTGCAGGATTCCCAGAAATCTGGGTGGGGGCTTGAGCTGGTTGGTGGTGCTACATTATTTGGAAACCCCTAGAATACAGAACTCGTCCCTCGTTCTGCCAGCCTGCCCTGGCAGAAGGGTTACACCTAATTGCTGCCAGTTCATTGCTTACCTCATGGAAACTCTCTGAAGAGCTCTGGGCTAGAGGGAGATCCTGTCCTCCCAGTCAAGATACAAAGAAGGGAGCCTGTAACCCAAAATTATTTAGAGACATGCAATCACAGAGGAGTCCTTTGCAGGCTGATTTATGGATCAGTTAGTTTACACAAGTAGGTGCCTGATCTTGAAAGCTACTGAGATCCCAGTGAATGGATCACACTTCTCAAGACCAAACCCTTGACAAGCACAAGTCCTCAGGAAATTGTTAGTCTTTAAGTGCCACAGGACTTCTCTTTTGTTTGTTTTACTGAACTGGACTAACATGGCTGCCCCGTTGAATCCAGGAAATCTTATGAATACCTCCTTTCTGGTGGATTTTTCCTCTTCTATCATCATCATGGGTAAACCTGAGTTAATTCAAACCAGATTATCCCTTTGAGTTGTAAACATTTAAGGGTGGGATTTTTCCAAAGTGCCCAAAATGATTTAAAAATATAAACCTTTGGGGTTTTAAGCCATGTTCCTAAGTTACCTGCTCCTCAATAGTAAGTTGGCACACGTGTGTTCATGGTGCAAATCCAAGTACCAGGCTCATTGCTTCTTTCGCAGCATTGACTGTGATCAATTGACACAGAGACAGTGAAATTTGAGGCCACTGTTCATGAAATCTAGTGTTAAATTTTATTTAGGTATTTTCATTTTGATTAAAATAGGACATTAAAAAAGTAAGACTAAAACATTTATTAGGTGTTATTTTAACAACAATCAGTGCTGGAGGAGAAGGCATCTCTCCATTTATGGCATAACCAGATTTATGAATAATGATATTTATCCTGGCATTCCTACAGTCCTTTCTCTAATACATGGTGTATATTTAAAAGACCCTTCTCACATGGTCCTGTATTATAAACACGTGCTGCACATCAATATGCTTAGGTTTAATGAGAACAATGTAAACATCTTAAAAGTTTGGATAATTGTGTGCAAACAAATGCATCTCAGAAGAGGATTTTTATATTTTCAAATGCTGCTGTTTGAGATTTAGCAACAAATGTCAACTCAGTTCTAGCCAAATAAAAGATCATCAGACTTGATGTGATATTTTCAGAGAAGAGAAACTCCATACTCCTCGGTTTGTACAATGGTAGGATTGGGTGTAGAGACAGTTTCCACCTGTGGGCACATAGCTACAAATCATCATAAACAAGAAGATTGAGTCACATAACACGCTGTTGTGCTCTGTCTAGCAAAGTTCACCAGATGACCTACTCATTTGAGAAAATAAATAGTGCATTTTGACTCTACCATCCCATTAAATAAGAACAGGAAGATCTGCTGGATTCATAAGGTTTAAGTATGAGGTACAGGAAATTTATTCTCATAGTCAACAGGCAGTCTACCAAATTCCACATCTTGCTGTGTTCTAATGATCACCTTAATTGTCCTCCGTCTTTCATGGCAAATGATCAGCTATCCTGTAACCAAAAAGCAAACACTCTTTACACCTCAGAATTCCACTGTCATTACTGACCAGCTATGCTAGGATATAATCCTTTCTACCTCTCCTTGCAATAACTGGCCATGTTCTGCTTTCATGTACACTAGTGTCCATCAGGTCCAAATCTTATTGAACCCAATGATTTACTCTGTGTTACACTGGAGCAAAGGAACAGAATATAATCTGATTACTCACAAATTAATCTATTTAATATTTCATAAGGAAAAAGAATACATTAAAGTAGAACATCTGACTTCTAAGAATGCACTTGGCCAACACACAAAAGTTATCCACAGAGTTAGAGTAAAAAATAATACAAATGGCAATACCTGAGTTTACTAAAAACAAATGGATATATATTTTGACAGTTTAGTGTTTAATGAGTGTAACCTTATTAAGTGAAAGTCACGAAGTATGGAAAGCACCAATGTTTAAAAAAAGCACATAAAGGAGTTTTATGCATATCTTAAGTAGCAGTAAATTTTAAACAGACCTGCTCATGCTTTATTACCCACCTCAGGTTCTTGTCTTTCCTGGAGTGTTTCTATTTCATTCTGATCCAACATATGTTCTGTGGCCTCCACCTCAATATTCACATGGGCCTGTACTGTGGGCTTTTCATTCTCCCATTTTGCAAAGCCTTTGCTCTTTTCAGCTTTGCTATGGAACTTGGACTTCATTTTGGGGAAGGTATGGGAACCTGAGTCGCTCCAGCCAGGTTCATGCCACAATGGTTCCGTCTGTGTTGCTTGACTGGTGGTAGCCCGCTGGAGACGGACTGAAATCTTTCGAGATGAGCCAGTCACTAGGGTGATAGCTCTGCCATCTAGGTCCTGATGTTGTGCAGCAACACTGGGGAATTCAAACACTTCATCTTGTACTACAGGAGAGAGATTGGAATAGTTTATTTTCAGTGTACAACTTCAAGATCACATGATGCTTCTAACAGCTTTTCAAAAGGGAATCTTCTAAGCCAACTTCTAACTTTTCCCTGTTCATTTAACATTTAGGATTTGATTCTTCCGCCCTTAGTCAGACAGAGCAGCACTGTACTCCCTTGGGTGACCCGAAAGATTTTTAGCTGGACTCTTCTTAGCATAAGTTGCTACTCCACATGGGCAAGGGTGGCATGATCAGGTCATTATATAGCACAATAGGTTTGCATGAGGCTTAATACAGATGATTTTTTTTTTAAGAAAGCAAACTGGGGGTGTGGTGGGGAATGAGAAAGGCTTGCTTTGTAGGAGTAAGCCATGAACACGTTCTACTTGACTCAACCAAAATTCTTTTTGAGGTGAAATAGCAGTTCTAAGATGATTTGGAAATACAGCTTCAGGCCCCTGAGCAGCACTGATGAAAAGGAGGTGGTATAGACAGAGCTTCTGGACACTATTTGCAATGTCCATATTCCATTTTGGGACTGCAACTGGCCCAGTGTAGGAGGATAGGGAGAGAGGGTGCACACGGAGGAGTAAATGACAATGTAAAACCAGAGTAGCGTCACTACTCCCCATCCCATCCCAACTACTGGCAGCAGAAACAACCTGCTACCAGGAGGAGAAAATTTTAATGTGTCATTCCTTATGTGTCCGCCTGCCTAAAACCTTGCACAGCTGTATTTTTATTATTGAAATCTTAATAGTAATACAATCTGGATCCTTTGAAATGGCAATGGAGCTATTGCTCCAGCCCTTTTCCACTCAAAGGCCCCAGAAGCATGGCAGTTAGCCAGTCCCGTCTGTGAGTACTGTATTCGTCAAGGGGACATAAAATTAGGACCAGGTCTTTATGCAGCTTGGCACTACAGTAGGATGTGCTGATGGATTGTGGGAATACCTTTAGGCACCCGAAAGTCTGCTCTATTGTGCAGATGTAATGATTAAGTTAGAGCTAATGCAGTTAGGTGTTGGGTGCTGTTAAAAAGCATTCAAAACAAGTGCAAATTAGAAGTAATGGCTGCTTTTACCTGGAGGCAGAGATGGACTGCTAGGCAGAGAGCCATGATTACTGCCCATGGAGGTTCCTCTGGCAAACTTCCTGCATGCCAGCACAAGCAGGTCTCTGCATTGCTTATGGCAGTTGGCACCACAATCTGTTTAAAAAAAAAAAATTGCCAAACCCAGAAAGAGTTAGCTAATATCTGCTAATCCCTAAGGGTCTGTGCACAAGTATATAGATGCAAAAATTCTGATCAAAAAGATTTTGAGGAGACAAAAAGCAAGGGGAATTTGTGGTTACCAGCTGGTTGGTTTCCATGACAGCTAGACTTTAGTGTGAATAAAAGTCAGTCAAGGTGGGGTGGTCCCCCCCCCCTTTTTAAATGACAGCTAGAATATGCACTGAGGATAGAGATAAGAGGCAGTCACCAAAGGGAGTAGGGAGTTAAACAGAGCTGAGCAGGTCCTATCTGCAAAAGAATCTGCTCCACTGGACCAACTTTCAAACAGGGGCAGTCTTTTGTAGGTGTGGCAAACACTCAGTGTTTCCGGAAGCTTCTATTTACGTGTAGGGCTTCTGAATCTTGGTTTTAGCTTGATAAACACTGATAAAACACACTCCCCCTTAAAAAAATCAGCATTTACCCAATAAACACTAGACAAACAATCAGATATGGTAACTTGTATCTAAGGGTTTGTCTCTACATAGCAGTAATGTGGACTACAGGAGTGTGATTTTCAAAGCACACTAATGTTTTGCTTATTAATAGGTTCATGCAGTCCCCTGCTGATGTGCAATAAAAGTTCCCTGTTAGATTGTTGCTCAGTGCTGTTTCAAACATCACTATGATGCTCCTGCATGCTGGGAAACATTTTACAGAACGATTACTCAATATGGCATACACTACTGTAATGAATAACGTATATACCTCATTACAATATACAGAAAGGCCCTGAAAAATCTTTGATTTTTGGACATATATATAAAAACTATAAAATTGCTATAAACAGACTCCAAAAAATGAAATAAACCTCAATAAACAAAATTTCTATACAAGTTCTAAATCTGCATCATGTTTGTTAGGGCAAATGAGAAAGAAGCCACTTAGAGGAGCCTACAGAAGGTCAATGCCCAAATCTCATTGATTCGCCATTGCTCTCTTAGGCTCCTTTGAAAGTTCCAGTCTCATCTGTCTGTCTCATAACTAATTCGTTACAGATCCCTTTTAAACTAGTTCTGCTCAGATAAGTGTCCAAAAAAGACATTGAATGGTTCCATGCTTATATTATTGCAGCAGCTTCCAAAGCTAATGCTCACTTTATTAGTACAAAAGTAAAGCTGCCTTCTTTACTTGTAGTTTTATCGTCTCTGAAACTAAAAACAAATAAAACTGAATACAGGATCATATATAAAGGTGGCTAAATGTTCCCAATATTTGTTAATCATATTAAACACATAGGTGTCTTCTTGGCTATGGCTTTGGGTTAGGGAGTTGGGGAATGTAAGTTGTCATCTGAACAGGAAACTCCCCTTTATGGCACAGAGTCAATAAGCTTAAATATAGGAAAAGGAGGCAGCGCTTGGAAGATGAGGAGGAAGAACCCATTTGTAATGGTTCACTGAGTAGCAGGTGCCCACAAAGGCCAGGCAGTTTTTTAAATTGCTGCCCTGAATGCTCAGCTGGGATCTGAAAGTGAAGCTGATCTCTCCCATGGTCCTGCATCATTACCTGTCACCCTGCAGGACAGCACATTTCAATTGCATTTTAATAAACAAAATGTCAATAAATACCACCTGGCTCTTAGGCAGCACTTATCTGTAGATCTCAAAGCACTTTACAAAGGAGGGCAATATCATCACCCTCATTTTACAGGTGGGGCAGTGAGTCACCGAGAGGTGAAGTGTCTTGTCCAAGGTCATCCAGCAGACCAAGGGGCTCTGTAAGGGAAATTATATGTAATCTCTTCTGTAGGACAGTGGGAAAGGTGCTGAAGTGTAGGTCTCGTTGGAGCTGTGGGTTGCTATGGTAGTGGGGTCGTTTCTCTGGCAAGTCATGTATCTAAGTTTCTTTAACAAGCGGCCTAGAGTTGATAGTTAAAGTGTGTTATCTCCCCTTTTTCATGCTTTTTCTCTTGACCATCTGGACAAGGAATGTAAGCTAGACTGTCCTGTCTTTGTTCTAACTGAAAAGGGAGTATTATCTCCTATCTCCTGCTCACCCTCCCTGGCACCATAGCCTCACAAGAATGTAAGGTCAGCATCTCTAGGCAGAAACTAATGAGTTTGCAGGTACTGCGGCTGCCCAAGATAATGCAAATGCTGTCAACAGTAAACAGAGGCGGGGATAATTATATGCATTCTTTAATTATTAATATGCATTAAATAGGTGTTAATGTAACCATATACGTGTTTCTAGAATGTTGTCAATCATGCATGCATTATCATACTGTATTGGATAAAAGTGTTGTGATGCTGCCCCTCGGGGCTCTCTGTCACACTCGAGTTGTTGGGGGGGCCTGCTCAGAGGGGCTAGCATTTCTTTGCTGCCCTCTGATGCAGTTCCTTTTGTTATTCAGCTGAATAATAAAACCTGAACCACACCTCGTTCTCTGCTTATTTGAGTCTCAGCTGGGAATGGGCCTTCATCATTGGAGAGGATTGGTGGTCTCTCTTTCCAGGTTGAGAGCCCTGATTAATTCGTCCCCCACAGCTCTCATCAACAGACCACACTTCCTTAACTACATCTCAGTTGGGCCAGTGTTATCAGTGATGGTGTGTGAACAGAAGAAAGTTCAGCTTGACTTTCAGATCCCAAGCTGAGTTTTCTGGGCATGCTTTCCACCCATCTTTTTATGAATGCAGGCCTGAGTGCAGTTAGCTCTTGTGGTGCTGCATACAGAAATAGGCTATAGCAACCAGGGCTAGATTAAAAAACCCAGCATTGCCAACTTTTGTTGGCTCCCAGCTGTGGTGTCACCCCACCTTGGGGACACAGCACTCAGGAGCAGAAGGAGGTCCAAGGCTGGCAGAACAGTCCACTGCAAGGGCAGAGTGGGCCAGTGCTCAATACTGGTGGGCCCTGGCTGGCATGGGGGGGTGGGGTCCAGAGCCCATAGACTGGTTATAAGCGGGCTGGTGCTTGGTGCTAAGGACCTGCAGCCCAGCCAGCTGCGGGAGCAGGGTGAGGTGGACTGGTGCATGGCCCCGGGGACTGGCACAGAACAGCTGCTAGGGATAGAGGCTGCAAACTGTGGGACTCCTGCCCTGCTCTCGGGCTGGCTGGTCTGTCCCCACAAGTCTAGGACCTGCTAGGGCAGATCAGTCAGCAAGTGCTGTCAGGCCACCGTCCTGGTGCCCTCAGCTGTAGTGTTCAGCTGAGGCTGGATTTTAGTGGGGTGGCAGGGAACCCTTTAGCCAGGGGTTAAAGTATAATTTGCTGGGCCCCAGAACCCTCTGAAATTTCCAGGCCCCCTTCATGCACCCCAGCTACTGCCCCCACAAAACATCTGCCCTCCACCCCAGCTACTGCCCCCCAAACGCCTGCCCCACATCAGACCCCTCTTTCCCCATGTCCTCCTCAGCCTGTCTCCATTTCCTAAGCTCCCTGCCCCTGTGTCCCTACTCCAGCCCTCCTAACCCCCACGCCCAGCTCCCCATTTTCACTCCACTCCCTTCAGTCCCCCAAGCCCCTCCACACCTCCCCAGCCCACCATCCCAAATCCTTCTTCCCACCCTACCCCCCATGCTGAGTCACTTGAGGGTAGGCTGGGCCCCATGCCGTGCTCACTCACCTCCAGTGGCGCATGGACTCCCGAGGGCTGGGGCAGGGGCAGGGGCAAATTGCCCCTTACTCCCCCCTCAAGGCTGTACTCTGAGGCTTCTGCCTCATGCGCAGGGGGGCCATCTGGCACTTCACAGCAGGGCTGGCACACCTCCCCTTTTCCTTTAGTGGTGCTTGCCCTGTCGGAATATGCTGGCTCCATTTTCTATTTTTAGGGGCCCCAGAACACTGGGTCCCCTAAAAATAGAGCCAGGGTTCCAGATCCCCTAAAAATAGAAAATGGAGCTAAAACACTGCATTCTGGGGCCCACTATTTTAAATGGTGCATCCCAGAATTCAGTGTTCTGGCTCCATTTCTATTTTAGGGGCCCCAGAACACAGAGCCCCCTAAAACTAGTGGGCCCCAGAACGCAGTTCCAGTGTGTTCTGGCCTACTTTAACCCCTGCCTTTAGCCTGGGGCTGTACACTGCAGTCTTTAAAGCCCCTGTGATAATTCAGCCCCCACAATAACAATCCCCTCTCTTTCATGAGCAAACAACGGCCAGCCACAGCTGCAGTCCTAGGAGCATATGGCTGTGCCATGGATACTTCCCCCAGGAACAATAGTGGGCAGGGAAGGATAGAGAATAGACAGTGCCATTGATCTTCTCAAATGCAGTTCAATAGGACTGCAAGTATGTTGCACTTTGAAAAGAAAACATCGTTAAGTTACCTGTCACTACGGCATAACTGAGTGTCTCCAAAGAGAAGGGGTCTGTATACCTAGCACTATCCTTCAGCAAAATAAGTCCTAGAAGTCACCAAAGTTCAAGAACTATGGAATCCACAATGCCGTTTTCCATGTCTAAGACTACGGCTGTACTTCATGAAAAATAAAGTCTGATTCAACAATTAAGGAAAAAACATTGCTGAAGACGTTCAAACAGCAGGACACCAAGAGCTCCAGGTAGCTTGTGTGTGTTCTTTAATGAAATTTTTATTGGAGGGGGAAGAAACTTGGAACTGAGAGATCACTCTGTCATGTATTTTAGGAATTCAAAACCTGATTATCTGTACTGCAAATAGGTGATTTTTGCTATTTGATTTTGAGGCTAGTGAACTAAGCCTACAAACTGATATAGTCAGATAGGAGAAAATGCTAAAACACTTCAGGCATTTATTTCTACTTAACATGGAGCGAGTTAGTTTTACCAACGTAAATTCTAATTACCAGTACTGAACTACATCTTTGTGGAACCAGAGATCACACTGGATTTCTGGCTTGCAGTTACTGACTTGTAAACGACTAATCAAAATTTGGATTAACAGACAGCATTTTTGCCAAAAGTGAATCTTTGACTTATTTGCACTAAACGTTATAATACCTATGTCTTGAAAACAACATCTACACATCATGTATTTACCTTTGCATTTGTATCCTTGTTTGATTATACCCCAGAGCTGCAATGAAAGACAAAAGAACATCAAGAAATCAAAGAAGAAAGCTGGAAGGAAAACAAGGTCATAAATGAAGGAAGTACCAATAGCTACAAAAGCACAAACAGGATACAACTGTTCTCAACACCCTTCCTGTTAGACAGAACTCGTCCTCCAGCTGTGATAAAACTAGACTGGCTTCCACCCTCATTTTTCTCACCTACAATGGAGCTACTATAGGAGAGAAGATACAGAAGATGTCCACTTTCAGAAATGGGTGAAAAACTGCTGTCACTTTACCTAAATGAATCAGCATACAGTGTAACAGTTCTGGGAGTGCTTAATGTGATCTGGGTATCATTTCTAGCATAGCCATTTCCCAGCTGCTTGGATGGCATGGGGTGTCCAACTAAGTTAGGATAAATAATGCTGATTAAACATTCAGCTCTTATTTGTTATAGCAGTCACTGACTCACCCACCACAAAAGATTTCTGGCCATCTTATTTTTTTCCCAAATGACTGATCATAAACATCAAAACTAGCATGAAATCAGCCCCTGGGGTTCAACCCTGCAACCCCCTCTTCCATGTCTAGCCCTTACTTACAATTCCACTGAAGTCTTGCACAAGTGGAAGAGATAGAATTAGGCTCTTAATAAGCAGCATGTGCTAACTCTGAATGACAGTTTGACTGTATTAAAACACAGGTATGAGCATTTGGAAGTTGAGAATAGAAAATCCCAGTAAGCTGTTATCCATGCACTACATCCTTTAGGCTACAAGAAGGACCACTTTCAGGGATAGAAAACCAGAGGCAATTACCCAGGCCTGAGCTTGAGAGGAGGGACCTGGGACCAACTGCAATCCTATCAGTAGCATAGCACCATCTCTATCTGGCAGCCTGGATGGTGCCACCGCAGCTTCTTCAGCGAATGATTGAGGGGGCAGGTGCAGAAGAATGTGTGAAAGCAACACGACTTCATTTTAACTCAATATGAAGAACCTGGAGTGCCATTCTGATAAACGGGACAAAAATACATGCATTTGCACATAAACACATGTTTAGAGGGCTGAAACACACTTTTTAAAAGTGTGGAAGAGAGGGAAGTGGGGGAAAGAAACAGAGCCAAAACAGGTATGTGGAAAGAAGTATGTGTGTGTGCATGTGGGGGGTAAGAAAAAGAAACATACGGGCAGATGAGGTGGAAAAATCTGGGGATTAAACAAACACAAAACTAAGAAGCAGGAGAATTGCAAAAGGAAGGGGAAAAAGAGGTCAAGGAAAATAGGTGAAGGGATTCACACCAAACATAAGGATTTGGAAAAGAAAATGGGGAGGAGCAGAGCAACCAAGATAAGAGGAAAGTGGGTAAAAGAACAGAGGGGACAACACAGGAATAAGGGGGAGTGGTGAATTTAGTCCATAATTTATACCCACTGGAATATTGTTAAAGTTATCCTTTTTCCTTTGTTCTCTCATACTTCCCATATCAGATATATTTTATATGGTAAAAGTGGTACCTGTTTGTATAAGTTTGGAAAGAGACACCAAAACTGACAGTATTCACTATTTTACATGATTTTGCCAGCCCCTTTTGCTGGTTCTTCATAGTAAGAAATTAGTTTTTGTTTATTATTTGCTTCTATCCATCTTTGAACCAGTACAACCTAATATAATTTTGACTTCAAATCATCTTACACATTCAACATGGTATCTTCTGTAGCCTCTAATTTGACATCGCTATGATGGTTACACAATTGAGATCAATCTAGCCAAGGAAGTTTGACACAGATTTTCTGGGAGCTCACTCGAGATAGCTCTGAGTTAAGTGGAAATATCTGAATAGTGTTCACTTGACTAATACAACACTGGATACAACTCTGACCTGTAATAACCATAGCAGTTCAGCATTGTTAAATGCCAGGAGATTTTAGCTTGACATTTAATGTTCCCATGTATTTAATAATAGATGTTTTACTGGCTAACACTGACCTTTAATTGTCATTTCAATCCAGCCTTGAGCACGAACAGTGCACATCATTTTGACGTTGAATCACCACATCAGTTCAGAACCATGCAATACCCTTGAATGAACAGAACTAAAATGCAGAACTAATGTATGAAGAGCTTTTAAGTTCAATTTCTTTTGCTTTCATTACCTACTCTGGGACAAATTTACGCTGGCACAGTGTCACTGGATTTAAAGCAGGGATGTGGTTGACCTCCAGAGTACCACCTTTTATACATTTTTATTCCTAGGTTGTATTTAACAGAAATGTGAAAAATATCACTGTACTGAATTTTCCATAACAAAACAAAGAATAAAAATATTAGTACTTTGGAGAAGGACAGGCTTATGGTTAGGACACTGAAGATCTGAATCTAATTTCTGTTCTGCCACAAATGCATATGGCTATGTCTACACTTACAGTTTCAATTCAAATTAATAATTATTAATTTGGATTCAGTAAATTTGAAATGACAAGGCCACATTAGAAAATCCTATTCAAACTGGCACGTCCATGGATTGGACTTCCAATTTGAATTGGAGGGGGGCACCATGGGAAGTGTGGCAAGATGGCCGTGCAAAACGGCCACTGCCACAGCCAATCCTCTGCCAGGCTCCAGCACTCTGAGCCTGGCACCGGGAAATGCATGCCCTGCCCAGCTACTAGAGCTGGGGAGTGAATGCTTTACCCCATGCCAGGGCTCAGAGTGCTGGAGCATGGCAGGGGAGGTTTCCCCTGCAAGGGGAGGGATTCTCCCTGCCCCAAAGGGCTGCCCATGCGGGGAAGGGAATCCTCCCCCCCCAGGGCTGAAGCCCAGCTTGCCTCCCAGCTGGGCTGGAGCCCTGCTGCTGGGGGGGGGGTCCATCCCTGCTGGCTGGCTGCACGCAGGGAAAGCACCCCTGCGTGCAGCTTCTGCAGGGCTGGCCACATGCAACAAAAGCAACTCCCGCACGCATCTGCTGGGGAAGAAGCTGTGCGTGGGGATTGCTTTCCCTGCACGCAGCCAGCCCTGCAGGGGCCGCCCGCAGGGGTGCTTTCCCTATGCTGGGCCAGCATGGCTGAAGTGCTGGCTGGGGTCCCTGTTCCCAGTCAGGGGACAGGAGCCCCATTCTCCCCTCCCCCAGCTCGATCTGGCTGGGGGGAAGCACCTTTGGGGCTGCTGGCCCCAGGTGCCTAAGGACTGGTCTTCCTTCCAGGGTGCCATGAGTTCGACTTGACATAGCCATACTGTGTCATTCGAACTCCTCAGTTCGAATTGACCGGGACTTCGATGTCAAACGAGGTTTGACAAATTCAAAGTCAGCTTTCATCAATTTGAACTAAGGAATGCCTCAGTCTGAACTGATGAAAGCGGGTATGTCCATGTACTTAATAGAATTCAAACTGATGACAATCAATTCAAATTCTGCTCTAAGCATAGACACACCCTATGTGACTGCTATTGAAGTCTTAGTGCATCTCAGGCTCATGTCCCAGAAAACACTCCCAAAGTGAAATCAACAGAGAAGGTAAGAAATCAGATCAAAGAACTTTGGGACCATCTCTAGGTGATAAAAATTTTCTTTCAGTTTGCTTTGTGGAATGTCCACATGTCTCTTCATAGGAAATTAATTACCAGACTTTTAAGACCAGGAGGGATCCTTAGTTCATCTCATCAGACTTTCTGTATATCATAAGCCACAGAACTTCATCCAATTACTCCTCCACTGAACCCAATAACTTACGACTAAAGCATATCTTCCATATTAGAAGGTGCATTGTATGGATAGTTTTCAGATCTTGAATAGACTACATGGTACGTTTACTGCTGTTTTACTACCATGAGATTTTTTTTTAAATTAAAACAAAGCTGGAAGCCCTCCATAGTTTACTTGACAAGTGAGATCCGTTAACAACTATCTGCAAATTTTTTAAAACAGGAAATAGATTTAGAGAAGGCCTTTAAAAGCCACTGCTTGAGCGACCAGAGGGAGCTTGCGAACAGGGGACTGCAAACAGGGGAGTTTGCGAGGGAAGGAGTTGGTGCCAGGTGCGTCCAAGGTAAGTGAGTGCTGTGTCTTTTTCCCTACAGGTGATTTACTTATGTCTTTTTCCCTACAGGTGGTTTGCTGACTGTGTGTTTGTGTCTTTTTCCGTACAGGTGAGTTGCTTGTGTCTTTTTCCCTACAGGCGCTTGCTGTTAGTTATGGGACTGTGCTTGTGTGATTGGGTGGGGGCTGTTTGCACCATTGTTCCCTGATCACCTTTAATCACCAGCTTCTAGCAGCTTCTAGCAGCCTTGTGGTTGGCCTGCCCCTGTGTGACTAACAAGGGGGCAAGGGCTGACCTAGGCAGAGAAGGCCTTTAAAAGCCACTGCTTGAGTGACCAGGGGACTGCAAACAGGGGAGTCTGAGAAGGAGTTTGGTGAGGCCAAGATGGTGAAGAGGAGCCATACTGCTGGTACCAGCGCCCCTGCTGTTTCCTTTGCCTCTGTTTGTAGCCAGACAGACTGTTGGTCCATGGATATCTCCACCCAGACCCTGGTGTGGAATTGCAGGGAGTGTGGCCTTCATTTTCCTGACACAGATGATCAGGCTAGGGAGATGAGCCTATGTGATAGGTGCCTTCTGGTGGTATCTCTTCGGAAACAGGTAGGAGAGTTACAGGAGGAAGTGTCACGACTCAGGGGTATCTATGCCCTGGAAAAGTTCCTTGACAGTGTCCACGATGAGACCTGCTGCCCAGGGCTACTGCCACAGCTCTGGAAATGGATGGGATGCCTACGGTAGAGGAAGGACGCTGGCAGCTGGTCACCTCTGGCAGTAGACAGTGTTCCACACCTGCTCACATCCCACCATCCATTGTGGTGAGGAACCGTTACATGGTGCTGGACACACTAAAGGAGGTAGAGGAGATGCCATCCACCCCAGAGGCTGGGCAGATCACAGCCACCTCACCTAAGAGGAAACGTAGGGTTGTGGTGATTGAGGACTCGCTCCTGAGAGGAACAGAGGCACCCATCTGTCACCCTGACAAGGCCTCTAGAGAGGTATGCTGCCTGCTGGGTGCCCGTATCCGTGATGTAATGGAGGGACTGTCTAAAATCATCTGCCCCTCAGACTACTACCCCATGCTTCTTATCCATGTGGGTACCAATGATACTGTGAGAGGTGATCCTCAGCAGATCAAAGGTGACTTCAGGGCTCTGAGAGCGAGAGTGAAGGAGTTTGGAGCACAGGTGGTGCTCTCCTCGATCCTTCCAGTCAAGGCTAGAGGCCTGAGGAGAGAGAGATGCATCCTAGAGATGAATGCCTGGCTGCGAAGATAGTGTGGTCAGGAAGGATTTGGCTTCCTTGACCATGGAGTCCTGTTTCAGGACAGAGAATTGACAGGCAGAGATGGCCTTCACCTGTCCAGGAAGGGCAAGAGCGTGTTTGGGCACAGACTGGCTGACCTAGTGAGGAGGGCTTTAAACTAGGTTCAACGGGGGAAGGAGACCAAAGCCCACAGGTAAGTGACAATGTGGGTGATCTGGGGGAAGGGATGGAACTT
>ML681972.1:7301876-7315913 GCA_007922195.1 Podocnemis expansa
GGGCGGGGGGGAAATCAAATGTCTTAAGTGCTCTACTGAAGCCCCAATATGTGAGGAGAGTGGGGGAGGAGAACTCCAAGAAAAAATGCAAGGAGGTTTATGTAATAGAATTGGAAATCAACAGGAAAAAATAGGGCAATCGACTGGGTATCTTAGGTGCCTATACACTAATGCGAGGAGCCTGGGAAATAAGCAAGAATTGGTAATACTAGCGCAGATAAGGAACTATGATATTATAGGAATAACGGAGACGTGGTGGGATAGTCTGCATGACTGGAGCTCTGCCATGGATGGGTATAAACTGTTCAGGAAAGACAGGCAGGGAAGAAGAGGGGGAGGAGTAGCACTATATGTAAAAGAGCTCTATGACTGCTCAGAGCTCCATTATGGAAGTGGAAGCGTGCCAGTATAAAGTCTGTGGGTTACATTGAGAGGGGAAAGCAACAAGGGGGATGTTGTGGTGGGTGTCAGCTACAGACCACCAGACCAGAAGCAGGAGGTGGATGAGCTGTTCTATGGACAACTCACGGAAGCTTCTAGATCACAGGCCCTGGTGCTGATGGGGGACTTCAATTACCCTGACATCTGCTGGGAGGCCAATACAGCAGTGCATGGGCAATCCAGGAAGTTTTTAGAGAATGTTGGGGACAACTTTCTAGTACAAATGCTAGAGGAACCAACTAGGGAACTTGCACCGCTCAACCTGCTGCTCACAAACAGGGAAGAATTGATCAGGGATGTAGAGGTAAATGGCAAGCTAGGCAGTAGTGACCATGACATGGTTGAGTTCAGGATGCTGATTAAAGGAAGGAAGGAAAGAAGCAAAACACAAACCCTGGACTTCAAAAAAGCAGATTTTGGCTCCCTCAGGGAACTGATGGGCAGGATCCCTTGGGAAGCTAATCTGAAGGGGAAAGGAGTCCAAGAGAGTTGGTTATATTTTAAAGAAACCCTGCTAAGGGCACAGGAAGTTGCCATTCCAATTAGGAGAAAGAACAAACATGTGAGGCAGCCAGAATGGCTTAGCAGAGAACTCTGCTCTGAGCTTAAACATAAAAAGGAAGCTTACAGGAAGTGGAAGCTAGGTCAGATGACCAAGGAGGCATATAAGGATATTGCTAGGGACTGCAGAGATAAAATCAGAAAGGCCAAAGGACAAATGGAGTTGCGGCTAGTGAGGGATGTAAAGGATAACAAGAAGGGGTTCTACAAGTATGTTAATAACAAGAAGAGGATCAGGGATGGTGTAGGCCCCTTGCTGAATAGGGCAGGCATCCTTGTGACAGAGGATGAGGAAAAAGCTGAAGTGCTCAATGCATTTTTTGCTTCAGTTTTCACAGGCAGGGTCAGCTCCCAGCCACTACCATGGGTGTGGCAGATGGGAGAGAAGATGACAGGCCCTTGGTGACGGAAGGTCAGGTTAGCAACTGCTTAAAGAAGCTGGATGTGCACAAGTCCATGGGGCTGGACGAACTGCATCCAAGAGTGCTAAGGGAATTAGCCGATGAGATAGCAGCACTGCTGGCCGTTATCTTTCAAAACTCATGGAGAACGGGGGAGGTGCCAGAGGACTGGAAAAAAGCAAATGTAGTGCCTATTTTCAAGAAAGGGAAAAAGGAGGATCTGGGGAATTATAGACCAGTCAGCCTCACATCAATCCCTGGAAAAATTATGGAGCAGATTCTCAAAGAATCCATCCTCAAACACTTAGAGGAAAATAAAGTGATCAGGAACAGTCAGCATGGATTTACGAAGGGTAAATCATGCCTGACCAATCTTATCTCCTTCTATGATCAGATGACTGGTTTTCTGGATGCAGGAAGAACCGTTGATGTGATATACCTTGATTTTAGCAAGGCTTTTGATACAGTTTCCCACAGCATTCTCATTGGCAAATTAAGGAAGTATGGGTTGGATAGGTGGACTATAAGGTGGATAGAAAACTGGCTAGATCAACGGTTTCAGCATGTAGGAATCAATGGTTCCAATTCTAGCTGGCAGCCAGTCAAGAGTGGTGTGCCCCAGGGGTTGGTCCTGGGGCCGGTTCTGTTCAACATTTTCATCAATGATCTGGATGATGGAATAGACTGCATTCTCAGTAAGTTTGCAGATGACACCAAGCTGGGGGGACCAGTAGACACGTTGGAGGGCAAGGACAGGATTCAGGGAGACCTAGATAAATTGGAACAGTGGGCCAATAGAAATCTTATGAGCTTCAATAAGGACAAGTGTAAAATCCTGCACGTGGGACGAAAAAACCCCATGCACCGCTACAGGCTGGGAAACATTCAGCTAAGTAGCAGCAGTGTAGAAAAGGACCTGGGGGTCATGGTGGATGGGAAGCTAGATATGAGTCAGCAGTGTGCTCTTGCTGCCAAAAAGGCCAATGGCATACTGGGCTGCATCAAAAGACGTATTACCAGCAGATCAAGGGATGTGATCATTCCCCTCTATTCTGCACTGGTAAGGCCACATCTAGAATACTGTGTTCAGTTTTGGGCTCCCCACTACAAAAAGGACAGGGACATGCTAGAGAGAGTTCAGAGGAGAGCAACCAAAATGATTAAAGGGCTGGAGCACAAGCCCTATGAGGAAAGACTGGAAGCATTAGGCTTATTTAGTCTGCAGAAGAGAAGATGGAGGGGGGATTTGATAGCAACCTTCAACTACTTGAAGGGATGCTCTAAGGAAGATGGAGCTCGACTGTTCTCGGTAATAACAGAGGACAGAACGAGGAGCAATGGTCTCAAGTTGCGGTTAGGGAGGTCGAGGCTGGATATTAGAAAAAACTTTTTACTAGTAGAGTGGTGAAGCCTTGGAATGAGCTGCCGAGGGAGGTGGTGGAGTCTCCATCTTTGGAGGTGTTTAAGGCCCGGCTGGACAAAACCATGACTGGGATGGTTTAGTGGGAGTGGTCCTGCCTCTGGCAGGGGTTGGACTAGAAGAGCTATGAGGTCCCTTCCAACCTTATGATTCTATGATTTGTTAACATTAACTGCTCTCCATAGGTGTCAAACATATGGCTTATGGGCCAGATCCATCCTGCTTGACTCACAGATTTTGTAGCATCTAAGCTTCCATTTAATTTTTTTTTAAGGTTTTTAATCCTCATGTTTGTGTAGAAAACCTTTCTGATATGAATCAAGTGTAACTAGTGCAATGCAGTGATGTTTTCCTGCAACTGCAGATGGCCTGAAACAATAGATTTAGGAAGTGTGATCTCCCGTCTCCACGAGGACACATCAACGTCAGCATTCACTATAAACACAACAAGGAGTCCTGTGGCACTTAAAGACTAACAAATTTATTTATTGCTAGAGCTTTTGTGGGAGAAAACCCTACTATGTCAGACGCTTTGAAGGTGGAGAAGCTTACAGAAAGCTCCTGTTCTCTGTACAATCCCCCATCTTCAAAGTGTCTGATGTAGAGGAATTTTCTCCCACGAAAACTCATGCAATAAATACATTTGTTAGTCTTTAAGAGCCACAGGACTCCTTATTTGTTTTGCTGAACTAGACTAACACGGCTGCCCCTTTCGAACTTGATACCACTAACTATTCCACTGATTACTATTTTAGCAGTCAGAATGGGAGGAGGTGTGAATGAAGCCCATGGGGTATGGAGGGAGGGTGGGAATTACTGCAGGGAAGAAAAGAGGAGACTCACAAAAAGAGAGAGAAAGGAAGAGCCAGAAGAAAGAGAAACAATGGGCATATATTTTGCTGGTTCTAAAGGAAAGCAGATTTTTGGCACTCAGTGATAAAGCAGTTGTTATGAGCTTAAAAAAATAATACCTATTCAATTGTTCAAAGGGGAAAACAGCAATCCAGCATAATAATTCAGATTGCACTTTACATTGGTTTAAAAAGCATCATTTAAGTCCTATGATTCATTCTTCTATTATTATTTGTTTGAACCAAAACTGGTGAAAGGTTTATTACTGTTTTATAAAAACATTTGGTTTGCTGACTATTGAGGAAATGCTTCAATAAAGCATTAACTTGTTTAAAGGATGGGGCTGATTAATGATGGCATTTTGTACGTTTGAGAAATCACAATTTTTTCATATTTTTATATATGTTGCTATAAGTGCCATTAATCTACTGGATTTTTTCTAGTATTCTTCTCAAACTGAGCATAGAGCTCAAAGAGCAATTTGATTAAAATGATCTGCCTCTTCTTCATCCACATCCTCTGCTCTGCACATCTACTTTCTCTGACACTGGTTACACCAGGAGGTAAAGTGAATTAACTAAAGATGCAAATATAAAGTACATTAAAAGTGAATTTAAAGTGCATTAAACCCCTGGATGGATGTTCTCATTCAGAAGTAAAGTGTCCTTAGTTCACTTTAGCTTTTACTCAACTCAGGCCACTTTTACCTCTGAATGAGAGCATCCACACAGGGGTTTAATGCACTTAAGTAATATGCTTCAAATTCATGTTTAGTTAATTTGATTTAGCTTCCTGTGTACATAAACCTTCTTTAGGGATTCCCTCCTTCCTTCCTCAAATCTTCAGCGCCTTCTTTCATTGCCACCTCCTCTTTTTCCCAAAGAGAATGTCTTAAAACTCAAACATCCAAAAGGCAGAGTTAAAAAATATGGACAGCACAGAGACAAAATGTAAACAAACATTTTTCTGCTTCTCATGGTAATGAGTTATTATGCCAGAGCAGGCTGAATTCACTACTCTCCCTTACTATTTTTTGGGGCCCATTCAGCTGCAGACTGATGGTAAGGAGGGGGCCAAGGTCGCTGACCAGGGGTGGGAGCTGGGCAGGCACCACGGCCTCCTTCATGGAAACTCCACCTACCTGCAGTGCAGCCAGAGTCAGACCGGCAGGGCACTACAGGGGTGGGAGGAGCCTGATGCATGGCTCCTGTCTCCCTGTGGGCGTGGGGGTTTCCCCAGTAGGTCAGCTCAGTGCTGGGTTACCAGCTTCAGATGGTGTGGGGATGCTGCCAGTGGCTGGGCCCTTCAGAATTTTTTGAGAGGTGCTCACAGCCTCCTTCATGCAAACTCCAGCCAGCTGCCACCTCCAAAGGGGATGGAAGCACAAATGCAAGGATTGGCCCCTCTGTGCCGGAGAGCCACAGTATTCACAACCACAGAAAAGAAATGGGCCAGTGGCAAAGGTGCACTCTAGAGGCACGGGCGTTGACTCTGGATTGTGGGTGGAGGAAGTCCTGCCCCTGAGACCATGTATGCTGGAGCATGCTTCAACTCCTGTCCCAATACAAAAGGAAGCAGCCCAGCTCAGTCAGGGCTGACCATGGAGGATGACAGATGCTGGGTGAAGGCTTGAAGCAGGGATTGGCTACAGCCTCCAGCTGAGGGAGCCAGAGGCTGAGAGACACACAGAGCCTGGCCACCCAAAACCACCTATTTGGAGCCAGACTTCCAGGGAGCTACTGATGCTGTTTCTGGGGAGCCTAAAGGCCCAAATGAGACGTGAGCCAGCGCATCAGGAGGCATGAAAGGAAGTTGCCCAGGGGGACAGGGTGAGTGATAGCTGCTGCCCGAGATTGGTCGGTGTGTTGCATTGCAGTAGGAGCTGCACTGAGCAGGGCCTTATGGACAGGGCCTTGGGCTGGGATATGGTGAAGATAGGGGGGCCCACCTTCCCCTGCTACTTCCCTGGGGTGACAGTAGCCCTCTACCTGACCCTCAGACTGAAGAAGTGAGCCAATCCCTACCAGAGCAATAGACTGCATGCTCGTATCCTTGACCCTGTGGCATCTATTGGCTCTGGCCGTTAGGCCATGGAGCCTCAAACCTTGGGTGGCTACCAACTCTGGTCTTGGGGGCCATACAGATCACTCCCCTGGGCAGTGACACTGACTTTGGGCATTGGACCATACTGCCTCGCAATCCTGGGAAATCAGAGCCCCAAAGGGGGATAAGGGAAATCGAGATTTCAACAGTGGTGTTAGTACATCATATCCTGAGCCTGCCTAAGTCTACATGTGAAGCATGAGAGTGAGAAAAACATACTTACAAATCCTGCACAGTGCTCACAGAAAGTTGGTTTAAGATAGGTCATCTCATGAAAGTTATGAATAAAACCTGGTCCCATTCTACACTGTAGCTGTGATTTAGCCCTCAGAAAGTAGGCCATCATTTCTTCTTTGCTGATAAGACCATCCCTG
Organism: Podocnemis expansa; assembly: GCA_007922195.1. Taxonomy (NCBI): domain Eukaryota; kingdom Metazoa; phylum Chordata; order Testudines; family Podocnemididae; genus Podocnemis; species Podocnemis expansa. Next base: position 7,308,029 of record ML681972.1, read on the forward strand.
TTAAAAGAATTTTAGGGTAATCTGCTAATATGTCATCACTTTGGACATTTTTGGAGTCAAATGTTTAAATACACATAGAATACACATGTACAGAATATACAGTAATAGATAAAGAGTCGGCAGAGAAACAAGCCTCTACCCAAATGCTCTAAAACACGGCTCAACAAAGCTCAGGTACCAGGTCACCACAGCACCTGGGAATAGCACCGTAGCACCTAGCAGCACTGTGGTACTTCAGGGGCAGAATGCCCCCTGGAGACCAAAAAGAAAATCTGGTCCTTTCAGTGATGCATGGCTTTTTTTTTTTTTTTTTAAGCAGTGGGGTGGTTCTTTGCCTCTTTTTTTCAGTGGTAGGGGGCCCTCAAAAGTGCTGCACATCTAGGTGCCTCAGTTTTTCACCTGGTGCCTATATGTGTGACACATTTTTTGAGGCCTGCTCTGAAGAGAGAAAGTTGTCCCTTATCAAAGGGCTATAACTAAATTTATTGCCTAGGAGGCACAGATTTCTTCCTGATATCATAATCAGGAATCATAGAAACTGGAAAGGACCATGAGAGGTCCAGTCTCCTGCACTCATGGCAAAATCAAGCACCCTCTTATATCATCCCTGACAGGTGTTTGTCTAAGCTGCTCTTAAAAAATTCCAAAAGATTCCATAACCTGCCTAGGCAACTTATTCCCATGGTTAATCACTTTGACAGTTAGGAATTTTTTCCTAATGCCCAACCTAAACCTCCCTTGCTGTAATTTAAGCCCATTGCTTCTTGTCCTACCACTGGGAATTAAGGAGAACAATTTTTCTCCTTCTTCCTCGTGACAACCTCTTAGATACTTGAAAACTGATATCACATCCCCTCTGTGTCCTCTTTTCCAGATTAAACAAACCCAGCTCTTTCAATCTTCCCTCGTAAGTCAAGTGTTCCAGATCTCTAATCACTTGCATTGCTCTTCTCTGGACTTTCTCCAATTTGTCCACATCTTTCCTGAAATGAGGCACCCAGAACTGGACACAATACTCCCATTGAGACCTAATCAGGGCCAAGCAGAGTGGAAGAAGTACTTCTCATATCTTTCTTATAATGCTTCTGTTAATACATCCCAGAATGGTGTTTGCTTTTTTTGCAACAGTGTTACCCTATTGACTCATATTTAGTGTATGGTCCACTATGACACCAAGATCCCTTTCCGTAGTACTCCTTCTTAGGCTGTCATTGGCCATTTTATATATGTGCAATGGACTGCTCTATCCTAAGTGGTGTCCTTTGCACCGGTCTTCATTGAATTTCATTCTGTTTGGCTATGTTTACATCTAAAAACTTAGTTCAGATTTGCTTAGTCTGGACTAAGTAGTGCCAGGTTAGCTTGAACTAACCATGGCTTTTTAGTTAGAACTAACTTTTTAGTTCAAACTAGCCATGCTTTTTTAGTTCAAACTAAAAAAAGAGTGGCTAGTTTGAACTAACCACTTAGTTTGAACTTATTTAGTTTCAATTAGCACAGCTACGTCATGCTAGTATGAACTAAGCTTTGCTTAGTTTGAACTAAAACATTTTTTAATTTGAATTAGGCAAAGCCTAGTGTAGACAGGGACCAAATTAGTCTGGATTAAGCCTTCTTAATCCAGACTAATTTGCTAGTATAGACATAGCCTTTACCTCAGATCATTTCACCAGTTTGTCCAAATCATTTTGAACTGCGATCCTAACCTCCAAAGCACTTGGAACAGAGCAGTAACATGGCTTTTTGTCGCCTGGAGTGCATTCCAATTGGAACACGCCCCTTCCCATTAGCAGGGCTCAGAGCCAGCGCTGCAAAGCTGCCCCTTTAATAGTGCAGCTCTATTGAGCCGTTTTGGGCCACCCGGGGCTATGCCCTGTCGGCCCCACCATAGTTAAGGCCCTGACTTGGAACCCCTCCCAGCTTGATGTTATCAGCAAACTTTATAAGTGTACTCTCTAGCCATCATCTAAATCACTGATGAAAGTATTGAACAGAACCAGACCCAGAACTGATCCCTGTGGTACCGTGCTCGTTATGCCCTCCAGCATGACTGTGAACCATTGGTAACTACTCTCTGGGCACAGTTATCCAACCAGTTTTTCACCCATCTTATAGTAGTTCCATCCAAGGTAGCACTAAAAACTTAAGGGTGCAGCAGGAACCCTGCAGGAATGATCTTAAAACGCTTATTCTCTCATAACTGAGATAGATTTTGGAGACTGCTTTGGGTGTGACATCACTACAAGATCCATTTTATCAAACAAACTCTGCACAACAGCTATTATGAAACGTCATTTAGTAATAAATACACATCATGTCAAAGAAAGACATGCTTAACTCAGCTTTTATATGCCAAGCTTTAAACCAAGAATCAAGGCACAGCCAAAGCCAACAAGGAGTTAGTCAAAAAGCCCATTGGCAGCATATGTAAAATACTGGGTTTACAACATTAATAGTCTCTATAAATTTCAGATAAGAGCAAGATTCATTGGCACCTTCTAGCTGTTCTTAGACTACTCCTTACACTAGTTTAACCAGCTGGTCAGACCAGGTTGGCAATGGTTTTTCACCAGCCCCACTTATCCTGACTGCTCCCCATGCCATATGACCGTCATACTTCCCACCCACAGAAGCACCCCAACCCCTCTCAGTCCCACTGGCTACTGCCCTTAATACTGTCCCCCATCACCTCACCCCTCCCCACATACTCCATAGCCTACGAACAACCTGCCCACAGCCCCTCACATGATCCTTCCAGCCACTCATCAGTACTCTTTGCTCTCTCTGCACATACTGCTTTGCTCCTGTACCAGGCTAGCACAGCTCCATAGATCACAGGTACCTCTTTCCTCTCCTGCACTCACATGGCACAGGCCACATTTGAGTGATGTTGTGACCTGGCACATGGGATCACACCACCATTCGTTTGACCCAGGAGGTTAATCCTTTGTCTTGATGGAGGTGAGTCAGGCCAAACTGGTGCTCTGTTGGACTCCATTTGCCCTGTTGCAATGCCACTCAGATTTGGCCAGCTGCTCCTCCTGTCTCCAACCTGGAAGGGCAGCTGTGCCAAATTTGAGTGGTGTGGCATCCCCATGCACCAAAGTGCTGCTCCATCCTGTATTTCAGGTGCCAGAACACCACCATAGCCCTTCATAGGATAGTGCTCTGTTTTCTTGCCCCTCTTTGCATTTGTATCATACTTACGCCAACAGCTTAAAAGCAGTACTTCTGAAATCAGTCAAATTAATATATTTATTATATTACAAGGATACTGTAAAAACTTGTTAGGCCCCCAAAGTGCTTTAGCCTTCTTCCAATGATTCCTGTTCCCCTTTAATAAATAGAATAGACTCATAGGGTTGGAAGGAATCTCATGAGATCAAGTCCAACCCCCTGGGGCTTGAACCTACGACCATCTGCATATTAAGCAGTGGTGCTAGCCACTACTCTATGCTTTTCCCCTGTGGCCCCCCCCCAACACTAAAAAAGAAAAAAAAAAGGCCATTTTCCATTAATCTCCTCAAAGTCTCATTCTGAAGCGAAGTCACTGGGCTTTAATGTTCTAATTTCCCTACAATACCACACCACTGCACAGTGATTTAGGAAATTTCTCTTGTCTAACAAAGGTGTTGTTCTGGTAGACATAACCAGACCTTCAGGAGAGGGAAGGTGATAGTACTGATGTTATTATTCATGCAATAGTCATAGGCTGACCCATGTGCATCTTTAGGCTAACAGATGTACATGGCTTTTATTTCAGCAACTGAAAATATTTTAGAATAGCTGTGCAAAGTGGATGGTTTGTAAAATTTTCATACAGAAAAAGTCAGGCCTTTTACTCTAATAGCCTAAGCTCATCCAAACAAAGAACATCCCCTCTATCCCCAACAAAACCAAGGCCGTCCCTAGGGGGTGGGGGGCCCCCAGGCGAATCGCCCTCTGCAGGGTCCCCACTCACCCCCCAGCACTGGGGGGCAGCCCTGCGCCAGCCATTCCATGCTGGGGGCCAGGAGAGCCAGCTGAAAGTGTGGCCCAGTTCAGCCAGTCCGCTCCCCCCTTGCAACACACACTGCTCTTAGCTCTGTGCTGGAGCAGTGGGGAGGGAGCGGGAGGCAGCATGGCTGGGGCAGGGGGTAGCGATACCAGCTGCCTCCTGCTCCCTTCCCACTGCTCCAGCACAGAGCCGAGAGCAGCGCACATGGTGAAGGGGTTGGGTGTGGGCCTGGTAGTGCTGAAGCAGGCCGCTGCTTTTGGCCAACTTGCCTGGTCCCTGGCATGGGAGGAGGGCAGCGGTGCAGGTCCTGCAAGGTCTCCCAATGCGTGGGCCCCTGAGTGACTGCCCTGCTCATCCTACCCTAGGGATGGCCCTGCCCAAAACGAACAATGAGTCCTGTGGCACTTAAAGACTAACAAATTTATTTATTGCATGAGCTTTCATGGGTAGAATCCCACTTCAGTAAACCATTCTAGCCACAAAAGCTCACGTGGAAAAATAAATTTGTTAGTCTTCAAAAGTGCCACAGGACTGCATGTTTATTTACCTGAATTAGACTGACACAGCTGGCTCTTTGGAACTCTATCCCCTCCCAGACTCAGCGTGTAAAATCACCGGGTTTCATGAGAAGCTCCAGCAAGATTAATTAGAACAACTGAGATGTCCTGGCTCTGATCTGTTACCTAGGAAAATCTGGAGAAAAAGCTACAACTTGGTTTCAGTTAACTGGTACAGGTTACTCCTACACAGAATAATTAGGATGGCAGGCAGTCACGAAAAGAGGGAATGCCCCAGCACTCAAAGCCATGTGTACGTTTGCCTGTAGCTGTGTACCTGGATAAGGCCTGCCTTTTAGAGAGTTTGGTTCTAATTGCTGGACATTGTTAACTACATGAAGGTTGCTTCTTTTTCCTTCAAAAATATAAAAGTGGCTTTTCAATTTTTCACAGCTGATAGTAATAAAAAGTGTTGAAAATTTTTGAAATTTTGTAAAATTGTTCCAGTTTTTCTCTGCCAAAACCAGACAAAAACAAACAAACAAACAAACCAAACAACCTTCCAACTGATATCCTGACTAGCTCTATTGTGGATTTTTACATTCTTAGCTACATCTTTAAGATGATCTTTTTTCGTTTGCTTCTACTTGGTGCTACACATGAAGGCAAATCATAGGATATCTGCTTGTAGAGTACTCATTGCTTAGGAATCTTAGTGCCTTGCATTCCACTTAAAAAAAAAAAAGCCATCACACTTAACACATTAATCATTGAAACGGAAGCCTTAGAGGCACATATCAAGGTTTAGATCCAACAATGGCAGAAACTTGCATGCTGAAGTGTTTTACAGAATTGAGGGTTAAATCCACAACTCACCAAGATATTGATATTTTAGAGGCCTTAAGGGGAAGCCTTATACCTCACCACTCTCATATTTTCAGTATTTCTTTAAAATTCTTCTTTTTACATGTTCCAGATAGTTTAATTAGCTAATCAGTGTCACCTGCTTGTGTAAATGGCCAAATAGAGTTTAGATGATTATGGTAACTACTCACAACTGACTAAAAATTTTGCACATCCTATCCTATTTGCAACCTCCTTCACCCTGGTCCCACATCTTCCTGCTTCTTTGTGTCATCCATTGTGCATCTTTCTCATCTTTTTAAACTCTATACCTGTCTGGGGAGAATGGCTGTGCAGTACAAATGGGACCCAAACTGGAGGGCCACTAGGAACTTCTGCAAAATATATACATATCTAAATTATTTATTTGTTTATACGTATAAGATTAATCATCATTGCTCTTCAGGTTGCTGGGTGGGAACCCAGATATATAAGAATTTTGGAACTCTGAGTGGAATTTTGTGTTCTTTAACTGAAAAAAAAAATACAGTGAAACAAAGAAGAAACCAATACTTACTGGTCTTTGTCTAATACACAGAAGGAATCCAGGAAAGGAAAGTTAGCGGCTATACTTTCAAAGTCTTCCTGAGAGATGTAGTCATCATGGTCATGATCATAGTTCCTAAAAACAGACTGAGAAAACAAAGAAAGTCATTGTCTGTCTGACAAACAATACAATGGCAAAATAAAAGCCAGTCAATGCACATTTGTGACTCTAAACAACCTCTTCAATTTTGCAGTTCCATAAATTAAATGTCCAACCTCGTAACCAGACATTGCTGAACTGGTTAATTACATCAACTGCCAGTTATTAGCACCTGGCATTTTCATGTTCACATCTGTTAGACTGTAGGGTGAAAGGCTAATTCCTAAAAGAAAACTCATCCCTTATAGTCCACAAATGTACATACTGCTGTGCTCTCACCACAAATGCAATAATTGTATTCACTTTTATTCACACATGCGGACAAAGCATTCTCCTTTTGCACTACACAATGTAATCATTTTCATTGTGGGTTGTGTACTTGGTAAAACACCATGAACTCATAAAACACTCGTTTCAATATTACAGATTTTCTTGCTTTCATTTGTTTTATAGGTTATGATCAAAGCTGTTCCACTCCTTTCTGTACAATACTTTATAAATCTGCTTTGTTTATAAATACCTTAACATTCAGATCCCATGCACTCAAACACAAAACACTCTACTGATGACATGCCATCTCATGTAAACACGGTGGCCGATATCACAAGGTTGCATAAGGTAGTATAAGCAAGGCCCTTTCTCCACAACACCAATTTAATTCCTTTGTAGCTACTTACACATGCCAGTGCATATATGTATAAAGAACTCTAAGTCACATGCCATAAAACTGGGCAAAATTTTCATGTCAAGGTCAGAATAATTTTATAAGAAAAAAACCCCAAAACATTTTGTCAAATCACCCGATTTCATATTTTGGGAAAGTTAGAAGTGTGGTTGGTAATGGTAACTATGTGGATATAATATATGAGATTTTTGGAAAGCATCTGACTTAATACTTTATGATAGTCTCATTAAAGAGTTAGCACTACATAATATCAACAGAACACACAGTAAAGATATTAGTAACTGGATAGCTGACAGGTTTTAAAAAAGTAGTTGTGAATAGGGAATCATCATCAAATTGGATGTTGCTAGGAGAGCTTTAACAATCTTGATGTTATTCAGCATTTTCAATCAAACATCTAGCAGTAAATGTAAGATAACTGCTGATAAAATTTGCATATGACACAAAATATGTGGAATGTTAAATAATGTCAAACAAAGCAATATGAATTGATTGGTTAGGTGATCCCATTCCAAGAAAACGTGTTTTAAAACATTCAAATTCAAGGTTCCATGTCTAGGAATAAGAAATGCAGGGCATATGTACAGAATGGGAACCTCTACCCTAAAAAACAGTAACTCTAAGAAGGGATTTAGGGGTTGTAGTGGACAACCAAATCAGGATGAGCTCTTTGTATGATGCCTTGACAAAAAGGGCTAATTTACTCCATAGTACATTATTGCTATAATCAAGGGAATAATGGATTTTTTCCCCCTTCTCTACAAGGCCTTGATGAGACCAACATTTAGAATACTTCACATTCAGTTCTGGTATCATCCACACTATAAATAGGAGGTGCAAAAACTGAAGAGAATGCAGAAAGGAGCCAGAAAAATTATTTGGGGGTTAGTGAAAATGCCTTGAGTGACAGACTTAAGGGCTGTGTTCACACACACAGGGTTATTTCGAAACAAGTTGTGTCGAAACAACTTGTTTCGAAACAACACCTTATTTCGAAATATCTTATTTCGAATTAACAAAATGTTAATTCGAAATAAGAAAAAAAGCGGGAAACGAAATAGCAAGTTCACTGTGTGAACATGCTATTTCGTTACCCCTGGGGGTGAGCCGCTGCTGGCTCACCCTGCAGCCCCAGAAAGGGGGCTGCAGGCACCAGC
>ML681972.1:7320913-7455598 GCA_007922195.1 Podocnemis expansa
AGCTTCCCATCCACCATGACCCCCAGGTCCTTTTCTACACTGCTGCTACTTAGCTGAATGTTTCCCAGCCTGTAGCAGTGCATAGGATTTTTTTGTCCCAAATGCAGGATTTTACACTTATCCTTATTGAATCTCATAAGATTTCTATTGGCCCACTGTTCCAATTTATCTAGGTCTCCCTGAATCCTGTCCTTGCCCTCCAACGTGTCTACTGGTCCCCCCAGCTTGGTGTCATCTGCAAACTTACTGAGAATGCAGTCTATTCCATCATCCAGATCATTGATGAAAATGTTGAACAGAACCAGCCCCAGGACCGACCCCTGGGGCACACTACTCGTGACCGGTTGCCAGCTAGACATGGAACCATTGATTCCTACACGCTGAAACCGTTGATCTAGCCAGTTCTCTATCCACCTTATAGTCCACCTATCCAACCCATACTTCCTTAATTTGCCAATGAGAATGCTGTGGGAAACTGTATCAAAAGCCTTGCTAAAATCAAGGTATAGCACATCAACGGTGCTTCCCGCATCCAGAAAACCAGTCATCTGCTCATAGAAGGAAATGAGATTGGTCAGGCCTTTAAGCCTTTACCCCTGCACTCTCACATGTAATAACATAAGGCAGAGTCAATCTTGGATAAAATTCACAAACAAGAATAATTTATACAGTATCAACATTTTTATACTGTTATAACTGCATTTATGCTACATGGTTTTGTGCTTTTAATTATACTGGTACAGTTAAAACAGCAAAACCTTCCAGTATAGACCAGCCTGAGAGGCTCTCCATTTTCTAACGGTGACTTTGTAACAATACATTATTATTGGTACAATGCTAACAAATGTAATTGTAGCATTAGGCTTAGGGGAAAAACTTATACAGAAGTCCCTGATCACTGATGGTATTGCCAAGGTCACAAACTGCTCTCTGTAGTATTTGAATATCTTCCTTTTAAAAAAGGGACTGGAGAATAAACCAGCAAAATGTTTATTTTCTTTGTTCATAGTAATGGCCCATCAGTAATTCCTGACACACTGCTTTTACAATTCAGTATTGCAAATGGTCCTGGCAATGGTGACGTAGAAGGGGTTTATGAGGCAAGGAGGGATGAACGAGATAGATTTGTTAATGATCACTAAGCAGTAGTTTTTTCTACCAAACTTTGCCCTACCAACCATGAAGGACAAACAAGCATTAACTGAATTCCAAGAACTCAGAGTGAATTAAAATTGAAAGATTGTTGAGATAGTCAGAGGTGATGCCCCGTCATCAGGTATTTTTAGAAAAAGGTTTCCTTTGTTCTACATTTGGCCAAAACAAAGATGACCTTACGGCACTACGATTTTATCAAGGAACTTGATTAGTCCCCAAAAACAATTTGCTACAGACAGGAAAACAATGTACTTGAGACTGTAAAACTTTTAAACCTTGCAAAATTCAAACAAGGGTTGTAAAGACCAGATTTACACAACATAATTTTAAAAAATTCTGGGACCCAGTCTTTCAATCTGTTAACATCTCCTGGAAGATACTGGGATGCTTGGGATGATTTAATTTTTGTTGATTTTAGAGATGAGACATATGGCAGGATTGTTGCCTTGATGAGTACTGAAATTAATAAACTGAAAGTGGACATTTTAGGGGCAGCAAAATCCTAAGAATCTGACTGGAGGCCAAATAGGAACAATTGAAATCAAGGGTCCAATGTTCTTTTAAAGCATAGGAAAAAGATGAATGTGAAGATGTATTCTGACTGTAATATGATTTATTATAAATCATGTCTGAGAATGCAATACAGAATTGATGATTTTAGAATGTTGGAAAATGTGAAATTCTATAAAATATCAAATCATTAGCAGCAGATTGACCTTTGGACTGTTTTTTTTTAAACAAAACTTTATCAATCATCGCCATCCAAAAATCAGGCCAAGGGAATGAAAAAATTTAGTTGATAGTAGAATTGTAATTGGGTCTTAACGTATAACACAACTAAACTTCTCACAACTTGTTGAGGCTTGGTTAAAATCCACTAGAGATGAAATCTGGGACATTTTACTGACACTTTCTAAATTACCCAGGTTTACAAATGCATACAAAAACTATAATGAGTGACCACCTTCATTACAAGAAGCACATGAAAAAGGCTTCACCTTAACTTGAACCAGGCAAACACTAATTTTTCTCTAATTCCCAGGCATTTAAGGGTATGATCTAATTACTGCTACTATAGATACACTAAAATTGACACACAACTGTATCCCTTTCCAAATTTAATTAAAAAGTGACTTACTGATTTAGAATTCCTTGGTTCTAGCACCAATGAGAGCTTGTAAATATCATCTTCTGTGTGATAAAGGTCCAGGGAAAGCTGTAAATAAGCAGGAATGAAGACAGATATTCAGTCAAGTTGGGAATGACAGTAAGTTTAGTAATTAAAACAAAAAAGATTACTTTGCTATTTGGAACTCAGTAGCATTTGTGTGTTGAGACTGTGGCACTGCACCAATATTCAATAATACTATTTTTAATTGAGATATTGCAACCCACTGGCAAGTGAGTCACAGGTCTGCCTCTGTACTAGTCAGCAGAGGACATGAACCTTTACAGTCCCCATTGCAAAATGCTGCAGCACATCATATTTGGCAGGCCCACATTTTGACCATTGTCAAAGGTGGAAAACCACATGCAAAGAATCACACTGCCACAAATTCTTCACTGTCAGCAACTCAGCAATCAACAATCCCAGAAAATAAATCCAGTGTATATGAGATGCAAGAAGGAAAAACAAACATACATCCTGGGCACACATTAACACAAAATAAAGGTAGCATTTTAAACTATGCTAATTAGAACTTGGCAAACTATTTGCAACAAACTTATTTGTTCCTGCAGGGATATTTTCACATGACTAATTGCTTTCAAACATACCACTAAATGGTTTTGTTCAGTGTTACTTTACGAGTGTTTTCATACATGTCTTTCAGTCTATGCATTGCCTATTTGCAGTGAGCACTGGATACAGGCAGTTCAAAACTCAAGCTACTTTGATTGGATATATGTAGGTCTCATGGTCCATTTCTATCCTCAACTGGACAAACACAAAACTCAGCCTCAGATTGCTTGTTCAAATACTTAAGATTCACCTTCTGCATTTATTTTACAGGGCCACTAAAAACATTTCTGCCAGCAAACTTGCCTTTAAGACAGACATAGGCAAACCAGTCACACGTCACTTGTCATAAATTAAAACTTTTCACAAGAGGAAATTTACTACTCTGCATGGGTTGGCTGAGTCCATCCAGGCCCACAAAGGCAGCTTGCTCACTGGTGAAGAGCTCTGGTGCCATTTTACTCCCTCTGTATAAAGTCTGGTAACTGCACCAGAAACTCCATTGTTCTTCGTCTGCACCTAATACAAGCAGTTCACATAATGCTCTTTGCTGAGAAGTCCTAGGGCTTCCTATTTTGGGATGTGTGGGTAGGTTGGAATCTTTCTCTTCTGTGTTCCTGCTTCAGCTATCTTTCCCTTAGCTTTCTTCTTGAAAGGCCCAAGCCTAGCTGATGCATCAGAGAAGTTTAAAAGGGTCAGTACTGCTAAGTGCAGCAGTCAAGTGATGGTAACCTCCGAGAGCAGGGGACTAGCCTCTTTCCGCTGCCTGCAAGGAGCGTTGACTTGGGCAGGCCCCTCGCATCAGCAGGTGTGTTATTGCTGCTCTTCTGCAGAGGTAACACCATGCTGTCACAAAAGAGGATGCCCCAGTGCTCAGACAACTCAAAAGAAATCCTGGAGACTGAGGACATTGGAATCACCAGCACAGTTTCTTTCCCACAAGGTACACAGCCAGATGCAGGCCAAAGGAGAAGCTCCTTTCTGTTTTGGGCCAGGGGAATCGTTAAATCAGTGCAGCATCTGCAAATCAATCCAGTCACTTCAACTCAGATGCCTCCACTTCCTATGGTGCTAACTCAGAATACCACAGGCTCTCCCTGCTTATAAGGGCTTAGATCTTCATGTATCAGTCATGTAACAAGGAGATGTTTCTTTCTCAGCTCCATTCCCAGACCCTCCTAGAAGGGTATGGTCAACTCAACAGTCCTCCAGGATAGTGAATTTGCTACATGTATGAGAAAAAGGGCACAAATGCAGTCAAATAAAAAAAAAAAAAGACAAACAATTGAAACAAATGTTTGTGAATTACTTTGGCAGCTTTCACCCATCTCTAACAATAATGATTTATCATACACATTGTCTTTGCCATGCTAGACTATAAAGGAAAGATGTCAGCCACACTCAGATTATGCAAGAGAGCCAGAAGACATCATCACCCCTTTTCTATAATCATGTCCCTATAGTAATAGATTCTGGAGTAATTCTGATACGATTTGGAGCTATCAGCTATCTTGAAAACCTCAGTTATGTCACAATTATGATAAAAAATTTGAAGAGCTACTGATTATAGAGTTACCTTTGATTAAATATTTATGAGGAAAAATTAGTCTGAAAAATACTAATACAAGTGTCTTCATACAAAGGATAGCTAAATTTCAAAATAATCACCTAGAACTCAAACTTTGTTTGGGGAGAACTTCAGCAAACATTCAAAAGACAGATACAAGGTGAAATTTTCAGTAGGCATTAAGTCTCTTAGGAGCATTAGTCTCACTGAAAATGAGACAAATATGCTTTAGAAAAATGTTACCCATGGTTCATATTTGAGAATAAATAGCAGTCAGGGCTGGAGTGGAAGCACTTCTCAGGTATGCCACGGAAAGAGGTCATCCAAAGTGGCTCATCTTGGCAGGCATGCCACAAAAAGAGGCAGGTCCTTTCAAGGGTTTCCTGGAATGCTGCAGAAAGAAGCTGCCTAGAGAGGCTCCTTTGGGGAGCATCACACTACAGACAGGAGCCACTCGGGGCAGCTTTTTTCTGTGTCACATAGAGGCATAGGCATTGGGGGGACACCTGAAGGAAGCTGTCCACAGTGCCCTTTGATGGCAGGAGTGGCAATTTCTGTGGTGCTGCAGAGGGTTCTGTGTGCCACTTTGAAGGGGTTTGGGTGCTACTGTTGGCACACGTTGGGGGTTGCCTTCCCCGATTTATATTATTCCTGTTTGTATAGCATTTCCAGGCAACTATGTGTATACACAACATTTAGGAGTTAGAGGGTCACACACACATGAGTGACAGAGTCCTGGACCCTTTCATTTGAAGGCTTTAGTCCAAGGGTCTCAAACTCAAATCATCACGAGGGTCGCACCACTGAAACCTTTTCATACAACCACATTGCAAATATCGGTAATGATAGTGCTGTTGTGGACCACAGGAAATAGCTTTAGGGACTGCATGCAGCCCATGGGCCGTGTGTTTGAGACCCCTGCTTTAGTCATTTGACTAATGGATTGCCTTCTGAGCCTTGCAGGCCCATACTGGTGGGTAAATGGAGGTGTAAGATTTGCCCTAGAGACAAGAAATATAGTATATAAGTGTTAGAGACATAAGGTGGGTGAGGTAATATCTTTTACTGGACCAACTTCTGTTGGTGGGAGAGACACACTTCAGAGCTACTCAGCGCTCTTTTATGTAACCACTGTAATAAGTTTTGTTCTTGTTTAGCTGAGTTCATGTACATCCAAATTCTCTTCTCATACAAACACTCAAAACTTTGCTAAAGTAATGAAATTTAGTAGGTTAGATTGAGAAAGTTAATAGTTTCAGATTTAGGGGTCTTGTCCTTGCCTGTGACACCAAGAGAAGTTTTGGCCTTTGGCGGTAGGGTAGGAAGGAAGTGTATGCATTTGGGGAGGGAGTGTGTACCGGTACTGAGTGTTACAATTTTTAGTGTTAATATTTTATTGTACCTGCTTACATTTATAGAGATTCAGCATACAGCAAACAGATTTTTGATGAACTAAACATGCACACATAATGTAGAACTAAATTCATAAAAGATTTTAGAGGCTAGGATTAGTTGCTCAGCACATTCAAATGCTAGGAAATGATTAAAGGACTCGATGATCTCATGAGGTCCCTTCCAGCCCTATGATTTGACTTGATTTGACTTGACATACAATTACTATGTAGTTCCCAATACATCATACAATTGCTGATTACTTACACAGTGTTTCAGTGAAAGATAAGCAATATTGGTTGGAAAAAATTACCTGATGACTCCCTTTACAATAGAAAGTAACTCTTAATTTTAAACTTCATTTTCATTCTTGTTCGATTTATAAACCATTTTGAAAAATAAAATTATAAATTAATTTTTCTGTTTTGCAAAAGGAACTTCACCAAGCAAGAACTCATGAGGATGACTGACTTTCCATTAGATTTTAAGGTATCTGTCACACTACTTCACTAGACCAAAAATGATGGGGACTTTCCAGTTATTTGCATAGTCTCAGAACAGGTTAGTTAAATAGCTGTTAAAGCTAAAAATAGCAAGAAAACAAAAAACTGTGGCACTAAATGTGATCAATACGCAGTTGTATTAAATATAGGTTAGTAAAGTACCTAGACACTAGCACCAGTCCTTTTAATAAATTCAGCAATTGCCCAGGTCAGAATTGTGCAAGAACATATTACTATTAAAGCATTAAGTTAAACCTATGTCTACTTCCATTTTTTTTGAAATAATAACCCTAGGGGAAGGGGAAAGACAGGTGGGGAAGAATGGCATGCCTACACTAGCAAATTAGTCCAGATTAAGGAGGTTCAAACTAGTGGTTAGTTTGTACTAACTGTGCTTTTTTAGTGAGAACTAAAAAGTTCAAACTAAAAAAAGCATGGCTAGTTCGAACTAAAAAGTTATTTTGAAGTGAAAAAAGCATGGCTACTTCAGCTAACTTTGAACTACTTATTTCGGACTAAGCAAGTCCGAATTAAGCTTTTAGGTGTTGACATAGCCAAAGAGTATTATTCTTAAAGCTACCTTCTCTCTCTGTAGAGCTTTTCCTAGAACATTTTCCAATTCTACCACTACCTGTTTACCTGCTTCAGTTTTAAAGAAACTTTATACAAATCACCTCTGAATTTAGCTCACTGAATCAACGGGAGACTAAGAGCATGTCTACACTGTCCTGCAGTTTGGATTGAGAGGGACTATGGTATTGCAGAGTGCATCAAAATTCTGTGCTGTAATACCCCTGTGTGGATGCAGTGGATACAAACTAAAAGGTCTTTAGTTTGTACTGAACTAACTTGTCCTGTTTGAAGAGCACTGTGCTAGTGTGAACGAGGGACCTTTAAGCTTGTCTGGAGTGTCCACATGGTCGAGCATTTTGGTGCCCACTGCTATTCACCCCAAACTGCTGAGCAATGGAGACACGGCCTAAACTGGGACAGCTCAAATGTCAAGGAGTCAAAGAGGAAGGTACAGTAGCATCGCACAGATCAACGGTGTAGAACTATGTGAAGTGAGATTAAGCCCCCCCCTTTAATTTATGCCTTGTTCTCGCTTCAGTTTTTAAGTCATTCCTTGCACATTTTTAAGGGTGTATAAATAAAACTAATTTACACCTCACCTCTGAATTTAGCCCTTAGTGTTTCAAGTCGTTTCTCATCTCGTCACCGTCTCCTACACCACATTAATATAGGGGAAAATGTGACATGCACCAACACAGCAATACTTACTTTGTGACATTTTACTTGCCACACAGCTCACTGATTTGTTTAAGCAACTGTTTTTCTAGCTCACAGTAAATTTATTTTATACTGAAATGCAAATGGTCCAAGATTTGAAAAAGTGGGCTCCTACATTCATCCTTTAGGCATCTAAAATGAATTGTCTGATCTTTAAAACTGCTGAGCACTCAGCAAGCACCACTGAAGTCAGCAAGAGCACTAGAGCTCAGATGGGTGTTCTAAATAGTTTTAGATCACATTGGAATTAGATCAGATCATTGGGCTCCATGCAGAATTAACAAGATGAAATTCTGTGTTACACAGGAGGTCAAATGAAATGATCTAATGCAGTGATTTCCTTGGGACCCAGTTAAAAAAAAAACCATTTATGCCCACAACCCAGCAATTACATCTTTGGGCAATGCATTACAACAAGTTGGAGGTGGTGGCAGGGGGTGCCGCAACCCAGTGCCTGCGAGTCTGCAACTCAGTACAGGGTCTCAACCATAAGTCTGAAAACCACTGATCTAATGGTCTCTTCTGGTCATGTCTACAAACCTCAGCAACTGCTGTACAGTGATAGCTTCATGGGTCTCCTGTTCCTTATTTCCCGCCTCTCTGTACAAAAAAAGAATCAGACTTTTGAAACACTGAATGTGGCTTGGGTGCGGTGGGGGGGCTACTGCATTCCCAAGGACTCCTTGCTGAAGTGGCCTCAAACTGGAAGAAACTCAGCTGCTGCTCTTGCACTGGTCTACCCATTTTCAAGTCATCTGACAACATACTGGTATGTGGATTTCGGAGTTGATTCATAATTCATCTTTAAAGAAATCTGGCTGCCGCCTTTAACTAGGTATATGCCCTTCATCATTAATATTACATTTAATGTTAACATGGTGAAATCATCACCATCCAACCTTCCCTAAAGATCTCAGTCGCCAGAGTAAGAGACATGGATGGGCTGATGAGAAACACCAGAGAAAGCAATAACTAAATCCCACACACTCACATTTGCAGTGAGATACCCATTTCGTTCAGTTCTGAATTGTCTGACCAGCAAGCTCGCATCCACTGATTGACCTATCAAGTAACTTGTTGGCAGCTTAGTGCTGTTACAGAAAGCCTGGCATGTTAAAGACCGTCAATCCCTTATGGCAGTAGTTCTGAGACTTCATTGCACTGTGACCCACTGCTGACAACAAAAATTACTACATGGACTCAACAGGGGGATTGAAATGTGAGCCTGATCCAAGCAGGCCTGAGCAGTATATCCTGTACTGCAGCTTCATGCCTGGGCTCAAGCAAGTTGAGCACCAGCCCTGGTGACCCCCATAAAATGGGATCATGGCCCACTTTGGGGTCTGCACCCACAGTCTGCAAACTGCTGCCTTATGGTATTACAGACATTTCATAGACTGGTATTCAAGCCTGACTGTACCTAAAGTTTCTGAAGAGAGCACAGAGCTAGTGGGAAAGTGGTGCCAATACATAAACAGACTGACTGGCCCACTCACACTCAGGACCGGCCCAAAGTTTTCTGGTGCCCTCCTGGGGAGTGTGGGGCATGGGACAATCAGCCTGTGCAGGTCCCACCCATGATGCCCCCCCTCGCACTGGCAGGGATGGCGAGGGCTGGCCCCATACTCGTGCCCCTCCTGAGTTGGGGGTGGAGCAGATCAGTCCAGGGTTTGGGCTCCACTCTGCTGGGGCGGGATGAGTTGGCCCAGCGCAGAGGCTGGCTGCACACTCCCACCCCCCCCTTTCCCCCTGGCTTCGGTCCACACTGAAAGCAGCCGGGAGGGGGCAGGGGACAGCATGGCTGTGGTGGCCCAGCTGTGTGGGACCCCACTGTCCTACTCACAGTAGAACAGTGTGGGGCCCACAGAATCACAGGGTCAGGGGTGGTTGCCCCTTTTGCCCCCACAAAGGACAGCCCTGCTTCTGGGGAGCACCCTTGCACCCCAGGTAACCGCTTAGCTTGCCTCCATGGTAGGACTGGCCCTGCTCACACTCATATGCACAGCACTGTACTGAGATCAGTAAATGAAAGCAGCTAGCTTCTCTAGGCAGGTTAAAGATGAGAAAGAGGTTGACATTAATACGGAAAAGGCAGCAATAGACTGAACACAAAATTATTCTTCTGTATAGTGGAAATTAAGTACAACATTTAATACTGAGGGGGACAGATAAACAGGCTGGAAGAGGTCATCACATTTTAACAGTGGTCAACTACATTTAGTGTGCAATACTTTCCAGATTTTGGCAGCAACTCCTAGCCTTTGTCTCCCTTATGATCAAAAATGTCATTGATTTGTTGACCAGGTACAAAATGCAGGTGAAACTACAAGTAAATGTTAATTTATGACCAGTGCTTAGGGCTCTGACACTGTAGAACGTAATGCCACTCAATTACAAAGTCAACATTATGGGCCAAATTTAACCCAAGTGTAACTCAAGTCAATGGAACTAAGCCAGAGACAGATCTCACCCATTTTTATGACAAGACAAGCACCCATATCTTACTCAGTGATGTCTCCCAGTGGATGGGTTAAAAAAAAAAAAAGGAAAAGGAAAACAGGATCCAACTTTTTGCACATGATTAACAAATGAGGAAAAAGATTTTAAAAACCTATAAAAATATTAGAGGCAAAGGAATCACAAGAATACAAGTGGACAAAACTATAGGCCTGCAAAGTTCTGGGCACCTCCTGGGCTTTGTTCCTGCTAAGCTGTGTGGGTGTGTGGCCACACAGCAGCCGTTGCACACCTGCACAGGCATTATGGCCTTGGGCTGTATCCAGCCTTGAAAACACATTCATCTGACCCACGTAGAGCTGCGGCCAGGCTGGTGGAGTTTTCAAATCTCCCACACTGAGCATGCTCAGATGCAAGCTCAAGGTGAGAGCAGCCTGGCCAGGGAGCAGCTCCAGCTAGGTAAGGTGAAATGGGCCCAGCCATTCTCTCTCTCTGTCTCTGTTCCTCCTCTTTCAGAGAGGAGTGTGGTAGATAGCTCCCCATCATAGTCACAGGGATCTTGTGAGGATAAAGACACCACCACCTGGGGATGGTGGCTTATCTAGGGCCACCCTCAGTGGGGGTGAAGCCTGGGGTTAATCAGCCTGTGGGGGTCTCTGTTCCTCCCTGTGGGGGGTGGGCAGGGCGAGCTGGCTCAGAGGTCAGTTTAAAGAATTTTTCTGAGTTTTCATATTCTGGTTGAACCTTTTAAAAAATGTTCAGAATTCCTAGCAATCTGAAAAACTGACTTATTAGCCCAGTTCTAGTGTCATGTGTAAGTATATAAGAATACATACAACTTCCTACATGCAGGGCTGATCCAAAGCCTGGAGGACTAAATGATTCTGTTGACATTGGACCAAGTCCACAATTAGCAACTAAATCGTAGTGAAAACACAGTGTCTGATTATGTCACTTCAGTGGAAGTCCATTGCAGCAGTTCCTGATTTCTAGTGAATGTTAGATCAAATCATGGCCACTGATGATAGATTCTGCTTGCCAACATCCAAACAGAGTAATGTCTATAAAAAGGTTGTGCACTTAAAAAAAAATGTAAGTTGCATGTGTACATAGGAATATTAGAATTGTTTCTGACCTTTGTTGCTTAAATGTAGCATATATGGTTTCATTTTACAGGATATGATTGACTAACCAATCCTCTTTCATGTCATACTGGCTTTGCTAGTGTTGCCGTGGATAGTGTTGTGTAGATGGTTACAGAGAGTGCGATATAAAAATTAAAAAAAATTTTTTTTAAAAAACTTTTGCCCATGCGGCACCATGCCTCACAAATTGCTGCTCAAGAAATACCATAACTTGCTCAGCTGCATCATCAGCTTAGAGGGAACTTTGTTCCTGGGATCTGTGAACACTCCTCAGCTCACAGTACAAGTCTTGCCCTTTAGACTCTGCTTCCCATTGCTTTGGTGTTTCTGTCTAAAGTTCCACTTCCTCATATTTACGTCTGAAAGAACATGTAGACTTGAAAATATAGAAGATCTGTGTATATATAAGGAAACAAGAAAATTCCCCTCCCCCATAAAACAAATGAAGATTAAATTTAAAAAAGTACATTTTAATGAGGAAGTTCGAGTGGAATCCCTAGGGATTGTCCAAATAGTCATACAATTCAGTTTTTGTTTTAAGATTTAAGGAAATGCTATAGTTGCATAGTCTTTCATTTTAATTTTAATATCCTGTTTTGAGTTACTCATAATTGTCCTCAATAAAACCACTTCTTTTGACCTGAAATGTTGCATGTTAAATATCTCACCCTTTGTCAGAGATTGAAGAAGTTTGAATAAATCCATGCAGGCATTCTGAGAACATAGTTTTAGAACACATGTCACATATGCACACAATTTCACCCACAAATGCAGCCACCACTACACTGGAACACAGTAAACAACAACTGTAGTTGTATGTCTTGGACAGGAAGTGAAAAATAGCGTATTCAACTGAAATGCCCCCTCAGTTTTAAGTAAGAGAATCTGATAAGTCAAATTAGAATTTTACAGAACAATTGTGTCAAAATTGTATCTTTTGTGGAAATGCCCCCCCCAAAGGATATTTAACTGTGAATGGTCAGAAACTCCTTTTTAAACCTCTCAGCAAAGATATGTGTGCCTCATCCACAGAGTGAGAAGTCAATCAATTTAATTGTCTATTCCAGTTTCCAGCCACAGCTAGCAGAGACTATATGTAGTTAGAAGTCTTCTGTGACCTCATTCATGTTTTACTTAGACTGGTTACTATTTTGTATATTTATCCCATTTACTGTTGCCTTTTATAAAAAAATAAATATATACTAACGGTGTTGATTCAGCAAATTCTTACTCTGATGAATAGTTGTATTGACTTGGAGTCTCATGCACCTACTGAGCTGTGATGAGAGGTGAATCAGACTTTCATGACACTTACTGTTAACAGATTAATTAAATCCATATTTGGCTCTAGATGATGGGAAGCAGTCTGGAGAGAAACCAGTTCATTCAAGGTAATGGATAGCTGCTGCATTTTCACCATGTTTACTTTGTTTTCATCTATCCAGTCTGGAAAGATGACATGAACAGCTATCAGGTCTTTCAAGTGAACTCCTAATATGGGGATTTTGAAGCCAACACAGTCAGCAAAAGCTTTGCGGTAGTTGCAGTAGTTTCCATTGGAGGAGACCAGTTCTGTCATCTCATTCCAGTCCTATAAATAGAAGAAAGACTCTGTAAGACAATTCATATTTTTTTTGATCTATTCTAATTCATTACAGCTTAAGCAACTCTCATCGGAATGCTGAATATGTTGATTTTCTCCCCACAGTCACTCGAAAACAAATTCCCCCACATTCTAATAGCTTTCTATCAAGAGTAACTTGAGTAGTCTGCCTTTAAAGTTGCCCTACTGCAATGGTGAAAGAGTTCTGCCACTGAGGTATCTGTCTGGAAACAGCCATTTCACATTACAGATAGTACACAGAAAAGTCCTACATTTATATTTCGGATCTCTCCACAGTAAAGACACTCTTGTACCTTTGTGACCTCAGAAGAGAGATGTGAGTGAGTTTCTTTGAGACGAGAAATAGAGCTGTGGCTTAGACCTCCCACAACTGCCATCAGTGTATTAAAGTTCTGGAGATGGAGCAGCTTCTGCAGGGGAATTAAAAACATTAGCATGAAGACTGGGGGTGTCGTTTGTACGACATTGACTACTGCTGCACCTGTACTAAGGCAGATAAAGTTAGTTACTGCTAAAATGCAATTGAAATACTATAAAAATATGGAGTAGATCACATTGCATTAGAATAATCTACTAGTTTAGCATCTCTGATTTCCTGCAGAGCAAGCCAACATAAAAACATTCAACTGACTAATTCTCATAAAGTCATCATGAATACAAGCAACCAAAAATGAGAACAGAAACGAGATGTTACTATTACATTTTCATATCTAGGAACATCTGTTTAACATTTTGGTCTACAGTTAGTTCAATGAATGACCATCAGATATGGATGAGTAAGCATTCAGCAAGAAAGAAGCTTGCATGCACAGCTAGCTGATCAGTTTTAATTATTTCATTCTATCAGGGAAAAAAAACACTCAAAGGTTAGTCTCACCTGCGCAACATTGATAAACTTTGTGATTACTTCTGCCCTTTGCTGGGGTGTTGGCTTGCTAAGAACCATCAGCTGGACCCATTTAGAGATACCATTAAATAACGCAATTGATCTCTCCAGGGTGGGATTGTTCTCTAAGCAGCCATGAATCACATAGCTTTGGTAATCTGTAAACTAGCCAAGGAAAGATTTACAGTTAAGGCCTATATACGGTCAAAATGATATGTAAGCCACTTTTTATTTAAACAGTCCCACTAGTTAGAAAGAGACTACCATGTCTACTAGTTATTTCTTTAAGATAAGTCACAGTATTTTTTTTTATGAGCAACTTATAAAGCATTAGTCTTCTCTTTCTTTGCATACGATTAGAAATACTGCAGCAGACATTGTGAGCATGAATTTATCACCTTCAGGAAATTAAAACTATGAGGAATGGCTCAGCAAAGCAAGCTCTCTCTTGGAGGTCAGAAAGCATAGGTACGAAGTGAGAGCTGCCAAAAGCCAAGCAGAACTTTAAGAGAATTAAAGTCAATAATAAAATGTTCTATAGTAATCAGGGGTTAAAGTAAGGCAGAACACACCAGAACAACATTCTGGGGCCCACCATTTTTAAGGGGCCAGCACTCCTGGGCCCCTAAAAATAGAAGAAAGCACCAGAATGCAGTGTTTTGGTCCATTCCGCCTTACTTTAAAATTAATAGGGGCAGGTCCGGGGGGTGCCAAATGCTTTTCCTGTCCATCCCATCCCCTGCACTGGCCGAAGCAGAGCCAGAGCCAGCTCCAGGGCCAGGCCAGCATCCTCTGCTAGCAGAATGGAGTGAGCCTCCCTGCAGGTGCAGTCCCCCATGGGGGGCGGCAGGGCGGGGAACTCATATAATGGCAGGGACATGAGTGGCGGGAGCTCGCAGGTGGTCGTTCTTGCCTGGCTCCTGCTTCGCGCCCCTCTGCTTCCCAGGGCTGCTGCAGGAGGAGGAAGCAGTGGCAGCAGCAGTGCAGGACCCTCTGGGGCTCACGCAGGCCAGCCATTGATGCCAGGTGGGCCAGGTAAAGAGCCACGGCTGGCATGCATGGGGAGAAGGGCGAGCTAGACACAGCTGGGGTGGGTGAAGGGGACCCAGACGATACTGGATCAGGGCCTGCCAACTAGAAGGGTTCTGGGGCCCACAAAATTATACATTAACCACCGATAGTAATATAAATGAAAAGAACAAGGATGTGCATGAAGATTAATGATAACATAAGAATGGCCCAACACCTAAACCAGCTGTTCCCAGCCTTTTGCAGGCTGGGGACCCCTTCTGTACTAAAAAAAATTTTGTGGACTCCCTGTCCGTCACAGCAGCGATGCTGCGGGCAGGACCTGTCCCATGTGGCCAAAACTCTGGCCCATGCAGCCAGAATCTGGGCAGGGAATGGGAGCCACTACAGCCACGGCCCCCTCGCACTCCCCCTCCCCGTGTCGGCGGGCAGAGCTGCTGCAGCCATGGCTCCCAGCCAGCCCCTGCAGGGGAGCAGACTGAGCCACCAGGCCGGTGAGCAGAGGCAGTGCTGCCATGGCCCCCAGCCAGCCCCTGCAGGGGAGCAAAGCTGAGCCACCAGCGGCATCAGCAGCCTGCAAGCAGCAGCAGCAGGCAGCCCTCTGCACGCCTCCATCCCTGCTGGTATCCAGCCCTGGCAGGGAGCATCCAGGTCACAGCTGGGTTCCAGCCCCAGCGGGCAGCAGAGACACAGATGCCCTGGGGCATGTCTGTGGACCCCAGGTTGCGAATCACTGACCTAAACAAATACTTTGCCTCAGTTTTTAATAAGACTCAGGAAAAGCTTGGGGTAATGGGAGAGTGGCTAATGGAAATGAGGCTACGGAGGTAGAAATTACCACATCCAATGTCGAATTCAAATACAAACTGCTTAATGGGACTAAATCAGCAGCGGGGAGCAGATAATCTGCATCCAAGAATATTAAAGCAACTGGCACATGAAATCAGAAGTCCAATGGCAAAAATTTTTAATGAATCTGTAAACTCATATGACTGCATAATACAGTTCCTACTGTTAAGAAAGGGGACAAAGTGATGCAGAAAACTATAGGCCTCAATTGTATGCAAGATCTTGTAACAAATTCTGAAAGAGAAAGTAATTATGGACATAGAGATGAACAATAATTGGGATAAAGCCCATCATGATCTTATAAAAGATAGATGGTGACAGACCAACCTGATCTTCTTTGAGAAGATAATTGAATTTCCAGATAATGGGAATACAACAGATCTAATCTACCTGGATTCCAGTAAGCCATGTGGCATAGTTCCACATGGGAAATTATTAGCTGAATTGGCAAAGATGGGGAAATAAGAAACGTGGATAAGGAACTGGTTAAAGGGATAAATCAGCAGGTCCTGCCTAAAGATGAACTGTCAGACTGGAGGAGGTTCCTAGTAGAGTTTCTCAAGGCTTGGTCCTGAGACTAATCTAATGTTCCCTCTAAGGCCCTAAGGCAGCTAAGCAATTTATGTTGTGGCCGCGGCCGCCCCTGCCTCCCCAGGCCCAATCCTCCGCCCCCCACTGACCTGATCCTGTCCCCCCGCTCTCCCAATCACCCCCCCAGTCAGCTTGATTCCCACCACCCCAGACCCCTCCAGCTGGCCCAACTCCATCTTCCTTCCAACCCTCTGCCCCCTTTCATGGCTGGCTGCCCCTGCCCTGTCCCCAATGCTCCCCCCGCCCTCTTACCTGGCCACTGGAGTGGCATGGCCTGGCCACTGGCTGCTCCTCTGGACAGAGGAAGCTCTCATTGAGCATGTGCAGAGATTCTACACATGCTCAGTGACAGCTTACTCCAAGCGGGAGTTTTAAAAACTCCCAGCTAAAAGCAGTTCTCAGCTGGCCGGGAGACTTTGTCTTCCGGCCGGGCAGGGACAATGGCTGCCGGCCAGCGTTCCCTGCACCGGGCAGCAGCAGGTCTGCATGTTAGAGGGAACACTGGACTAATCTTACTTATTATTTTTATTACTAACCGAGGCACAAAAAGCATGTACCGATAAAATTTGTGGACGATACAAAGTGGGGAGATATTGCCAATATGGAGGACCAGCATGTCACATAAGAGCTGGATGAACCTGTAAACTGAAGTAATAAAAATGGAATGAAATTTAATAGTGCAAAGTCAAGGTCATGCATTTAAGGATTAACAGCCCGCTTTCTAGCTAGAAGACAACCTCCCAACTTGCTGTCATCTGCAAACAATTAGCATATTTCCACTTTTAGTGCCAAGGTCAATAATAAAAACATTAAATAAGATCAGTCTCAAGACCAGTCCCTGAGGTGCTCCACTAGTAACCTCCCACCCACCTGAAAGTTCACATTTCACTGTGATCCACTGTAGTCTCCCCTTTAACCAGTTCTTTATCCACTTTTCTCAAAGATGGTGCTCATAAACTTCTAACTCTTCTCATTGTTTAAAACAATCCTCTCTGCTCCCTTATCTTTATTTGTATGCCTTTATTCTGATGTGCATCCTCCAAAATAAAGGATTTGTTTGACATCTCTGGATGGATTAAGAATTATAGCAAATTCAATAGTGTTGTACATCCGTCACACCCAAATACCAGTTAGCTGCTTCTCTGCTCCTCTGAGTGTCAGTTAGGTCAGAGGTGATGTGCAGAGGACAGTGGACTTTTGGTTTATCTATCAGTCTCCATTTTCACAAGGCTGCCCTTTTACCCAACCCATAGCCCATTTCAACTGTTAGTACACTTTCACCCTTATTACTTACAAGTAGCCAATCCAACCTTAATTTTTAAACAAACACCCCACAGTTTGCTACCTCTTAAACTTCAGTGTGATGCCAGAAAGAAAACGCAAGTTCAACTGATTTCAGTCCTGAATATAGAAAACCATAACTAGTTATGGAGAAGTATTTGAGCTAGTAAATTCAGAACAGAGGCATCGCCTATTAGTATAACTGCATGATTTCAAACAGTCATTAATGTAGTCACCATCCCTGCAGGTCCATAAATTCCTCCTTCTGCTATCCCCATTAAGCTTTCATTTTTATATGTTAAAAAGGGCCATTCCTGTTCTTCAACACTGACGAGAAGAAAAGACTTTCTGGGCCGTGCCTTTTAAAGGTTGTCTTATATTCTCCAACTCACTCATCCCCATTCTTTCATGTACAGACAAGCATAAAGTTTGTTTAGAATTAATGTACAGATTTAGAAGAGAAATCCCAGTTATACCTGTTTCTTTTCCTCAGTTCCTTATTGACTTCATTTTGTTCCTTATCTTGAAGAATCAAACAACAAAGATTTTGGACAAAGATTTGTTTCAGATCCCTGATCTTCCCCAAAACAGCATATTAGCAAGATTTTCACATTACAAAGGGTAATTTGACTTCAGGCTTCCCATTCTTTAAGCCTGTAAACTGCTCTGATCTGCTGTTACTTTATGACCTGATCCTATGTTTAACACGCCCTTGCATTTAGTTTCATTCCTTTCTGTAAGTTCACCCATCTTCGAAGCATCTGAGGAAGTGGGATCTTCTCCCACGAAAGCTCATGCAAAAAATAAATCTGTTAGTCTTGAAGTGCCGCACAACTGCCAGTTAATAGAGACCAATATAACAGCTGCTGTCCCAGTGTAACACACTTATGCTTACGTTATTATTTTAAGCACTTGGGGTCCAAGGTTTTGCTTTGCTTCGGTGAGGGATTTGAACAAATGTAGGGGTCAAATTTAGGGCCTCCTAACTGAACAGGGTCCCTTTAAGAATACAATGCTTGAAAGTTATCCATAAACACTGCAGTCAATAAACCAAGAACTAAAAGAAAAGAAAAACTACAACATGTATTAAGAACTAAAAAGTCTAACAATGTCCTCTATTTTCCCTTCTTATGCCTCATGTAGGAAAAAAAAAATCACCTGATGGAAGACTACCCTTATGAATCATTAATCAGCATAATATCTGTACATTTCTTATGCAGTTGATATCAAGATAATAACCTCCCCCAGACAGGAATACGAACCTTTTCTCCACTTCTCAGCGACTGAGAACTTGCATGGTGGTGGAGAGAAGTGGTAGCGGAAGGGCATTGAAGAAATTCACTGCAAAGAGTAGATTCCACCACCATTATTTTAACACCCAAGCAGAAGATACATATCATGTTCGCTAGCAAAGGACTCATCATGGAGAATGCCCTGCCACCAGTCAGTTCCTCCTGAGGGACTGACAAACACAGATGTTGCAGCTTGGCATAGGGGAGAGCTGATCTTTAAGATGACTGAGCCATCAAACATTAGGGCACTAGAAATGGTGCCTGACATCGGAACTACATGTAAGATTGAACCAGTGTATAGAACACGGATGTAAATTTATAAAAGGTCAATAGTTATGTTAAGGGGTAAGAAACCTCTGAGGCAATTTCAAAAGAGTTGAAGATTTAAAATGTTATAACAGTATAGTCAGGAGACAAAGGAATGGATGGTGGTAAGGGCCACCATAGAGAAGAAAAGAATTAAAAAAACAAAACAAAAAGGCATTTCTGCCCTCCACGGGTCTCTGGGGATCTAGCAGCAATGACTCATCTAGCAAGGTCCTTCCAAGAAGTTCCAGATTTTGATGATCTTCTCTCAAGATTATTTTTTAAGGATTGAAAAAGTTGAAGTAGCTTTTGCCCTTTTCCTTAACCCATTAATTCTCCTGCCTTCACTGAAACCTATTTGAATAACTCTCCACTGCTGCAACAGAAACCCTCTTCGGCACATATGAATTCTGTGGTTTCTATGAAGTTATAGGGCAAGAAGGACCACAAATTCTGGGGGAAACACTGGAGCAGGCAAAACTGAAATCAGTTAGTAACTATGAGGCAAGATGAGCATCAGACCTGAATTATTCATGTAGTACAATAGCTACAGAAGCAGCTATGAATGGTGCAAAGAAAAGGGAGTTGGGAGGATCTCTTCGGTAATCAGGGAGCTTGAGGTGAAGCCAGAAGAATAAAAGAATAGTGTTTCAGAAGGGGACGTGGTTAAGAGTTAGGGACCAGGAAGACTGTAAAAGGGTCAGCTGAGTTCTAGACTCCATATGACCTAAAGTCTTTGAAGGTTGCTGATCACCAGTTAATTATTCTCCTAAAATGACAAATCAATGACTTTTCTTAAGACTGCATTTGCACATCATACAGCTGATTCAGATTCCATGTATGATACATTTTAATCCCCAGCTCCTTTTCTGCAGTGCTGCTGCCCAGACAGTTTCTCATTATGTATTTGTAATTTCATAAATGCTATACTTGAGACATGTCTTTACTGAATTTCATCTTGCTGATTTCAGTCCAATTCTCCAGTCATTTTGAATTCTAATGCTTCTTCTAAAGTGTTTGCAATTCCTCCCAGCTTGGTGCCATTGGCAAACTGTATAAAAATATTCTTCACACCATCATCCATGTCATTAAAGAAAATTTGAACTATATTCGACCCAGGAAGGACTATGCAGACCACCATTTGATTCATCCTCTCATGGATTATAAAGATTTGCTACAATGAAATGGGGTACAACATACAAGTGTTATAAGCACACAAACTCAGTTTAAGCATGCAGCTCTAGTCAGATTATAACCAAGTGAAACACGTTGTAAGCATCTTACAGCAATCCTTCTAAAAGATTTATGCTCCAGAAAAGTGAGGTGTTCAGCCAATTCGATGGGCTCCAGATGGTCAAACAGTAGGCAGGCTTTTCCCTTCTTGGACGGTTTTTTCCTTTGTGTGACTCTTCTCATCCAGTCATAGGAGGGACTGACACAGAAAAGAGGTAAAATCAGCATTTCCTGTCCAAGTAAAAACTTATGTGAGCTGTAAACTGGACACACAGAATAAAGTTACCAAGAGACAGATGAAGAGTTCCCTGAACTGTCATCCAACATATTGTGAACATCCAGAACAGAAAAATCTTTGTTTGCAACAGTTGATAAGTGTTTAATAGGTACTGTCTGAACGGATGTCCAACATTAGAGCTGTGTATCTGCGCCATAAGAAAAATCTCTCTTCTGTGTTACTCTGTATCACCTAATTCAATAGGCTCTAATGCAGGGGTCTCAAACTCAAATCACCATGAGGGCCAAATGAGGACAAATAGAGGACTGCATGAGGATTAGTACATCAGCCTGAGGGCCGCACCACTGAAACCTTTCCATACAGTGACACTGCAAATATTGGTAACGATCATGTCATTGCAGGCAGCAGGAAATGGCTTTAGGGGCCACGTGTGGCCCACGGGCAGCATGTTTGAGACCCCTGCTCTACTGGCTACATTTAAAAGAAAAACACCTAGGATCAATATCAGACCAAAAACTGGCTTGGATAATGTCTAACAGAGTTGTGGGTTGTTTCTGTTTTACTGACAATGAGAAGACCACAAGCCCTGAAAAATGGAACAACAGAAGAAATGGCATCTGTGAATGACAAGTTGGAGTGTACTTTGTTCAGCTGACAAAAAAGAATTAGCTTCACATGTTCTCAATGCTTTGCTGAAGCCTCTGTGTCTGCTTGTGCGTGTGTGTGCGCGCGCACGTACATCCAACCACTTGTTCTCCACAGGCTCATCCTTTATATTTAACCGAGTAGAGACTGGTAAAAGTACCCCTGAAATGCTATTATTTTAACTAGGTATGATATAGACATGGAGGAACCCCTTTTCAAGGAAGCACAAAGCACTAGGACTAAGCATCCTAACTTTTGAGTGTCCATGGGAATTAGGAGGCTAAATTCCAGAAGTGGAATTTCCATTACGTGGGAAATTCCCAGATTTTGAATTTTGGGTTTGTTCTATATTAGAACAAAACATCAAATTTGAACATTTCTCACAAAAGGAATTTTTCAGGTTTTGTTTCATGTCAATTCATTTTTTCATTTAATTTTCAAAAAAAATATATAGAAAGCATGTTCTATATAAATATTTTTCTGCATTGAAAACATTTACATCTTCCTTCCCAATAGGTCAAAAAGTGTTCTGTTTTATACTTAACACAGTATGCATATCAAATTCTTATTTTGTGACCTTGTGAAGTATTTTACTTTAAAAAATATCAAAATGAAAATTTAAAAAATAAAATCAACATATTCCTAGGAAAGTTTCAATTTGACAAAGCAGCATTTTCCAGTGGAAAAATGTCTGGGCGGAAATTTTTTGACCAGCTGTATTAAATCCATGTGCAGGGGCGTCACTGGCACCTGCCACACAGGGTACATGCCCTGAGTCTCAGCGCCGGTGCCCCGAGTGTTCGGGCCGCCCCGTCCCAGACTGGGGACCCTGGCTGGGGCACCCTCCGCAGTGCCCACCTCTCCCGGCCCCACCCTTGGTCTTGGCCGCGCATTGAGGCCAGGAAACTCACAGCGGCACCTGTCTCTCCTGGCCCTGAAACTGGCTGTGTATCTGGGCTGAGGCTGGAGGTGGCAGGAGCCCGATGAATTATCAGGCCCGGGCGCCAGAACGTGGCCAAGGGGGCGTGGCCTGGGCCCACGCCCCTGGTCTTTTCCAGGGCCAGTGACGTTCCTGTCCATGTGCAAGTTTAAAAATGTATACCATTGGATAGCATTGGCTAAAAGTATTTATAGAAACGAGCCTAAGTCAGGCTATCTGCAGCTGAAATTTCCAGACATTTATGGATGTTTACAATGATGGTTTTTATGTGGACTCATCTATTTATTTAAAAAGCACCTGTGAAGACATTGCCACCTAATTCTCATCAATATACATGGGAAGAGACGCCCATCACATGGATTGTTCATGTTCAGCTCCAAGCAGACTAAGGCTATATTTTCAGAACTAGTTTACAATAAAACTAGATCAAACCAGCTACATCTAGCCTCCAGTACAGAATGATTCCTACTGCGGAACAAATTAGCTACAACATCAGAAACCCCCCTTCCGTCAACGTAGGGAGCACCCACATTATGGAACTACGACAGCACAAATACCCAGGGACCCCCTGGCTTGGGTCAGTCTACAGGATCCCAGGCAGTGGGCAGCTCTGGGTGCAGCGCTGAAACTGTACTTCAGTACTGACTACAGTGTAGACCTTAAGAATTAGAGAATCATCCAGAGAACAGAACCTCATCCATCCAAGAAGTTTGTTGTAAACAGCCCAAAATATGAAATGGCTGCAGCAAATTGATCATAAAAAAGCCTTAAGCGAAAAACATTTGCAAGCAATTTTCTGAGAAAATTGAGAAGACAGTCTAACCCCACAGAATTAACTATCAGGGCTGGAGAGAAAGAGGGAAAGATGCAAATGTTGTTGAAGATCAATAGAAAGCTCCTTCCAGTTTATTCGGCCATTTTTTACAAAAGGAAAAGTTACAAGTCTATTCCATATTCTAAAGTTCATCTGTCAATATGGGTTTTCTAGTGAAGGGGTTGCTACAGATTCTTTGCAAATGTTAAGACCTTTGAAATAGAAGGTTCAAATATGAATCCCTATCAACCTGAATTAACACTTTAGACATAAAAGTGGCTAGCAATGAAAACTCCAGAGATTATTCAGTTACATTGAGCAAGCCACAGACAAACTGCCTTTGAAATACATAAAACATGATGTAACGGAAAACAAATTCAGCATTAGGGATGGTTTTGTTCATTTTGGCATGAAAGGGACAATATGAAAAGTCCCAAGCCTCCCTGATGACATAAGAGACTTGCAAAGTATATAAATACATCGCCATCCTTAACTATTCTGCGTTACCTGCTGAGTGCAATGTCAGCTTATTCTGTACAAAGAGATCACTGTTGTAATACTAATCAACAGCAACAAAATAGGGTTCTTTACTTATCTGGCACAAGCTTTGCACCCTATAGAATCAAGAACAATGTATATTTAGATTTATATAAAAATACAGCAAGATGAAAATTCTTCTTTTCTTCAATTCAATGTATGTGACATTTGCCATTCTATATTGTCCCAAATGGCATTTGATGTTTTAGAACTTTCAGTTTTGAAAAGAATGTCACCTTTCTATAATTACTTCCTAATGCTGTCTATTCCGTCCCTTTAAACCAAAATGAGCTCCTCAATATCACATAGTGCATTCTGTACAGAATTGGCGTTCTGGTATTACAAAATATGGAACAAAATGTGCCTGTGAAACCTGACAAATGGTATTCTTACATGCTGGAGATGTCAATAAGTTGGACATGTTCCTCATAACCCAGCTGGCTGGCTACTTCCCGGAACTCTTCAGTCAGACGAATCAAACCAAGATCCAAGTTAAATTCTGCTGGAAATTCCAAAATCCAGTACCTGAAATCATGGGAGAAAGAATGTTATGTCTGGATTTTCTGAAAACCTGTGGCTAACAGATGCATGCCGTGATCACTCACTCATAGGCACCCAGCACTCAAAAGAAATCATTGGTGATCCAAAGTCACATGTGGTAAATAAAGTCCCACCACTGACCTTACCAGTAACTGAACCAGTATACTTGAATAATTCTGACATCCTTCATCCAACAGAGAAGAATGATACATATACAAAAAGCTTCTCATTACATACTTTCCACAAGTTACATTTCCTGCAGTGGGAAATGATGTCATTCTTCTGAGGTGAATTTCAATTTGAGTTAGGCACCTAAACATCTTTTCCCCATATTAAAATATACACCATATTGAGACCTTGTCTATATAGTTTATACTAAAAAAAAAAACAAACAAAAAAACAAAAAAAAACCCTTTCCCAAAGTGTGAATGTAAATGGATATAGTTATGCTATTATAATATTCCCATGAGGACACCTGTTTCCAGTATGAGTGGCATTTTTTCCATCTAGCTTAATCTCTTCCCAAACAAGATAAGTCAAACCAGCCTTCATGCTGGAACATGAACATCCATCTGGGGATGGACTACGGGAGGGTGATGTTATATCAATACAGCTACAGTTGTTTGAATTCAGACCTTTAGGATTTTTTGTTTTTGTTTTTGTTTTTTTAAGTACAAGAAAACATTCCTGTCTAAGAAGGACTTAATAGATCAATATTCAGGTATAACAGGTCAAATTTTCTGACATAGACAAGACAGCACCTGCCATACATTCTCCTGATCCTATATACAAGATACTTGTGGAAGCACTAAAGCTGTAAGTATCCTTTTTACAGGGTGTGTTTCACTGCACCCACGTACATTAATACGGGTTAGCTAACTCATTTTAAAATAGCAGTGAAAACAAGACAAATCTGTTTTTAACTCAGGTTAGCAGCTCAAGTTGAAACCTATAAGGAAGCTGGAGTCAAACCTAAGCAGCTAAACCAAGGTAGAAGTAAAATTGCCTTCTCATTGTTGCTGTTTTAACTTGTGTGACTCATGAGTTTGATTATTTCTTTTGCAAAGACTCACTCTTGGTTTGAACTATTCAGGGCTCACATGAGCTGAAGCTAACAATCTGAGGATAATCTTTTTACACCATTCTAGACTACATTATGTGTCCACCCTGCCTCCATCTTTGCTGGCAGTGCTAATACATTTTGAATGTTTACACCTCAAAAAATGCAATACCAGCCAAACTCTGGTGCAAGTTTTCAGTAAGCTCTTTAGCTTGATACAGAGGAAGTGTTCAAAACCTGGATAACCCTCGTTGAATAACTGTACTCTAAGTAGGATTCTTCCCCAACCCCACGTCAGTAAATTAGTTCAAGAGAAAGTATTAATATGCGTGGCCTGATTTGGTTTAGGATTTTTCATTAGTTGTAGAAGCTATCTACTATTTAAAGTTATAAATATCAAATAGTGAAAAGTGCAGCATTTTTACCTCATGAAACAGCAGATTTTTAAACGGAATTCACTGCAGTTTTCTCCACTGACATTTCTATAGGTAGATTGGTTAAAGAAAGCTTCATGATCATGGTTTCAGTAACATTTTTTACTCTCCAGCTTTGTTTGTTTGTTTAGAGTTTTCACTTTTTTACATGATGAAGTATTTTTGGTCTGCTCTTATTCTTCTGAGTTAAAATGTGGTACCATTTGAGAGAGAGAATACACTGAGAAAAACAAAAACTTGAACATTGCATTTTTTACATTTCCAGTTTGGCAATATGCCTTTTGTCCTAGCAAATATACGCTCACCACTTCTGAATATTCTGCTGCTCAAATAATTTCACATCAATACAAGCTAATCAAGGATATCAATTGATATCGAATGACTAGAGAGGAGATTTTTGAAAGACAGAATTGACAACCAATTAATTCCTAGAGAAAAATCAAATGGGATTTTTGAGCCACACTGCCATTTACATCTTTGTGTCCTTAAATATTTTTGTATTTTTCAAAAACTAATTCAAAGCACACTTCATCAGGCTCATATAGGACCTGATTCTAAGTGTACTGCAATCAGCTAAAAGGATCCCATTGATTTCAACAGGGATTGGATCAGGTCCATAAATTGCTGCTGACTTCACTATAATACCATTGTTTAATGAAGAAATTTTACATGTTATCAGAGATAACTTGTCTTGTGAAGTATTAATGCTAGGCTATATGGATCTTTGAAAGGATATAATGAAAGAAGTTTGCCAGCCAATTCTGTGGAAGTCAGGTACCACTGGTGCATTAAAAGAAACATTCTTGGCAAATGACTGGTGCCCAGATCTCCTTTATTATCTGTAAAACAGAGACACAATTTTAAGATAAATGATCTCCATTATTCCAGGGCAGAGATCAGCCAGTTTCCAGATATTATGAGCTATTTCCTCTCTTCAGGGAAGTCAGATGTATTAATGTTCCAAATATAATCATATCCAAAACCACTGACCATCAAAATGTTTTCAAAACAGAAATACCAGTATAGCTTGAAACAAGTAAATGCTCCTCTAGCACCAAGTCAGCAATTACCAGTGGCTGTAGCACATCAATAGATATTAGATCATATCAGTGTAACATGAAATGTATACTCTTCTTCTCTATAACCTTTATTAAATATTACTTAAAAAGGTGACAGAGTAGCAATGTTGCTGTTTCAATGCGAGTGCCTTCAAATTACAAGTGGCATTAAAAAAAAAGTCTTTGAACAAAAAGAGAAAATTGATATCAACTATTTACAGTGCATCCCAAAACCAGAATTCTAGATTAGCAAGATACTATAATTAGAAATTCAGTTGGATTTCCCTAAGTTTGAATTTTCTGATGGTCACTTAATCTTGTCATTAACTGATAAGAACAGATCATGATGACCAGCAATCACACTCAAATCTGTGTATGTTGGGAGTGGCTAGCAGGGGAATGGAAAATGTTTCTCCTGTTATAGGAACTATTAAGAACTAGAGAAAATCATGACAAGACAACGGGGAATGGACTTCAGTAGTCAAAAGAGAAGTAAGTATATGTGCATGCACACATACATGTATGTAAGGGAAGGAGGAATGAAAATTCCAGCATGAAAGGTGTAAATGGGCTCTGCTCTGGCTAGTTAAGTATGCCTTATATGGAATTTGCACTATTTTAGGGCCAGATGTAGCAATGGGATGTGCATGGATGCACTTCTATGCCTACTCAGACTGAGTTGCGGGATGTAGCCCTTGGTGACTTAATCTGACAGGAATAAGCTGTATATCCTTCTTAAAAAAAGGTGGCAAATTATAACCTCATTCAAACTAAGTGGTCATTTGGTCTTCAAATAAAACCAATTCAGAACGCCTCACTCTGATGAAAGGTGTTGAGTCATCAAATCCCATAAGCCTGTGCTGTGATGAATCAATGCTTAATATACCTTCTTTTTATACTTAAAAGATATATTCATGTTACATAACATATATGCTAATACAACTATCTCATGAATTGCTAATCTCACCCAACCTGAGGCTTGAGGTCACTGATTTGTTTTTTTGATGGATTAATAGGTGTTTCTATTCATGACAACTTTATAAGGGCACCTAAGTACGTAAATTACATGATGAGCATCAGGACCTCATAGGTGGTAGAAAGGTCTATATGTAATGGTTGATTACAAATGAGACCCTGCAATCATATTACTACATGATGCATAACCATCAAAAAATAAAACAAAAACAAAATCAGTGCATCAAGAAATTAATTCCTACTTCTTTTGTAAAATGTCACAGGCAAATCCATATATGATCCAACCATACAGTTATCTAATCTTGATACACGCCCATATTTGTAATTCATTCTACCAGTCTGTCTTGTGTTACAAGAAAAGTTAACAGCTTTTAGTGCAATGTATATTATTACAAATAAGCAGAGTTTGAACCCATCATAGCAAGAAAGCAGTTCTCCCATGTCCTTGTTCAGATAGATGAAAGGATTTTCTTCAATCTTTTGCTGAAATGTTTTCTGCTGGGCTACAAACAAGCATGAAAATTTCCCAGCAAAAGGAATTTGTTTGCCAAAGAAATGATCAGTTGAAACATAATCGTCTGGGTGAGTTTACAGTGGTTGCATTTCAAGAACAATAAACAATGAAACAAGAAAGATTGAAGAATCATACCAAACATTTCAATGCAAGTTTTTATAAGTTCATCTAATGTTGCAGCCTTCCCAAGTATATTTGACCCCATTGTCCTTTAATCGCTGTCAAAAAATTAGAGTCATGTTCACCATGTAGAAGAATAGCTCCATAGCTGCACAGGCCTTATCAATGTATTGCAGGTTGCATGTTTAGCTAGGTTTCATGGAAAATCTGGAGAAAGAAAGGAAAGGAAATGATCACAATATGACTGTAAAGCTGCATTATCAGGACAGAATATTTACATTTCATAATTTTGCAAACTGATATTTTTCCCCAACATAGTGCCTACAGGAAAACCACCATACATTTTTATTTCATTCCAACTTCTGTTTTAAAATATGTTCATTTTTTGTCCACTAATCCAAAAAAAATACGTAAAGATGTTGGAAAAACAAATGTTACACTGAAGAATGTATCATACGAAAGATCCACTATGGATCACTTTTATTTTCTTTATGCTTGATAGCCTGCATTTTGTTACTACTTCAGGTGTTATGTTTAAAGAACAGACAACAAACATTATTTTATAGTATTGCTGGTTAATAATGGATTTTTGAGGTAATGCATTTATTGATAAAAAACCTGTAAAATGGCTAAAAATAAAATTCAGAGGTATAGTCTACAGGGCATTCACTAATGAGAAAGTCTCAAAAGGCACAAAGAAAAAAGGGGTAAATTCCATTTGACAATCAGCTACATCTAACTGTTCTCTGTAAATATTTTCTAACAATTTACAAGACTGTTAAATAGCACACCTACTCAAATGCATTTATTTTAAGAATTGCACACTTTATCATATATGGTTGATTGCAAATGTCTAGATATCTAGTGAGCCTTTTTAAAAGGCAACATTTAGAGAGCAGAAGCGAGTATTAAGTGGAACATGTATCTGCCATAGAATTTCTTCTTAACCCATATTTCAAATCTTCTTATACTTAAGTTTCTTTTAAACACAGAATGTGTACTGAACAGCATACAGCATAACCAGTAAATATTTATTTATTTTGAAAAAAAGCCAATGGGAGATCTACCACAGCACATGAATCTAAATAAAGCTGGGATTATGACAAGTTCCTTTGTCAAGGATGCTCTAACTTTTTGTAGTTTTGGCAGGTAACCTACTGAACAGTATATACCTGGGATGGCCAAACTTATGGAACTCAAGAGCCACACAAGTTGATTATTAAACCTTCAAGAGCTGCACTGAGGCCACTAGCCATATACTTTTACATATTCCAAAATTACTAAGTTTAAAATTCATTGCACACTTTATCGTAAAAAGACGACAAATATCAATTCTACTAATGTCAGATTCTAATAATTACTTAAGGTTACCATGAAAATTAGGCCTATTCAGTAAAAACTTAGCTGCTGCTTGATGTAGAAAAGACTGCAGGCTAGTGGCGATTTTTTTTTTTTAAATCCTGACCATGCCGCACTTCTCCATGCCATCCCAAGCCCCGCCTGAACTCCTAGGCTGGGACTGGTTTCCTAAACTGATTTGCTGACATTCTTCCAGAAGCGACAATTTTTCATTCAAGATCCACATGTGGCTCCCAAGCCACAGTTTGGCCACACCTAGTATAGACCCTATAGTCTACCCACAGATATACTGCTTGTAACAACTATCAGATATGACACAGACCCCATCTTTAGCTCCTCTCCCCAGGGATCGCATCCTTCCAAAGCCCCTTTTACCAAGCTACCCCCACGCTGAACAGGCTATCTCTGACCCTCCGCCACACAACCCCCTTCATCGTGTTATTTTAAAACAACTGTTATTTCACAGAAATGGCAGAAGACACCGCTACAAATTCACTAAGAAAGAGGCTAACATTTACCATGTTTGCATTTTATAGTAAAGGTCTTAAAAGCAAAATAAGTCCAAGATTTAAAAACAATAAAAGGGGTGTGTGCACCTAAAGTTAGGCTCTTAGTATCTCTATCTAGATCCTTGTCTACGCTGAAACCACTATGTCAGTCTCCACCGATTAATGGAGGGATCAATTGAGCAGCCAGTGGAGACCCATGTACTCAATCCCAGAAATGCTCTCCATTTGGCACAATAATTCCACCCCCTAAAAAAGAGTAATGCTGTGTTGAATGAAGAGCATTTCCCCTCAGCTAAGCACAGTGAGGACACTGTGGTAAGGGAAAGAAAGTCACTCAACAGGAGATACGCATTCTACAATACACTTGTGTATTTCCTATTGACACAGTGTGGAGTCCTACAGTAGGCATCTAAACAGGTGGCTTGATTTTTTGCAGTTTCAATCAAATTCAGTGGACACTTATGCTCTCTCCCAACCTCCTCCTCCCATCAAATCTTTACGAAGGTAAGCAACCATACTTTAAAATAATGGGTCAATCCGTTCTTTAGCGATACAAAACTAATCATGGCATGTTTCTTGGAGTGAAGAATACTTGTCTGGTGGGACTGCAGGAAAGCAAAAAATTGAGTCCTGCTTTTCTGTTTTGTTAGTGACGCTTTACACTGTAATAGCCCCAAGTATCATCTGTGCAATTTTTTAAATAGCTGTGTTATTGAGAGGGTGAAATAATGATAGCTAATGTCCAGCTGTTAACTTTACCAAAAGCTTTTTTGGCATTTGCCTATCTACTCAGGTACCCCCTACCATGACAGCGTCTAAGCACCACAGTCCTTAATGGATAAACGCCTTTTGTAAGATAAATACAGTTTCCATTTTCAGAGATGAGAAGCAGTGCAGACCAATGGTTCCCAAACTTTTTTGATCCATGATCACCTTGCCTGGTCCACACCCCCCCAACCCCTGGGACCAGGAAGGCAGAGTTGGGACTGGAACATGGATAGCAGTCAGGAGCTGGAGCAGAACTGAGGGCCAAGGTTTGGGAGTGGGGCAGGACTGGAATAGAGCTGGAGGCAGAGTGGAATTGGGGGGGGGGGGTGGCTCAGTGAGCACCATGCCCTCCTGAATGTCTGGGGACCACTGGGGTAGACTAAGTGACTTGGCCAAGGTAACACATCTGTAGCTGAGTCAAGGACTTGAACTCAAGTCTTGAGTTCTACTCCAGTGTCCTAACTATTAGATCACCAGTGGGGGATTAAGGACGTCTAGCCCCTGGGCCTCCTGCACTGCTGGGCTTCACCTGGGGCCTCATTCATGGCCCCACCTGCATGTACCTGGGGCTGCAGCCCCCCTCCACTCTACAGCCCTATGCTCTACAGAAGGGCTGGCACTGGGGTGGGGTGGGGTGGGGTGGGATGCTATGCAGGGGCCAGGCTAGCTCCAGCTGGGCTCATTGACCACCCGGAGCAGCCAGCCCTGTGCCCAGGGATGGATCAGCCAGCCCAGGGGCGGGACAGAACAGCAGAGCCCAGTCTTTGGGCCAGTCCTTCCCTTCTTGGAGGTGTGGAAGAGGAAAGGAGAGCCCAGCCTCCAGCCCAGGGTGGCTTTGCTCCTCCCCCAGCACTGCTCAGTGGAGGGCCTCCTCACAATCTGCGGGCCCCTGGGCTCGGGCCCCATAGGCCCATGGGTTAATCTGCCTAGGTACATCACCCCCCCACTTGTTATTACTATGCATGACATTCTATACCAACTGCAGATCAAACAATACTGCAGCAGTATTCAAAAATTATAGATCATCATGGTATCAAAATACTATTACTCAATTAAAGATGGCTTTGTAGTAACAATAATCCCCAGTCCTAAACACCAAACAAGAATATTCAGTGCTGTAAAATTACACCTATTCAAGATTCACCAACTATGTATGGAGAACTCTACACTCCTAGGCCTGATCCTGTAGGCTCCCAAGTGCCTTTGATGAAGTACTGAGTATGTTCAGCTACCTTTGGCTTCAATGAGGACTAGGGCTGTAACTACAGCAGGGCAAAGCCCCAAGCATGAATTTGACAGGGCACCAGAACAGATCCTTCCTGTTCCTGAAGAGGAACGCGCCTTAAAGGCGCACTGCTCTGGGAGCCGGGGAAGGCACTCCCCGCCCGGTTCTTGCTGCACTGAGCTTGGTGGTGAGGGGTGCTTCCTTGCCCCTGGCTCACCGTGGCTAGAGCTGGATGGAGGGGTGCCCAAACCCCACCGCCTTGCTCAGAGTAGCCAGGGCACCCCCCACCCCACCCTGGCTGCAGTTGACCACCGGTGGAGAAAGGGACCCCCCCCTGCATAGCCCTGGCTGCGATCTGCCAGCCAGCAGGAGAAAACAGCCCCCCGCCTGGTCCTGGCCATGATTGGCTGGCCAGCAGGGGAAGGCACCCGCCAGGCCAAGGTACTTCGGCTCAGTCCTGTTGCCCACCACTGGGATGCATCAGGGTCGAAGGGGGGAGGGATGCCTTTGGGGCTGCTTGCCCCAGGCATCAGACATCCTAGTTACGGTCCTGGTGGGAACTGAAGGCATTTGGCATTCTGCTGGATCCAGGGATTAAAGTAAACCAGAACGGCCCAGAATGCCATTCCAGAGCCCACTGTTTTCAGTTGTCCAATGTTCTGGGGCCCCTACAAATAGAAAATGGAGCTGGCATATTCTGGCAGGGCAGGCACCACTACAGGAAGAGGGGAGGCATGTCTCCCTGCTGTGAAGTGCTGGTTGGCCGCCCCCCGTGCATGCGCAGGCTGTTTCCGAGGCAGAAATCTCATAGCCAAGGAACGTCACCACGCCAGGGAAAGACCCGGGGCACGGGCATGGGCATGGGCACAGGTTCAGGCCCTGTCCCCTGGGCCCAGGCCCCACTCCCTGGCCAGGATCCGCAGCCTGGGCCCAATCCAGCGTCTGGCTCCTGCCGTTGCCAGTCTTGCCCCAGATCCCTGTCTGGAGCCGGGGCCAGGAGAGGTGGGTACCGCCATGGGCACCCCAGCCCTGGATCCCTGGTTAGGGCCAGGGCCAGGAGAGAGAGGGACCACCCCAGGCACTCGAGGCACTGGCGCTGGGACTCAGGGCATGTGTCCTGTGTGCCAGGTGCCAGCAATGCCCCTGCTCAGAGCACAACCTGGAGGGTGAGAAAGGGGTGATTCTCCCCCGTCCTGGCCCTCAGGAGTCCGCATGCTGACGGAGGTGAGCATGCACGGCACAGGGCCTGGCTTCCCTTTGCGATGAGAAGGTATAGGAAAGCAACATATCATATTAAAAAAGTTAATGATCTGGTCCACACTGTATTCATTATTCCCAGAACAAAAGCAATCTTCATTGAGAGAGAATTAGAGTTGCAAATACAAAGTCTTAAATGGAACTTCATTTGAGTGTTTTTTGTTTTTTTTGTTTTTTTTTTAAAAAAAGGTTGGAAACTTAGAGTTATGGTTCTAGTAACAGCATTAAATGCTTACCCTATAACCCTGCCCCTAACGTGGGAACATCATCATCTTCAGAAATGTCTTACATTGCTTACAGGTAAAATTGGCCTACATTCTAGACACACACAGTGAACCAAGTGTTAAGAGCTTAGCTAGAGCTGAGTGAACACTCAAAGAGCGTTGACACACTTGACATGGTAGTGATGTACATAACATTCTCAATGCTTTGTTTTAAGGCATTCCCTGTAACCTGGGACACAGCCCTAATATTTCTGGGGACTGAGTCATAGTTTTAAATATACTATGTTTATCTGCTGACACATCATCGTTCCTAGACAGGCGTTGCTATTCAGAAGTGCTGTTTCTGGGAAGAGAGAAAAGTGACGTGGATGAGTTAGGAAGGCATGATGAATTAGCTTATTTCTCCTAGAACCCACATATGAAGGAAGTTACTTCACTTAATCAGTTGGCCTCATCCCTCATAGTTTCATGGCACATCTAAACATTTTGTTCTGTCATTATATTATTATTGGAACTTACAGTGGATGGTCTGGCTAGTTCTGTTTAAATGAATGTATTGGCAGTGAGCTCTTGAGGTAAATGCTAATGATCAGCTTTGACAAAGTTCTTTTAAAGAGTGCATTGCTAGTATAATAGGGGATCTTTTTTGTACATTTTGAATCACTTTCAAAAGTGCAAGGGCAAACAAACCAAAACATTACATGTTATAAACACAATGTGCACTTAAGTTTAACAATTTGAAGTCATGACTACTGTTGTCAGTAGTAAAACCAAAAGACATTTTCACTGCAAGAGGCAGTCTACCTACATAAGTTACAGCACTTCACTTTAAATTAAATGATTTACAGTAGTCAAAGCAGTGCAAACCCCTATGAGGGCAGTCATATGGATTTAAGACAGATTCTACTAGCTAGAGATGGGAGCTAAACCAACAAAAACAGGTATAAATGGATTTCAGATTGTTTGGCCCAGGGGGTTAAAGCAAGGGGGAATGCACTGGAACATCATCCTGGGGCCCACAAATTTTAGGGACCAGCATTCCAGGGCCCCTAAAAATAAAACCACGGGTCAGAAAGCAGCATTCTGGTGCATCCCCCTTACTACCAATGTTCTCTGTAGACTGTGCGGGTGGGCGGAGGCACAGCCCCCGTCACTCACCCATGCAAGGAGCACTGCTGACTGCACATGCCTGGCAGCCGCAGCCCCTACCTGGCAGGAAGTCCTCCGGCTGGCAGGTTGCTGCCCCAGGCTGGGCCTGGGAGTTTTAAAGTCTCCTGCCCTGAGCATCCTCAGCGCAAGAGCAGGAGCCCAAGGCATGGCTGTACCAATGGCCAGGTATGGGGGCCTGGGGTGGGGGGGAGCGGTCAGCTCAGGGCAGTGTGGGAAGCTGGCGGCAAAGTGAGGAGATTAGGGAAGAGCTCGGGAGAGCAGGGGGAATGCTAGCAGCAGGGCAGGGGACAAGGAGGAGGCTGGGGTGACTCAGGCACAAGCAGTGATGGGTAAGTCACAAAGAGATCAAAATTCTGGTTTGTTTCATGTGCATCTTTAAGTCTGCAACACTGCCTTGAAAACTTCTTGGTAAATACAACCCATACGGCTTCTGGTTATTTTGGTTTCTATCTGCCTTTCCAGATTCTATTATGGCACCACCCCTATATTATCCATACTCCTCCCAGACAGTAATGAATTAAGTTTCAGAACTCCTCCGTGGGGCTATGGGGGAATGGGAGCAAGCAGACTGAAGGGGACTGGAGTGAAGACAGGGGAGATGGGGCATGAGGAGGTATGGAGTAGGGACTTGGGTAGGTAGCTTAGGGGATGGGGGCTGAGGAGGACATGGGAGAAGACAGGTCTGATATTGGCACTATTGGATAAGGTTGCGGTGTTTTCATGGACTTGAGGCTCTGCTTTATGTGTGTGGAAAGAGCTGGTGGGGCTCAAAAACACCTACCTGGGCTAGGGCCCACACATGCATGAAGGGGGCCCAGAGATTAGGAGGGTTCCGGGGCCTGTCAAATTATACTTTAACCACTGGTTTGGACACAAGTTACATTTAAGCAACCACCTTAGTTGACTGGCATAATTTTGTGTGTAGAATTTTACCTGGTAATTTAATAAAGAAGACTGTTTTTCTTCTGCAAAGTGATAGAAACACAGATAAACATTCCAACCCTAACATACAAGCATCTCAATGGGTCTTAGTTCATTGATTGGAAGGCATTCAAGGGATTCATTCTTTACCAGGTTAAGGTGTTTTTGGTCTTTTTCAGTAAGCCATTAAAAAAAAGAAAGTGGATAGTCTTATTAACAAGAGCTTCAGCCACACGGTTGCTCAAGGGAAAGACAAAATGATAAGTGCCAGCAGCTGAATGGAGAAATATAATAGCAACAGAAGGCAAAAGAGAGCTTGGAAGTAAAAAATCTCAAGAGAAGCTGCCTGAAAAATATCCTCTATATTTACACTCTTTTCCCTCTATACCTGTCTTGTGTATTTAAATTATAAGTCCTTCGGAAGAGGATCTACTACTCTGTGTACAGTGCCTAGTGAAATGTGGCCCCAGTTTTTGCTTGGTCCCTAGCCATTGCCACTAACAAACATGATATTGTTAAATAAATAAAAAGACCACAGGCAAGGTAAATGCTGCACCTTTAAATCCATGGGGAAAGAAAGAGGACAAATAAGCCACCTGCTCGGAGCAAAGTTAAGAGAGGCAGTAAGATGAGCCAGTCACTGTTCTGTGTGTTTTCCATCCCCACTAGAGAGGTTTTTACAAGTTAAGTTCACTTTTAAGTGGTCACTGTTCCATTATTTATTACAACATACACAATCACATTTTTATTTCTAATTGCTTGCATTAGCAAAGTATTTATGTACCTCTCCAGAATGTTTAACTACTGACCACATTAACAGCTTCAGTAACCGCAACTGAAATTACTGACATCCTTCAAAGTAGTTAAAAACTATATTGGTCCACTTCAGATCTGCAGAAGTTTGTTCAACATTTATTGCATTGGGTGACCAAGGAAACACAACACAGGTCTCTTGGACATAAGTAACTCAAACCAGTTACTGTGGAGTGTGTTTACAGCAAGCTTTGATCCAGTAATACCACACATAAAAGATAAAATCCTAGTTCAGTGGTTCTCAACCCTTTTAGTAACATGGCACACTTCAAGGAGAATTCTGTGGAGCACCCACTTTTTTCAGCTGAATTGATTGCTCATAAAGGTCACATTTACTTGCATTTGCTATGGTTACTGTGTTGCTAGAGAGGTTTGCAACACAGTGCATACAACAAGCTAGAGAAGGCTCAAACGCATTAATTGCTCAAATCAACCAGAAAAAAGAAAATACACATCATCTCAATTTTGTCTTTTTGGCCACTTGTGCTTAGAATGGTCACATTTTAGAATC
Organism: Podocnemis expansa; assembly: GCA_007922195.1. Taxonomy (NCBI): domain Eukaryota; kingdom Metazoa; phylum Chordata; order Testudines; family Podocnemididae; genus Podocnemis; species Podocnemis expansa. The sequence continues at coordinate 7,357,884 of ML681972.1, forward strand.
AAAAGACCGATACCTCACTTATAATTTGATGGTTAATTTTCACAAGTTTTCTGAGTTGTAATTTTGGTTGGATTCAGTATTTTTCAAGATGAAACAATGCTTGTTTTACATTTATTTTCGTTACTTTTGTACAAAATTTAACAGCACATTTGGACAATTCTCAGGACACACCAGTGTGCCACGGCACACTGGTTGAAAACCACTGTGCTAGTTTGAAACTAAGAAGGACAGAAGACCCTTAACAGAGTGAAACTTCCAATGTGCAAAGAACAGGATTCAGAGATGACAGCCAGAGGGAATTTTGAACATCACTGTGCCCCATGCTAGCTGTCACAGGGAGGATGACAATGGTGTACCTTACTGATCCATTCCAGGTCAGTACTGTCAACCAAGTCATCCAACAAGAGATGCTACTGTATCCAACAGGCTGCATAAGGCACAGCTGCAGAGCTGCTCCACAGTTTAGGGTGTGGGACAAAGGAGTCCATTGGCCCCTTTGAATTTCCCCTACCCAAAGCTAGTTTAGAACATAGACTGGGCCTCACCAATGGTCCATCTAGCCCAATTTCTGATTTCATGGGCCACACTGGAGGCCACAACACGTGCCCTAGTTGGACCCGCTACCCCTGCGAGCCAACTGGCTAGGCTGTGGTCAGCCTCTGACCCCAATCCACTGGTGGAGGGGAGGTCCACACATGGGCCTGCAGCCCCTGATCCATCTCTGTCTGTTTACTAAAGTTTCAACCAATTTGCCTGGTACTGAGGTTAGGTGTAACAGCCAGCAATTGCCAGGATTGTCTCAGGAGCCTTTTTAAAACAAACAATCAATCAACATTACATTAACTATGCTCACCATTTGGTACTGAAGCTTTAAGTGATAGGTTACATGCCACTATTTGTAGCTCTGCAATTTCACATGAGACTCACAGACTCAAAATTCAGAAGGGACCATCATGATCAGTTAGTCTGACTCCTGCAGACTGCAGGCCACAGAGCCTCACCTGCTCATTCATGTTACAGCCTCTAAATGTTGGCTGTCTTACTGAAGTCCTTACATGATGATTTAAGAAGCAAGTTACAGAGGATTTACTATTTACATTAATTCAAACTTGCAAATAACTCATACCCCATATTGCAAAAGAAGGAAAAATTCCTCATCCCATCTAGTGTTCCATCTTCCAGATGTTGGGGATTTTTGCTAACAGTAGTCATTGATGGGCCATGTCCTCCATAAATTTATCAAGGCCAATCTTTAAGCCAACTAGGTTTTTTGCTTTTCTTGGAAGGCTGTTGCAGAACTTCACTCATCGGATGGTTAGAGCCATGCACTTAATTTTGAGCCTAAACTTCTTAATGGTGAGTTTATATCCATTTCTTCCTGCATCCATATTGGCACTTAACTTAAATAAGTTCTCTCCCTCCCTTGTATTAATCCTTCTCATGTATTTATACATAGTAATCATACCTCCACTCAGCTGTCTTTTGGTTAGGCTAAGCAAGCCAACCTGCTTAAGGTTAGTTTTCCATTCCTTGGATCATCCCGGTAGCTCTTTTCAGCATCTTTTCCAGTTTGAATTTCTTTTTTTTAAAAACATGGGGGACCAGAACTGCACACAGTATTTCAAGTGAGGTCTCACCTATGCCTTGCATAATTGTACTAACATTTTCCTGTCTCTACTGGAAATACTTGCCTGATGCATCCTCAGACTGCATTAGCCTTTTTCATGGCCAGATCACACTGGTGACTCATAAGTCATCCTGTGATCAACCAATACATACAGATCTTTCTCCTCTGTTACTTCCAACTAAAAAGTTCTCAGCTTATAGCAAAAATTATTGTAATTAGTACATAAATGCATAACCTTGCACCCGGCAAGACTAAATTTCATCCCATTTCTATTACTTCAGTTTACAAAGATCATCCAGATCTTCTTGTATGATATTCTGGTCTTCCACCACACTGGCGATACCTCCCAACTTTGCACCATCTGCAGATTTTATTAGCACATTCTTACAATTCATGTCAAGGTCAGGAATAAAAATGTCAAATTAGACCAGACCAATCCTTGAGGAACTCCACTAGAAACCTCACTCCAGCCTGATTAGTTCACCTTTCAGTATGGCCCACTGTAGCTGCCCTTTTAACCAATTCCATATCCACCATTCAATTCTCATAGTAATCTCCATCTTCAAGTTAACTAATAATTTTCCATGTGGAATTTTATGACTGTCTTATGAAATTCAGCTAGATTAGATCTACTGCATCTCCTTTGTCTGAAAAAAATCCATTATCTTCTCAGAGAGAGAGATCAGGTTGGTTTGGCACAATCTACCTTTTATAAAACCATTTTGTATATTATCCCAATTATGGTTCATCTGTATGTCCTTTACTACTTTCTTTTTCAAAATTTATTCTAAGACCGTGCATACAACTGAGGTCAAATTAACGGGTCTGTAGTTTCTTTGAGCACTCCCTCCCCCCACTTTCTTAAAAACTGGAACAATCTTAGCAATTCTCTAGTCATAGGGTATTACATCCAAGTTTACAGATTCATTAAAAATCCTTGCTATGGACTTGCAACTTGTGTGCCAATTCCTTTAATGTTCTCAGATAGAGATTATCCAGGCCCCTGATTTAGTCTCATTAAGCTCTTCGAATTTGATTTCCACCTCAGTTGTGGTAATTTCTACCTCTATATCCTTTATTGCCATAATCCACTCTGTCACTACCCCAATCATTCTAATTCCAGTGTTACCTATGCGACGAATAACAACCCTATCCTTCCTCTTAGCATTATATACTCTGACATGGGAAACTGATTTAAACTATTCAGAATAGTTTTTTCACATAATTAAGCTCTCTAGAACTGGCTGAACTAGAGTATATTAAAATATAACCAACAGATGTAAAACCAGAAATGATTATCAGGATTTGTAAATTTGCCCTCCATGCTGAGGGATGGTCATGTGCCTACCCTCCTGCTAGCTCCTATTACTTCACATATATTTCACACTAAAGTTCTGTCCCTGAAATGCACATTAGTTTCAGAAAAACAAACAAACAAAACAAAGAGTCCTGTGGCACTTGAAGACTAACATGTTTATTTTTTGCATGAGCTTTCCTGGGAGAAAATAGCATCTGACAAAGTCTGGTTTTCTCCCGCGAAAGCTCATGCAAAAAATAAATCTGTTAGTCTTTAAGTGCCACAGGACTCTGTTTGTTTATTTTACTTAACTAGACTAACACAGCTACTCCTTTGGATATTAGTTTCAGATACATTTGTGGTCTTCTATTATAGAGAAGGCAGCCTTCACTACTGCTGATTGTACAGTATTACATTTTTCCTCTTCTCTTACATGACTGTGTGCACTATGAAAGTCAAGTTAAGAAAGACAAACCATGTACAAGCAACACAGAGAGCAGGTAGACTGGGGGCAACAGCAAGAGACTCTCAGAGCTCAAAAGAGTAGGAAATAAGGTGCCTTAGAAAAGGGGCTATACAAAAATGGAGGGCACGGGCTAGGGATGGTTATATGCCATAATAGCTATGTAAGGAAAAGGAACCATTCTGAAGGGATTACATTTGATATTTACCTTTGATGATCACAAAGGATGGTTCTCATCAGAGCTGTAATTTCGGTGGGGAGAGCAGGGCTTTGCTCCAAGCATGCTGGAGCGGCTCCTTTGAGCCCCTTCATTAAAGGGTGCGTTCCCCACCAATTGCTCCACAAGCCAGCTATTGTAAGGGGCGCATGCCGATCGGAACAGGCCCAAGGCTCCAGATTCTTTAGTTACGGCTCTGGTTCTTCCACACCTTGTCCTTCCACAAGCAGAAGGGGAGCAGGCACTACTCATGACTGATGATAGAGCCCTCTGTGCTTTCTGGCAGTAGTGTTCAATGGAACAAACAGGAGCTCATCTTTAAAGAGCCACTATAGATTCAAATTACACATTAGATTACAGAAGCCAGGTAGTGAGACATGACACCAAAGCCAGCACTTTGCAGATCTGCAGTTAGATCCTGAGAACTCATGCAAATTCACTTGAGTACACAATGGACAGCAACCACAGAAATTTGTACTTGTGCATTGTCAGGATTTTGCATTTGCACAAAGCATTGATGGTCATAATCCACACATGAATAGCCCAACAGGAAAGCAGGCAGAAACCTGTGTGAATTAGAATAGCAAGGGCTCGACCAGTCATTGCTTTGATAAATCTGTCTCACAGAAACATTACATCAAAACAGACAAAGAGCTTTCCTTCCTAGTCTATTTTTTGTGCAAGTTTCCCTAGGGAAGTGGAATGAAACAACAGGAGGCACATGGTTTCTGAACACTGAAGCCATGAGAACTTTTTAAAAACTATATAAAGTGGTGTTTGAAACCAAACATATCAAATGTTCTTAAAATATCAATTCTCTCCTGGAAAAAAGGGCATTATTTATAGTGAGGCAGAAGAGAGACTGCACTTTTCTCAGTAGTTTCTTTGATCAGATACAGATACATTTTATTTGGTTTCCTCCCCAAATAAGAATCAGCTGATTAAACCCCATTCCCTTAAACAACCTGACATGTAGGGTGATCAGACAGCAAATGCAAAAAAATCAGGACAGACAGTGGGGAGAAGGTACCTATGTAAGAAAAAGCCCTGAATATCAGAACTGTCTGTCCCTATAAAATTGAGATATCTGGTCAACTTTTTGTCATGTGAGACAAACTGATTAGTACAGTCATATAAAAGATAGATGATGAGCTTCCAGGGCTATTTATAACATTCTGAAAACAAGCTGATATAATGAGGTATTTGAAGACAACAGCAGTGCAGGTCCTTCTTTCTGTTTACCGCTAAAAAACTAAATTTATATATCTGAGTAACTGGCACACATCAAGTTTTATTAACAGTCTACATGTAATCCTGACAATACTACCTAGGTTACACAAGTGGATTTGCCAAGGACTTAAAACTCTATTTTGCAAACTTTGCTAGATACAACCAATTTTTTTCCTTTCTGTTAAAAGATTTATGACAAGGTAATGCAAGGTCATTTGAGTAGGGATTAAAAATGCAAAGAATAGCATTACTACCCCCAAAGGGGGAGGGATTTGTGTATTTTTGAAAGAAGCAAACTTCTCCATTGAAGGGAGGAAAAACACATTTTACAAACACTGACCAGAAAACAATACTTAAGCATACAAGTACACTGAACAAGAACAGGAAACCTGACCTCCTTTGGCTTGACTTGTTGGAGTGTTCCTTCCTAAAACAGATGCTTAATTAACAACTATCACAGCACATGCCCACTTCCAGAGAAGAACAATGCATGTGGCAATAGACATCATGAAAATGCAAAGCATCATTGGTCTATCCAGTTGGACTTCAGAATGTCTGTTTGCTAACATACAGTGCCAGAAGTCAAAAAAAAAAAAAAAAAGAGAGAGGGGACAATATTTGGAACCCAGATTATTTTCTCTTACAAAATGTCTGTTGGGGATATTAGATATATGTATTTTTATGGAGATTCTATGCTTCCACTATTCTTTTACCTTTGTCATTCTAGGACAACCTCAGAATATAAATTACTCTACCTTTAACACACAAGTCTCGTATGTTGTTAATAATTTGGCTGCATCAGAAGTTTTTTCCTGAATTAAACAGATTCCAGTTAACCTGAGTCGATTTACAACTTTGTACAGGTCAGACATTTGTAGTTTGGATCATAACTTCCTGGCAGCCTAGTTAATTCACACCTGTTAGCAGAGAACTCTGGTAATAGATTTTAATTTCCTCTTTAGCATGAAAGCATAAATGTCTCTAATAAATTATTTTAATCTGGAATTTTGGATTGGTTTGTTTGGTCACTTGACAATATCTGAGGTGGTAATCTGGAAATATATCAAAACTGCTGTTGTGTGAAAACCTGACTGTGTTGTGTACAGCAAAAATTTCAGGTGAAAAATTAAAGTGTGGGAAGGAGTTACAGTAGGTGATGATAGGCAGGCCTGGACATAGATATCAATTTCAAATGCTGAGCACCAGTAGAAGCAACTTCACTTTCTTATATTTACAGGAATACACTATGCCTCTCGAAGTACATTTATAGAAGTGTCAACACTAGTGACTGCACCAATTTAATTCAATGGGTGGAACCTATTAAGCCAGGGATCTCAAACTCAAAGCACCATGAGGGCCACATGAGGAGCAGTACATTAGACCGTGGGCCACACCACTGAAACCTTTCCATACAACAATATTGCAAATATTGGTAACAATAGTGCCATTGCAGGCTGCAGGAAATAACTTTAGGGTCCACATGGGGCCCACAGGCCACATGTTTCAGATCCCTGCATTAAGCTATTTTGGTACCTTAATCCCATTTTTGGCATTTAAGTCCCCTACTGTGCTTCCGTCACTTCCTGAGGTCCATAAATTTACTTGGTGCCTAAGTTTCTCAAAGTAAAAATCCCTTCAGTGCCTATGTTTTTGCCTCTAGGCAAGTGCACTGCTATCTTATTCTAAGGCTTCCCAGATGCCTGCCTCCCAGCCCAGTGCCAGGCCAATTCATAGAAAGGAGTATTCAGCAACCTAACTTATCCAAGAGGCCCAATCCAGCACACATGCTCAGGGGACACATGCTAAACCAGTCTTAGAGTTACCAGATACCAAAGCATGGAAAGGAGGACGGGGAAGTACGAAAAGGACGACATGGGAGCACACATTGAGAAAATGTAGTATTAATGTACTGGTAACTGACATTACCATATTATGTCATGGAAAATGGGTAATGATTAATAAATGCAGCATTAAAACTGCAATGTCACATTTTTTAAACTATTGTAAAATAAAAAAAAAATTACCAAAATGTTTTCTTTTACTGAAAACTGAATTTTTCACTAAATGAAAGTTTTTCATGACCCTTTCATTAATGTTCATGAGACTACAAAAATTTAAAAAACTAAATTTGCAAATATAAACTTGAAAAACACATAAAAAGTAAAAAAAGGCAAAAAAGGCAGTCAATTAACCTCTCATTTTTCATTTTCCACAGCAGCCTATTTTACAATTAAAAAAAAATTCTCCTAAATTGTTTCTATCCAGTTCAAACATGCCCCTTTATTTCTTTTACTTAATTGAACTGTTAGTAATTTTATTTGTGGTGTACTTTATTTTCCTTCATTTTATTACTGTCCCTATATTTTTTCCCTGACTTAGCCCTTTCATAGCGAGCAACAAGCCAAAAATTTGAAAAGCCTAACATGGGCATCAAACCCACAACCATGAAATTAAGAGGCATCTTCTCAACACGCTGAGCTAATTAAGATGCTGATGGAGACCACATGTCAGCTAAACTCACAATCAGGGAATTCCCAACTTCTAAGTGAGGAATGGTCTGTGCTGAGCTGCAACTGGGCTGTCTGTGCACATGACTGCCCCTGAGTTTCCCCACTCAGACACCCAGCTGCTGGGGAAGGTCCCTCTGCTGGGCTTGAGAACTTGGCTGTTACAGGGCTTTTTTTTTTTTTTTAATATTCTGCTCATCAAAAGGAAAAAAGCTGGACAAAATCACCTATTTTTAGAACACCTGGAGGACAGTGGACATGAAGGAGGACATGTCCTCCTTTTGCCAGACATCTGGTAACCCTAACCAGGCTCCATTCAAAATCCACTCACCTTTTAACTTTTAGCCTGAAAGAGCAAGACCCAAGTTCAATTCCTCTCTCTCTGTCTGAGGGGGTGGGAGGATTCGAATTCTGGGTTTCCTGCCCTTCTGCCTGGTAGGTGCTCAGACTTCTGGACTAGAGTCTCTCTCTCCTGCTCTCTCACCTCCACTCGTGCTTTCTTTCTTTGTTCACAGTAGTATAGCATCAGTGGGAGAGACTGAGTGAGCCTAACTTACTCTTGTAAGAAAATATTTAGGTGCTTAAACCAGGGGAGGATTTCTCAGGTGTGGATCAACAGGAAAGCTAGGTGCCTCCTTAATGTCTACACTGAGAGGTCTGTCTGAGTAAAGGGCAGGGTTTAGCACATCAGCATCGCCCACTGACAGGCTGAGCCAAGGGAACCACCTAGTATTCTGCATGCGTGGATCCCATTTTGAAGTGCCTGGCTTTCCATGTTCATTGCATAGGGAGGCAAAGTACCCAGCTCAGGCTTTTTGAAGCCCAGTACTGTTCCTGAAATTTTCTAGCTGCCTATAAATGAGGCACCATAACACTCAGCTCTGAATTGTCAAAATGAATTCCATCCTTTTGGTTTCTAATGGATACAGTTAAATTGATATAAAACAGTGTATGGAGCACCCCTATGGTGTAGATTTCTACAAATGCTCAGTTTGCACTTGTTTCCATTGGGGGACACAGTCAGGTTTCAAGAGTGCTCTGCTTTCTGAATTTATTTGAAAATCATGCCTTTATTTTGGTGCCTAAATAGGAGCTGAGCTCCTTTGAAAAGTTGTTCAAGAAGCAGGCCATAAGTTAGCTGTTAAAAAAAAAAAATGAAAAATTTCACAGAGCATCCTTTTGGTCCTTAATTATAACTAAGGCTTTATCAGAGCTGATGAAAGCCAAGTTTAAAAATAAAGCGTTACCACTGACGGAAGTGGCCTACGTGTCGGGATAAAAGGACTGGTGAGGCCAGTGAAGTTAAAAAGAGAGAACACTTCCTAAAAATGAGAAATAAACATTGAGACACATAGATAACACCCAAGAGAGATTTCCAGGAAGTCTAGACACTGCAACTACTCCAGAAAAATCAGCTATTGGGAATTTCACAGGGAAAAGTGAGTGTTTGTGCTAAAATGAGTAAAAAAGCATTAGCAATTGAGGGGCTTATTAGCCTCTTAAGGAACTCACCTGATAAGCATACTGTAAGCCCAGTGGTTATTCTGCGGTTTGTGGGTCAGTATAGTGATAAAACCCCAACAAATTCTACAAGGTGAGCTAAATGATTTAGTTTCAAACCCTGCAAACATTTATGTAATTAATTCCACTGAACTGAGTAGGACTGCCACAGGTATGTAAATCTCTGCAGGATTAGGCCTTACTCTCAGGCCAATCTAAAGCATTCAGAATCAAGAGTGAGGTTTTCCACCTCACAAATCACAAGATTTGCTTAATTTAAAAATAGTGTCTCTTTTTCTTTGCGCTTTCATTTCTGAGCTTTTAGGTTACACTTGGGTCATGTTTCAAAGCTTTTATTTGCAATTAAGAGCTGGGGACTTTCACTAAAAAAGGTAAACTGATATTCTCAACCACTCTTTTGATTCCACAGCAGAAGCTTTAAGGAAAGCAATGTGTTGTAAGAGCTGGCAACGCTGATCACTGGCTATGCCTCGCTGATTGGTAAAATTAATTGAAGGACAAGAATCATGGTCAGTGAATTCAAACTAAGGCTCATCTAATGTTGGCTATTTTGGAATGAGGATATTCACCTCATATGCTGTAGCTGAGTTGGTCCCATGATACAAGTCAAAGTGGATGAGGTAATAGAATAGACACTACCTCTCCCCCCGCATCTCTCTGATGTTCAAGTTACCAAGCTGAAATACATAGCTGAGGAAAAGCCATTTCTTGTTATATAATGTGAAGGAGAGGTCAAGAATATATGAATATGGTATAGTCAGGCTGGTCCTAAACCAAATGACACCCCGAATGAGGAGCATCTTTGGTGCCCTCTCCATTTGCTGCACTTTTGAATGCCTTATTTCATTTGCAGCCTACTTCATGGCTTCAATGTACAATGTGCATGCATAATTTAGCCTTGTCACACAAGACTATAAATTTGCATTCTAGGATCTGTACATCTATTTTTTGTTCCATATGTAAGCAAATGAAATTTTCTTTCCTCTAATCTTACAGAAACTTTTTAATTTGAAGACTAAATCAGAAGTTTAATGACAAAGGGATCCACATACAGAATACAGAGACATTTTATTTCAAACTTTCTGTTTTCCCTTTTTTCCACTAACAAGAAAAACAGCACCTCAGAGCCTGGGGCCTACTAAGGCTGGCACCTTAGGTGGTTGCCCAGGTCACCTGCCTGTAAATCTGGCCCACAGAATAATTGGCAAGAGAACAGAGAAATAACCTATAGCTCAAGACACCTGTAGAAAAGCAAGTCACAGCACTGTGTTTAGCAATCTATCAGTACGACTCATATCTGACATGCCTTAGTCTATGTTATCTGTAGATAAAACATTTCAATCCTGCTTTTGCATTTTGTGCATGAGAGTAAACAGAAAATACTTGTTACATATCAGAGTATGTGCCTGTTTTACTGTGGCACACAACTTCCACTACTAAAGTGTAATCATTAGTCTGGAACGCTATTTTCCACACTGAAGATCACCTGCCTGCTTATAAGAAATGATGAGCTCCCCCTCACTCCCTCATGCAGAACTTGTTGGAAGCTGCTATTTCGCTTTCTTTGCTTCTTGCCATGCTCTTCTCCCTCCTGGGGAAGCATCAACTCTTATATAGGAGCATGAGGGGGAAGCAAATATATCACCACTTGGACAGGGGGGTGGTACTGAGCTATAGTTACATATGTATATACTGGTATAATTAAAGCAGCACAACTTTTTTAAGTTGTATCCGCAGCTTGAATACACAATATACTTCTGAACTACCAATGTCAATGAATGATCATTAAAACATTCATTCTTAAAGATGATATAACTGTTTGCAGCTTGTAAAAGGAAAATATACCAAATCTGGACCAGAAGAGCTCAAATTGTCCAGTTTAATACTGTCTAATAACTTTGGCAGATTCTTCAGACTCTGGAGCACTCTTTCCTCAGCTGTGGAATTCCATGTAATTAGCTAAAAATAAATGATAAATCACAGATGGGAGAGTACAGTGTAGAAACAGGCAACCAAAATATTTTTATTTGAATGTGGTCAGAGGACACAGTAGACAGGGAGGAGTGCTTCAGAGAAGCAAGATACCAGATGGCCACCAAAACAATCAGAGTACTTCTCAGGGGAAGATGCATCTTCTGATGAGCCACCAATTTCAGTGGTGTGGGTATTTCCACATGCTCACACTTTGGCTCCCAACCTGAATACACTTATAGATATGTTTAACTTTACATGTGGAAAAATCCCACTGCACCTCATGGGCCTGCTCCTGCTTGAAGTTCAGCAAAAATGTACCTGTTTGATTTCCTTGACCCTGCTCAAAGTTGCTTTTCTCTCTCAATATAAAAATCAGGTAAAAACTAGATAGAAACTGTAGCCTGTATTTTGAATTCAGCTTAGAAAAATCTGGATTTAGTTCATTAGTTTCAAAAGGCATAGTCTAAATTTGTGTGAGTGTACATAAGATCAGAATCAGATTATTATGTTTTATGAAGTCCATGCCTTTAGTGTGTGTGTTTTATAACAGTTACTATCTGATCTTTAAGGTCAAACTACCTGAATCCCCTGAATGACGATGCAAAATAATGCTTTAAAAATGTTAATATCAAAATCCTTACACTGTAAAACACATTTAGTTTTGCTTAGCAAGTTCTATAGTATTGTTTACCAGATATTGTACTTTTCACCAAAGATGTTGCCATGGATTGCCTAAAATAAAGTCTAAATTGAAAATACAGCAGTTATATTCAGCAGTGGGGGAAAAAAATATCAAAATATCAGAAAACAGACTCACTAAGAGATGAAAGCCCTTTTCCAGGTAATTTTTAGGGGGTGAGAGGTTGCTAGACCCCAGCAGTTTTGGGGAAAAAGTCATGCAAACCCCTACAGGAGGTTCAAATTGAGTTTCCTCTCTGTCTGGGGATTTCCTGGGAGTGGCCCTGTTTACAATAGTATTTTCAGTGAGAGAATGGGGAGGGTGAAGTTGCATTTGCTCTTAGGTTAGCTTTTAAAGCAGCAATAGGCTCATCCAGAGCAGTGTAAAAGCAAATCTATAATTCCCACTTATTTTTATTTGACCTTACATATGGATTTTTTCTTTATTAAGAATACACAAAAATGTTTTCTAAACTCTATTAATCATGAAAAAGTAAGAGTAAAATCAGGGAAAGACTGAAGTTCCATGGGATAAGAATATGCGCATAGTTTCTAAATATGGGCAGGAATGCCATCCTCTTAACAGAGCTTGTTCCATCTCCTATCAGGAGAACCCACTCTAAAGCAGTTACATTTTATATGAAGTGACACCAGTATGATTCCTGTAATTACTACTGTGTAACCAAAAGAAGACTCCATGGACTCTGAGTCAGTCAGGGCCTGATCCTACCACGTGGTGAGCAACTACTGAGCATCCTGAACTCTTCTTGCAGTTAATAGCAGATACAGGTTCTCAGCATCTCTAAAGATTGGGCCTTTTCATCTTGGTAATGCAAAGAATTGACAACAGTGAGGCTGCTCCCATGCAGTGACCCCAGCCTGTGCTAACCAAACACTTCTTATTTCCTTGTTCTTCCCCCCTCATGCTTTCTGTATCCATTTGTTGTCTCTTCTACTTAGGCCAGGTCTACACTGGCTCTGGATGTTGGCAGCAAACAAAGCGAGATACACAAGTTATTTTACATAGCTTGCATATCTCCCTTTGACTTCTTAATGCCTACTCACCACAATGTCTTCAGTGCATTGAGTCAATGGGAAATGCCCTCCTGTCGACTCAGGGCTACTCTTTTCATGGGGGGGCGGTCTTAATGAGTCAACTTCTCAATCGATTGAACGAGTCTTCACTGACTGCTCAGTCGATCTGGAAAGACTGAATATACGGTGTCAAATTTGCCACTGTCAGTGTAGGCCCGCTCTCGGAGTGTGAGCTGCTTGGGGGCATGGACAGTGTTTACATTCTGTGTTTAAACTGCACCTAATGCAGTAGGATTCTGGTTTATGATGAGGTCTCCTAGGTGCTATGATACTAAACGTGCTCAGCTTTATACAACAGTTTTTCTAATTAAAATCAATGGGACCCTTAAGTATGAAGCTGAGCTCGTACTTCAGTTTTTGCAGAATGAGGTCCCTGATGGTAAGTTGTCTCTAGTGCACAGACTTTATCTTTTAATTCTGTGTAATGCACTGTGCACTCACATGATAATCCATGAACCGCAGCAGTAACTATCCTCACAACTACAGTAGCATTAACAGAAACTCATCAGAAAGGCCTGACAATTGCAATATGTCTTCCCTTCAAGCACACCATCAGTGCTTAACAATGCACAAAGTGGACCTGAGATAAGGGCTGAAATGAAATAGGAGCATGGGGAACTTTGGGACATGTCATCATTCATGTTTTCTGTCCCACTGACAGACAATTTGAGTGCCTACCGCTATCAGTCATTTTCCTGGAGCACTAAAATCTATTTATTATGAAGAGATAAAAAACAGCAAGTCAATAAAGGTAGATTATAGATTAAGGTTAAATAACAGTGATTACGGCCTGTGTGGGTGTAGTTTGAAAACTAAAACAAAAAGATCTAATCTCATTATTTAGGTCTGCAAAATTCTGATGATCTTAAACAGGAAATCTACTCAGTGGCAAGATTTTCAAAGGCACAAACTTCACATCTGCAGCACAGTGAAAGAGCTGTTCTTTCAGACATAACCCTCTGGTATTTGCAGATTATTTTGGCACTGCGTAGTTATGTCATTTTTTACTACGTAATAATCACTGATGCCACAGTGTGTTTTATGAAGCAGTTCCTTTATGCTACTGACTGCACAGAGAAGCCCAAAAGGGACTAGAATACACGGATAGCTTGAAGGTTCTCCAGCTAGTACAGAGCTGGCCTGGTGGCTGTATGCCAGCGCCCTGCCTCCCTGTGGCTGGCAGCGCAGGTGGGTCAGGTTTGGGCAGGGCCAGAGAAGAGAGGGGCTGTGGCTGACATACTTTGTGTTTCAGTTAGTCTGAGACCGCAAAATAGCCAATAAAAGACATTTGGAAACTGGTACTATGTCAAACAACTCTGCTTTTGTCAGCATTACTGTAGGTGGAGAATTCCCACTGGTTTGTGGTGAAATAACAGATGAAGAGCAGCTCTTATCCTGCACTATTACTTGCCACTCACAAAATACCCCAGCCCTCTCATTAGGGGAAGGAAAAGGGCAGAGAGATTATACTCCTTTATATTACTATCCCCGCTGGGGACACTGGGCAAAAATCTGCTGATTTTCTCCTTCTCCAGCTTATCTTTTCCCTAGTGCTGTAAAGCTTGAACCCTTTCAACATGACCGAGATGCTTTTGGGAGGATTTCAGGCTTCAACTTAACATTCAAAATAGCATTCTTCACCCAACTTTTCCAACTTGCCTCGTAAAGAGGTTCATTTGCAGTGTTCCTCACAAGTCTAGAATAAAGTTTTTTAAAAAGTCACATGCTAGACTCTAATCATAACCAATGATATTCAACTGCCAAAGCCATAAACAGTGCTTTAAAAGACATCAGAGCCAAACAAAGTCTCCTCTTTGCAAGTCAAAATCTTTGGACATGTTGGCAAGCTGGCACCAGAATTATTGTTCCACCCATCTTTGTAGTAATAAAGGTTCAAGAGCCAACTGGTGTTCTCATTTGACCTAAATTAAGTTATTGCCTTCTGATTTCATATATATCACCTTGGACAGGATTCCACGGAGCCCCACATCTATCCTTTTTCACCTTCCTCTGAAGCATCTAGCACAAGTAAACTCATGACATGATGGCAGAGTCAATAGCCAACTGATTTGTTCCAGTGTGGCAATTAGTATGTCCCCAGCCCAAATAGCAGCCTGTTGTGGAGTAAAAAGTCCATCTATTTTATGTGTGCATTGTAACACAATGTTTCTTTCACATTTAGGGGAAAAAAAGTGATCCTAGGATGTTAGGATACAAGTTGTCAGACACTGGAAGAATGCCTGAAGTTTAAACACAGACAAACAAACCAACCCTCAAACACCCAAAAATAAATTGGATTCTGAAGGCCAGAAATATTTTGAAAGCTTGGTGGTCCCTGCTTCTTGGTAGGATTACACACACCAATTATCTAGAACTATCATTCAATAAAGCTTTTCCAGGACACCTTATGCTTTCTTCCTCTTTATGTACCTGCTTGTTTCTATTTTTCCTTTCTAAAAATCCCATCTCATTCATGAGCATACAACACAGAGTAGCAGCATTCACAAGCAATTCGTTAAAGCCAACTACATTAGTTTGACAGAATTCCGTTGTAGGTTTTCAACATCAGTACTGTGAAGTCAAAAAGGATAATGGCAGACCTTCTCATCTGTACCCTAATCCACTTTAGAGTTCTGCTTGGAAGTTGGAGAACAGAAAACACAGATACCATAAATAATCTTTCCCCATCATCATCATCCTAGTAAGCAAACACCCTTTTCCCCTGCTACAACTAGGACAAAACAAGATGCCCATTTCATTCCAGCAACAACAAACAATATTGTTACAAATAAAGGCTCCATAAATAGTCTCAACACAAATGACTGTTTATTAATGAGGTAATAAAACATGCCTCACCCATAAGTATTTTTGCAATAGATCTAAAATGAAAATAGGAAAGCACTAGCAGTTAAAAAAAATCACAAGGAAAATCACTTACTGTACTTGGTTCTGCAGAGGTATTCAACACAAACATCACCCTTCCTTGTCCAACTGCCAAGTGCTAAAGCATGAAATGAGCAGCTGTTTCCTTCAAGCTGGGGCTGTGTGTCTTAACTAGTCACATGCCCCTTCTGATAAATCTCACTGCTGTGCCAGGAGGTCAGAATCTGAAGATCATTATTCCCCTTATTAGTAAATCTTTTCATAACAGCAGTCTTTGCTAAACATTTGACTGGAATGTGGGGAAATGTACTCTGACTTGGGGGGGGGGATAAAACTTAACAAAACAGTAGGCAAACATTGATTCAGAACAGGGGCAGCTCAGATAAAAACTTAAATGCATTCCTGTTAATTGTTCAATTTTGTTTCTCCTCTTACAAATACTGCAATTTAATTTGGCCTTAATACCAGAAGCAGAACAATTCAAATATTGTAACACTAATATTCAATTCAACCAATACCATGCCAATTTTCCATAGACCATGCAAATTTAAGCAGAGTGCAACTGAGATGGGGTGAGATTCCCCACAGTAGCCCTGCCAGAGCAGAGCTGGGCTAGGTGGATACATTCAGTTAGTTATTCAGGCAGCAAACAGGACAGCCTTTGACTAGAGGCCACCAATTAGAGCAACGCTCAGCTGTGCAGGGACAGGCTTGCACAGAGTCAGTTAGTTGGCTACAGGAAGGGAAGCTGCTGTAGCCGAGAAAGTCTGTAGAGAGGGAAGCTACAGTTGCTGTGAATGGAGGAAGTTGGAGGCTGGAAAACCTAAGGAGGGGGAAGCCAGCCTGCAGGTGGGAAGTAGCCCATAACAAGAGCAGCTGGAAGCATAAGTGCTGAGGGACCAAGACTGGTTAGTAAAGGGTGACTAGAGCTTGCTGCTGAGGGCAGATTGAGGTTCCTCTACCAACCATGTGGAAATGGCAAGACCATATAAGATACTACCCAGTTGGTCCAGGAGGACTTTAGTAACAGGCTGATGGGTCAAGGCATGAAGAAGTTGTGGTCCTTGAGGATGACAGAGGGGCTGCAAAGTGGGCAGAGAGAGAGCAAGCAAGAGAATGCAATGGTGTCCAAACTGTGGACAGAGGTATTGGCCTCAAGTGAATCCCCAGTGTGACCAAGGGGAGGTGCCTGATAAGCTGGGCACTCTAATAACTGCAGCCCTAAACTTGGCTTGGGAATAGCTGGATTGGTGGGAACCATGGTATCTTTGGTGCTTAGATCCCAAGGTGATAAGTGCTTAATTAGTATCTTTGATAGATTTAATATTTGTAGGACAGGCACACCAGGACAGAAACCCAGTGGGTGGGTACTGTACACCATAGAGTCTACCCTAAAGTATGCACAGCCTACATAAAGACAGACAAAAGTTGGATGAAAGGAAGTATCACCACCCCCATTTTGTAGATAGAGAACTGAACAAATTAATGGTGCACTTGTTCAAAGAGATGAAGGAAGTTATGTGCTCAAATCCCACCGAAATGTGATGGGAGCTGGGTACCTAACTGCCTTAGCCTCCATTAAAAACCTTGGCGTAAGAACTAGATTTTTAAAGATACTTAATACCCTAGAGAAGCAGATAGGTATCAAGTGGGGCTATTCACTTTTGAAAATCTCATTAAGTGTCTAAGTTCCTTTATACCTTTACAAATCTGGCCTTAAGTACCTCGCCCAAAGTGACGGAGCGAAGTCTGAGGCATTGCTGGTACTACCAGCTAGACTGCAGTTGTCCTGCCTTAAACACAAGAGCATCTTTTAAAATAATTCAGGGCAAAATTTTCAAAACTGCTTAAATTAATAAATCAGTATAGGGCAGTGGCAATTAGGCGTCTAAGGAACTTGAGCTCTTGACAATCCACCTCAAACTAGCCATCACCCAAATGGGGTTTTTCATAAGATTTGTTTTATGGAGCTAACCAGAGGGGGCTTATGTGGAGGAAGATTGGGAATCTGCAGGTGACAGAGGCTCACACATGACTGGTGCTCAATTAATAATTAATAGTGGAGATAGTGAGCAGTTGAAAAGAGCTGGATGCACCAACAGACCCAATTCTAAATGACAATGGCTAGGTATAGGCAAAAAAATGAGATTTTCTAGTAGCAGTGCTTTTTGTGAGGATGATGGACAAATCAGCACACAAAACATTTTTTTTAATTCAATTTTCATTCAGAATACTGTGTAGAATTTCTTGATAATCCAGACCCAAGATGGGGGACATTTAGGGCTGCCTCTTCAGCTGATCAGTGGTTTTCCAGAAATCAGGAGCTGAAATCCAGTCTTCCCATTTCCTGCTGACAGCTGTGCAACTGGGGTGCAAGGGGCAGGGAAGAGTAGCTTTCAGACTTTTTGGTCTCCCTACTCATATGCTAATTTACACCATCTGTCCATGACCCCAAAGGACCATAACTGGAACCAAATCCCTTTTCCCCCAGCAGTACCCAGGAATGAGGAGGTGAGCACCAGAGATCCCCCTGTGCTGGTAGGATAGGATCCTCTGAGTCAGATCTGATTGAAAGCAGGTTAGACAAACAGGAAACTAGTCTCAATAACTTGTCAGGTCCCTTCCAGTTTCTATGATTCTAGAGTTGATTTTCAATGAAGCCCCAAGATACCATAAAATAGAAGTCAGCTTTTGCCAAACTTTTCTCTGAAAAGAAGGGGTGGTGCAATAGGAACAAGGAGACTTTTGCTATAGCTTTGGGAAGTAGGAAACACAAATGACAAGTGTTGTTTGGATTTCAGGATGTTGCATTGTGAAATACCTAGTTAGATTTCAGCTAAAGTAGAAATACTGGTAAGAGTGAATTATGGGAAAAAAGATTCCTGTCTCTTTAAAAGCAGCAGCTAAGAGACATCTTGAAAAAACTCCTGTATTAGGCAAAAGATCCCAGAAAGTGGGTGATGCAAGAAGTTTAGACATCCACTGTTTGTACCAGGAATGTCACTGTCCCAGAGAAAGATCCAGGACATGGGCCAGGGCCCTGCCCCCTGGCCATGATCCAGCACACAGGCCCAATCCAGTGTTGGGTTCCTGTTCCACCATCCTGGCCCCAGATCCCTGCCTGGGTTCAGGGCTGGGAGAAGCGTGTGCTGCTACAGGCACCCCAGCCTGGATCCCTGGTCGGGGATGTGGCCAGGAGAGGGGGGTGCTGCTGCAGTTGGCCAGGCCCCGGGTCCCTGGTTGGGGCTGCCCTGGGCACTCGGGGCACTGGCACGGAGAATCGGGGCATGTGCCCCATGTGTCAGGCACCAGTGATGGCCCTGGTTTGTACTCTCTCACAGGGACTTGGGGGGATTAGAGAAATTGGAACCTACAGTGTGTATCCAACACCATGATTACAGTGAGGAATGACTAGGGAAAACAGGTGCATGAGACAGTAGTCTTTTGGTGGAGACAAGGCTTTGGAAGGCTGGGACTGTCTCATATGATTAGTTGGGCTAATCAAATGAACTTCTAAAGATATAACCAGAAGGAAGGGGAAGAAGACAGAGAAGCTAGGGTGTCTCTCTCAGTTGCTGCCAGCCAAGAACAAGATATGAGACAGTATGGCTTACCAAGGGCATCATAGCACTCCATTTCCTCTCATTCTCCTCACTATACTTCCTCTGACTAAACATCAGGTAAATGTTGCAAAGCTTCACATAAAATTTGTTCTGCAGAGTGTTTAAAATAATTGTAATCTTGGGCCAGATTCTTGGTCCTTTGCACTATTCCCACAGTTGAACAGGGATAGAGTGGCAGAACAGGCAGAGAGAAATCTCCAGCCGTCAAGCTGTGGGAGCAATAGACGTACACAAGCCTTGAAGGATTCCAATGGTTTAGTACTAACATAATGCCTCTTCTATTCCCCAACCTACCACAGAATACAAGGCTTGGAACAAGCATGTCAGGGTAAAAGGGAGCAAGGCTGGGGAATGTGTTGCCTACCTGACAGTGCCGTGCCAGGATCATTATTCGTGTTTGTTAGAGCAGTCCTGTGGCTGCACTATCTTGTACTGAGTGTACAGTGAATCCAAGCATCTTTCAGGATCAGTGTGGTGAAAAACTAACATAAGCCCACCTATGTCAAACACTGGTCAGGCATACCTGTGATTTTGGGCTAGGGAGAAAACGGTCTTGGCAAGATTGCTTTAGTGCCAAGAATATTTAGAAACAGTTTCTCATATTGATGTCTGATCAACCCTTAGCTATGCTGGCAACATTTATCAGTTAGCTATGTTGGCAACATTTATCAGCGTGTGTGGGTTGGATTGGGCTGGGTGGGAGGGGAATCATACCCTTAACTAACACAGATATTTCAGCAAAAGCTTTAGTGTAGATGCCATCATACAGGAAAAAAGAGTCCTCTTTCCAGCACTCTTTCCAGTGCTTCTCAACCTGAGGTGGACCACGAAACACCTACAGATATTAATTACTTTATGCAGAACACCTTAATGAAAGCTTTCTCAAAAAAAAAGTCAGTATATGGCAGCTGTAATGTTCAGAATACCTGCATACTATGCATTCCTGGAAAAATGATTCAGGAAACCAAATTAAACACAATTTTACAAATATAACATACATTTATTTCTAAAAAATAGATAATTATGCACACAACTTGAGGTTGAAAATATCACTCAAGTTTTAATTAGCTTGTCTGTTTGAACCACGTGCATCTATTCTTGGAGCAAGGTTTGTCAAAGAAAGTCTTACTGTGGAAGTTATGTCCAAGCAATTTTGATTCCAGTGGCAACAGAAGAGGGAGATTTAAAATTCCCTGGCCACAGCAAAGGAGCACGGTGTCAGTGGATGCCAATGTGGGCCTGGAAACTTTGTCGCACCTAGGGCATTTTAAATCTCCCAGGCATTCATCCACTCACTGTGTTGCTCCTTTCTCCATCCCTATTCAGCCCCCTGCAACAATGGGAAGAGGGAGCGGAGGGAGGGGTTGGTTGCAGACAGGGCTGGCTCAAGGGGTTGTGCCCCCCCCCATCTCATTCATGGAGGTTGAAAATGGTTTCCCAAAGAGCAGAGGCGTCGCTGGGGGGGCAATGGACCCGGGACATGGGCCCAGCCCTCGCCCCCAGGGCAGGCACCGCCCCCTGGGGAGAGGCCCCGCCCCCTGGCCAGGGATAGGGCCAGGGGGAGGCCATGCGGCCGCAAGTGGCTAGGCCATGGCGCGGCTCTGCCAGAAGCGGCAGCGGGCGGCCAGGCCCCCAATCCCCGGCTGGGGATGGGGCTGCCGCGGCCAGGCCCCGGATCCCCAGGGGGGACAGGACTGCCGCTGCTGTGGCCAGCCAGCTGGCCAGGCCCCAGATCCCCGGCCGGGGACGGGGCCGCCGTGGCTGCGGGCGGCCAGCTGGGCCCCGGATCCCCCACTGGGGATCCGGGACCTGGCTGCTGGCGGCCGCGGCGGCCCCATCCCTGGCCGGGGATCGGAGGCCTGGCTGCCTGCCGCCACGGCCGTGGCCAGGCTTCCAGCAGCTGCTTCTGGCCGCGCCGTGGCCGAGCCACTCGCAGCGGTGTGGCCTCCCCCTGGCCCTATCCCTGGCCAGGGGTGGGGCCTGCTGGGCGGCCAGCCAGGCCCCGGATCCCCAGCTGGGGACAGCGCCGCCACCGCAGCGGCCGGCTGGGGATCGGGCCCTGGATCCCCAGCCCAATTGGGCCGGAGATCCGGGGCACCAGCGTTGGGACCTGGGGCACGTGCCCTGGCGTGTCCAACGCTAGCGACACCACTGCCAAAGTGCATAAATCTCCAGCGTCTGCCTGAAGAGGGATTTAAAGTGCACTCTGCCTACATGACTTAAGCTGCAGGTTGACTAACAGTGCCTGAGCTGCTAGGAAAGAGTTGAAGAGGCAGGAGCCAGCCTGATCTTCAGGGGGGCTAGGTGCCCCTAAGAACTGTCACCTGAAGCCATGTCTGTCTCTTGCTTCACTCTCGAGCTGGCCCTCGTTGCAGAACACTTTCACTCTGTCCACAGAAACCCAGTTGAGAAACACTGGCTTATTCCATTTGGGGAACTGGATTAAGCTGTACTGGTTTAACAACCCCAACACACACAAACAAAAACATCTGTCAGTAGAAGCTGCCTTTTCTAGGGGGGCTTGCATACTCCACCACTATATCTATGCCAGCAAACACCTCCAAGTGTTACTGATATGGTCTTTGTTAACAGCAGCTCCCTCGTTCTTCAGAAGTGCCCTCTCCAGATGTCAGCATGGCCAACTCGCTAAAGTGAGTTACTTGTATACCCCTGAGATCAGAATGAGTCTGTCAGTACTTTGTGGAATTACCTGTCTTTTCCCTAATTCAAGAGATCTTTGCTTTCTCTTTGTTTTAGTGTTTCGTTTCAATATCACCTGAATATGATCCTTTTCCTGTCCTTCCTGCTTGCCTTTTTTAGTAACGGATCAGCAGTGACACTACTGGTTAGACTGACAGGTCATAGACACTACTGGAATAAGTACACAACTTTAGGGAGACCCCTGTATTTATCACAGTAACAAAGCTGACAATCTGTTATTCTTGATCCTGCAACACTGTAAAAGCTAAGCAGAGTAGAAATTTAATGGAATTAAATTTAAAATGCATTGTATTTTCATACCTGCATATTGATAAATATTCCAGTGCACTCCATTAGGCAAATTCAGAGAGTTCTCTAAAGTAATGTCAAGTTAATACAACTTTATTGCAAAGGTAATTAATCCAGTTGCTATTAATATAATAGAACACATATAAAGCATAGAGTTCAAATTAAGGCAACAAAAGCAAATAAGCGATAAGTTCAGGCTGTCCCTTTGTCCTTCACCTAACCATACTCTGCTGCAGATTTAACATGTTCTGAAAGCATGCAATGCATCAAGCACCTCTACTACAGCATGAGGCAAAGAGAGGGTTCTCAGCCTTCATTCTGATTATCTTTGCTTCTGTGAGTTTCCCAGATTTTTAATATAGTAAAACTGCAGATTTTTGGAAGTTTGCTCCTCTAAAAAAGGCAGAAAAATATTTTCTAAACATTAAATGAAAGATTAAAAAAAACCACCGATATTAAATCCAAACCAATGTGCTTCAGAAGGCATGCTTTGTCTATACCCCTACCTGTATGTGGTAAGATGGCTGCCTGTCTGCAGACATGGGGATTGATACGGGGCAGGGCTCCCAGGTGTGCAACATGCATTATTGTCCCCATGCCCAAAAAAATCAGCAAGGAGTAAAAGTTAATCCAGTCTAAATCAAGTTTAATATCTCCATGCCCCCTTTTTCTATTATGGAGCCTCACTTGCCTTTGTGGGGGAAGATGTCATCTACGTGCAGGCAAGTGAACTCTTGGTAAGCACTGAACAAGTTCAGAAGAAAGCTGCAGTGGATCAGAAGGTTGTTTGGCAGCACCTAGCCTCTGGTGTACCCCCTACTGTTCTTAGGAAAACTGTATGTTTTGGGGACGAAGTGCCTACTTCTTTCACAAGCTGGAGAGGAGCAAATCCCATCCGTTTTAAAGATCAGGTGGAAACTCCTAAAAGAGAAGCTTAGGGGGTTCCACTTCCTGTGCATGCTTTTCTCCTTATGGGATGATTTTGCCTTAAATAAGGATCTGATTTGTCTTATTGACTTTAATGTACAGGTCTACTCAAAAAGGTACAGTGGCCTATAAATGACTCTATAATAAATACAGTCAATTTACAAGTAAAACTTCTGGTCCTAGAGCACAGTTTTGGCTCTATGGGTATGTCTACATGAGCAGTTCTCAACTTTTTGTGGGTTGTGATACACTTGGTGGGATGTGTGACCCCGGTGCTCCCACTGCCGAATCCAGCACCCCCTACCAGGAAGCAGCTGCCACACTCTGGTGCACAAGTGCCAGCTTTCCATGACGCACAGTAATGTATCACAACACAGTGGTTGAGCATTGCAATTAAACCCTTATGGCTGGCCTGTACCAGCTGACTCTAGTTAAGGACTGTTTGATTGTGGTGTAGATCACTGGTTCTCAACCTTTAGCAAGTCAAGATATGCTTGGTGGCATGTGCTAGCCTACAGGACACACCAGTCAACCCTTCCCACCGTTGGGCAAATCCATCCCCTGCTCTCTGTGAAATGCTTACTGCTGTGTGTTGACACGGTAATTCATCCTGACATGATTGAGAACTACTGGTGTAGATGATCTGACTGTGGCTGGTACAGGCCTTAGGATCCTGTGAAGAAGGAGAGTTTCAGAATTCAGCCTGCAAACTAGGTTTGAAAGTCTATCTTGAGGGTCTGAGACAACTAGCACGAACCAGCCATGGGTTTTTAACTGCAGTGTTGATATACTCTAGGACTCCAAGCTTGGTTCTTCCCTTTGTGGGCATCACCTCCTGTATTAAAGGATATGTTGTTATGGTCTCACTGCTCTAGGACCATAGTTAAAGAAGCTACAGAATTTTTTGTTTTAGAGGATCTGTACCTCAGCTGTCTCACCTTTCCCCAGAACCCTTTTTTTTGTAGTATGCCATAAATTGGTTACAAATGTCAGCCACTACTTAATGTTTGCATAATACCCCAATGTTTGTATATTTTCTTAGGAGACTTGAGAAAAAAACTAGAAAAGTTTTATCTGCCCTCCCACCCAAAGAACATTTGCTGCCATCTCCTGCTACCTGAGCAGTAACATCATGACATGAGAGCTAATCAGCCACTCATCACTCTCTCCCTCCAGTTTATTTGCATACCCGTGGAGAGTCAGTGGTACCCTGGTTGTCATGGCAATAGTTGCTTTGGATAGCAGACCTCCTTCAGACCACAGTGACAGTACCACAGGGGAGGGTGATTGGAGGATCTCTAAGGAAAGATGGCAGAAATGACTGCCTGGGAAAAATTTGATGTAAGTGACTTGCCCAGTACCCAAAGGAACTCAAAACAGAGACAGAATCCATGTCCCTAAGGTGGCATTCACCAGGAAACTGGGCTCCCTTCCTGCAATCCTCTGCCTGATTCACAGCAAACTTTCCAGCTTCTGCAACAAAGGAAGCAAACAGCCTCCTTTTTTTCACTGATTCCTTCCCAGATCAGTTCCATCCTGCATGCTGAGATGTACACAATAAAATACCTGCAACTGGCCCAGGTCAGTTGACTCTGGCTCAACAGGGGTCAAACTGTGGGGTATAAGGTTGCAGTGTAGACATTAGGGTTTGGACTGAAGTCTAATCTCTGGGCAAGAATCAGTGCACAGCCAAAGATGCGGTTAAAAGTCAAGCAAAGTGTATCTAACTTTAAAAAACAAACCACAAAATAATTGAAGAAATGGAGAAGTTACATTATCCATTTGATTCATCTTGGGGTCAATTGCATGTCATTCATGTGTATTTTGCAAAACAGAGTGCCTAGCACACAGCTAATGTCATGAATAAATAATAGAAGAGTAAAACCTCTTCTTTTTCAGTATTTTATGGCTTGTTTTTACTATTAAGTGATTCTTAGCTTTTTAGGTGCATGGAATAGCTCTTAATTATTCATATGAAAGTTTATTAATTTGAGCCCTGATAATGGTCTCAGCTCTGTACAGATCATGGAATTATTTTGTGAATTATTGGCATTTAGGGAGCATCATTTTGTGGGCTCCATGGGGTTTTAAAACCTTCATTTCCTTGAGTTTAAAAAAAAAGAACCAGCCAAAAAAACCCCACCCAGCCTTCTGCAATTCACAGCTGTGATTCTTAGCTAGTGTAAAATCTCCATACTATCAGTGGACCTAGGCCACTTTACAGTAGCTGAAGTTTCAGTCCATAGTATACATCCATTTTCTAACATACTGTAGTCATTAAACTATGTGGAATCCAAGACTAATGAATAGCTGCTAGGCTTGCTGATTTACTTCACTGGTACAAATAATATATATCCTTTCACTAGCAACAGAACTGAATGAAAGCAACCATGGATGTCTTCACCAGACAGGATGTTTTATAAATATCCAAGTGTGATTTAAAATGCACACTATAAATAACCTAACAGCTCTCTCATTAAGTTGTTCAGCTGAAGAGCATCTGAAGGACATGATGAAAAGTAAATCTTGAAGTCTAGGGTTATCAGTCTTATAGCAAGCTGAATCATCTATAAGCTACGTTAGAGAATAGTTTAAATAAATCTTTTCTGTATTCTATAAAATTTTCAGCTCTGGAGCACTATAGTAATGCAAACAGTTGTATGCATTTAGCCATGATTCTATCACGACATGTCCCTAGTATGGATATTATTGTGGGGAGAAAAGCTCGTATGTGTATAGCAATATTAAGGTTGAGAAATAAAGCACTGAAAGTCAAGAGATGCAGAGCAAGAGTCAACAAGTCAACTGAATTCTACCTCTCACTGCTTATGCCTTGAAATATGTGCTCTTTATATTAGAAACTATTCGCTGATTACTTACAGAAGGTGAGGGTAGTAATGCCTACAAATAAGCTTGAGCAACATTTCCCATTACAAGATCTTGTTCTCACAAGTAACTTTACAAGGATGTAACTGTTGTATGTCTGCCTCAGATTGATTTTTTTAAATTAAACTAAAATCTAATTCTCAAGTAATGAAATATGTATTTTCTGTTAGCATGTTAAATTTTTACAGTTTTGTTCAGAAGCAAAAGATGCACTTCATGCTTCAGAGAAGGGAACAGAAATGTGGGAGGGAGGTGAGCCTGGCATTGGGGTGCCTTTTGATGTCCCTTTGAAAAGTCACTCAAATATGGTTGAGTAACAAGCCTGTTAAAAAATCTCAATGTGTGTGTGCCCAAACACCAGTTGGTTTGCTAGCTAAATGCTCTGAAGATTCATCTGTACTGGGCATGTGCCAGTGCTTCCCAGCTACCGGAGGATGAGCAGGCTGCACCTGCACCACCCCCACTGAGCAACTGAGCATGCTCCAGCCCAGAGCTGCAGGAGGATCCAATGTGCATACTCACATTTGTGAGTTCAGAATTTACTTTCCCCAGATGTTTTGCAATATAGCTAAAACAAGAACTTTAAGGAGCACATTTCCCAGTAAACATGGTAAATAGAAGGTTCATGGGAAGTGAACACAAAGTGGGTGTTAGAGTCAAAACAAATGTATACTTTTTCATGTGGTGTCATTATTTAGCATGATATGTTGTGAGGCCAACATTTATTTTGACATACTGACTTAATATATTTAAATAATTCTCAGAGGTACCAAGACTTAGCAAGGTGTCTTTTGTCATTTTATAGATTGAAATAAATTCTATTGAATGTTAGCATTTTTCACAATATTCAATATTCTCCTCCCTCACAACACCCGTAGGAAATATCAAACCCATTTTACAGAAGAGAATACTGAAACACAGGGCGTGTGTAAGTCGCCTACGGTCTTACAGGAAGTGTGGCAGAGTTAGGACCAAATTTCATGAGTGTCTTGTGACACCTACAAGACTAGACTTCCTATCTGACTTCCCCCACCCTTCTTTTGGGAAGTGTCTGGGTTACAGTGGTCACACTTACATTAAATGAAAGAGAAATATATTTTTAATTAGGACAACTTGGAAATAGTGCTTCTGTGTCTTTCATAGTCAAATGTATCCCACCATTTCCAAGTACAATGTGATTAAAAGTCCACATAAATGGATAACATTTATAAGGGGTCTATTCCCCGGTCAACCCAATCACACTCGTTCTTATTGAAAGATTCATAGCATATCTTGAGATGTTTGTGAATCACCATACTGTTAATTATCCAGCACAGAGAACTTTTTCCAAAACAAGGCTAGACTATAAGACAGTTATTTATAGAGTTTTGCATTATACATGAGCAGGTGAAAAATGTTCTGTCTTGTTACTCTTTATAAAAATGTTACCAGCCAGAGCATCAGAATCCTAACACTGAAAACCTTGATTGTACAAGCAGTAAAATGAGGTGAGCATAGGCTGAGATACCTGATCTACCTTGCTGGAGAATACCCACCACTGATACAGGTAGTTCATAGTAACTTAATAAAACAGTCCATTACAGTTCATCTGGAGACTTTCTAAGCAGTTGTTACTACAATGCTCACCATTT
The DNA here is from genome assembly GCA_007922195.1 of Podocnemis expansa. Taxonomy (NCBI): domain Eukaryota; kingdom Metazoa; phylum Chordata; order Testudines; family Podocnemididae; genus Podocnemis; species Podocnemis expansa. Next base: position 7,385,452 of record ML681972.1, read on the forward strand.
GTGTGGTGCAGATAAGAAAGTCTCATTACTTGAGACATTCTATTCCCTAGCCTCTAATCTATAATCCCCACTTGTATGACTTTTGAAATTATTCAGTTTGGTTGAATCCAGGTTTTTGCCTCTTGCTGAGATTTCCACTTCTGGCCTTTAACAGTATAAAATGCTGTCTTGCTTAGTTATCCATATGAGAGATCTATTCACTCTTACACTGCATACAAATAAAATGTTTATTGTGTCCAGGATTCAGTACATGTCATATAGTAACTACAAAATCACATTAGGACGAAAGCAGTATGAATGTTTCAATGATCAGTCTCTAAAATTAATTCATTATTTGCCTTGTGGGGAGAGAGCAGGCAGAGCCTTGTTGTGTAGCTTTGGCCCGGAACTAGCTGTAATAATGAAGAAAAAGTATTTTTGAAAAATCCAGAAACGGTCCATACCTTTGTCTTCCCACAGTTCTGAATCAAGTCAAGACTATTTTCAAATGCAGTTGTTTAGATGCTGTTTCATGTTCTGTCTTCCTTTATTATTAAGCTATTCAACCCCGGAAAAAATCCCCTTATAAAACAACTGCAACATTTTGCAGAACAGTAGGGCAACATAATGCAGGACTATGCTGGTAGAGTACACTAATCATACCAAGAATACTGGACAAAAAGACGCAATGCAGGACCAGCAAAGCTAATTATAACTTTTTAAAAAAGGAAGTCTATTTTCCACATATGGGAGGGGCTGATCTGGATGGGACGGGGCCTTTTTTGGTGGTGGAGGGAGGACTGTGTTGCACATGGCTGTATACACCACCACCCTATTGCAACACAAAAAACAGTGAGAATCATTTCTATATACTATACACTGAAATGTGACTGCAATATATTCCAAACAATTTATTTTAAATGGTAAAATTGAGACGCAATATTTCAGTAATAGGGTGCTGTGACCCCTCCCCCCTTTTCTTTTGTATTGGTGTCTGATTTTTTGTAAGCAAGTAGTTTTTTAAGTGAGGTGAAACCTGGGATATACAAGCCAAATCACACTCTTGAAAGAGGTAGAGGAGTCTGGAAAGGCTGAGCACCACTGGACCACATGTTCTACTGTGAGGGTCCCAAACATGTGGCCCTAAAGCTATTTCCTGCAGCCTGCAATGACACTATTGTTGCTGATATCTGCAATATCGTTGTACGAAAAGGTTTCAGTGGTCCAGCCCTTAGTCTAACATATTAGTCCTTATGTGGCCCTCATGGTGATTTGAGTTTGAGACCCCTGCTCTAATGGCTTCATCTGGTCAGACTGTAACTTCAGACTCGTAATGTGACCACTCACCATATGAAAGTTAAACACCTGAACAAACGTATGTCGGATTCTGGGCTTTAGTCAGCACTTATCCAACTTATGCATATTTAACACTTTAAATATTTCTTCTTAAATCAGCATTAGCATTTTTCTTGCTCTTCTATTCAGTGCATGTGGCTTGTTAATATCTTTGTACTTCTGACACACGCAAGACTGAAAGCACTTTATCAGGTGGTTAATTCCTCACAACATGTTGCCTTCCTCCCCCACCCACTCTGGTGCTGTACGAGGGTGTTGCTTAGATCACCATATCCACAGATGTTCTAGGAAGTCTTATTATAACTGCCATCTAATAAACACATGCATTTCCAAGATTTTGCTGCTTTCCTATGAAGTTATTGCATCAGGTAGTGGAGTCTGCCACCTTCCATGAACCCCCTCACAGCCAGCAGGCAACTGCAATGCCCGGCTAGCAAGTTCTCCCACCAAAGAATTCTTATACTCCACTCAAGAGCTGCTTGCTTATTCACCATCCCCTCTCAGTGGTCCAAATTTAGTTACACAAATAATGCCCCAAAACAGAACTCAAATCCTAAACTACAGTTCACTATTTTTACCCACTTGTCAGGTCACTCCCAGAGTTTATCTCCTTGTTAGTGAAACATCACATCCTAGATTCTTCCGCTGGAGTCAGCTCACTCCTAGCAGTCTCCAAGTAACCTTATTCCCAGGCCTTTTTCAGCCTGGGTTTTTTCCTGCTTTGACAGGCCCAACCTGGCAGGAGCTTCAGGTTTTCAACTCTAGTTTCCAGGTGGCAGGCTCTTTCCAGAAGCAGTCCCTCTTGCTTCCTGCTTACCTACCTGCTCTCATCACTACAGTCACCTTCTGCATTATAGGGAATTACCTGATCCAACCCAGATATTTCTGTTTAACCATCTGGGTTGGCTGGCTCCAGCCATTAAGGGGCAAACAGCCATATTACAAGCCAGACTGTGAGTACAAAGAGGAAAGATTGTTACTTCTTGGCATTTTACACAGACAGGGGCTCACCAAGCACTGAGTCCAGAAATGTAGGAGTGAATTAGGCTACTTGCCCCATAGCAAGTAGATAGGGAATGGATAAACCCTTGACCCCATTCCTTACTCATTGGCCAGAGTATCTGAGCTATCATATGGTGTGGGGTTGGGGGCTTACTAACTGATGATATAGGACAGCATAAATCATTACCTGTTCAAGAGCAAAGAAGGAGAAAGGAAGGAATTATGACTCAGCAAGATGTCAGTGAATTCCTAGCTTGGCTGAAGTTATTGATAAAACTTCGACCATTGACTTCAGTAGGGACGGGATTTTACTTAGCGTCTTCTGGAACTTCTCATAAGAGCCTGCAGCTTAAACCATCATCTCTTGTTCAGGGTTGTACTCAAATTTACAACCTAACCTGGTATGTTCCTGAGCTCTTAAACTCACAGAATGAAATACTTTTGGCCCGTGTATTTAATGTAGTTATCTTACAATACAACTTGATTTTAATACTTCATATTATGAATGTTTTAAAAAACAAAGATTTTAGGTCTACAGCACCTAAGCACTGACACATTAAGGGCAGGACTGATGAAAACCAACAGACAATTTAAAATAACAGAGCAAAATCAATACAATTGTTTGGAATTCATTGCTCCCTATGATCTATTTTTTTACATCCCAGTCTAGTCAATAAAAAAAAACAACAACAAAACCCAGAAATGTTAGTAGATTAGAGAAAGAAACAAACAAAAAAAGCAGTCTTTACCATGTTGTTTTATTGTATTAGATAACAGCTGACAGGCCTGGGGCTTATTCACAACCTAAACAACATACTGTAACTCCTGATAACTCTAATGGAAGTTAAGCACAAACTCCCTGTGGAATGACTGGAGAATAAATTTTCATATTTCAGTTTACATCTTAATTAATTTCACACAGATTGCTGAACAGCTATCAGATGAATTGCTGTCACTAACAACCATTTAGCGGTAGAGTACCAAACTCTATTTCATTTTCATAGGTAGCCGTCTTGAGTCTGTCAATGCCTGTGTGCATTGAAAAGAGTTTATCTGGCTACTGGGAGCGATTGATTAAAGGATTAGAAAACATGCCTTATAATGATAAATTCAAGGACCTCAATCTATTTAGTTTAACAAAGAAAAGGTTAAAGGGTGACTTAATCACAGTCTGTAAGTACCTAACCAGGAAACACGTATTTAATAATGGGCTTGTCAGTCTAGCAGAGAAAAGAATAATGTGGTCCAGCAGCTGCGCTTGGAAGTCAAAGCTAGACAAATTCAGAGTGGCATGTATTTTGAATAGTGACAGCAATTAAGCAGTTGAAATAAAATGATCAAGGTTTGAGAGGAATCTTCATCACTGACAATTTTTTTTATCAAAACTGGATGTTTTTCTAAAAGATACACTCTAGGAAGTATTTTGGGAATGTTCTGTGTCCTATGCTATACCAAAGGTCAGACTAGATCGGTGTTTTTCACCTGGTGTTTCATGACACTCTCGTGCTCTGAGGACAAAGTGAAAATGTTCTGTGACCAGTCCTGACTCCCTCCCCTTGAGAGCTGAGTGGAGAGGGGGTAGGAGCTATGTGGCAAGCAGACACTGGGAGATTTAAAATGCCCCAGGCACAGCAAAGCTTCTAGGCATGTGTTAGCATCTGCGGCCACCTTGTTTCTTTGCTGAGGCTGGAGCGTTTTAAATTTCCCACGGCTGTTACCACTGGCATTGAAATCACTTGGGCATAACTTCCATAGTAAGTCTTTATTTGACAAAACTTACACCAAGAATAGATTAACCTTGTTTGAACATTCAGACCTAAAATTCCCTTGAAAACTTGAGTAAAACCATTTTCAGTTTTAAGCAGTGGATATAACCATTATGTGAATATTTTTTAGAATTAAATGCATGTTATAGTCATAACATTGTATTTAATTCGATTTCCTGAAACATTTTTGCAGGAATATGTAATACACAGGTATTACGAACATTACAGTCAGTATAAACTGGCTTTTTTCAAGAATGTTTTCATCAGGTAGTCTCCATAATTAATACCTTTAGGTGTTCCCCAGTCCAATAAAGGTTGAGAAACACTGGGCTAGATGATCACAGCGGTCTCTTCTGGCCTTGGAATATATCAATCTCCCAAAATGGCTACACTCCAAAAAGATTTTATGTGTTTTGAACATCTCTATTGTTTCCTATAAATCAGTCAGAATATATCAAATATTCTGAAGTGGCTGCAAAGTAAGACTTATTGCCCTTGCTTGGGAATAGCTACATCATCAGTACAGAATCTTCCCTCCCTTGATATATGTCTTATATTTTGCAAATAGTGTTTTGAAGATAGCAAGCTCACCAACAGCCTTAGCAATGTTAATATAAGTCTCATATTTTGTGTTTTTTCTTTAAGCCGCAGCTTCTGAAATCATATGATTATGTAAGAATCTCAGTTTAAGTTAAACTTCTAGCTTTTCTGGTTACTGAGAAAAGCTTGACAACATTAGCCCTAAAATATCAAAATAAAAAGAACCCAACATTTATTGTTTTTAAACATCTCATAGCTTTTAAGACAATCTCATGGTTTCTTGGTGCCTGACATAATTTTTGAGCACTTGATGTTGGTAGTATTACAGTCAGAATGGCCTTGATTCTCAGTTGCCCTGTTTTCATCTTGAATACAGAAATTAAGGGGTGTGAGAGGAAGTAAAGGTGGTTTTTTACCCCAATTTTGCTTTCCCCATTCTGTGAGAAGCACAGAACAGTGGTAGTGGTCTGCTGCAGTAACTTCTTTTAACTCCACAGGACATATTCTGTTCTCAGTTACACTAGAGTAACTGATGAAGTGGGATTTTCTCCCACAAACGTTCATGCAATAAAAAATTTGTTAAGTCTTTAAAAGTGCCACAGGACTCCTTGTTTGTTTTATTGACTTCTATGAGTTTGCATCAGTGTATATGATCCAAATTTGATCCCTAGTTTTCCTCTGTTGAGTATGACTTTTATTAAAAGTATGAATTAAGTAATTTCTAAATAAGCTCTCTAGTCTCTCTTTTACAATTGTTCACATAAAACTACCTCAATACACAATCCTGTCAAACTCCTTTTAAACTGTTCTAACTATTACAAACTAACAATATAATGTGACTGGTTGTCACTCACTTTCCTCCTCCCAGCTAAACAATAGTCTCAGGTTCTATAGACAAGCCAAATGTAGTTTTGAAATAATATTGTTGTGCTCTTTTCAGAGCAGAAGAATTCTGACTGTTTAATATATTTGGAGAGAAAGTGATTGAGTCATCCTATATTTTCAGGCGTTGGCAAGGTTGATGAACATTCTTTGCACAAAGTGAGAATAATGTTGCTCTGCAGTTGGATCACTGAAGTTTAGCTGTTAATGTTTCATGAAAGCAATGCACTCACTTAAGAACAGATTTTACAGCCTTTACACAGTTTGAAGAGCACTTGGTCTCTTGCTCACTGCAGTAGAGACGCTCAGAGGAGTATCTGTGTTAGTAAGGGTTGCACAGCTTAACTTTTTTCAACTTAAAAACTATGGGTCAAACCCTTTCTTGCTTTTTACTCAATCCATATGCAGGCAAAACTCCTACTGATGTTAAGCTTAAGCAGATTTGAATTAAAACAAATTAACTATCAACCTTCTTCACAAAAATCTAATATCTACTAAGTCATCCACGGCAAATATTTTAATAGTCTAGAGCCATAATCCTGTGCTGTTCTGATCATCTCTACTGCCATCAACTTCATTCTCACCAAAGATGTTCCACACCTCACAAGAGCAGGACCACCATCTCTTAGAAAAGAGAGCTGTTGTAAGGCAACAAGCAGTGCTTTAAAACAGCTGGAGTAAGGGACTTGATGCAGTGTGGTGTTGAACATTCATAAAGTCCATTGAAACCATAACTCAGCACTTCACAGGATCGGGCCTCTAGTGACCAGTGCTGGTTGACATTGTTTACCATTATCCTCTCCCAGCTTTTCACTTCCAAGTGTGTCAGCAGACATCCTGCCTTGCTATCTTCACAAAAACAGGCTCTAAACATAACAGCATCCTACAAGGATAAAGCAGAACAACAACATACACATTTCCTTTTCTTTCCCGCACCAGCAAAATTTCACAAGAAAAGTCACTACTCCTTAATGACATGTGACTAATTCATGAGTAATAGGGCTAGTACCCATGTGTATCACACATAACTACTGGAACAATCGCTCCCATGATTAGTTCAAGAATGGGAAAAAAAACCTAATAAATGAAGAAAACTAAAAACTAATTTGTGGAGACTGCTGAATCTTTCAGCATTAGTTGCCTATATTTCTTCCATTCTGCCTTCAAGTTGCACCACCACATCCTATTCTGAGAAAAGGCAAAGCAATTTTGAAATGAATAAAACAAAAAATCAACCCAGTCTAGAATGCCATCACCAAGTGAAAGCAGTGAGAGTCCTGTGGCACCTTATAGACTGACAGATTTCTTTAAGCATAAGCTTTCATGGGCTTCAAGCCACTTTGTTAGATGCAACTTGCATCTTGCATCTGACGAAGTGGGTTGAAGCGCGTGAAAGCTAACGCTCGAAGAAATCTGTTAGTCTAACAGGGATGGCCAAACTAATGGCACTGAAGAGCCACACAAGTTGATTATTAAACCTTCAAGAGCCGCACTGAGACATATAGCCATATACTTTTACCTACTAAAATGATTTGCTGACATTCTTCCGCGAGCCATACTTTTTCATTCAAGAGCCACATGCGGCTCCCGAGCCACAGTTTGGCCACACCTGGTCTATAAGGTGCCACAGGACTCTCGCTGCTTTTGCTATACACAGACTAACACGGCTACCCCTCTGGAAAAATCACCGAGTGAAAATCTGTATTTTACAGGTTTGCCATTAAGAGTCTACCCTTCTTTTTAGTACCCATTCAGTAAGATGATATATTTTGTATCCTGACACTTACAGTGTAGCTTTTATAAATAATCATGCTATGTTTGTCATGACATGGTATAACATATGTAAATAATTTACCAAAACAAAAGGCCTACATTTTTAATCTTATTTCATTCTGCCACTGATTGAATTAGATTTTGGAATGATTGCTGCAGCATTTTACCATTAAGTAAAATAAAAAAGTAATCCCAAATGTATAATGTGCCATCATGGATGTAAAAAACAATAATACTTTCAATTCAGGTGGGTGTTTTCCTATAAAGACGTTTGACAGGAATATATTTCTTATTTTATGACATTTTTAATAATGCACAATTGGCATTAACTTCAAGTTTTTATTTATGGGGGAAGAAAATGTTCCATCAAAATGACTAGTAACTGTAAGCTCAAACAGAAGACAAAGGTTTTGGAAATAGCAAAATTACCTAGTAGTTGCCATTTGGCAAAGATTTCTATTGCTTCCAGGGCACTCTTAAGGATCAATAACCAAACCCAAATTATTTCTCAAGTAAGCTTTATCATTAAAAGCCAATTAACTTAGTAATATGTTTGTGTGGCAAAATTCATTCTCCAAAGTACCTATGTTTTAGCAGCTAGACTACTAAGCCATGGACAATTGCATTAAGAGTATAACAAGCAGAAATTCAAAAGGAGACACTTACCTTAATTTCACACCTTTCTGTGTTCTGTGTTTCCGGATAGGTCACCCCTCACCCCTCTGGCCGGCTTCTCTTACAAGTTCTTTACTTGGCTATGGTACTCACATTATTTTCATTATTCACCCTTCCACCCTCTTAAATACTCTGAAGAGAAAACCAGAATTATTCTGTTTACCCTCAGCAGCTACAGTAAAGCTGGGGAGCTTTCAGGACCAATTAGTTCTAGATTGTTTGGCTAACTGGAAGCCACACTTCCTGCTATTCTTTCCTAACTTAGTTTCTGTGCCTCCAGTGGAGTTTTTTTCCCTTTTTTTTGGATTATAAATAGGTCTGTCACAATGACAATAGAGAAGGCAGGAAATGCATTTAAACAAAGGAGAGAGCTTGTATTTTTTACTACTGAATACTTAAAGGTATATAAAACATTTAGATAAAGTTTAATATTTGATTTTCAGAAACTGTTCTCATCTCAGAGCAGAACATTGTTGGTACTAAAATTTATTTAGGATTGCATCTATATCAATTGCATAGTACAATGATGGGAGACAACATGATCAGACTTTCTGAGCTCACACAGTTTTCATTAGTTACCACTAGTTCACTTTAATATTAATTTTGTTTATCCTCAGACTCCAATGAGATTATTGTAGGATTAAACACAAGTTTTATTTGGGATATTTTAATAAAAGCAACCAAAAATGACCAAAACAAAATGCTGTTTAGCGAACAATGTAAATTGAGATTACAGAATGAATTATAATAGGTGTAGGAATCACATACAATATTTTAAGACTGATTTCCAATTTCTGTTATTTTTAAAGTTACTCATAATTTTTCCATACTAATTCCTTCACTGTTAAATTTCATGGATTAGCAGCTTTGGAAAGTTTAAACAAAATTTTTATATATATATAAAACTGATATATAATTTTTTTGTTTAAACTTTCCAAAACTGCTAAGCCATGAAATTTAACAGTGAAAGAATTAGTGTGGCAAAATTGAGTAATTAAAAAATTTTTAAATTTAATTTAATATATATAAACATATATTACACTTTTGTACCTCTGTTCTGAAATTGAAGTGGTACAAACAATGGGTATTGTGTGGTTTCTGCGGTGGGTAGTAGCTGTGCCAGTGGTGAGGCATATCTGTAGGTAGAATAGGAAAGGATTATATTTCTAGATGGTTTAGCCTTCTGTTTCCTTTCTTTGGAAACTTTCTATAACATTTCTCACAAGTACCTAAGTTTCACTGTAGGTCAACACAGCTTTCCTTTCCAGGACTCAGCCTGAAGGACTGGCCGTTAGGGAAAGCAACTATATTTGACATGAAGTCATATTGGCTATGGCTACAGTAGCAAATTAGTCCAGATTAAGAAGGCTTAATCCGGACTAAGTTGACCCCTATCTGCACTAGGCTTTGCCTAGTTCAAACTAAAAAATGTTTTAGCTTAGTTTGAACTAATTAGTTTGAATGGTAAGTTTGAACGAACTGCTTAGTTTGAATTTATTTTGAACATTAGTTCAAACTAGCACTATGTAGTCATGCTAGTTTGAACTAAATAAATTTGAACTAGCAGCTAGTTCAAACTAAGCATGCAGTTAAAAAATGCAGTTAGTTTGAACTAACTTTGAACTGCTTAGTTTGGACTAAGCAAGTCCAAACTAAGCAGTTGGCTGTAGACACAGTCTGAGAGTCAATAACTGTGTAATCTTAGCATCATAGAAATTTAGGGAAGGGACCTGAAGGAAATTTAGGGACCTTGAGAGTTCATCTAGTCCAGCCCCTGTGATGAGGCAGGACCAAGTAAACCTAGCCTGTCCCTGACAGATGTATGTCTGATCTGGTTTAGAAGACCTATGATGGGGATTCCATAACCTTCTTTGGAAGCCTAGTCCAGAGCTTGATTACCCTGAAAGGGCCGCCTAATAATTAACCTACACCTCTCTTGGGTATCTAAACCCATTACTGGTACTATTTGTTGTCTTCAGTGGACATGGAGAACAACTGATCACTGTCCTCTTTATAACAGGCGTTAATATAATTAAAGCCTGGCTCCCTCTTAGCCGTCATTTCTCGAGACTTAAGATACACTTTTTAAAACTTCTTCCTCGTAGATCAGGTTTTCTAAATGTATCATTTTTGTTGATCTCTTCTGGACCCTTTCCAATTCATCCACTTCTTTCCTAAAGTGCGACGCCCAGAATTGGACATAGTGCTACAGCTGAGGCCTTACCAGTGTTGAGTAGAATGGGACAGTTATCTCCTTTGTCTTACACATGACAGTCCTTTTAAAGGCTAATATAATTCTGGGTGGTATTTTCACACCTGTACCACATTGTCAACTCAGATTAAATTTGGGAAGCCTTTTTGACAGTACTACAACTGACCCAGTTATTCCCAGTTTTATTGTTGTGAATTTGATTTCTTTTTCCTTCCTAAGCAAAGTGCTTTGCACGTATCTTCAATAAAGCTTTGTCTTGTGAAGTTGTCAACATCATTTTGAATTCTAGTGCTGTCCTTCAGAGTGCTTGCAACCTCTACCAGCTTGATGTCATCTGAAGATTTTCTAAGCACACTCTCCAGTCTCCACTTTCTTATCCACACCATTAATGAACATATTGAATCATTTGGACGCAAGACTGACCCCTGGTGGGGCCTCACTAGATAGGTCCTCAATTTGCCAGCAATCATTGACATTTACTCTTTGGCTATGTTTACACCTGAAAGCTTAGTTCGGACTTGGTTAGTCTAAACTAAGTAGTTTGAAGTTAGTTCAAACTAAGCATGGTATTTTAGGTCAAACTAACTTATACATTCGAACTAGCAACACTTTTTTTTTTTGTTAGTTCAAACTAAGTCTTTAGGTTGAACTGAAAAAAAGCGTGGCTAGTTCAAACTAAAAAAATGCGGTTAGTTTGAACTAGCCGTTAATTTGAACTTGTTCGAACTACCATGACTACATCATGTTAGTTTGAACTAAAGTTCAAAATAAGTTCAAACTAAGTAGTCAGTTTGAACTTACCATTTGCACTAAGTAGTTCGAACTAAAATTTTTAGTTCGAATTAAGCAAAGCCTAGTGGAGAGAGGGCTCAAATTAGTTCAGATTAAGCTGCCTTAACCTGCACTATTTTGATAGTGTAGACATAGCCTTTGAGTACAGTTTTTCAATCATTTATGAATTCACCTTATAATAATTTCATCTAAACCACATTGTTCTAATTTGCTTATGAGAATGTCATACGTGACTGTATCAAAAGCCTCACCAAAATCTATTATGTCCTCTGCTTTTTCCATCTGCTAGGCCAGTAACCCTATCAAAGGAAAGTAGGTTGCCTAGGTACAATTTGTGCTTCATGAATCCATGTTGACTAGTCCTTATAGCCCTATTATCCTCTAAGTTCTTATAAATCAATTGGTTCCAGTATCTTTCCAGATATCAAAGTTAAGCTGATAGTTTGGTAATTCTCCAAATTACCTCTTTATTCCTTTTTTCAAAATAGGGACTATGTTTGCTCTTCTCCAATCTTCTGGGACCTCATCTGTCCTACAGGAATTCTCAAAAATAATTGCTTAAGCCTGATTCCTTTAGTATTCTAGGATGAGTGCCATTAACTGCAAACTACACTTCTAGTTCAAAATGTAGTCCTACCCCAAATCACCAGGGAAACCTGCAGTAGTGATATGAATCAAACCCATGGCTTGTGACTCCCAGTAGTTTGGCTTTAGCCATAGCGTTATCCTCCCATTTTTTTACAAAATAGATTTACTCCAGGCTATTGTTTTGGTTTTTTTTTTAAATAAATACTGTTTGAATTTAATAGCCTTAATTCACCCATGGAATACCTTCAATAGTTCTTGACTTGCTTCTCTTAGCTGCTAACACCAACTGCTTTCTTTTCATTGTGGGGTCTGGCTTTTCATGGGCAACATGAAGATTCAGATAAAGATTATTTTGTCATGTTCAGGCTATTTATAAAGACATACTCTGTCATGCCCCAAATGGCAGGTTTTGCTAACTGATCATACAATAATCTTGAAAGAATGAACTGGAATGTTAGGTACTAGACCGACCTCTAGTGATGATGCCTGGAGGTAGAGTACTTCAGCTCTTAAAAGCCCCAGACATTATCCTGTACATCCACAAAGCTTCTTACACTTCTCTTGCTATTCATGTTTAACACAGTCAGTAATGCAGATACATTTTGAGAGTTCAGTTTATGCACATGTGTCTGCAATTTGTCGTTCTAGCTACTCACATTTCTTTACAATTATTGAATACTTGGTAAAATTAACAAGGAGTCCTGTGGCACTTTAAGACTAACAAATTTATTTATTGCCTGAGCTTTCGTGGGAGCAACTCTGATGCCCATAAAAGCTTATGTGATAAATAAATTTGTTAGTCTTTAGGTGCCACAGGACTTCTTGCTTCTTTTGCTGAACTAGACTAACATGGCTGCCCCTTTGGTACTTGAATACTTGGTGTAATGGAATGCTAGCCTGCATTATGCTTCTCAGCCACTAGGTGGCATTAGATAAAATACCTTTTTATTTTAAAGCAGCCTCTGGTGGAGCATTGAAGGATCTTATGTTGAGCACATCTGACATGTATAAGCATGCTCTGTAACCAGGTCATGTCTGGTACAGAAGATGGCACTTGGGCCCTGAGTTTTATGTCATGCTTGTTTTAACAATAGTGCAGGCCCATTGATTACTCCACTGGCCCCATCCACCAGCTCCATGCACTAGTCATCAGGGATTTCAGCTCTAAGAGAGGGTTTTACCCATCAATGATTTCAGCTTGACTTCAAAACACCACAGACAGCTCCTCTGATCAAAATAACAAAGAAAAAGGCTCCACAAGAAGGGAACTATTAAATACATCCTTTAACAGTGCAGCAAGGGTGAGGCAGTGCCTCAGGCATAGTTCATTGATCAGGCTAATGTTTTCCCCCACCCCTTTTCCACCTTTACTAGGCTGAAAACAGAGAGACCTGTACTCTTTCCAGTTCTTTTGTTGCTAAGGGTGACTTTTTCACCAAATAGACTAAACAGAGCTTATACAATCAAAAGGGTAGCATACTCTGAAAAAGACTATTTCATTTCCCTCCTCTGTTAAAATACAGGTATTGACAGACTTGTGATCAATTCAATCCCCATATAATATACCGTCATGCCCTGCACCCGCACAGTGAGACTATGCTAATACCTAACTGGGCTCATGCAAATACAAAGCTCATGCAGATCAGTTGCCCCCCTTTTCAGCTGGAAAGCACAAGAAATGCCCAGCCTCTAGACCTGCCTTACACTCATGACATGTCAAAGATTATTGTAACAGAACTAAGAGCAGAGCCAGACCTAGACACTTTGGCACCTGTGGCAAGCATCCCCAAATGTGCCCTGCTGCGCTCGAGCTGCCAACAGGGCAGAGGGACTGCAGCTGCAGCGCCCTCTAAAATAGGGCACCCAAGGCTTTGCGGCGGTTGCCTCGCCCTACTTACGGCTCTGATTAAGAGTATTATTTCTTGTACTGTATAGTTTCTAATAGTTTCTATTCTATTTCTGTATGTGTTTTGCTCTATGATTTTCAACTTAATCCAACTGCATTGGAGTTAAGGGAAAAATAAGAGACATTTTAAAAAACTTTACAGTTTAAATGTCAATCCTTTGAACAGACGACTGTATCTGCATTCTCTCAAGGGTAAACTAAAATAGAAAGCTCTGAGTAAACCCTGGAACATCCCCCAGGGCAAACCACATTCCTTACCTATAGAGAACAAGGCTGGTATGAACCCCTATGAGGTACAAGGAGGCTCCAATGGGGAATTAGCTTATGCATTTCAAGGTGTAACCTGTCTAGCCATTTAAAAAACTGCCTAACCATGGAGTTGGCTAAGTTCCTGCTGTTTTGAGATGTAACAGATACTCCACAATGACAGATCTTGACAATTGCATTGGCACAATAGCACTTTGCCGTGCCCCAATGGAGAATCTCTTCCACTTAGCTGGGTAAGTGGCCCTAGTAGAAGGTTTTTCTGCTGCCAAGGAGGACCTCTTTCACTGGTTCTGAGAGTTATAGGTCCAGATTCACCCATGGAACGTTCATTCTGTGTGATGGAGAGACTCTAGATTGGGCTGAAAAGGCGGCTATGCTCCTGAGTGATCAAGTCCAGAACCAGGGCAGCTGATAAGAGTTTCCACTGAGAAGAGGTTATGGAACATGGTGTACCTGTGTTGGTGCAGCCATGCTGGGGCTGCCAGAATTACAAAGGACATTTCATTATTGGCCTTGAGCAGGATCTTATAAATGAGCAGGATAGGCTGAAATGAGTGAAGAGATGGCCCATCCAAATGACGACGACTGCACCAATGACTGATCCCAGACTGTGAGACTGGAAGGAGCAGAATTGCATGTACTTCCGGTTGTATTTTACTGCAAACACGTCCTGAGTGGTAGTCATAGAATCCTAGGGTTGGAAGGGCCCTCATAGGTCATCTAGTCCAACCCCCTGCCAGAGGCAGGACCACTCCCACTAAACCATCCCAGTCATGGTTTTGTCCAGCCGGGCCTTAAACACCTCCAACGATGGAGATTTCACACCTCCCTCGGCAGCTCATTCCAGGGCTTCACCACTCGCCTACTAAAAAAGTTTTTTCTAATATCCAATAGTCCTCTATTGGAAGGTGTCATTCACCACCTCTGGGCAAAGTGCCTACTCATGCTTGGAGAAAGACCTGCTGAGGTGGTCCACCTACTTGTTCTGAGCCCTGGGCAAGTAGGATGCCGCAAAGTGAATTGAGTGAACTATACAGAAGTCCCACAGTTTGAAGGCTTGCTGGCACAGGAGAGAGGAATGTACAGCTCTCTTTTTATATAGAACATCACTGTTGTGTTGTCTGTCATGACTGATACACATTTATCTTCCAAATGAACGTGGACGGGCCGACAGGCCAAGACTTCTGTTCTCAGTTCTCTCACTTTGATGTGGAGTGAGAGCTCTGCCTGAGCCCAGAGGCACTGGGTTCTGAGCCCCCCCCCGATGAGTTCCCCAGCCCACGGGCGACCAGGAACAGTGAGGGGTTAGGTATGGAAGTGGGGACTCCTGTGCAGACCGACTGCAGATTCAGGCATCAACGAAGGGTTTCTAATACAGCGAGAGGAATTGAGACTACCCTGTCTATGTATTCTTGGACCAGATGATACACTGAGGTTAGCTAAATCTGGACTGGTCATCTGGCATGCTGATGACATGTGCATGCCACTAAGTGCCCCACAAGTTTTGGGCAATGGTGGAAGGCTACTGTTTTAACTTTTGTATGATGGAGCACAGAGTTTGGAACTGAGATGCTGGAAGAGAAGCTTTGGTCTGATTTGAATCTAGCACTGCCCCTATGAACTCTACCCACTGAGTGGGAGTTAGGGGCAACAGCTGCACATTGACTAGGAAACCCAACTTGGCAAAGGCTGACCTTATCAATTGTACATCTACTTCCACCAGCAACCTTGGTGCAACCTTTAACTAACTAGTCGTTAAAGTACAGCTACATTTGTACCTTCCACTTTCTCAGGAATGTGATGGTGACCAGGGACATCACTCTGGGGGTGGAAGGCCCAGGGCCAGTCGGCCTGTGGGGGCCCCTCTACCCCCTGTCACTGGGAGGGTTGGGGTGTGCTGCAGTGGAGTACCCACACTGTCTGCTAGCTGGGGGCCAAGTCACATTTGCATCCCCCACACCTCCTGCCCTGTGCAGCCCTCCTCCGCACAGGGCAGGAGTGGACCCACAAGGGGCACAAGGCATTGGGAGGCAAATATGACTTGGCCTGCAGGGTGGCAGATACCAGCTGCCAGGATGCATGGGAGCACCAGCCTGCTCTGCCACTGGGGCCGAATTAGAGGAGGCCCCAGGATGCCCAGTTTCAAGGTGCCATGGGTGCCTCTGTCCTGCCAATGGATGGGCCAGTGTAGCGGGGCAGCGGCCATGGTCCCCAGAGCTGGAGGGGGCTGGGGCATGGCAAGAGACCACACTCTGCTACTCCACAGTGTTCTGGCCCACCCCATGACCTGGCCAGCTGGTCTACCCCAGGGGGCAGGGTGGGCCAGCATGTGGCTGCTGCTCTTCAGGGGCTAGGAATGGGGTTGCCTCCACATGCTGACTGGCCAGACCTGCCCTGGAGAGTTGAGCTGCAGCCACACACTTGTCCTGCCCTGGCCCCCCTCCCCTGGTCCTGAATAATTCTTTCCAGGGCTGGGGGCCGTGGCTGCCCCCTACTACTCTGGCCTGCCTGATGGCAGAGTGGGGGTGCCCGTGGTGCTCCAAAGCTTGGCAGACCAGGCCACCGGGGCCCCTCTAATCTGGCCTCAGGGGTGGGGTGGGCTGGCCCAGAGGTAGGACTGCTGCCTGGATTGGGATTGGTAGAACTGCTGTAGAGATTGAAATATCTCCTTTGTGGCACTTGAGTTTGGAGGCTTAAGGACTTTACATTAGCCTGAGAATTCTTCAAGGCTGTGCTGTGCAGTTTTGACTCTGTATGCATAGAGAACAGCAGTGGACCTTCTAAAAGAAGGTCCTGAATCATCTCCATAGGGCTATGTTGTCAGAGACCACCTCAATCTGGAGCCCCAAATTTTGCACCACCCTCCTCAAGAGCGCCTGATGAGCCCTGCTGTCACCTGTAATCAGTGCTGCTGAGGAGCCTGCCACTGCTTCATAGGGGGGTGAAGAAGGTGATGCTGTGACTGGAACAATCTCTTGACCTCCTGTTCCTGGAGGGTCCCATGGTGCTGGTTTCTTGAACTCAGCATTGGAGCTGACATGATCATGCTTGGTGCTGGTTCTGGTACCACGTGGCAGCATGTCACCTGAAGTGAGTGATGTCTGTTCCCAAAAAACAATCCAGATTGTGACCACCTGAACCTAGTAGAATGCTTAATAGGTCCAAAAAGGCTGGTATTTGCCACTACAGCAACCAGGGCATGGTGAAGAGCTGACCAGCCTCAATCGTCTAGTGCCCCCCCCCCCCCGACTAGTGCCAACTTCTTCTAGAGGAGGAGAACTTTGCTTGAGAGTTAAAGCCTGACAACTTACTTCATGAGAACCAGGGTAGTGTGGTTCCCGGCAGTTCCAGGCAGATGGTGATCATGGCATCACAGCTGGCTTTCCCTTGGATGTCATTGGGTGCTTTTTTGGCACTAGTGGTCTGGTAGCTGGAGCACGCTCATGCCTTGGAAGGGACAGCGGTTCTCTGGTCTCAGGTTCTTTGCCATGTCAACAGCTTCCAGTGTGGAGGGGAGCTGTAGGGCTGCCTTGTGTCTCTACCTGGGTGGGAGTACAAAGGCACCGGATTCAATGGAGCCCTTCCTAGGGACGGAGTGGGCAGTAACATGGCTGAGGTTACAGCACTTGACTGGCTGATGCAGGTTGCACTCCATTTGAGCCATTGGGTCTCATCTTTTTTGGCTTCAGCAAGCACCCCTGTCCATTTTTGCCTGCTTTTACACAGTACAGCATATTGTGAGCAGTGCTGCATCCATACGGTATTCCTTGGTGCCGTTAATTTATGATGGTTCTGTGAGTCTCTAGATACAGAGTCTTTCCTAGCTGCTGTCTTGCTTATGGACACCAGCATATTCGGCACTGAGTGTGGCTGGAGACCAGCCTCCAGAGAATGAACTTCAATCTCTGATTCCTCTCGTCCTTTGTCCTAGTGTGGACCCACCGGCAGAGCTTACAAGTCCTTTGAGGGGTCTCCCTGAGGCACTTTAGATGAGTGGTATGGAGATTGGTCTTAGGTTTGGGCTTCTCACAAACCTGCATGCCAGGGGAATGAGGTATCCCCGGCCCTAGAGAAAGGGAGGGATAAGCTGGGTACTGTTTAACTAATTCAAATGATTTGACTATTTACAACCAGTAGGAAAATGCTTGCAGAGCAAGAGAAGATTGCTGTTCCAATAACAGTCATGGGCATAAAAAGGAACTGAAGATGCAGGGGGTTGGCAGGGCCCTATATACAGTGCCATGAAGGTGCAACTCCAGTGGGTTCCAATGCCAGTCCTACAGATATCATTTGGGAAAAATCATTCCAGTGAACATGCACATGGTGTGCAAACAGTTACTTGGAATGGATATGATCAAGCACTTGAAGAATGAGATCCTCTGGCCCAAGCATACAAATGGTGGCTCCCTTAAGCAACACTTATGGTTTCAAGCCTAATCTTAGTAATTATAGACTACACCATATTTCTGAAGAAACAGCTGTTGGAAATGGAGGAGTAATCTTCATGGTCCATAGCATGAAAGAGGTTATATGCCATATAGCCTCCTTGGGCCACAGCTGCTCTCAGTCAAGCTACAGCTATGTTCTCTTTGTCTCTCTTGCACGCTGCACGGATGATGAGTTACTCTGGACCCGACATCAGGTAGCTGTTAAATAATAATAAGCCTGAGCATGTCAAGATATACTAGTACTGAGTTTGGATGAAAATCTTTATATATTGATTTGCTGCAACTGCAGGCTGGAAGCAAAGCAAAAATTGCAGCATTTATCTAACATCACCAACTGACCCAGGAAATGAGTCGGCAATTGTATCTTGTGAGATATACCTATGTTCAGCAAAGCAGACAGTCATCTTCTGTTGTCTTCTGAAGTCAGGTGTGTCTTGGATGATACTGTAAATACCAACCTTTCCACCTGTTCTTTCAAAGCATTCGGAAATAGGACCTATGGAACATGCGCAGATGCTCAGGAAGTGATGCTAAATTAGCTCTGACTTGACTTACCCGATGATATCTTCAGCTGAGCTTTTGAGCTTTAGTTTTATAGTCTGAAATTTTGGGACGATAATGCTGTAATGATGGCTATCAGTATTTCTTTCTGGACTATTGCTCTCTTTATGGGCTTGTGGGGAGCTCTGAAATTTTTAAAGTGGGCTACATGCCACTATTATACCATGTACCACAAAGCATTTTGCACCATTTCTAAAATAGTTCTGTCTCCATGGAATTAGCTGAAGCACCCATTTTTCTGAAGTGTTTCCTCCCCCAAATAAGCCCTCATTGTGAAGTACCTCTCATGAACAGGGCGCTACCCAGACTTGGGAATGCCAAAGGGTAGCAGAAGCTTTCGCATGTGGATGGTTGTACAGAGAACCCAGTTCTCAGACAACAGGAATAATGGCCTTGTAAGGGTGTAATCCCTATGCTGGAGGAGCAAGGACTGCAAAAGAAACATGTGCCAAGATAAGGCAGGTTGAAGATTGCCTCACTCAAAAGAGGGAGGGGCTTGCCTCCTTGTCTAACACCTCGGTGGTTGCTTTGTCTCTCAGCCTTGTTAAGTGTTTGCCAGCAAACTATTTGTAAGGCTAGCAGAGTGTAGCCTGCAATGCCAGTCCTTCAAGTGGAGTCATAGTTGGCTTTGGAATACATCTTTGTATGTAAAGCAAATCAGAATCAAATGCAGCATTACCTAAAAAAACTGCTAGGGAAATTTAGTGTAATGGAAATTTTTTCTCTTTTGTTTTTTTGGAGAGGGGTGGACGCATGCTCACAATAGCCTTCCAGTTAAGCATAGCTCTTCACAGTAAGAGACTGCAATTGATACCTTCAAAAGGGAACTGTAGCAAAGTTTAGTTTCTTTATCTGTGGATTTCTCATGAAGACAGTCTCATCGAGTATGAATTTGCCCTTTACTAAGGAGGCGGCAGAAGGCTTAACTTAGGTGGGCTAGAGAAGAGCTTTTAATCTTTAGGTACAAGTAGGTCTTGCAAGGGACTATCCACTTCCTTGACTCAAAACCACATGAGGAGGCATTATGTAGTTCTTCAACTGTGCAAATATATTTTTTTGGTTTGGTATTTCCTTTCTCATGAGGCTTAAGACATTGCGCTGTCCATTTACAAATCAGTTGTGCGCAATATCCTTCACTAGTTGCTGGCCCAAATCCCTGAGAGAAGTGAGGAAGGGGCCCTAAGAAGGGAAAGAGTGCATTAGCAAGGAGTCTGAAGGGACAGTCTGCAGGCGGGTATGCTGCATGTCTCCCTAAGAAAACCAGTATCCATCTATTGGTCTCTTACGGGCTATCTGAAAGCTGGGAGGGGAGAGAAAAGCAGGCCATCTCCCAGCGCTCCAAGCTGCACGTGAACCAACTGCACAGAATGAGGAGGGAACTGGAGCCACTAGTCAAATGACTCATTGGTATCAGAAAGTTTGCAGGATCTGGCCACTTTCATTGGCAGTTGAGGCACTGCAGGTTAAACAATTTACGGGAAAGAGGAGGGGGTGAGTAGGTACGGGGATTCGTTGTGGCCTTCTCAACCCAGGCAGCATGAGCTTTGTCTGCATGCTGGCTGGGCACAGGGATTTTCTTCTGGCTGCTACGAGGGAATGTTGCCTTTCTGTGAGATCCCATGTCTAGAAGAGAATGTGTGGTGGGAGGGCAAGAGTGGGAGAGCTTGGGGTGAAAAAAGCCCCATGCTACTGGCTTCATGCTACTGATTTTCTCCTGCTCTTGGTTAAGGCAGCATCCCTGTGACACCTCATTAACTGTAGGCATTTTGTGCCTGCTGAGCTTTTCTGAAAATCCTGAACTTGCCTGGTGAGCATGTCTCTGGGCTGTATTCTCCTTTCAGACTAGCTTTTCTGTAGTATAGTATTCATTGGCTAATGGCAGACAGTGTACATTTTTATAGTGGTTGTGGATGACTGATACTGTAAGAAAAATTATATGTAATCTCTTCTGTAGGACAGTGAGAAAGGTGCTAAAGTGTAGGCCTCGTTGGAGCCGTGGGTTGCTATGGTAGTGGGGTCGTTTCTCTGGCAAGTCATGTATCTAAGTTTCTTTAACAAGTGGCCTAGAGTTGATAGTTAAAGTGTGTTATCTCCCCTTTCTCATGCTTTTTCTCCTGACCATCTGGACAAGGAATGTAGCTAGACTGTCCGTCTTTGTTCTAACTGAAAAGGGAGTATTGCCTCCTATCTCCTGCTCACCCTTCTTGGCACCATAGCCTCACAAGAATGTAAGGTCAGCATCTCTAGGCAAAAATTAATGAGTTTGCAGGTACTGTGGCTGCCCAGGATAATGCAAATGATGTCAACAGTAAACAGAGGCGGGAATAATTATATGTATTCTTTAATCATTAATATGTATTTAATAATGTTAATGTAACCATATAAGGGTCTCTAAAACATTGTCAATCATGTAAGCATTATCATAGCATTATCATACTGTACTGGATAAAAGTCTTGTGATGCTGCCCCTCGGGGCTCTCTCTTGCACTCGAGTTGTTGGGGGGGGCCTGCTCAGAGGGGCTAGCACTTCTTTGCTGCCCTCTGATGCAGTTCCTTTTGTTATTCAGCTGAATAATAAATCCTGAACCACACCTCGTTCTCTGCTAATTTAAGTCTCAGCTGGGAACGGGCCTTCATCACTGGGGAGGATCGGTGGTCTCTCTTTCCAGGTTGAGAGCCCTGATTAATTTGTCCCCCACAATACCAAGGAGGAAGGGAGACCAAGAGCTTTGAAGGACAGAATGAAAATTCAAAATGATCTTGACAAACTGAAGAAATGGTCTGAATTAAATAAGATGAAATTCAATAAGGAAAAAATACAACATGCTACACTTAGGAAATAAATATTCATTCCAGAAATACAAAATGGGAGATGACTATCTACGAAGGAGTAGTCCTGTAAAGGATCTGGGGGTTACAGTGGATTATGAGTCAAATATGAGTCAACAATATAAAATTGTTACTAAAAAAGAAAACATTCTGGGAAGTATTAGCAGGAGTTTGTAAGCAAGACACAATTCTTCCATTCTGCTCAGCACTGATAAGGCCTCAGCTGGAGAATAGTATCTGGCTCTGGGCACCACACTTCAGGAAAGCTGGTGACAAAATAGCAACAGTCCAGAGGAGAGCAACAAAAATGATTAAAGGTCTAGGAAACAAGACCTGCAAGGAAAGACTGGAAAAAAAATTGGGTTTGTTTAGTCTGGAGAAGAGAGGACTGAGGGGGAACATAGTAACAGTCTTCAAGTAGCAAAAAAGTTGTTAGAAAATGAAGGTGACAAATTGTGCTCCTTAACAATTAAAGACAGGAAAAGTGGGAATGGACTTAAATTGCAGGAAGCAAGATTTTGGTTAGAAATTAGGAAAAACTTCCTACTGTAACACTAGATAAACATGCAAAAAATTACCTAGAAAGGTTGTGGAAACATCATCACTGAAGGTTTTTAAGAGCTGGTTAAGATAAACACCTGCTGGGGATGGTCTCTGGATAATACTTAATCCTGCCATAGTCCAGTCCCTTGCACTTGATCAGTGGTTTTCGAACCATGGATTGGGACCCAGCACTGGGTCACAGACCCTCAGGTACTGGGTTGTGGCACCCACTGTTGCCACCACTGCAAGACTGGAATGTAGTGCTCAAAGATGTAACTGTTGGGTTGTGGGTATAAATAATTTTTTTCAACTGGGTCCCAAGAAAAAAAGTTTGAAAACCACTGGCCTAGATGAAGTATGGAGATGCCCGTCAGTCCTACTTGCCATAGTCACCTCTTTAAAACTCTTTTTATATATATCTTTTGCTTTAAGACATACTTCTTTCAACTTCTCTTCTAGTTTCCCCTCTTCCTTTATGTCCACTTGGGCTAATTTACTCTTGCTTCTCTTTTCATGTGCTGTACATCTCCCTTCTCTGTTAAATCCATTTTATTTCTTACCTCCTTTGTCCTCTTCTTTCATCCACAGCTAACACCGGAACTACCACCATCACTCTGAAGAAACTAATGCCCACCCAGAGAATTGTGAGAGGGTGCAGCTGCTCCATGTCTCTTCTATCCGTCATGCCACTTTAATCTGTTTTCAACTAGGACCAGAAGGAAGATTTCTCCCTCTAGCTGATTAGCATGAAGGACAGTGGAGCTGTTGTGTTGTAACAGGGACATACTGTAATTAGAAGGTAGGAATGGGTGAGATGTGGCCTTTAGGTCTTGAGCCTACACTCAAGATGCCCATTTCCTTCCTTCTCTTTCTGAATCTACCCCCCCCCCCCCGCCGTCCAACAGCCTTTGCTTATTTCTTGCTGTATTTCTCCAACACCTGCAGTGACTTTGTCCTACATGTACTTCCTGCTTACTTTTTCCTGTCATGCTGGGATGGTTTCTCACTGTGCTTCTCTCCTACCAACATAGCCCACTTGGGGCCAGACTGTACCCCATTACCCAGTGGGAGCGCTTCTTCCTGCTAGTAGTCTCACTGACTTTAATAGGGTTGCTTTTGGAAAAATCAAGGCACTTACATAAGTGCTTAACTAAGGATTTAGTGGGGATATTTTCCAAAGTGCCTAAGGGATGTTAAGAGCACAAACCCAACAGAAAGTCAACTTTCAAGTCATTTTAATTCTGTTACGTGTGTTTGAAAATCATCCTGTAGGAGCCTAACTTTAGGCACCCTCTAATGAAAATCTTGCCCTTGCTAAAGTGATACATGAGAAGTAAAAAATCCCTATTAGCATGAATCTTTATATTAGTGTAAAATAAATTCAGTTGTGTATGAGACTACGGGTTAGTGAGATCTAGACCGGTACCCTTTTTGTTGACTCCATTAAAAAAACATGAAAAAATAAATGCCAGGAAAAAAAATCAGCAAATCAGTGACAGACATGAGATAGTCTACAAGTAATGAACAGCTTCTTTTCAAAAAAGAAAAAAGTGATTTTATTGAGTTTTAATATACAGCTTTAATACGTTAGGTAATCATAATCATACAAGATCTCTTTGTGTTCAATTTACATATTACAATACAGACATGAGCTCAAATCTTTTGTTTTAATGTACAAAAGGAATCCAATGGTTGGCCACTAGCAGCTTTGAAACTCAGCAAGAAAGATTCTAAGGCTTGTAAGTGCAGTGATAGACCATACAGAATACAAAATGAGTACAAAGGACTTTTCTCCAATGTGTATGAACATTTTGAGAACAAACAGTGCCTGCTCCACAGGGCAGACAACTAGCAATTAAAAAAGTCACTGACCAATGTTCCAGTCCAGAAAAGAATTGGAGGAACATTATCCTGTGTTACAATTTTTATAAAATGGCCTAGAAAGTTTGTATAAAAGCATTTGCACTACACAAAAAAAGGTTTCTTTTCAACCAGTAGGAAAGGAACTGCACAATCAAAAAAATGAAAAAGTAATATAAAATATTTTCAACACTATTTAAAATGACAATTAAATCAAGCAATAGTAAAAAAAAAAAAAAAAAAAGAAAAAATCAAAAACAACCCCCCAAAACAAAAACAACACCCCTTCTGTTTAAAATAACAGCACTGTTTTGCCCATTTCCAATGAGTTGTACTTATGAACACATTATATACTTGATTTTCTTCTATATAGAGAAATGTGTCCATTTGGTCTGTCACTTCAGCCCATCACACTTCACCTTCAAGAAAACATATTTTAATGCTGTTTTCCATATAGTCATCACTCTTAATTAGGTGCATCTTCAGATCAAGTTAAATACATTTCTTCCATTTGTTTACGCAGTGCAGAGTATATGGGCTTAGATTATGTAGATTCTCCTCTACTCCAGTTCACTGTCTACCTCTGAGTTCAGTGGTGTGCAGTAGTTTGGCTTGTCCGAAGGTACATAGCCTGGCAGACACAAACACTTGTACGAACCTTCTGTGTTAATGCACTTAGCATTCTTGCAGAGAGACATCCTATTGTTCAGTTCATTGCATTCATTGACATCTGGAAAAAAGACACACCAAAACATGTAATTAAAACTACAGTGTAACTAAGGTAGCAATAAAAAAAGCAAGGAATCTTGTAGCACTTAAAGACTAACAGATTTATTTATCGCATTAGCTTTGAAGTGGAATTTTCTCCCATGAATGTTCATGCGATAATAAATCTGTTAGTCTTTAAGTGCCACAAGACTCCTTGTTTTTTTTTGCTTTACTAGACTAACACAGCTGCCCCTTTGGAACTAAAGGTAGCAATGTAGTTCTTTTCCTCCACAGAGATTACTTCCCTCCTGGATGCATGAAATTAACTTTTGTCGTCATTAGTGGTAGAACACGTTGTGTGAAAAAGTGAAACTTCAGATTCAGCAGAACTACAGTAGGGAGGGTCCAAAGTTTTTAATGAATACATATTTAATGGAAAAGAAAATAGTGGACAGGATATCAAAGGGAATCAGAAATGGTTTACAGATCATCAGTTTGTTAACAGCTTGGACTAAATTCAAACTATTAATAATAACTTATAAATATGTTTGCCACAATTTGATTGTTTTTTTGAATTTCAACAGATATCAATGTTTATTTTTAAGCTTTCCCCCTATTTTTAGCTCTATACATAGAGCCCTGTAGATCCACAGGTATCCATAGACACAGATGACCACAGACCCATTGCTGCAGATTGACCCATGGATGCAGATTCTATCTTTATCTGCCCAGGGTGCAATCCATTGCTACAGCTGCTGCTCTGATCTGTGTCAGCAGCCCACCAGGAACAAAGAAATGCTCCAGCCAATCCTAGCTCAGCTCTTACTGTTGTCTGCCAGCCAATCAGAGTCTCTGTCACAGCAGGCTGGGGCTTGGAGAGTCCCCGCTCACTGTCAGTCAGTCGGCATACTGGCCTTTGATTGGCTTATTCCCCATGACTTCCCTGCCCACTGCTTCCTTTTCTTGTTTACAGTTCACATGCCATTTTGTCAATCAGAGATTTCACTGCTGACCAAGAAAAGGAATAAGTGGGCGGGACCCAGGTGGAAAACGAGCCAATCAAAGGCTAAAATGCTGACTGTGAGTGCAAGCTCATTTGCAGATGTGGTTACGGATGTAGATAAAACCTGGCATGTGGATTACAGAACAGATAGATACTATCATTGAGTGGATGCGGACTGGACTTGGATCCACATCTTTGTATCTGCACAGAGCTCCATCTATACATTTTCACATATGCACGAAATTATAGATTTTAAGCATTTTTCAATTTTTAGCATTAAAATTTTCACACTTGCAGGAAATTATGGGGGGTGTCAAACAATTATTTAATGAATGTAGACACTGAGATTACAAAAGTAAAGATTTATGACTATTAACACTCTAATTATCAGCATCATATGTCAAACTATACAATGTAAATATCCTTCAATCAAATGCTAATAAGTTCTCAAGCAGTATTTTTCATTCTTTGCCTGTCTATAAATTTGGATGATCACTGAAGGAAATTTTTTTTTGCCAGTTTGTCTCTCTATGGTGAAACTGTCAGTTACCAACAAAAATGAGGTTACTTTCCTGTAACTGGTGATTCTGAGCTGTCTGGTCCCTATCTGTATTCCACTGTGGGTTATGCATGAGTCAGAGACCTCAGAAGTAGTGTGCGCACATGCCCTGATCTGCCTCTTATTTCTGTCCGAGGTGATACACAGCACAGCAGACTGTCTCCAGTTCCTTCTCCCTTGTGAAACAGATCTGAAGCAGAGGCAAAGGAGGGCAGGAAGTCAAATACAGATAGGGACCACCCATCTTGAAGAAACTCCCATTATAGGTAAGTAACTTCCTCTTCTTTTTCAAGTGATGTTCTCCACTGTATTCCACTGTGGGTGATCAGTGATACCCAAGGTGGAGAAAGGTGCAAGGATGAGGACGCTATGGTCATGTGGAGACCTGCCATTCCAAACGTGGCATACATGTCAAAGTCCTGCATCAAGGTATAGTGTGCTGCAAATGTGTGGCCAGAACTCCAAGACTACTCTGCATATGTCTGTGAAAGGCACATTCTGAAGGGATGCTCTGATCACTGTTTGAGCTATCATGAGTGAGCACATGCCCTTGTAAAAGAGCGAAGTACGTTTGACAGCTGGTAGCAGTTTAATGAAGCTGGAAATCTATTTGAAGGGTCCCAAGCCCCACAAAAATAAATCAGGCACCAGCTGGCCCAGGCACTGCCTGCCCAGCTCCCACAGCTGGCTGGTCTGCGTGCCCCAGACTACCCAGTGCTGGCTGGGTCACACCAGTGCCAGCCTGCCTTGCCCCCAAGGCTGGTCGATCTGTGGGTTATGGCCCCCCAGAGCTATCCGGGAACCAGAACTGAGAGCCCCAAGCACCATCAGGGGCTGAGTCGTGACCTGCCCTCCCTGTAAGGTTGGCCTGTCTGTGAGCACTGGGTCCCAGTGCAGGCCTGCCTCACCCCGAAGGCTAACTAGTCTGCAGGTCCCGCGCCCCCCACCTCCCAGTGCCAAGTGCTGGCATGTCCTGTGCTGCTGGCCAGTCTACCAGACCCCAGTGTCAGCATGCCCAAGCACCATCTTGCCCTGCCCCCAGGCTGGGAAATACTGCAGTGGGGAAGCCCCACAAAAGTGGCCAGCCTTGGGCCTCCAGGAGCCTTAATCCAGCCCTGTCTTTTTCACTCAATCTACAATACTACCAAACAACTGAAATGCTGAGTACAGGGTGAGAGCCTGGCCAAAAAAATCTAGCCAGCTTGTGAGAATCATCTGACATTGTGAAGTTGCTGAAAGTGTTCAGCTTAGTTTAGAATGTGATTTGCCTTTTATTTGCTCTTGATCAAATCTGATGTGCTTTCCTCTGACTTATAAACGCTTAAAATGTTTCTGTATTTACTGGTAATTTTTTAAAAACAAATCTAAAGCAGTGCATTTGGTTTAAGTTGTGTTAGAGACTCTTCTATCATGGCACAGGCTAACCTGTCCACTGACAGGTCATCATCATCATAGTTCACATCACTAACAGCCCTTGTGTACCAGCCAAGACTTGAATGTCTCTACTTGACCACAGCCTTGTGCACTTCCACGACCACTTTAGTGTGGCTTCCTCTTTGCTACCTTCTGACATGGCTTCAATCCAGGTGTTCACCAAGCTGCCACTCTATGAACTTCATGCTGACAGTCCTGGCCAGGTTACTGTCATCCCTTCTGTGATGGATATACCCGCATCATGTACGTGTGGGAGTCCCCTTGTTTCCCTCTGCCCTGGACAAAACTACTATCACTGATTTATCCCTGTTAGTGTAAGTAGCCCATATTAACCACTGCATGACACAAGGGCCTTGGACATCGTAAGAATCCAGGATGCACATTTTGACTCCACCTTCCCTCCCCACAATCTGGACTGATGTAGAGCTGTGTCACCTCAAATCCTCAGTCCTGGCCCTCAACTTAGTAAGTATCTTTCATATTGAGAGCCATAAACTACATGCCTTTTTCTGTGGAATTATCACCACCAACATGACTGAGGTGGTAAAGGTCAAGAATTGGTTTCCAACCCTTTCTTCTTGGGTATTAGGAAGTAAGTTGAGTAGAACCATATTCCTTGTTATTTGAGGAGTGTATTTTATTGCTTCTCATTGTAATTAGGAGTTCAGCTCTTGGGTGAGGATACTGCTGTCAGACTGATCCCTGAAAGGGGATGGAGTGGGGTGTTTTTAGAGAATGTAGTATTACAAATTTGATCATATAGCCGCGGTAGATGACATTCAGAACCCACTGGTCCATTATTATCATCACACTCTAAGTATGAAAAAAGACTGCCAAAGGACTTCCAAAAGGAGTCAAAGGGTTGTGAAACAATAGGCTCAGTGGTTGGCAACTCTTGAGCTGGAGTCAAAAATAACTCTTGGCTTGTGACTGGATTTCAGAGCTTAAAGCTTGAAGGGGGGGCTGAGACCGTGAAACCTTTGGACCTTTTGTCACTTGTGTGGAAATTCATAGGGTCTCTACTGGTAAAATTGTGGAACCTGTACCACTGTGTGGACAACAGGCAATGGATCATTTGCATTGGAGAAGGAGTATAGGTGCCTAGTGAACAAAGGGTAGCCTGGGAGTCTTTTAGTGTAGGCAAAGACTCATCTCTCTCCCGTTTTAAGAGATGGGATTCATTGAAAGGGACATCTTTGTTTGTATTCTAGACCTCCTTGAGAAAACTATAAGCATGGAAGCCAAGACTTTCTATGTATCACAGTAGTTGCAGCCATGACTCTGGAGCAAGTACAACTCACATCTGCTACGCGTTGGAGGGCAGTTATGGCTATGAGTTTCCTTTCCTTGACAAAGGCTTGAAAGCGGACACAGTCTTGCTGTGACAGGCTATTACCAAATTCCTAGAATTTAGCATAATAATCCAAGAAGTCATATTTAGCCAGCAGTGTTTGACAACTGGCTTCCTTGAATTGTAAATAACAAAGAGACGATTTTTTTCTTCAGTAGATCTGTCTCTCTTGTTCGTCTTCAGGTGTGGATCAAAGATATTGTTGTTTAACCTTTCCCATAGCAGCCAGAACTACCAGTGAGTTTGGAACTGGGTGTGAGAAGTAGCATCTCTCTTTTTGTTTGGGGATGGGAGGCCATGTGATAGGGATGTGCCACACTGTCCTGGACAGTTTTGTTGATCAGTAGTGCTATTCTTGTCAGTCAGGAAATACAAAGACTGTCGAGAAGTTTAGTAAGAGTCTTAGATTTCTTTCAGTAGGATTTGTAATCGCACAGCAACTCTCCATAAAAGATCTTGAAATTACCTGAAGTCATCCAGTCAGGAAGGGGAAGATGTAGTTGCAGCTTTGTGCAGTGACGTGAATGTGAATCTGGTCAGCTGCAGCAGGACTACCAGAATTGGGCTATAAAATTCTTCCTCTGCTTTTGGATCCATGGCCCTACTTGATGGATCCTTTGGGGCAAAGGGAGAGAGGGTTGGTGAAACCACATGGCAGCCCTCTTGGGGACTGGGTGGGCTCCAAAAGAGGATACCATGCCCAGGATTCCAATATGGCCAATAAAGCAGGATCAACAGGAGGTTATGGGACTTCCAGGGAATTCCCATGGTAATTGCTCCCTTAGGCATGTTGGTCTCAGTGATGGTATACAAGAGCAGTACAGTAGAGGGTTTTTTGTTGTTGTTGTTGGTTCTGATTCATCATCAGAAGAAAAGGCAGACTCCAGTTCCAATTTCCAAAGGGATAGCCGTGTTAGTCTAGTCCAGTAAAAAAACAACAAGCAGTTGTGTGGCACTTTAAGACTAACAGATTTATTTTTTGCATGAGCTTTTGTGGGAGAAGATCCCACTTCCTCAGATGCTTCGAAGATGAGTGAACTTACAGAAAGGAATGAAACTAAATGCAAGGAGGTGTAAAACATAGGATCAGGTCATAAAGTAATAGCAAATCAGAGCACTTTACAGGCTTAAAGAATGGGAAGCCTGAAGTCAAATTACCCTTTGTAATGTGAAAAGAACCCATAATCTCGATTGAGTCCTGCTTTCACAGAATTTAGCTTGCATATTAACTCACCCACAACCACTTCAGATTTGAGGATCATTTATATCTCCAAATCAGTGGCACTGCTATGGGCACCCGCATGGCCCCACAATATGCCAACATCTTTATGGGCGACTTAGAACAACGTTTCCTCAAGTCTCATCCCAAGACACCTCTTCTTTACCTGCGCTACATCGATGACATCTTTATCATCTGGACACACGGCAGGGATGCTCTTGAAGATTTTCACAGAGATTTCAATAATTTCCACGACACCATCAAATTGAGCCTGGAACACTCCACACAGGAGATCCACTTTCTTGACACTACAGTACAAATCATGGATAGACATATCACCACCACCCTATACCGAAAACCTACTGGTCGGTATAGTTACCTACATCCTTTGAGCTTCCATCCTAAACATACCACACGATCCATTGTCTACAGCCAAGCCCTAAGATATAACCGCATCTGCTCTGATCCCTCAGACAGAGACAGACATCTTGAGGATCTCTATCAAGCATTCTTGAAACTACAGTACCCACCTGGGGAAGTAAGAAAACAAATTGACAGAGCTAGATGGGTTCCCCGAAGTCATCTACTACAGGAGAGACCCAAGAAAGAATGCAACAGAACACCACTAGTCACCACATACAATCCTCAAGTCAGACCTCTGCAAAAGATCATTAAGGACCTACAGCCTATTCTAAAAGATGATCCCTCCCTCTCTCAAGCATTAGGAGACAGACCACTCCTTGCTTATAGGCAGCCCCCTAATCTTAAACAGATACTCACCAGCAACTACAGATCTAACAACAAGAGCATTGAAGCAGGCACACACCCTTGCAAAAAACCACGGTGCCAAGTCTGCCCACATATCTACACAACAGACACCATCATAGGTCGTAATCAAGCCTGCTACTCCATCAAAGGCTCATTTACCTGCTCATCTACTAATGTGGTCTATGCCATCATGTGCAAGAAATGCCCCTACACCTTATATATTGGACAAACAGGAAGATCGCTCCCTAAGAGACTGAATGAGCACAGAGCTGATATCAGAAATCAAAGAACAAAGAAACCAGTTGCTGAGCAATTCCATCTTCCTAATCACTCGATGATGGATTTGTTAACGACTGTCATTAGAGATGTAGCTGGGACATCAACACTCCAAAGAGAAACAGCTGAACTCGAATTAATATGCAAGCTAAATTCTGTGAAAGCAGGACTCAATCGAGATTATGGGTTCTTTTCACATTACAAAGGGTAATTTGACTTCAGGCTTCCCATGGTTTGAGCCTGTAAACTGCTCTGATTTGCTGTTACTTTATGACCTGATCCTATGTTTTACACCTCCTTGCATTTAGTTTCATTCCTTTCTGTAAGTTCACCCATCTTTGAAGCATCTGAGGAAGTGGGATCTTCTCCCACGAAAGCTCATGCAAAAAATAAATCTGTTAGTCTTAAAGTGCCACACAACTGCTTGTTGTTTTTTTCCAGTTCCAGTGGTGGTACTGTGAAAACCAAAGGAGTAGTGTATAACACATGTGAGGAGGGTGACACACTTCAGCCTGTCAGGATATCCCATAGCAGGGATATAAATTCTCTGGAAGTGGAGGGACCTTATGGGGGATGCGACTTTGGATCTGGTAAGCTGATGTCTTGAGATGCAATCACATAAGGATCTGGTTCTCCTGGGTGTAAAGGGTACTCTCTCTTTTCTGTTCACCAGTACTGGTGCTGAAGTCTTCCCAATGTGGGAAGATGCCTTGTCTTGCGAGGTGCTGGAGATGGTAGTACCAGTTGTTTGCCTCCTGGAACTGTTACTGTTTAGGGGTGGTCTTCTCATGCCTTTGGAACTTAGAATATGCTACACCTCTTTGGGTTGAGCTAGTGGAGAAAACATCCAGTTTCTTGGACTCAGTGGAAGACTTAACCTCATAATTATGGAATTGCTTCCTAATCCCCTGATGAGCAGGGGTTAAGTAAGGTGGAACACACCAGAACACAGTTCCAGGGTCCCCTATTTTTAGACAGGCAGCATTCCAGCCCCCCCTAAAAACAGAAGAACGTGCTGAAATGCAGAGTTCAGGGGCCCCTAAAAATAGTTACAGCAGTCGGAAGGAGGAGTTCCAGTGCATTCCACCTTAAGCCCAGCTGGCAGAGAGCTGTGGCAGGCTGGGAGTTTGTAAATCTCCCCCCTGCAGGGCAGAACAGCTTGTGGCCAGGAAGCAGCTTCCAGCTGGTCAGCCAGAGTGCAAACAGCCAAGGTAAGGCATTGGCTGGGCCTGGGAGAGCCCTGTGGTGGGGCTGAGGAAAGCGGGGTGTTGGCTTCTTGGACGGGAGGGAGCATGGTGCTGCTGGGGGACAGGGAATGCTGCTGGGGGCTGTGTGGGGCAGGGTTAGGGTTAGTATAGCTGTGTGTGTGTAGCTGGGGGGTGGATGGCATGGGTGTGTGTGTGTAGCTGGCAGTGGGTGGGGGTGTGTGAGCTAGGGGTGTATACCTGGGGGTGTAGGTGGGAGTGTGTGTGTAGCTGGGGGTGGGTGTGTAGCAGGGGGTGTGTACCTGGCTGTGTGTGTAGCTGGGGGGGGTGGAGCAGAGTGATAGCTGATACATGTGGTACTCCAGAAGTGGTTGCAAATGCTTACCAGGGCTGGGGGGCAGTAGCTGGGGTGAGGGGTATGTATTTATGGCTCCAGACCTGCATGAGGGTGGGCCCAGAAATTTAGGAGGGTGCTGGGGCCCCCCAAATTATACTTTAACCCCTGAGTAGCTGGGATGGGTGAGGGGGGGCCCACATTGTTGTAAGGGAGGGCCTGCCAATTTAGGAGAGTTCCGGGGCCCCCCAAATTATACTTAATCCCTGCTGATAAGGCCCCACCATGGCTCTATGGGGGTCGTTCTGCTGGAACTACAGTTTGATATAGCAGAAGGAGATGCATTTCTGGCTGAATCAGGCTGATGTTCAGGGCAGGTTGCCCAGCCTCGATCTGAATGTGGTCTCAAGGCTGTCTCCATGAAATACTTCTGAAGGTCAAGTGCTCAGCTTATGTGTGTATGGCTGTGGAGGGACTGGCAAATACCATACCTAGCTGTGATATGTCTCCCAGGCAGCAGAGGCAGCACTGGTGGTTGTCACTAACTGAGAAGGTTCATGGGCAAGAGGCACAGAGTTTGAAGCCCAGAGTTCTAGGCATAGTCTGGTACTCACATGAGGGTATGAGGAAGCAGGGAGGGCAGAAGGGAAAAATCTCTGAAGGCTACTCTAATTTAACTGACAAGATTAGTAATTACCAAAACTAGAAAAGGCATGATTAAAATTGATAAAAACATTTATAACTAGTTAATAGAACTGTGTCAGAGAGAAGGGCATTGAAGGTTCCAACCTCGATCTGCCCTGCCCTTGGATGGAAGCATGAGGCACATCTGGGTTCATGTGCAAATCAAATGACATGAAGCTGAAATTCTCTGACTCCGTGCACATAGTGTTCATGAGTAACCCACAGTGGAACACAATAGGAACCATCACTGGAAGTAGAATTAAGGCTTTCAAGCACTTATGAAGTGCCATCTGGTGACTGTTTCAGTGGTCTTGTGAAATAAGGTGATGATTTCAATTCTTGGTGCAATATAATTCTTACATAAACTGCACTGACATAAAAGAAAAGACAACTGGCACTAGTTGGCACTCTGAGCAAAGAGGCCAGTGATTGTGAAGAGAAAATTCTCTCTCACCCCTGGAGCAAGTGTCTGGACCACTGGACTGAGATGTCACAGGATTATGACTTCATTGCCAAAAAAAAAGGTAATGTGGTGGTGGGCTTGTTAATAATTAATGAGGGTTAACTATTTTACTATAAAGTCCTACTAGAGACCTGATGCAAGTAGTTTTTACCTCAGTGTAGTTAGACAGGATCAATAGTGTACTCTTTTATCCATGGCTGACCTCAACTAGCTAATTTGCGGTAACCACAGACCTTTGTCTTTGCTAGCATTTTACTGTGAGACAGCTAATACATGTTAGTTATCTCACTGCAAGACACCTTCTTTGGCAGGGAAGACATAGTCTGTTAGGGTAGAACAGCATAAAGATGCTCATGTTGCTGTTACCAGAATGGTATCTGTTCTGCAGATAAGATGATGTCAGTCCCCAGTGGCCTTGGTTGAACTCTTTACACAAATAATAAATTCACTGAAAAAGATCTTGGGGAAATAAGGACAGGAAAATGCATGTAAATATATATAGATGTACATGGGAAAACATATGGCACAGCTGGATAAAGGGTGACATTTTCTAAATTGATGTAGGGGCAGATTTTTAAAGGTATTTTGGTGCCTAAAAATTCAGATAGCTGCCTAGCTGGATTTTCAAAAGCATCTAGGTGCCCATTAATTTCAAGAAGAGTTATACATGTAGTACCTATCTGTAGAGCCCTGCAAATCCACGGATATCCACATTATATCCGCATCCACGGATACAACACGAATATCTGCAGACTATTTCTTGTGGATGCAGATTGGATATGGATCCACGTATTTTTATCTGCACAGTGCTAGAGGCCTGCAAATATATGGATATCCGCGGATATCCACATTATATCTGCATCCACAGATACAACACGGATATCCGCGGACCATTTTTGCGGATGCAGGTCAGATACGGATCTACGTATTTGTATCCACTCAGGGCTCTACCTATCTGAATCTGTAGGTGCCTAAATAACTTTAAAACCTGGCTGCAAGTCACTTTTGAAAATAGAACTTAAGACTCCTAACTCACATTTTAGAAAATTTTACCCAAAGCCTTGTTTGGCCTTTTAATGTATTATTTTATTTATGGAAGTTTGATGGGTCAGGTAGCCCACCCCTGCAAAAAAGGCATTAATTGAGCCTTGGAAAGGCTGTGGCTCTAGCAACCAACTGGAAGGGCCAAAGGCTGTGTGCAGCAGGGATAGGTCACAGTCACCCTTTGTAGCTCACAGGGAGAAAGCTGGGCAGTCTGCAGAGTGAGACAGGTCAGTCCCCTGGGACAGAGCAGTGGCAGGCTTCAGGGAAGGAGCAGCTGTGAGCCCTGCAGCAAGGACTGGAGTGGATTGCAAGGCTGATTCCAGGGCAGGATTCCAGGGCACCCCAGAGTAAGGGGCAGACAAAGAAGGCAGGACTGTCTCTAGACAGGGAGCAACAGGGTAAGGGCCTGACTTTGGACTGCGATGGCCACTGGCACAAGAGGCCAAAGCTTGCTGAAGCTACCCGCAGACGGGGGAGGACCAGGCGCCTGCCACACCACAAATGCCAGCTTGCAGGGAAGCACAAGTACGGGAACTGAGCAAGGCAATGCATCACTGGGTACAGAGGCCAGTAGAGCAATTCCCCAAGCCAGCCACGAGGAAATGCCATGGTGGTGAGGAGGGTCCCCATTACAGTGATTTATTAGTGTGCATTTTTAATTAATTGTACTTTTACCATACTAGTTAGCTTAGTACTGAAATTGACACTGGCACACTAATTTATTTTTTATAACTATTATGAATAACCTATTCCCTAGTGTACTCTCCACGACCATATATTTCCCACAGATACATGAGGATAACTGTTCACGGATATTCAAATGATCTGGGAATTCAGAGATGGTGGCTCAAGGAACAACCTGCTCTTTCAATATGTCTTATGGAGATTTGGCAAGCTTAATACAATTCAAGTGACCATCTGTCAGGAAGGATCTGCTTCTGTGAATGTATGGCAAATGAGCAACTTTACTCACATGGGTAGTTCCAAAGTGAATGGGTCATCTCATGTGAGTAAATTTGCTAAAATACAAAAATTAATTGTATATAAATACTGCACTGTAAACTCACCCACACAAGTCATTTTGGCCATGTCTAAGTGGTAGCCATCGAAACAATCACAAGTATAGCCTTCCTGGACTCTCACACACCGACCATTTTCACATCCATTCAAAATGCCACATTCCTCCGCCTGTAACTCCTCAAAGCTGTTCAGAAAACCTGGGTGGAGAAAGTATTGCAAACAAATATGATTCAGTATGTCTATCGTTTTATTTACAAATATACAGTGAGACTCTTTAACTGTTTCAAGGCTTTACTGACATATGACTCAGCTTTGTAGAAAACAGCTCAGCAGATCTGCTCCATCTGGAGTTATTAATGTACTAATAAAACACAGCGGTATTTTAAAATGAAACAGAGGTTTGAAATCTGTTTAATTCAGTGGTTCCCAAAGTTTTTGGCTCAAGGGCCACAGATACATTTTTTACTATCTTGAAGGGCCACCAGTTTCCACTAGCAGTCATCCCCCCTGCACCTCCAGCCAGAGGGAAGGCGATCAGCAGTCAGGCTCTTCTGTTCTCCTGGCTGTAGCCCCATGCTGTCCTGTAGCCCTGTGCACTTCACCTGGGTCCCTAGGCAGTGGCTCCCTTGTGCAGAGTCCATTGCTGCAGGGTTTAAAGACCGGTGCTGGCTCCTTGATGCAGCCAAGGGGAAAAGAGATCAGTGCTCCCCTCCTTTTTGCTCTAGCAGGGACCTGAGCATCTAGGGAGCCAGACAGAGTGCTTTCCTATGCTCCCTGCTACAGCTAGGTATAGGAGGACCACTGATCCCCCATCCCCTTGGTTGCATCAAAGAGCCTGCACCGGTCTTTAAACCCTGCAGCAATGGACTCTGCCTGGGTCCTGAGGCAGCAGCTCCCGCTTGAAGCCAGCAGAAAGGGAGCAGCAAGCTACTCTGAAAGCCCCCGCAGATCACTTTTGGCCCTTGGGGCCCCAGGTTGGGTACCACTGATTTAATTAACATTAAAAGCTTTGATCCACTGTTAATGGAGATGCACACATTTTGATAAATTATCTCATAATGGTAAACACTACTTTGTAATAAAATCAGATCATAAATGAACCGTCTTCTACATAACCACTGTAAACTAAGTGTTGTAGGGTAATTTGTAAAATAATTATAAGATCTTCTAAATATTATTATAAAAGGGGTGTGGAGAAGTTATATTGTAATAACTCTAGATAGAACATAGAAAAAAAAATGGTAGCTCCAACTACCTTGAGTGAAATAAGAGGAAATTAGACTGCGGACCTAGTGTGGTTTTGGTTAATAGCCCTTTGCAAGGCACTCAGATACTTGGGTGATGGGTCCCAATATAAATACCTATAAATCACTGTGTCTTGTCATAATCCTAGGTAATGAACTCCTTTGAAATATGGACTGGTTTTGTTTTACTAATTTGTAGAATAACTCCAATGGGGCCTTGTGCCCTGATTTAGGGTCTCAAGACAATAACATAATAAAAGAATAGAGGAAGAGTGTGTATATTTTAAAACATACTCAAAAATTTTAAACACATTGAATTTCAGTGAAATTAAAGTGTTCATTGAAGTACAAACAAATTAAATTTATACAAGACATTCCATCTTTCCATTGTTAGAGGCAATAAATCAAACAGAACTCTAGATGGCAGCCAACCTCGTCAAAAAGAATACTTTGAGAAAAAGTCCAGAGCATTTAAGAGCATCTCTCCTGAGCCACTTTTAAATAACACTTTGAGGTTTGCTTTTTTGTGTGGTTGTGGTGTGTGTGAGGAGCGCAAGAGTCTCTCTACTGAGTGACACTTAATTCACACATTACTCCACTGACAGACCATTTGTAAAGCTAAAACCTGCTCACGGATTTGGGATAATTTTTAACAGAGATTTGATATGTATAATAAACCTCAACTATCTATTCTATTTATTTCTTCCTCTCTTTCACTGTTTTTCCACCTGCCTTTTAACATATTCCCTTATTAGCTAAGGACTCTCATCTTTTTCCTCATTTCTCATTTTCTCTTTTCATTCCTCACTTTTTAAACTCTATCCTCTCTGTTCTCATCAATATGCTGTCTATTTGACAAATTCAGTGTGTCCAGAACTGGTTCTTCAAGGTGGTTTGGATACCACACAGATTAATATCCACTGATGGCCAAAATATACCTGGTTGGGATAAGGCTGATTTCTGATTGAAGACATGGAACAGATCAGCATATCAAAAACTTGGGGTTCCCATGAAGCTGCATACTGTAGAGGCTTACAAATCAACTTGAACATATATTTACTTTGTTAAGCGTACATACTCTTATACAGTGAGTATCATCATTACAAAGTTTTCTATTAATGTAGCAAACTACAGTAAGATACAGATGTACAACAATTTAGTGTGTAGATGATTTTGATTGACTACAAGACAACAGGAAGCTTTTCAACAATCTCTACTACATTTTAATCCATTTAGAGCTCCTTTACATTACAGGTTTTTGATGAGCCATCATGTAGATAATTGTGAAAAGCAAACTGCCAAGGAGGGAAAAGAACAAGTTATTTATAAACAAAAGACATCATTAGTTCTCCACAGAGCTCATATATAGCAAGGTGAAATTTTAGCTGGCTGAAACTGGTTTAAACAAGATAGTCTGCACTATAACCTGTACTGCATATGTCTATTTTCAAATATGCTTGCAAGAAGTAACAAATATTTGTTTGTGGTTCTAATAGAATTTGATGGTAATAAAATTGCATAATACTTAATTGGCATGTCAAAATCTGACCTGCAGGTCCTTCAGGGACATGCCTCTTTTCTGGGACTGGCTTGCACTCAGCACAACAGGATGTCTTTTGATATCTCCTTGGGTTCACAAAGTTCTCTCCTCACTTATTAAGGGAAAATAGTTAATTACTGCTTATAATTGAGGACGTATTTTCTGTTACTGCTTTTTAATTTGGACATTGGAAAAGAAAGCATGTTTCCCTCTCCAATTCTCTTCCATCATATTGGGAATGCAGCCATCTCTTTCTGGGGTCTTCATTGTACTTTGATAATTTGCTTCAGTATTAACATTTAGTTAGAAATCAGTATTGTTTAATTAAAGTCACAGCTCTGAATAAAATATATTAGGCTTGTTAGGTACTGAACAGAGATGAACCCTTAAGCTGGTTTCTATAGACCATTATGTCACAGAATCATCAAAGTGCAGGACTGGAAGGGCCCTTGATAAGTCATCTAGTCCATTCCCTGCCACTGCAGCAGGAGATCATCCCTGACAGGCGTTTTGTCTAATCTTTTCTTAAAAACCTCAAATGATGGAGATTCCACAACTTCCTTAGGTAATTTGTTCCAGTTCTCAATTGCCCTTATACCTGAAGTTTTTCCTAATCTAACCTACGTCTTGCTTGCTGCAATTTAAGTCCATTTCTTCTTGTCCTGTCCTGCACTCAGTGAATAAGAAGAACAATCTCTCACCCTCTTTATAACAACATTTTCCATGTTTGAAGACTCTTATTATGTTCCCCCTCAGTCTTCTCTTCTTCAGACTAAACAGACCCATTCTCTCCTCACTAAGCATGTTTTTTAGACCTTTAATAATTTCAGGTGCTCTTCTCTGGATTATCTCTGATTTGTCAACGTCTTTTCTGAAGTATGGTCACAAGAACTGGACACAATACACCCGGTGAGGCATTCTCAGTGCTAAGTAGAGTTGAGGAATTACTTCTTGTATCTTGCTTACAACACTTCTGCTAGTACATCCCAGACTGTTGTTTGGCTTCCCCCTGCCCTGCCAACAGTGTTACATTGTTGATTTAGATTTAGTTTGTGATACACTATAACCCCAGATGCTTTTCTGTAGTACTCCTTTGAAAGCAGTCATTTCCTGTTTTGTATTCATCCAATTGATTATTCTTTCCTAAGTGTAGTACTTTGCATTTTTCCTTACTGAATTTCATCTTATTATTATTTGTGCAATTAGTGGACTAGAACACACCTCAGACTTCTGCTACTCACAGTGGTCCTCTTGCCCTGTTTAAAGCTATATAGTGATTTCTTTTACCATTTTTTCTTTCAGCTTATTAACTCATTTAAGTGCCAGACACACGGGGGAAAGAGTGAAGTTGTACCTGTATACTATAAGTACAAGGCAGTTGTTATTGTCAGTTCCTTCTGCATGTTTCTAACCTGAGACTGTGAAGAAATATTCTGAACCAAATTCAGCCCTGATTTAAATGTGCAAGCGAATTCAAGTCAGTCCAAATATTCTAGATTTCAATCAAACAGTTACTAAAGTTAATTTAAGTCTCTATTGATTTCAGAGTGAGTTGGATCATGCCCTTACTGTATTTAAAAGATGTGTTTTTCAAACACAGACTTAGAATCCTACTTGCATAAGATTCTGTAGCAAGATCTTTGCTTTCCCCATAACCAAGTCATTTATATGTGCACTGGCATTCCAGCCAATGTGTGCAAATCACACACTGCTCAAGCAAAGCTGGATTTTTTTTTTTTTAAGAAAATCATGCACACACTCCACCACTCCCACATAAGTTCTGCTGGCAAATCATGGAAAGCTGATATGAAGATTTAAAAAAAAATAAAAAATTATATACTTCTAAGGAGTTTGAGTCACATTCTCCAAAGAAAAAATTAATTTGTGAGAAGGAAAACTGACTTTTTTTTTAACCTTTAGCTGTTAATCTGTTGGTAAATATAAACTGAGTCTACCTGGCACATATTATTTCACTATATTAAACAATATAATACTGTACTTTGGCCCAAATGCAACCCTGGTGCTGGGAACTGAACACCTGACAGAAAGTTAATGTCATAGGAATAACTAGAACATAAATAAATAGGCCACATTACTCAGAAGCAAACAGATGAATGGAGCCAGCTACAGGGAAGTAATCCAAGTTATAAACCTACTTTCAAGAATTTTACATAACAGTGGTATTTACTTACGGTCTTCAACAAAGTATGGATCAGTTTCTGGGGTATAGTGTTCCTCAAAGTCAACCAAAGCATCTTGCCCATATGGTCGTCGAGACCCTGGAACTGGAACGTTGCATAGCTGGGCATAATCCTCTGATGGTGAGAAAGCAAAATAAGACATAAAACTAAACACACAAGTAACCAAGGCCACATTACAGCAGTTCCAATGACCTGCAACTCCTGTTAGCTGGAAATAAATGTCTTTTCCTAGAAATACCAATGTAGGTACAGAATACTTTGCATTCTTTCAGCGTAGCCTCTTTTCATCATTTGAAAAAATTGGCCATGTTTTAAAAACCACAAGACTCAATTATCAGTTCTTTCCAAAACGCCACTTGGCTAAGGGACTGAAAAGCAAGAGGGATCTTGGGAAAGTAACTTGATTCTGTGGAAACTGCATACATAGTGCTTTGTCCTCCTCTAGTGTCTGGACCACCTTTTATGATTTTGCCACTAGCTCTAAATTAATAAACAGACCTAGATCTTTTAGCTAAGGCAGTAGAAACTCTTTTGTTTAAGTCCTGATGCCCCAGATTTGATCCCATTTGCTGATGACCTCATGGAGCGGTTGCATTATATCACCATTACACCTTTTGCCTGTCCTACAGCGTAAATTATATCAGCCTCAGTACAGGACTTGCATTATTATTACATATTGCAATGAACTACATACATGACAATTCTTTGAAACAGAAACCTCAGTGTCATACGTCTTAATAGTCATTTCCTGAGTACTGCTGCAGACACTTTAGCATCAAAGGAACACTTATCTAGAATAACTGGTTTTCAGAAAACCTATGACAGGAAAAGTATGAATGAAAAAACTCATGGCAAGGTCATACTATGTTGAGCTCTTTCAGATAGTAAGTGGCTCCATAAGCCCAGACTCCGTTTACTCTAGCCCAAAACCACTCAGTGACTGGAGTGGTGATCTATTCCACAGAGAAAATCACCTATATGTGGGGTGGCCTCACTGCTATCAAGAACAAAGTGTTGCTCATAGGACCAGAAAAACAACACTTTTCCTTCCCAGAATACAGCTATTCATACAAAAAGTCATGGATGCTTAGATGGCAGTCAGAATCACCATCCTTGAAAATGATTCCCCGGCCCAACTATCTTTCTCATGGTTTTGTATGAGGCCATTATCATATCTAAGCATAATGTGGGAGTAGGGAGTACCTGAGACCCCTCCAAACAGAAATCATCAATATCTCCCTTGACAAAGGGAATTTACTACCTACCCTCAAGCATAATTCTGACCACAACAAAGGAAACCATCACTCAGTGCTAGTGACTTGGAAACTACTTCCCTTCATCACCAGCCTGTGGTTGGAAAGGGAGGGAGCATAAAGTGGAGCAGCCTAGGTGAGCCTGACATTTCCCTCATGCAGAGATGAGAGGGTGGAAAGAATTGGGAACCAGGCAGAGCATTGACTCTGACCCCTGCACAAAACAGATTAGGTAGAGAGGAGAGGAAAGTAATCTTTTGCAGATATGGGCCAGTAGCAGATTATTTCTCCCTGAATTAAGGGTGGGCCCCAGGAAGGGACTGTGACTTGGAGTTACAGTTCTTTTCTGGGGGCTGCTTCTGACAGTGTGACTATGTGCTGCCCATAACTCAGGACAAGAGGCAAAGTCTCAGAGCCTCATCCTCTGCTGATATAAACTGTAGAGCTC
This sequence comes from Podocnemis expansa, assembly GCA_007922195.1. Classification (NCBI taxonomy): domain Eukaryota; kingdom Metazoa; phylum Chordata; order Testudines; family Podocnemididae; genus Podocnemis; species Podocnemis expansa. The sequence continues at coordinate 7,428,185 of ML681972.1, forward strand.
CATTGGGTCATCATGTATATAGACAAAATGTTAAGATTACAAAAATAAGTAAGAATTTTGTCCATAAATGATTTAAAATTGCCTTTGTTGCATAAAATTTATAGCAAAATTCCTAAAATTGGGCTTGCATATTGTGAAACCACCAGACGACATACCCTGATTTAGCACACAGTAGGCAATATTTGTTTAGAAGAAATAGAGGATTAGATTAACAACTGATTAACAAATCAGAACTGAGATCTGAAACTGACTTTTTAGCTGTTTGCTTTTTTTTTTTTGGTTCTTGGATTTAGCCAATGATCATTCCTTCACTTTCCAGAGCGCCAAAACATTATATTTAAAATAAAATGGAAACAGAAATTACTATAAAAAAAGAATATACCTAGCAGGAGGCAGGAAAGGGATTTAGTGCTCTTTTCTGTATACTGTGTTAAAATGTCTCTGTATAAGCTTGTTTCATAGCAAGAGTATTCAGTATGATATCAATAAGCCTTACAAACCTTTGAATAGAATGCTTTTGCTGTGAATATTAAAATATGAAGAGAACAGTTTTAAACAGCAAAATTATCCAATACAAAGAAATACTGGAAGGAATGCAACTGAACACAACATAAAGAGCTGTCATAATTTTTGGTTAAACATTTCAAGAATAATTTATTTTGTATGAGATAATACCAATATCCTTGTTCCATTTTGGAAATTTCAAGAGTTGAACTAATATTCTTTTCACAGATTTTTTTTTTTAAATCGAAGACCCATGAACATTAACTATAACATATTTCACAACTAGGCAGCTGTAATGACTATTACTAGGACTGATTAACTCCCCCCAGCCACAACTAAAAGACCATGATTTCCAAAGAACTACTGAAGTGAAATCAGTGGAGTTATAATGTTATAAAACTCATGGTAATGGGATTGCTTGTCAGCTTAAGAACTCTCTTTCTTGGGATGGGTTTTTTGAAATTGTTCTCTGCTATCTTAACTTTGCTCCCAACCCAATTAAGTCAGTGATAAAACTTATATTGCCTTTGATAGGAACAAATTTACGCAGCTGCTGAGTCTGTTAGGAAATCATGCCTATTATATAAAATTTAACTCTAGAACTGAGAATCTTCTTTACTCATATTGAGGGTATGCATTACATCTATTTCGTAACAGAGACAGGTTCTAGTTATGCTATACACAATACATTCTCAAAATATTCTAACTGAAAAACAGTAGCAATCACTGACCAAGAGTCAGAGGCTCTGTAGTTCCTACTGTCTGTGCCAATGTAAAATATGTTAGCATACGATGTCAGGAAATCCCAACTCTCCAGGTTTAATGCATTTGTAGCAGAATCTATAACTGAAGTGTAATGTAACATCACATTCCAAAGGGGGTAGCCACGTTAGTATAGTTCAGCAAAACAAACAAGGAGTCCTGTGGCACTTGTAAAGACTAACAAATTTATTTATCGCACGAGTTTTCATGGGAGAAGATCCTACTTTGTCAGATGCTTTGAAGATGGGGGAATTTACAGAATGAAGTGCGATTTTCTCCCAAGAAAGCTCATGCAATAAATAAATTTGTTAGTCTTTAAAAGTGCCACAGGACTCCTTGTTTGTTTTGCTGTAACATCATAGTATTTGGGGCACTGGTAACAAAGATTCTAGTAAAATTTGTTGAAGAGTAAACACAAAACCCTCATGTATGTGACTGCCATTATTTCTTAAGCTACAGTGTACTAGTACTAAATATATACGTGCTGTCTTGGATCTTAATTACGTACATAATACGATGTATAAAACCATGAATGCAACATGCTTTCTTTGGAAAGCTCCACTGAGTTGAATCAGTTCCAATGTGTGATTTTATTTCAGTTTAATGTAAATATCGACAGTAAGGCTAATTAAATGAGTTGCTGTGCAGCATTTTTTTTAGTAGTGGGAACTCACATTTCCATTGCATGAATTGGGTCATGCAACTCCATTTAGTTAGTGTTGGTGGTACCAATACATCTGTCCATAAAACAGTACACATCAGCTTTGTTTACTTTTAGACCCTATATCTCATCTTATGCTCATGCAAAAATATTTACTTCTATATCAATACAGAAATGTAGCTATTTGATAACCTACTGTTGATACAGATGACCTGGATAATTTGAAGTCTGAAACTCTACTACATATTGCACATTTGTCAATACAAAACATATGTAGTTTATTTTCTAATCTATTGAAACTATTGATAATGGGATCTTCTACTCCTTCACACTGAACCCTCCCTGATAGAACCAGGTTTTGAATGTCCTCACTGCTAACCCTTGCAGCACAGTTACAAATAAATAAATGGTTCATAAATGTTGTAAGCATGTTACAGACATGAGTAGCCTGTGTTATATAAATACTTATAAGCACATCAGTAGATGGTGTTGAATATGGTTATAAGCCATGGTTACAAAACCTATTAGTCTTTTGGACTCTAGAACAATTAATTAACCATTTATTAAAATACCTATTAGCTATTAATCTTTTATTAATACTTTCTAACTATTCATAGGTGTACATTTAATATAAAGTGTGACCTAGGAAATTTCAAACACTTGCACAGTGCATAGCTGTTAGAGATTTGGAGTTGCCTTTATTAATCTATGAATACTACATGCTCTGTATGGTTGTCTGAGTACTTCAAAGACTTTTACTGTATGCCTGTATTAGGATAATTCAGTAGCAGGAAACCTATCCAGGAACAAGGATAATAGCCAAGATAATAACTCTTCAGAAAATATTCTGTAGTATTAATAATGATATGCTACTTCCCTCCTCCATGATAGACTTGCCAGACTGTCTTTGTAAGAACTGAATCACCCCTCCCACCCCATGAAAGGAGGGCTGATCAAAAGACAGAAATGGATTAAAAGAGACACTCTTCCTAAAGGGAGTAGGAACAGGATTTTTGAGCTGAAGTGAACTAGAAGCTGGGGTGTCTGAAAAGACAGAAAAGATTGACTAACAGGTCTTCTAAAAATGGAAGATGGAAAGACTAGCTATATACATATGCCAGTCATTGTTTTACATTTTTCCCCTCGCTGGTCTGTGTTTCTACTGTCAAGATTAAATAGTACTTTGTTCTAAGAAGGCTATTTTGGGTCATTCTATTTGACACTGGTCACAAGCTCCCAGAGGGAGAAACTACAGGTAAAGAGTCCAGGAGGACCTATTGTGGAGTAAGCATGATTATACAAAGGATACTATAGCTTTGCATCAAGGTCGAAGAGTGGGAGAATCATAGGATTCCTCACCAGAGAACTGAAACCTCATGGACTAAGACTTGAAAGACGTGCATGCATTGATACCAGAAATGGGGACAGGCACAGCTAGCCATGAACCATGGCTAATATTTCACTTATAATGCAGAAATTAATGGATCATTACAAACCAATCATGTTCATATACAGAAATAAAAACACAGCTTTTTCATGTTTCATAATCTGTGTTAACAACCTTTACTGTTTTGTGTATATTTTCTATCTCTGTCCCTTTCTTGGCCCCAATCAGGAATATTATATCCATGACTCAATAAAAGGATGTTGCTCTTTATAATGAGCATACTAATCCATATGTTTCGAAATTCGTCTCAAGTACTTTAAAAAAATCTGTTGGGCAATCCATTTTTATTACTTAATATGGTTAATGCCAAAGAAAGTGGTGTGCACTTTTAAAAATGAAAAAGGACAGATTTTCAAAAGTAGCTGCCTAGTTAGTGCACATAGAGAAGTGTGATTTAGGGGGAAACAGGAAGATGCACATGCAAATCTGCATAGAAGTCAACCACCAATAGTGATGAAAGCTAAATTGAAAAAAAGGGAAGAAAAAACACAAATCTTATAGAAGTTCAGTGACTGGATATCATATACCTGACTCTCAGAAGTGTAGTCATATAAATGCTTATCTAATTTGCCTGTAAAAGTTTGGTGACAATACATGTAATCATAGTCAGTATACATGCAAAAAAGGTACTTAAGTATATGCTGGAGCTTCTGAAAATTAAACCCAAAATCCCGTCAGCTAAACAGTTTACAATATTAGGTGTAAAACAGATAATGGAATAAAAAGTTTTCCTGACATAACCATGACTACAAATGAACAATAATCAAACCCTCCTTTCCACCATGAAGAAACCCTTATTTCCCACCTGGATTTTATAACTTTCACTGTCACAGGATAAAAAGCTAAAGCTATCAACACCAGGGCAATTCTTCAAAAATATTATAAAATGCAACAGTTTCACCATAGAAGAGATCAGTGGAGACAAGGACAATGCCAAGAAAGCATTTATTATACAAAATATATGTCCGAATCAGATTCTGGACATTAGTCTGAATTGCTCAAGCTATTCTCTCTCAGGAAATTGCATCATCTATGAACCAAGACTGAAAAGATTTCTTTTCTTCATTTAGACTGTTATTCTCACTTACATGTTTGACATCCTTTGTAAACTGGAGTTTAGATTAAATACACATGACAAGGTTATTTCTTTTTAATTCATGGAGCTCAAGAAAGAGGAAAGGGCACTAGTTACAACAAATGATTTTGGCAGGAATTAAGGAAGGCTTCAAAAAAGCTCACATTGGATAAATTAACCTATTAAAATTGAAGAAACTCATGTTATTGATCTGCTTATACAAAAATTTCCAGGTTTTCTTTTGAATTTCACAACTTAGGCTATTTGGATCTGCTGAAACAATTTCGGTTACTGCTTGTAGCAGATTTTTAATAGCAAGAGTCAAGCTATGTCTATGGTGGTGTCACTGTTAGCTTTCCAACCACTCACTCACAGCTTTCGGTCAGCATTTCCTTTTCCTCTTTCTAATACATGATCCAATGTCTGGTCTATTTTTTCAGAGCAGGGTTCATACTAAAATATAAATCAATATACGAGTCAGAAAGTTTTTACAAGCAACTATACCTTCGCCATAGACATTTGGTGAAATAATTAAAATCATAATAAAATATTTCTCATAGATGCTGCTGCCATCTAAACTGCTATACAACAGTACAACAACCCAATAATTAAGCACTTTACTATACATAAACAAATACTCTAATAGTGCAAATGCACTGCAAAATGCTTGAAGACCAAAAAATCCAAGATCTGTAGCACCAGGGAAAGAAATTGCAGAATTTAGGATTTCTGGTGAATGTTCTGCCAGCATCTTCTCTTTCTTAGCTAGAAGGCCCCTAATTAAGCACTTTTGATAACCAAATGCTACTACTGAGATAAAATTTGGGAACAGAGGTAATCAGGGGCCACACCATTTAGAGCTAGATAAAAATGTCTTAGATTCCAGATGAAAGTTAATTGGCAGTCAGTGCAGACTGTGGAGCACTAATGTGCTCTCTGTACATACCTTTGCTTAATAAATCAGTGATGTATTCTCCACCCAGTGAAGTTTCCAAAATGTCTCAGGGAGTAGCCTCATATACAAGGCATTGTACTAGTGTAGCCCTGAAGTGACAAAGGCCTGGATAATGATCACGAGGTCACCCTATAAAATAAACTGTTCCACCTTACTTGTGAAGCAAAGATGATAAAGTTTAATCTTTCCAACCAGCTGATACCAGAACATTTAGAGGATCAAGAACATCAAAAAATTCTAAGGTAATGAGTAACTAATGACCAGAGCAGATACAAACTCTGCCAGTTCTTCAGGTTGCTTCCTATGCCTTAAAGACATTTCCCCAGTCTTCTTCATAGGAAGCCCCAGTTTCATTCAGACACAATGTAAGATAGCCTTGCTGCACCACCAAGAACAGATGACATAGAAACACACTTGAATGTCCTCTGCTGCCCATGCCTCCTTATAACACCCCAAAAGACTTACGCATATGGAATGAAAACATGAAACCATACAGTCAGTATTCCACATAAGAAAGCTACCTAGGGAGTCAGTCACCCCAAACCAAATCAGTGAACTTTTGTAGAGAATGGAGCAAAGCCACTCCAGAGTGACTCTGTCCAGATCCCTACTAGACACTGCAGATGCATCATAAAACAGAAACCAGTACTAGCTGGTCTATGATGCACTACAGCTTCCACCCTTCTTACTTCCATGTCAGCATCCTATTTCATCTAAACCACCACCACAGGAATTGAGGGATTCTGGCCCCCTGCACCTCTATATCTTAAGTTCCTGACAATAATGTTCCACCCTCCTAGTTAGCCAGGACAGACACTGAAAAAAAGAAGCTGCTGCAGATGAGCACTAGAATAGTGATTTCAAATACAGGCTTTGAAAGTCAACATACTCATCCTCCCCAAACACAACACAATCCCCAGCTCGTGCTTGCTGTTCTCAGCCCCACCTTACTCAACATCTTCTAGCTGCTGCTAAACTCTCCCCGCCCACACATACCAGACTCACTATTTCCATGACCTCACAATCAATCCCAACACCATAAGATTTTCAGTAGTATCTCCTGGAGGCTCAACAATTTTTTAACTCAGGACATTTATTTACGTGTCTAACTATGAATATAAAGGCTCAACTGTAGGTTAAAATCATAGCCAATCTTGCCCATTTTCAAATATAGATAATCACTTAAATCCATATTTAGAAACTTAAATACCTATTTTAGGCACAAAGAGAGTAAGGAGTCTTGTGGCAGTTAAAGATTTATTTATCGCATGAGCTTTCGTGGGAGAAAATCCCACTAAGTTAAGTGCTGATTAAGGTGTCTACGTGCTTAAACACTAATGTTTGAAAATTGTATCTTAAAGTAAAAGCAGCTAAGTGATAAGTGACCAAGGTGGGAATGCTGCTGTCTGAACTTATAGGAAGATTAACAGCCCAAAATAAAAGTTTTGTGAATTGCTATATATTCTTATTATTAATTTAGTGACTGATAGAAAAAATAGGTGACACAGGTCCTGAAAAAGCCAATATCACTGCAGATGGCCTCAAATGATCAAAGGCCATTATCTGCTGTTCCATAACATGAGAATACAAAGACAATTCTTTTTATTACATCAAACTATCAGTTCTTTGGACTAATAGAATATACACACCATGCTGCTAAGTCCCAGAAAGAATATAAAATGTTGCTGTGCCTACTATTTCAGTTTTCAGATTGCATGCCAAACTGTAAAGACTTTTATTTGGAAGATAATGTTGCTGAATGATTTCATCTGTACTGTTGTTGCCTATATACGTTATACACTATCACAGACAGTGAACTGCTTAATCAGTTGGTGGCTCTACTTTCACGTATCTCCTCTGCCTTATCTTTACTGCATGTCAAAGAGACCAATCCTACAAACACTTCCTCATGAAAGTAGTTATTACTGACTATAGTAGTATTACAGTCAGCGCATATATGCCTGTGAGGAAGGACTACTCACATGAGCAAGTGGTTGAGTACTGGATTCTTAGGCAGAAAGACCTGAATAGTCTGACTTGCTTTATAGTGAATTATGGAACTCCACCAGCAGTTTTGACTGGAATAATGAAACTATTGTTTTTGTAAATAGACTGTCACTCCTATACTACTCAACTGCCCTGTTATCAAGTTTACTGCCAAATAGCAAAGCTGGAGCAGATGCTATCCATTTTTTCCCCCAGACTCCAGAACCTCAGTCTCAGCAGGCATAAAACCTTTATTTTATTTAGAGGGGGTCTACATGAATCATTTTGACTTACAACAGGAAAATAGCAGAATCCCCTTTAATCATTTTTAGACACTGGAGAGTCCTAATGAAAGTTCTTCATCTCTGGAATACAGCTAACCATATCACTGTTTTCACCTATCTCATTTATGTGCATTAACTGTGATAAAACATTCCTGTTTTTGTCAGACGTTTTTATGTTGCATGGTGTTGAGACAGGACAGATTTCAAATTTAAAAAATAAAAATTCAAGCAGCCAAAATATTCCAAAAATGTCATGACACAAAACTTATGGGTTATTTTTTAAGATATGGACTCATTTTATAACCATTTTAAAAACCATCAAACTGATGACTGCAAATCTTGTTCAGACAGCCCAATATTTTCTCTGTCTGTCATCTATGACTTCAGATGCAAGGAAATTATAAGAAAAAAGAACTGTATGTCACTGCATGATCATTCTATGATCTACTCATTTTATGATGAAAATGTTCTGGTGATAATGCTTCCCTCACCCTCAGATCCTTCTTAACATATGTTACAAATCTTCAGGGTTCCCCCACTGCTATAGTAGTACATGCAGCCAACACAAAATATGAAGTATTTGACAAAGCAGCAACTCCAGGTCCCCCAGTCAGCACTTGAACCTAAGACCTTCTGGCCTAGAAGTGTGAAAGCTCTCTCTTGAGCCAATGATACATACCACTTTAAGTCTTGTAGACTAACAGCATGTCAAATGATTCATTCATTCAGGTCACTCAGCTCTAAGTTTTTCTTGGTAAATGTTCCTGAATTGGTGAATGATTCCCAGGTTTGGGTTTCTATCTATAATTGTTCTTACATGACAAAAACAAATCTCTGATTTTCACATTCTTTGGTCCACAAGGAAAAACATAATAGTGCCAAAAACCAATTTTATTTGGGGTCAAAATATGGCCCATGGTTTCAAATGAAGACAAAGATCCTACCTGTTCCTTCAGTGCATATTAAAATTCACATAAGTGAACTGTATTCACTTAACACATTCAATTGGAAAGAACTAATGTCCAATGGCATGAAAAGAGTCATCCCCTTATGACTTATAAATAAACCCATGGTTTCTTGTTTAGAGACACCAACAGTGATAGATAAGACGACATGGAAAACAGACATATAGAAAAATGTATCTAATACAAAATAAGGACCTGGGCTTTGGAGTGCTCTTGAGTTGAATCTCAGATAACTCCAGTTCTGATCTGCAGAAAAATAACCCAAGTCCAGCTGACTCAAATATATGATGCACCCCTGATGGTCTAAATGAACATTTGAGTTGGTCTGCATCTTTCTGAATAAAATGGTCTGTCAGAAACTCTCGTTCTTGCCAGAGGAGAGGTAGTCCAGGAGGACGGAAGGACCAGAGCTCCTCCCTTTCTGTTGAAGTACTTTGTGGTAACTGTGCCATGTGTGAGAACCTGTGCTGGCTATTCCTGATTAAATGTAAAAAGGTTTTGAGAGCCAGCCTGATGGAGCTTAGCCAAGAGGGACCTTAAAAACATGAAATGAAGGCTAAATCTTCATTCATAGCTCTTAGAGATGATTGTGGAAGCTCCTTTCAGGATAATCCTTCATCTGGCATGTTTTTTTCCACACACAGCAGCTATACTGCTTTTTCTTTTCTATTATAAAAACCCAAAACAACAAAGAAGGAAAGGAAATTTCCTTGACAATAATATCTTGCAGATATTATCAGCTGTCAATCCTCATTTCTTTCTTTCCTTCTTTCAATCTATATCTATATCAGGCAAACCACCTTATTCAGGGCTGATCCATGGAACAGAGGGAACGAGGAAAACAATATGCATACATATGTACACACACACACATCCATACATGTATGTACACATATATACTTGTTTTCCTTGTTTCGTCTCTTCCATGGATCAGCCCTGTAACAGGGTGAACAGGGGGGGGGGGGGAGGCGCGGACTGGAGAACTTGTGGCTAGGTCAGTCCTGATTACAAGATGAGCCCCACATAAGAGGAATCAGATGATTCAAATGTAAAAAGCAGCAGAAACCACAGAGAAGGGTGTCTTCTGCTGCAAAGGGACTGCAGAGTACAGTTGGAAGGAAAGAGGATACCCTCGTGCGTTCCCTAAGTAAGGGGCAGAGAGCCTGTGCCCAGCTTAAGGCAGGGTGGATGATTTATTTTGTTGGTTTTTGTGAACTTTGTTAATTTAATAAAAAACCCAGACTCCAAAGGAAGGCTGTGACTGAGCAAATCTGTTTAAGGAGCCCAGAAAAAAGGGAAAACAGGAGCAGGGCACTGCAGAGATGCTTCTGGCCACAATGGGCTGTTTGAGTGACAGCAACATTACTGAAATCAGGGGGGTCGCTGGCGCCTGGCACACAGGACCTGTGCCCCAAATCCCAGCACCAGTGCACCAGGTCCTGGCACAGCCCCTGCCTCTCCCGGTCTCTGGCTGGAGATCTGGGGCCCAGCCACCCATGGTGGTGGCAGCCACTTCCAGCCCCTTCCTAGGCCTGGCAGCCCCGTGGCCACGGCTGCCACTCCCTGCCCTGTCCCCAGCCAGGGATCTGGGGCCCGGTTGGCGCAGCAGGCACCAGAGGCTGGGTCGGGCCTGAGCACCGAATCAGGGCCGGGGGATGGCCTGAGTTCAGGTGGTGAGCCTGGGCCGGTGCCTTGGGTCATTTCCCGGGGCAGCGACGCTTCTGATTGAAATCCCCAGTTAAAGGCCTCTGTGGTATGCCCAGGGGATCCAGCCCTTCTCTGACAGGACTGGTGCAAATGGGAACTTGGATTTATATTGCTGGCTAATTTAGAGCTGTCATTTTCCCACTTTTTATTGTTATTCTCTCTTGGCTGAAGGTTTAGCGTATTTCTCTAACCCTCCAAAAGACTGTCTAAACACAGTAAGGCCCCAATCCTCAAACACCTCCATGCACGCTTAATTTTAATGGGACTACATACATGCTGAAATTCCATCACATGAATACTGTTTGCTGGATTAGGGCCTAACTTGGCTAACCCTCATCTCTGTCACTTTGGAAATGTGCTCAACCTCCTTCTTCATGAAAGATCCAATCCCTAGTTGCTCCCGAACCTGGACTCTGTATGGAAATGCAGTCAAGCTCTGCAGACCAGGCTTCTGGTTGTTTTTCAGCCAGACTGGAAGTTGATACTTTTCAGTTATTTATCACAGAATTGCAGAAATTAGAGACTGAAAGGCCTATTAGATCATTTCATCTGGTCCTCAGCCAGTGCAAGACTCTTCACTCTAGAATGCTTACCAGGGCTTTATCCAGTCTCATTTTACATGTAAGAAATCCACAATTCTGGTAACCATTCATCTGAAGTTTAGTAATTGATCACTCGGGGAATGTCATGCATTTGAGGGTAAGTGTAAAAGCATCTCTTACCCAAAGTCACCAACTCTTTGAATGCCCACAATTGTACTCAGTAGCCTTTCTGTGACATTGCTGGTCTAACAGGACATGGAAAAGGCTACAATTTCCTTTCTGAAACAGTCACCCATCTCCTTTTTTTCTCCTGTCTGGGAAGCCAGTGTACTAGTGGGGAGGGAGGAGGGCAGCAGCCTACCATTACCCCAGCCAACAAACTCAAAATCAGATTTTATGTGTAGTCTTACAAAAAAAGGTCTTCATCTTCACAGCATAAAAACACATGTTTAACTACTAGCACTAGCAAAGTGTGCTTATGAGCTTTGCTGGTTCAAGGCCATTGTGAGAAAATTATAAACAATAAAACATAAATAGAAACATGCCCACCTAGGTTAATGTTTCGCAAGGATCACAAGACCAGCTTTAACACCTCATCTATACACAAAAGTTGTGCTACTTTGACTATACAGGTATGTTTAAAATGATATAACCCTAAGTATAAAAGAGCTTATATGGGTATAGCTTGTACAGGAAAAGGAATAAGCTAAGCCCTTTTATACTGATATAACTGTGTCCACATTAGAGATTAGATTGGTATAATTATTTTGCTAAAATGTTATTCCCACCACAACAGATAGTTATATTGGTACAAAACCTGTGTGTGGACCAGGCATAAATTACAAAATACTGAAATATTATCTATGTATGGCATGGCCTGGCATAGAATCAGAGACATGTAGGTCTGGAAGGGACCTCGAAAAGTTATCTTGTCCAAATCCCTCTACCCCACAATTCTCACCATGCCAAGGCAACACTAAGTAACCCATCCCTAACAGGTGTTTGTCCAACTTCTTAAAAATCTTCACTGATGGAACTAACACAACTTATTTGGGAAGAGTTAGACAGTTCTTCCTAATATTTAACCTAAATCTCCTTTGTTGCAAACTAAGCCAATTACTTTTTGTCTTACCCTCTGTAGATGGAGAAGAATTGATGACTGTCGTTTTTATCTATTTGAAGACTATATCCCCCTCAGTCTTCTCTTCGCTACTAAACATGTCCAATTCTTTCAACCTTTCCCAAGAGGTCAAGTTTTCTAACTCTCTCATTATTTTTGTTGCTTTCCTTTGGACTCTCTCCAATTTATTTACATCTCTCTTAAAATGTGGTTTCCAAAACTGGATTCAGTAATCCAGCTGAGGACTCCCCAAATGTCAAGTAGAGAGGGACAATTACTTTCCATGCCTTACGTAAACACTTCTGTTCCTACATCCAGAATGATGTTTGTCTTTTTCACAGCAGCATCACACTGTTCACTCATTCAATTTGTATTCCATTAATACCCCCAGATCCTTTTTAGCAGTACTATCATCTAGACAGTTATTTCCAATTTTGTATTTCTCCATTTGATTTTTCCTTCTTTAATGCAGCACTTTGCACTTGTCTTTACTGAATTTCATTTTATAATTTCAGACCGATTCTTCAATTTATCAAGATCATTTTGAATTCTAATGGTGTTTTCCCAAGTCCTTTCAATGCATCCCTGCTTGGAGTCAGCTGCAAATTTTATAAGCACACTCTCCATTACCCAAGTAAGTAATAAAAACATGGTATGGTACTGGATGCAAGACAGATCCCTATGAATTCACACTCAATGCATCTTCCCAATTTGACAATGAACCACCAATAACTAGACTTTGAGATCCAAAGGGGTAGCTGTATTAGTCTAGTTCTGTGAAACAAACAAACAAACAAACAAAGGAGTCCTGTGGCACTTAAAGACTAACACATTTATTTTTTGCATGAGCTTTTTTGGGAGCAAATCCCATTCTGTCAGATGCTTTGAAGATGGGGAACTTATGGAATAGTAAGAAATAAGTCCCCCCATCTTCAAAGCATCTGATGAAGTGGGATTTTCTCACACAAAAGTTAATGCAAAAAAATAAATGCGTTAGTCTTTAAGTGCCACAGAACTCCTTGTTTGTTTGTTTTACACTTTGAGAACAATCTTTCAACAATTTATGCCACCACCTAACAGTAATTTCATTTAGACCATATTTCCATAGCTTGCTTATGAGACTGTCATTTTGGAAAGTGCCAAAAGCCTTACTTAAACCCAGATATATTGTGTCTACTGTGCCTCCCCCATCCTCTAGGTTGCTTGCTCTGTCAAAGAAGGAAATTAGATTGATTTGCCATTGACAAATACATGTCAGCTATTCCTTATCTCATTTTCATCTAATAAATTCCATCTCTTCTCTTATAGCTTAAAACTGTGCAGCTCTAACAGGTCTGTGTCCAGGCCAGAGGTCCCATAGCCAGTTAGCATCCAGTCATACTGATAAAAAGAATTTTCTATCCTTACACAAAACAATTTTTTTGGAATAATGTCCATTTGAAATAATAAGACAAATACATTAATTTTTGATCACCAAAATAATGCAAGATATTACAATGATCACAGGCTTTTAAATAAATCATTTTAGTAATTGAAATTTTCATCTCCTTACCTGAGTCCTTCATGGGACATAGTGCACATTGCATGCCCCATGCCTCACCATATAAGCAACAGCACTCAGTATATGTAGTCTGCTTTCCAACCAGAGGTCGGCTACAAACAAAATCATCACTCAGATGTTGCCAGCAAAGATCCTGGTAGACATCAGTTTCTTCAGTTTGCTCTGAAAGAGAAGTGACTATTGTATTATTAAACAATGATCCTTATTTCAAAGATACTGGTAAAATGCAGTTAAAAGAATCATCTAAAGTAAGGTTAAAAGAATCATCTTGTTTTGTTATTGTATTTCCTGAAACCAAAGCTAGATGGATTTATTAATAAGTTCTGATGTTTAACTTAGAATCTATGAGCAAGAGTTTTAAAAATAATTAGTGATTTAGAACGGCTTTAATGTTGGATGTGCAACCTAAGAAATCTTAAAGGTTCTTGGTTTTCAGAGACTGTCAATGGCTTCTTTAAATATTCTTGAGCTAGACAACCAAGAACGAGACATCTGAGTTACTAGCTAGCCACTTCTGAAATTCTTGGCTAAGGAGTTCAATTTTCCAAAGTGCTCAACTTTAACTGAGGTCTACTTCTACTGAAGTCAATGGAACTTCCACTGACTTCTGTGAGAGCAGTGATAAGTCAAAGCTAAGTGCTTTGGAAATCCCATCCAAGGAGTGAACCCTAAAATACATTAACTTAATTTCCTTACACTGGTACAAGGTTGTATCAGTAAGAAATTTTAAGATGTCTGTCCTTTAGAAGTGGGTGCAATATTTTTGACAAACTATTTTTGTCAAAATACACTGTTTTGTCAAAGCTGAAATGTTTTGTGGAGACATATTAGTTTCAATAGCTTTTGACAGGATGATTTCTGAGTGCCAAGGTGCTCTGATCATTGCTGACCCCCCTTTCACTCAGAGTGGGAAGAAACATGCAGGTATGATCCACTCTATACACAACCAACTGGATACGCTGGTGGCAGAGACTGAAGTATTGTGACCCTTTCTCTTCCATACCTACTTTAGAGAGGCTAGTGCCAGTGGTGAGCTTCCTGAATACAAAGACTATTCTTCTGCTAGCCCCAGTGTATGAATTATCTGGAGACCCTTGTGTCCTTCTCCCATTCTTGCACATCCATCCAGGGACCCAGAACAATCTTGTCCATAGTTTTTTTAGCTAAGGTAAAATAACACCATTTGGTTGCATGGTCCACATAAAATACTACCCAGATGGTTTGGAGTGACTGATGTGGATGTTCAATCAATCTACACTATTACCCCTGTTATAGAAACCTCTTGGATGATCAAATTCTTAATGGCTCCACTGAAGAAGGGCTTGAAGTCATTGCTGTACACACCATAAAAATGAATAAGATACAGATAAAGCTAGAGAATTCTGTAGTTACAGCCTTGTCAGTATTGCCATCTCTTTCAATTTTACGAGCCTCAGAAAATTTGGTGTTTGAATTTTTTTGGGATTCTCAGCTTTCTTTAAAAGAAAAAAAGTCAGTAAGCATCTAAACCTCTTGGTAGGAGAGAAAAGCTGAAAAAATGAACTGAATGTTCCCTAAACAAACTTCCTACAGTTACAAGCCTGAGACACAAATGAGGGACATACCCCATTAATTAATCAGACAGACAATTTCCACTATTTCCTACCGTATCTTTCCCCTATTGTAAAAGCACAATCTCTCTTTGTCTATATTGAATCTTAGCCAAGTAGCCCTCATCAACTCCCAATCTTAGTAAGGTGCTGGGCTGTTAGGTATGACACAGGTACAAAGTTGGACGCCAGCTACATATTGAAAATACCCCAAACCAAGCTCACCCATTAGCAATCCCAGTCACTTCCACGTACATATACGGATGACAAGAGCTAAACCAGTTGAATCACGAGCATGTCCTCAGCATAGCTATGAAACTGCCCAAGATGGCCACCTGAGATTTCCCCAGAATGGAGCAGAGCCACTCAACAGTGACTCTTTCATCATTTGCTAGGGTCTGCAACCATATCTACACCACCTTGTGGTCACTGGTGTCCACTGTTGATCCTGTATAGGAACTGTATAATGCACATAGTGGAGCATACCATTTGAATCTGCTGGTCTGACACATCGCTTTTCTGTGGCATCCAGAACCATTGGGTGAGTACAGAAACAGTTGTAAGATCCTTCAGTGTTAATGCATTGGCCATCCACACAGCTGTTTGGGTCCTGGCATTCATCTGTATCTTTAAAAGGGAAGAAATGCACCACAAAAGGTTAACATCAAAGAAGTTGCATTGTGTAAATTTATGCTTGCAAATTCTTAAATTAAGAACAAATTTCCCCAAGTAACATCATTTAATTAACCCAAATGCAAACTGCAGAGAGAAAAACTCTGCCTGCACCTGTGGCTGAGAGAGGTATACAAGTTGGCCATCATCCTCACCCTCCCGAGAGCACCCATACAGGCGTGTGGCAGAATGCTGACCTGTTGCACTCAAGAACTGAGCAGCCTCTTGATTAACATACTTAGCGGTGCTTCACAGGCCCAGATGGGCATATCTGTGTGTAGCCTGCTGCATCCACAGCAGATTCTGGAGGAAGTGCCTACATGCTACTCTATTATACAGTAGCAGCAAGGACCATTGACAAGCACCCTACCCAAGGTCTCTCACTATCATTGCAGAAAGAAAGAGACCTCTTTATCAGGCCACTGCAGCCCTCCTCCTCCTCAACTTCGCTTAGAGAGGAAAAGCAAGAGTTTAGCCCTATGGAAACAGCAGGCTATTTTTTTTAAATGACATTAAATCAGAAAAGAAAATATCTTGTAAAGGATAGTCTTAGAAACCCCAGGTGAAAGGCTCTCTTATTGTGGTTTCAAAAATTACTTCCTTTCATTATGTTATTCTGCACTATCTACATGGTTTTCCACTTAAACAGCAGAAGCCAGGATCATGCTTATGAATATGTCTCAATCAAATGGCAAGCATAAAGGAGTAAGAGCTTCTGTAGATGAAGAGGAGTGTGCTTATATTATACCAGTGACCTGAATTGTAATTCCACATTGCACATTAACTCTTTGTGGAGAAATCTGTACTTAAAAAAATACCAGTGTTAATTTGATTTGTTGTATTAAAACCCACACACCAATGTTAAAATGGGATGAAACATGCAAACATTCGGTTCCAGATCTGTATACAAAGAACAAAAAGGTAGATTGTACATAACAGACTGAAGCAGCATAATGTGAGAAAAGAGGGAGTTATGTCCTGTCATCTTATGCAGGCCACATGTCACAAAGGCCACTTAGAACTGCAGCTCCTTTTCCCTGGGGAGCATAGGTGCTGCTGTCGACATGCAAACTCTTGGGAGCAACTTGCTAAAAGGGATGGAGAGAGGAAGCAGAGTCATGGTTCTACATTCCACCTCCATGTGTCCTCCAGGATAGCTAGCCAGCCATGCAGGAGAGAGGGGGAGCATGTCGTGCCTCTTATGCTCCAGGAATACAAGAAGATCTGGGCTTCCCTTACAATGAGTTCTGGATAAATACCATATTTCAGCCTTGCATTTATCTGCACAACTCTGCTTACTGTGCTCCTCTGCATACCATCAAGTCATGCACCAAAGAACTTACCAAAGCACTGGAGTTTAACAGGGTCATAGTATGTGCCTTGTTTGCAGTAACATTCATAACCTGGCTGTGTGTTCAAACAGAAGCCATTTTTACAGATTTCTTGTCCAAAAAGTAGGCATTCATCTGCATCTGTAGAGAAAACTACAGTTAGAGTCCTTTCTCACTCACATACGGGATGAGAGAGCAAACCCCACTATGTAGAGGGCTATAGAGCAAACTCCTCTGTTCTGTTGGGAGCACAGCAGGGGCCACTTGCTACTGTGAACAAATGATTTGGAAGGGGGTTGAGAACTGGGGGAGCCTGGGTTCTGCTTCCCTATTTGGTGGTCAGAGTAACTTAGCTGGAAGCCCAAGGGAAATCAATCAATCCACAAAAAATAGTGAAGTGACTTCCTTCCCAGAGCAAAGAGGAAGCAGGGAAGGGTTCTCTGGGTTGATCCTGGGGAGGTCCAGCCATTCATTGCTCAGGGCAAACTGTAAGGTGACACGGTGGATGTTAAGATAAAATACTATAGTTTATATAAAGTCCAATTCTGTCATCGTTACTCAGGCTGAGCAGTCCTTTACTCTGTATGTAGCTATGCCAAAAGTAAGGGACTGCTCCACAAAAGCAAGGGTGCCAAAATTAAGCCTGGGGAGCTACTGAAGATTTTAGATTTGCCACTTGAAATTACAGGAGGCACAAACTGCAGCAATGTTGTAGATGTCCCACATGCTGGGCTGTGAACAAAGTCATTTGCCAGAGTCACAGACCAATAAAATATATGCAAAGTGAGTAAGGACAGCTGCTGTTGAATCCAGAATACTGACAGTAGTGTAGCCCTGCTGCATCCCATATATCCTGATGCAGATTGAGAATAAGGAAGAAGGTGAACCAGGACAGCACAAAAGGACACCTCTGACAAAGAGATAAAACTTGCTGGATAGAGTAGAAGAAACAACTGACAATAAACTTATTAAGTAGGGCAGAGGCAGTTAAAGTTTGGGTACTGTGTACTAGCAGCACACAGGGATAAAAACATTTCCTCACAGTCAAGATATGTGAAATCAGCAGCAGTCCTGCAGTCTGCACCTTCTGTTTTCCTGCATAACTGTCTGTAAGTTCAAGAAGACTGTTTTCCATATATCATTTGTCCTTTCTTCTGTTTGGCTGAACTTCCGTTTCTAGAACTGTCTCAGTTCAACTACTGTCTCTACATATACACATCTGTCGTCTTGGTTTTATCCCCTCATTTTGAAGCAATGGATATAATCCTGGCCCCACTGAAGTCAATGACAAACTCACATTAACTTCATTGGAGTCAGGATTTCATGCTCTAGTTAAACAAACAAGGAGTCCTGTGGCACTTTTAAAGGCCAACAAATTTATTTATTGCATGAGCTTTTGTGGGGAGAATTCAACTTCATCAGATGCATTCCAGCTACAAAAGCTCATGTGATAAATAAATGTGGTAGTCTTCAACAGTGCCACAGGATTCCTTGTTTGTTTTGCTGAACTAGACTAACACAGCTACCCTTTTGGAACTGTCCTATAGTTAGAGTTTCTATGATGTAAGAAAAGGGCAATGATACTTGCTGGATGGGTTGTCTTTATATTGTTGATATAGATGCCCTAGAACCAAGTTCTATGGTACAACTGTTTGAGACGGTTGTGCCCTACCATACCAATTGCAGGTATGCAGCATGTATCTTTTTCCTCTATTTGGCTAAGATAATATTTTATACGTTCAGCATGGTCTACTTTGCCATCACAATTCCACTGTGGGTGACCACCATCTTTCCTGCTTCCATCATTCTATTACCATTGAACAGCTTGGCCATGCATTTCAACCTGATTGTGCTCCTTATAATTGCTGTTTTGCTCTCTGCATGTTTGGTGATTGAACACCGCCAGTATATTCCTCCACTGCATTTATGATCTAGCATTCTGGAGTCATTTTCTACAGTGCTCATGATTTATTTCGTTGGTTTTATATTTGTGTAAGGGACTTCAATGGAGATTTCCCAGACACAGACATAATTATTACTGTTTTTACATATAATTGTCAGACATTTATCACTATTGTATCTGGGGACATTTGATATAATATAGATCAAGAGAGATAATCTCCCAGGATATATGTCTCAATAGCCATAGTACACTCCATATTTAAACATATAATGAAGTATATTCTTAGCATACAGAATCAAGAATATATAAAATGAATTAACGATCTTAATAAGATTTTACGGAAAACTATACCATGGTACCTACCACATACCTACTTTTCTGCATGTTTATGTTTTTTGTACCAAGCTTTCATCTGTTGTTACTTTTAGAATTTACTTCCTTTTTCTGCCCCTTTTTCTTTGAGTTTACCAACCACTTACTGTCTTACTCTGTTTAAACCAGGCTTATGTCAGAAATAAGAGTGAAGAATGAAAGGGTAGAATAGAATAGAATCAAATCATAGGGTTGGAAGGGGCCTCATGAGATCATTAAGTCCAACCCCCTGGAGCTTGAACCCAGGACCTTCTGCATAACAAGCAGCGGTGCTAACCACTACACTATTTGCAGGGTACAAAGTACAGAAGATAAAATGGGCCAAATTCTGCAATTACCCTGGTGGTACTCCATTGACTTCAATAGTGTCACTGTAGCCTTACACCGATGTAACAGAAGAATTTAACCAAGAACTGTTTTTTCCATCTGCTGAACAGTTCTAAAGGTGAATTATTAAAATACTTACTTTTCCAGAAAAGCTGAAAGGACTATAAAAATATTTTTACAGTCACTTTCCCAGCCACTACGCAATTTTAAACATTAAATATTTTTTTAAGTTTGATTGTGTAGCAGACCACTATAATGATTAATTAAAAAAACCACATAGCTGAGCAACTGTCCTCTTTTCTTACAGAAACAGAATATGTGGTTTTGAGGCGAAGCGAGGGTTAGGGAAGGGGACCATACAATTGTTTTGGCAATTAATTCCAAATAAAAAAATGTAAGAGATACTCCTGCAAGAAGCAGCATGCAAATGAAAGCACAATAAAAACGCTACTTGTTTGCAGAAGACAGAGATGTCACATTTTAAAAAATCTTCTGTCCATTTGGAAGCATGCAGTCTCTACTGTAAACCTGCCATTTATAAGGGTATTGCCAAAACTTATTCAGTACAAAAATGTTGTTAACATGGTAAAAGTTTTCCTGGAAAACATTTCTACTTGTAATTTCCACCTTTTAATACTTTTATCACTTACAGATGTTATCAGCTTCAAGGCAGCATAACTAAACAAAAGAAGCTTTTTATCTCAGATGCATATACATACACTAATCAAGTGTGCCTATTTTTTGTTGCAAAGAATAAATAAGTATAGTGAAGACACAAATAATATATCTACTCTATCCTAAAAGAAATGTACTCAAACTAGATTTTCCAGTTCTGTACAATCCACTACAGATCTCCTAGATCTTTTGCAGGTACTTAAAAACTGAATTATGACATTTTTCTGACTCATTTACTGTATATGTTATCTGTCAATTATCAAGGCCTCTATTACCACAGCATCTCTGTATCTCACACTCTTTAATATATTTATACTACCCATATCCCTGTTAGGCAGGGAAAATAACAGTTACTACCTTTCTGTAAGTGTTGTTCTTCAAGATGAGTTGCTCACATTCATTCCATGATAGGTGTGTGTGTACCATGTGCACAGTTGCTAGAGACTTTTCTCTCAACAGCATCCTTTGGGCCAGTTCTAGCAGCCCCTGGAGTCACACGCTTATGTGCTAGTTGCTATAAAGGATGCTGCTGGGCCCTCTCAATTCCTTCTTGCTGGTAACTTGGACAGCAGGGTAGGAGGGTGGGTCATAGAATGGACATGAGCAACACATCTCAGATAACAACAGTTACACAAGGTTAGCAACCATTTTTTCATCTTTAAGTGCCTTCTCATGTCCTTTTCATGCTAGGTAAATCACAAGCAGCATTTTTTGAGTTTAGTTCAGAGCTCATGGATATACTGATTACAACACTGCTTTCCCAAAACTAACATCATCCCATACCTGTTGGGTTATGGTCCAGTGGGACACAAAGGTATGAACTGATGACCTGATTGAGGCTCTGGAGATGTCCTGGATTGGTACCTTAGCAAGGGATGCTGATGACAGAACCTGGGCTTTTGTGGAATTCAAGGTAATAAAGGCTGGAGGAGGAACCTTAAACTGCTTCCAACTATCTTGAATACAGGTGATTATCCAGGATGAGATTCTTTGGGATGACAGCAGTAGCCCTCTCATCCTTTCTGCCACTGCTACAAAGAGCTAAGTGGACTTAACAGTAGGACTTAATTCCTTCAATATAAAAGACAAGGGCCCGCCTAGTATCCAATGTAGGAAGCTGATGTTTCTTAGCTGTCTTATGAGGTTTTGGGAAAAAGACTGGAAGACAGATGTTCTAGTTGTTGTGGATGTGACACCATCTTTGCTAGGAAGGCCAGATGGGGAAAAGCTGGACCTTGTCTTGAAGAACAATATAAAAGGGGGTTCTCAAACATAAGGACTTTGCCATCAGGGAGGTGACTTTCAGAGAGAGAATCAGCAAGAAGCATGATGCTAATAGTTTGAATGGGGGCCCTGTGAATTTAAAAGGATCATGTTCAAGTCCCACAGGGGGTAGGTTCATAAACCTCAGTTCATAAACCTAGAGCCTTTCAAGTCCCTTGAGAAACCTGACCATCATCCTGTGGCAGAAGACTGGTCTGCCATTCACAGGAGGGTGGAAGGCTGAGATGGCTGCCTACGGAACCTCAATAGATGAGAGGGCCAGACGTTGAGCAGACAATCAGAGATCGCACAAGGCTGAAAACAAGCCCCTCCCTACTTGTTGATGTAAAATACAGAGTTGGTGTTGTCTGTCAGGACTTCTATCACTTTGCCTGAGATCTGGGGAGGGAACACTTGGCAAGCTAACCATACTGCCCTGTGTTCCCTGACATGAATATACACAGTAACTTCAGTTATATATTTGATCTATTAACTGCAAGCCTGATAGGAACTAACATTCATAGCAACACAATAGCTACTTTATAACTCAAGGCAACTATGCAGATTTCCTTCTAACTACATGAAATTAAAATAAATTTATGCTATACTGCTGAAAATTCACTTTCCTAAATTAACAGTGAATTCAGCCCTTACTAACTCAAAGGAATTTTAATGATCTTGCGCTTCCTTGTTAATACTATTTCTCACCTACACAACTCTTTCTCTGATGCACATATTCTGTTTTGCTCTTTCCAGTAAATGCCAGTTTCTTCACAGATTATTTTATATAGTGTTATGTTCAAAATATCATTGCTAAATTAATTTTCAATTTTCAGAAACCCTTGAACGTAAATCATTAATTACTCTTGTAGCCTGAATACTAGTACAGGACAGAACCCTTTCCTCCTATTACCCTTTCCCAATAACTGTTAAAACACTTGTTATTTATAAATTAAAGACTGGTTTTTGTTACTTACCCTGTTATCCATGAATAAAAGCCAATATTTAGAATTATGTGTTTTCAACATGTGAGTTTACAGTATAAAATGAATATAGGGAAGCCACTGTGGCACAGCAGGTAATAAATGTGAATCATAAAAAATTATAACAGTGTCACATGCTAATTACAGGTTTATCCATAAGGTAGTATTTTGGAGTGACATTTTACTTGAAGATCCTGTTCCTGTCATGTTGAAAAACTGAAATAATATGCTGACATAGCTGGTTACATAAATCTATTATTAGAATTTCTGAAATGTTTATTCTTAATACAAGTCAGTATATCTAACTGGTACTGACCTTTGTAATTCTGTCCAATGGCTCCATAAGATGTAACACCAGAGGGGATGAAACCTTTTCCTTCAGGACACAAATCAGTAAATTCAGCTGGTAAAGAGATAAACAAAAACAGACAAAGACAAACAACCACCATCAGAAAAACAGTTATTTAGGAATCTTGAAATGTAATGAAGTCAACTTTTCATGTTCACTAATACATTTTAAAACTTCTTCCTTCTAATTCTCAGAAATCTTAGGCAACTTTTCCTTTTATTAATTTCTTTTGGGCAATCTCATACACCTTATTCACATAAAGCACAACCCTGTGGCCAAATACTTTAGCGACAACAATCAAAACTTCCCTTGACTTCAAAAGGAGTTTAACCATTGTCTTCAACAAGAGTTTTGCCTCAGCAAAAAATGAAAAAGTACTGCATCATCTGGTTTATGTTGTGCTGGAGATGGCTCAAATGCAAACAAACCCCACTTTATATGTTCAGTTATAGTGGCTCTTTCCAAAACACACTGTAATAGGCACAGTTTCACTAGTTCAAAGATGCGGCTAAGATAAGAGTTGAGAATAACAAATCCTTTTTTTTTTTTAAATAAGTAATCTCTTGCATTCTGAAGAATTTATGCATGCTCTATCTTAAATGATTTATTCAAGCTAGATACTGAATATCAACCACCATTGTTTATATACTGTGCTTCAACTACTGTTATCAATGTTTGTGATAAAGACCACATGGTTATGCTCTTCTAATTAGTATTTAAAGGCAAAAAATGTTGTGCAGACAGCATGATTAACTGCATTATACAATAGGTAGAAGAATGTAAAATTAATGTCAGATTATATATCAATTCTAATGTTTCATATTGCTGCATAAAATAAGCTGCTGACAGGCAGACTCAAAATTATAAAAATGTTCATCTTCATTTGTTATTTTATGGCAAAAACATAACTATAACATTACAATAACACTGGGAAAAAGCTTGTATCAGAGATATTGTTGCTTTAAAGATCATTCGGAGATAGTGTTGGCCATAGGAAAATAATGGGCCATATTTATCTCGGCTGTAATTCCAATGAAGCCTGTGGAGTTACACGGGAGATTAACTCTTCCTATTACCTCTGTGTGAGCGGAACTTTTGCCTGGCTTAGTTCTGAGTAACCTGCTGCAGGAGAGGACCCTTTATGAGTAGACCTCATAAAAGCCAATGGTACCTGTCCTAATATAAAGCACAACCCTTCAGAAATTACTACTGGATGGAAAGCTTTTCTTACCAGTTCCAAAGACAGGGCATGGGAAGATTTCACAGTTATCACCCCAGCCAGCACCCAAAGTACAGCAGCATTCTTGTTTGGTGATATTGGAGGTCAACACATTATCACAGAAATTAGCATCGTTAAGATTGTAGTAGCATTCCTTCTTTTCATCTTCAGGTTGATCAACATCTACTGGTAAATCAAAAGATAAAAAATAAACAAACTAACAGGTCAAATTAATCAGCATTAGAAGATAGACAGGAGAAAAGCAACTGGATTTTGCTGTCATAGCACTATTTTCTAAATTCAGGGCCAGAGAGAAAACTGTGACACAAAGATTTTGTTGGCTTTTTAAATCCTGTACAGAACAATAGAAAATCTCAAAATATCTTTCCCCTGGTTTTCACAGCCCCCAGTTTTCAGATTTAGGTGTTGAAAGAGCTTCCAAATTTGCATTTTTTGCTACATTTAAGCAATGCATGTATCTTTACTTTTATTATTAAAAACAACACTTATCACTTAGAGTGCTTTTAATATGTAGATCTTAAAGCACTTCACAAAAGTGAGTGAACATTTTTACAGAAGCAGAAAATGATGCACAGAGATGATAGGGTCTGATTTGCAGCACTCTCAGCTCCCAATGCCTTCAGGGAAAACAAGAGCTTAACACTTTCTAAATTATGTCCTAACTGACTTATGAAAAAGCACATAGTGAGACAATGGGACTAACAGGAACTAATCCAGATTCCTGACTCTCAGTCTGGTGCCCGATATACTGGACTACAATGGCATCCATTTTTAGACAGAATTATTTTTCATGTAAGGCACAAGGACAATGGAAATATGGAGATGATGCAGTTCTCAGACAGCAGCAGCTGACCAAGGCATAATTCGTTTTGTAGATGCAGGATCTTGGCAGTGCCTTCTTTATCAGTAACCAGAAAACATGTCCCCCCTCTTATCTCAAGATGGGTTTTGATTAATAGCATTTGCATAGTACTTTAAAGCAGTATTTGAAAGCAATCAGCAGAGGAATAAAAATAGATTGATTCTGCAGAAGAGAATTAAAAAAAAAAAAAAAGATAAGATCTCTATGTGAAAATCTGTCCCCTAAAGACCTTATACACTTTCAGGGGAGAGATTCACTAGTTTTAGCTATAAATTTTAAGAATTCTACAATGACAGTGTAGACTATCATCCACACTTCCAGGGAGTTCATAAAATGTATGGGGACCTCACAGAGGTCACAAAATACCAAGTGCATACTTCTACAAAACACAGTTACTAACTCATCAATTAACAAGAAAACTTAGCAAGACCTACCAAATCATAGTTAAAGGGCACTGGTTCTCCTTCAAGATAAATGAATAAAATCTCTCTGGAGGTTCAGAGCAAGCCATTTTAGAATATGACAAACCAAAACAGTGAATTTGGAAAAAGCACTTGAATCTTCCATGTTTCCTAAACACTTAGTCTGCCTAACCTCAAGCTTCCACAAGACATTCACTTGTGGCAAGATCTGAGATGTGAGAAACATCACTTGAAATTATTTTTGTTTCTACAGTTCCATAATTCCTGACAAATACAGACAGCAACATTGTACATTTGCATCTCCCATTGTATTAGTGCTTTGAAACCACAGATATCAAATTTACTGGTAAAAAGCATTGCTTCTGCTTGGGGATTTCAGAATAGCAAACTCTTCAGATGTTTCTTTTTCCTGTTAGAAAAAAATTTTATATTCAGTGTTTAACATGTGACACCACCTATCTAAGAGTGATCCAAAATTATTCTATGCTGGCTAATTAACATATATTTTGAATTTTGATTCATTTCAATTCAAAATATAAGGTAACATTACTATCAGAGATATTTTTAAAAACTGATTCAAATTTACAGGAAGAGGTGAAATCTTTATTTTATAGTTTAGTTATAAGGTATTCCAAAATAATTATGTTATGTAAAAATTCAGACCAAGCTGCCATGTGATTACACTCAGGGGCGTCACTGGTGCCGGGCTTACGGGGCTCAAGCCCTGAGTCCCGGTGCTAGAGCCCTGGGTCTGCTGTAGTGGCATGCGAGCCTTGAGTCCCAGCGCCTGAGCCCCAGGTCTTTTTGTAGGCCAGGGGCACTCCTAGTTACACTGTTTTGTTTGTCGTCTTTTTCTTTTTACTTGTGTTTTGCTCACAACCTCAAAGATTTGTCTTTTTCTGGTCAGCAGTAAAAAAAGGTCATGACTCTTTTAAAGGTCTCCCTTGTGCAAATGGAAAGGGAAACCACATCACCTAACCTGGAGGCTGGGTGAAATGGCCAGGTAGGCCATTGTCCCCTTTACATAGTTGTATCTTTGGTGACTGGGAATGAATGTTTCCCTCACTGACAGACTGGCTGACTAGGATGGACTTCTTTGCCTTTCCTATAGCAGTTCAGTGACCTGGAGAGGTAGGTAAGGAGGTAAGATTCAAGATGTTGTAACTTGCTGGTATTCATTCCTGGGATCTGGTTCCTTGATACATTGCCTTGAAAAACTAGAGCTGGAAGTGGATTTAAGAGAAGGATGGGAAATGGAGTTGAGATTCCTAACATCTTCCAAAGTGAGATGACAACCTCCTTTTCCCAGGCCATGAATCTTCATAAGGCAGGGCGGTGGAGTCACAACAATAATCTAGGATTTGATCTGGGAGGATGGAGGGCTGACAGCACCCCTCAGTTAGATGGAAACAAGTGAGAAAGGATGATCTGTATGAGTTATTGTTAGATGGTTCCCAGATGAATTAAATTAGTAAAGTTGTGATCTTTCATCCCGTCTTTCTTCCTGCCTTTCTAGAAAAATGTAACTGGCTCGTCCAGTGGTAGTTGTTTGTAGTATTGTGAGGGAGACCCAGGTTCACCTCACTGTTGTAGTAACTCTCTTATTTTCAGGGCCTTTAATGAACTCAGAAGCAGTCTCTCCATGACAGTTATGCAATGGACCATGCCCAATCCTATCCAGTCCTGTTTGTTGTCAGGATAGTGGCTGGGATGTGCGATCTCGAAGATGGCAAGGGTAAAACAGGGAGTGGGGAAATAAAATGAACTTCAGGCTCTTACTTCTATCTGTGCATTGCAAAACACACACACACACACACACACACACACACACACACACACACACACACACACACACAC
>ML681972.1:7455608-7549551 GCA_007922195.1 Podocnemis expansa
CACACACACACACACACACACACACACACACACACACACACACACACTCATGTTTCAGTTCTGTGTAAAATATGATGAAATGAAAGTGTTATTTGCACATAATAAAGTGAGTTTTACTACGATTATGTTCTTTAATTTTCTTTAGCTACTACTGTTTTAACATTAGTATGCACAAAACATTTACTTTATTGTACCTATTACTGTATATTAATTAAAGAGAGAATAATAAGCATTTATGGCATTTAGTTCAAAACACATTTGAATTTGTTTCTAACTTCCTTAGAAAGCTGAATGTTTTGGTTTGTGGAGTTTGAGGGACTGGCAGACACTTCTATTCTGCTTTAGTACAACATTGCCACCTACAATGCAAACTTTCCTTTGCTGTTTTGCCAATATAAGTAAGTATACATTAAAGGAAACACTCAACTGAGAGCTATTTCATCTTTGTTAGTTTAGTCTGTGGTCTCCCTTCATCAGATAATTACAATTTTCCATAATGTACTGCATTTCATAGTGTATGATGATGGTTTTGTGGTATTAGCTGATGTCCAATAGGAACCAAATTAAGACTATGATGTGTCATAGAAACTCAACTGAACTAAATCTGTTATTCCATGGCGAGAGAGCAGCATTTTAGCCACCAAGTTATACATTTTCTTTGGACATACGCCATATGTCTAACTAAATCAGGGTCAAAGGCTTAAACAGCAGAAACACCATGGAAGTTTTCACATTTATTGGGGAAAGAGCATCGGAGATGGTGACAGAAGAAAGGAGAAACAATCTCATCATGCAATTATTTATTCCTATTTTATATTTGATGTGATAGTTTCTCCTCCCATTATCTGTTCAGTACTTAACGTGTCTGTTGTTTACACAGCTGTGACTGAGGGTTAGTCAAGCAGGCGTCATGAATGTTTGGAAAGTGAGTGAGACATAGATCTTTAAGAAAAGAAATTTACAAAGGCCAGTCTATGTCTACAAGCTCATAAATTTCTCTCTCTCTCTCTCATACACATTATTAACCTTTTAATAAAAAGATTCTTTTAAAAGATACTTGGTGTAATTTTTCCTGAGAAAAACTGATTAGTAGCTAGATATTTATTTTCTCACAACTACATTGTTAAAAAATGAGAAATGTAATTCTATTAAGGAATTGTGGGATAATACAGTAAGTTTTCTGACTCTTTAGATTTTTTAAAATATTAACATTTTTAATCTTATAACAAACCAAAGAAATTCTACATAACACATTGACATTTATCTGATTGTAAATTTGATAATTCCAGTTATAAAAAGTGGTGGCTAAATACAGACTACAGGTATTTCCAAGATTTTTATATCTTAATACAGCCCTACCAGAAAAGCATTCAGGCATGTACTTAACATTAAATTCTATAGGCATCAATAAAACTTAAGCAAATGCTTAAAATTAAGCACATATTTAAAAATTTATGATGTGTGCCTTAAATTAATTGTCGTAAAAAATATGACGTTATAGGGGTGATGGAAACTTAAATTAATAAATTACATAGCAGTGCCTTTTGCCTCCAGTCTGAATCAGAGGAGTATTTTTAAGATAAAGAGTCTAGGAGCCAATTTGGGATGTCTAGAAACTTAGCAATGATTCTGATGGAAATGTACCTTAGGACATGACATAAGCAATATAAACTTCTAGGGCCTGACTTTCAGCAAGCCAATAAAAATGTATGCTCTCAATTATCTATATCCACTATAGAATATGTAATGCAAATCTTCTCTGTTGAAGATATGGCAAGACAAGATGCCTATCTTTTTAGCATGAGTATGTGAAAATCACAGATTTGTGCATGCACATCCAATGATGCATGTGCAAAAAACACATACTTGAAGATCCAACCCTTAGTTCGCTTGGGTAAAAACAAAAGCTATATATTTCTATAAAAATTACTTGTATGACAGGTGTCCCCTGAAACGTGAAAAACCACTCATATTGTGGATTTGGACACCAAACTTAAATCTAGTGTTTGTTAAAAATTAGTACAGATTACACCAAATTAATACAGATTACACCAGTTTGGTATCATGGTCATCTGTTTAAGACAGGCCCAAGACTGAGGAATAGAGCAGTAACTGGTCAGGAATGATGTACCTTGATTAACTTTGGTAATCAGAAGAACCAACTTTAAAACCAGATGTTTTTGAGCTACTTTGCAGTTAATAGATTAGAAACAGATGACCCTATTAGACCACTCCTCCCCCCAATGACTCTTCTCTGTGTCGTCTTCTCCTGCTCTCCCACCAAAAAATTTTCTCTTACCTTTCCCCTCAGAATCCCACCTTCCCAACTGGGTTAGCTAAGTATTGTTTTTCTACTGTGAAGTTTCATGAGGTTTTGGATCACAAATTTATCACTGGTCTTTGATGAGGCCATATTTTATAGAACTGCTCCAGGAGTAAATATAGCATGTTCTGGATGCCAACATTGTACACTTTTTATTTCATGATTTTGAATACCAGTAATCCATTGTCCTAAGCACTGTGCTTGATCTTCTATGCTAAAGCTCCAATGAAGCATGGCCACTGCATCATCCTTTGCAAGAGTGTAGCCTGAAATCCATACCCACCTTGATGTGGTTGGTGCTAAATAGAGGGGTGACACTGGCTTGCCATCCTTTGGGCAGTGTGGTGCTTCTGTCATTGCTAGCCTTGCAGACTGCAGGTACTCTGGGGACAGCTAAACTGAATCTGGTCCCTGTATAAGGGGAATGGCAGGCTGTGCTCTCCTCTGTCTTACACACCAATGCATGGGTCAGCTACAACCTGGCATTTAGCCATTAATTTTCAGCATGAAATTGAAACAAAAAAGGAACGGATTCAAGAAAAATTAATGTATTGTAAATTCCATAAGGGTTCTCCAAAGCTCACAGAAGCAACAGGTAGTATTACACTTCACAGTTAGTTTGGGTGATCAATCCAGAGTCAAAGACAGAACCCATCCAAGCTTAATGAGAAAACTGTTTGCTATAGGATACCAAGAAAAGCATATGCCATGTCTTATATAGTACACAAAATAATATCCGGTCCAGCAAAGCAGTGATTGTAGAAAGGGCTTTTCCTCCTTTAGTTGCACAAGCAAATAGAAACAAAACAATGGCAAGATTTTCTGTCCTTCACAAAGTACATCAGCTTGTAGTGTTTCCTGGCAGGAGATAGGGTTCCTTATCCCATTGGTCAAATAATATAGTATATAAGACTCTGACTGGGCTCTAATTTCCAGACCATCTGGTTTCCTATATGAGATCGTCTTTCATGTTGAGGCTTAACAGAGGAGAGAAACTGATTACGTATGTTTTTATTGTGCCAAAATAAGTGGTCCATATTGAGAGGAAAAGGTTTTTCTCTTCCAAACTGGGACAAATGAAGTTCTGCCCATTCAAGATGTCACACTGAAATGTCACTCACAGTAGATTCTGAAGATGGTCAACACACGATAATGCATGCTTGCTCGACTCCGTGGGCTCTCATTCCCCTCAATAATAAGTGACACTTGGAAAAACCCACGAGTTCTGCTTGGCTTCTGGGATGTGTCTTCCCCTCATTTGGAATCAGATGTCCCGTTGGGCTCCCTATGCACAGCTTCTCTTGGTGTGGCTCTGCTGTGCTCCTAGATCTTGGCTCATTTTTGAATGGGGAAAAAATGGCTGGAATCTTGGTGCCATCCATTTTTGGCACCAAAATGAGAAGGCGCTCAAAGTTGACTGTAGATCTTCATAATATGATTTACCTTCTCCCTTTTATTCATACTTTGATCAGCAATACAAACAAGGAATCATGTGGCATTTAAAGACTAACAAAATTATTTAGCACGAGCTAAATGCCACTTTGTCAGACATTTTGAAGATGTCTAATTTGTTAGTTTTTAAGTGCCGTGGGCCTCTTTGTTTGTGTTGCTGAACTAGACTAACACAGCTACCCCCTTGGAATTTGATCAGCAATGAAATAGTTAATAATGTTGTCATTTATGTCAATATTATTGTCATGCTGCAGTTTCTTTCCTCATAAGCAACCAGTAGATGGCAATACTGCCATATATCATTCTTCTAAACCAGTTATTCCCCAACTCTCATTCTTTCAACTACTTCATGAGATAAGATCCTCAGGGTAATTCTTCCCTCATGGTGGCACATTTGTTGCCACATGATGGATTCTTTGGGATCAACTGAGTGAAAATGGAGACCCACTCAACCCATTTGGAAGTCAACTCAATAAATCCTCCCTCACACAAAGATTAATCCTGCACAGACAGGAGGGCATTTCTTATCAATTCAGCATAGTGGGGACACAGCGCTAACTGGAATTTAGGACATCGGCAGAAAAGACATACAAATTATTCTGTGTAGCTTGTGTATCTCCTGTCAACTGATGTTGAATTTCAGCATAAGTGTAGACCTGCCCTCAGTCTAACTTTACCACTGGTTCTCAGTCTGTTTTATTAGTGTAATACAAGTAGCTGTTTCACAGAAAGTGTTGCACTATCAATGTGGGTGTCTGTGCAAGTACATCTCAGGAAATTGCAAAACAAAATACTGAAGAAAGCATGAACCCATTCAGTGGAACTCTATGAATAAACTGTAAAGAGCTATTTGGCTCTGATTCTTTAAAAAGAGGAACTTGCCTCTCTGGTGTTGCACAAAAGAAAACTTTGACCTATTATTAGGAAGGCAAAATGTACCATATTCAGTAAGCCAAATCCAGGTTCTACTTGAGTCACCAGGACTTTGGCCTTGTGCACAAAGTTTGGAATGATGAGAGATGAGATGAAATTTCCCAGATCTTCTAAGCTATGTATACTGGAATTGGCAGGACAGCAAGTTATTCTAAAGTTACTTGGAAACTAGCTCAGCCTTCAATGTAAAACAAAAATGAAGAAACAAATGTTTGCTTTCTTGGGGAAAAATCTCATGTAAATCAATTTGCCCACTTCTTACGGCCTACTCCTCCTTACCTTTGATCTGTTCCTCTCCTCAAACCGAAGTTGTATAGACCACTTGGAGGAAACTTTCTGAGAGTCCTATGATAATTTTTAAGTAAGATGCTTGTAGTAGCATCCACAATGTATTAGACCAGTGGTTCTAAACGTTTTCAGTACCATGGCATGCTTCAATGAGACAAACAATTCCACGGCACACCCACTTTTTTCAGCTGAATTGATTGCTCATAAATGTCACATTTACTTATATTTACAATGGTTACGGTCTTACTAGAGAGGTATGCAACACAGTGCATACAACAGTCTAAAGAAGGATCAAATGCATTAATGTTTCAAATTCACTAGAAAAAAAATACACATCATCTCAATTTTGCTCTTTGGCCACCTGCATCTAGAATGTTCACATTTTAGAATCAAAAGACTGGTACCTCACTTATAATTGGATGATTAATTTTCATGAGTTTTATGAGTTGTGATTTTGGTTGGATAAAATACTGTTTAAGATGAAACAAGGTTTGTTTTACATTGATTTTCATTACCTTTAGACAAAATTTCATGGCACACTTGGACACTGCTCACAGTTTGCTGGAGCACACCAGTTGAAAACTACTGTATTAGACACTGAATAAAATATAGAAAGGCACAATGCCTGCTCTGAAATGCATACAATCTAAAAAGACAGATCAAACGTAAAAAAAAATATGGGCAAGACAGCACAACCGACAAGTAAAGTGATCCAGGTGACTATCCATGTCTTGACGATCCAATGTTTTGGGGACTTTTCAAATTAGAGAAACAGATTTCCTCTCAGCCGTTCACTATTATGATTTCTTCAGTTAGAATTAAATAAAAAGACTGGCTAACCAGTCTTTTGCTCTCAACGATACACTTTCTTTAATCTTACCCAGATATCAGTAGTTCAACTATGTGTGTCATAGTCTTAATTTCACTGCCAAGGATTGACATTGAAATTAATACCTGTGCATGATACCATTCATGAGAAAAAATGTTACAAGCAACAGTGTGAAATAGGCCCTGCTAATCAGAGCTCTAAGATAGCAGTGTACAAAAATTAAAGGCACCTATGCTATATTTTTGTTACTAATGATTTATAGCATGTTCAAGAATAATGAAATTAAAAGCACAAATAGATTATTATGTTACTATGATTTGAAAAGGGGTCTAATCTAGAACACCTTAAACAAAATGCAACTTTACACACTCTTCACTGGTTTTTACAGCCTTTCACAGTTTTTTATCCTTGCTGTGCTTCAGGAGGGAGTACATTTTTAATGCTTTGTATTATGTCTGCAAGCAAAGCCACTGGTATTTTACCTGGTGATGTGCGGAAGCGACACTGTCCAGTCATTGGATCATACTCCTGGTTTTCATCAGAACACAGACACAGGAAGGTGCCTTCTACATTTTCACAGAGGGCTACACCACATACTCCACTCAGCATTTCACATTCATTCACATCTGGAAAATGAACCATAAATTGATTCAGACACATTCTCCATCACTGACAGCTCTTTATTTTACCTGCTGCGTCTGTGCCAATATTGGGTTCAGGAAAACAGGTGATTTCTGAGGAACAATTAAAACCTGACTACCACTTAAGTAGACTCCTAAGGAAATTAGTTAGTCTGAGGAGATAAAGTCCACTGAAAATATACAGTAAAATTATAAAATGACAGTGTTGATTTTAAGGTAGACAGGACTCCTAACTTCTTTACTCTCCCTCATCACCATCTCTTATAATGTAAGATATTGACTCCTTTTGAGAAACATTTGCTATTATCAGGACATCCACTGTATTTATTTGTTTATTTTATTTAATAGATAGTGTGCTGAAACTTCCCATCTTCCTTTCAAAGGTCAGTGAAATCAACAAGTTCAACCAAGATGACAGCAGGATTTAGGCCCTGGTATACAATCACAAATTCACTTTTCCTCCCCTCTTCTGTCCCCCAAATAAACTGTCTTCTTGGGAAATGTCCTTTTGTCCTCTAAACTCATTTTTGCCATAGATCTCTCATCCAAAAATCCTTATAGGTTGCTCTGGAACTCAGCAACATTATTCTGGTATCACCTAATGAAGCCCCTATGGAGCAATGTTAGTCTCCTCCTCTACTCTATAAAGGCTCAGTCCCACAGTACTCTCAACTGCTGTTGGCCTGGAACCAAATAATATTCTGTGACTCCTAAATTTGGCTGCCAGCACTCCTTACCTCATCTAAATACTAAGAAAAGTTGGTATTTGACAGGAGAGTTGTCCATGGTCTGAAAGACATACGATCCCCCAAAATGCTCAACACTGGCTTAACTTCTAATAATTATTAACTAAAAATTGTTACTTTTTAGTTATTTAAATATTTTATTTTGTATTTTTAATTGACAATATACAGTATAATATTTGTAGAAAAGCATATTGGCTCTTTTTTGTCCAGGAAAATAAACATGTAGTCATAAAGTATACTGATGATTTTGTATGTTTTTATCTTATCTGGATCAACTAAGTTGATATTTTAAAATTCATTTAATTAATTATTTCTTTTGTTTGATGCATACCTAGAAGTTAAAAATCTTCATAGCAGAACACCATTTTCAAACTATCCAGACACATATTTTCCATGAAAATGTTTTTTTGATAGGCTTATTACAACAAAATCCTTTACAAGTATGTTCAAATACTTTCAACATCTCCTATAATCTCATCATCATATGTCCAATTCAGTAAAACTGTGAGGTTCTTCCATGGTGCAAAATCCCATTTGTTTCACTCATGGCCCAAAATAAAAAATCAGCTTCTCTAAACTTTCTTTTCATCTTTTTCCTCCCCCTCCGCCCCAAATCTCACTTACTATTTGAATACCTTTATAAGCAAAACATTACACACAAACCACTGATTGTGACCTTACAAAGGAAAGCAAATATCAATACAGTGCCAAACAGGATAGCTCATATTTAAGATTGGTCAATTGGTACAATTCTTTTTTTTTCTCTTTAAATTTCAACAACTAATATGTACTTTCATTTTATTCTTTTTTTTTTGTCTGAATTTTAACTATTTTTTATTTTGACAGTTGCTGGAAATTAAGGTGGGGGTAGTGTAGGGCTTAAAGCTGACAGCAGGGCTTCTGAGAGCTCCTAGCACTGACAACAGGGCTGCAAGGAATGTGGGCTGAAGACACTGAGGCACAAGGGGTGGGGAAAGCTGCACATCTGGCCTAGTGGTGCAGAGACTCCTGGCCAGGATTAGGAGGAGGATAACAAGTCACTGGCTGTGGGATACTGCTCCACAGTTCTTGCCCAGGGATGGCTCCCACACTCCTGAGTGAGTGAGACCCGGCCATGACAGCAGAGCTCTCCCTGGACAGCCGCATAACACCTGATTCTCACCCAGACACAAAGGGAGGGGAAGGTTGCCATCTTGGCAGAGCACAGTAGAAGCCCCCCAGCCTGGGTCATGAAGATGGGTCCCTCACTGTGGGGGAGACCACCATGCTGCACATGACTCCTGTCTGGGGATGGAGCCATTCAGTACCAGGGTGTTCTCTCTCATGGCCTCACCCTCCATCTTCATGTAATCCTGGCTTGGGTCTCAGCTCTGCCAGGACCGCACACCTTGTGCCTGCAGGAATGAGGTGCTGTGAGGGAGTGAGGGAGCAGGTCCATGACGGCGGGCTGCAGCTGAATTGCCACAGAAGAGCCCTAAGACACAAAGAGAAGTAGGCTGCACTCCCACTTTGACCAAGATTTTTATAACTGATGACTTCAAGATATCATCTGAAATTGATATTTACCAACACTTATCTATTAAACTCGAATCCTGCCAAGCTTAGTTACATTAGAGCAATTGGCTTGATTTGTCTCAGTTTATATTTCATACCACTGAAAAACATTGTTCCCTCTAATTACTCGTAGACTGTGTGCACAAACAATTTCTTTGTGAGCACCAATATTAGCACTAGTGAATTTTTTTGTGTGCACTTTATTTTTTTGTGTGCGCAGGTTTTATGACCTGTGTGCGTGCGCACACGCACACAGCTTAGAGGGAACAGTGTTGAAAAACCCCATCACTCGCTTAGAATTAATTTTGCAGAAATTTATTTCCTTTCTATTCAATCACTAAAATTAAGGAAATCATAAGTTGAAGCACCATTAGCATTCACACCATATGAAGGCCCCAATCAAGGAAGGCATCCCTACTCAGCTTTGCAGATAAGCATTTGCTTCTGTCAGTGGGGTTTAAACTAAGAATGTGCTTCAATTCATCACTTAACTGCTTTCCTGAATCAGGATCTCACTTAGCATGCTTAACCACCCAAACATCATAAAACCAAACAGACTCAGACTCTCCATCTCCACTATAAAATCACTTTCCTTTCCCTCATGTACCTGCAAAGCATACATCCAATTCTCCAGAACTGTGCACACACACAATAACTTAATTGTGTCCTGCAAAACTGTAAAGTACTCATGACTTTTGCCAGTAAAACTCAGTACATTGATAATAAATCATAATATTTCTGAGGCTGCAGGCAAGGCTGTGTGTTTTGGTATGACTGCCAGGAACTGGGTATATCCCTCTCCAGCAAGGCTGTTTGTTTGGGTACAATTGCCAGGAACTGGGTATATCCCTCTCCGGCTGCTGTAATAGCTGATCTCTCAGCCCCCAGGGTAATGGGCTGAGCACAACGTGGAGGAAGGTGGTCAGT
Source organism: Podocnemis expansa (assembly GCA_007922195.1). Taxonomy (NCBI): domain Eukaryota; kingdom Metazoa; phylum Chordata; order Testudines; family Podocnemididae; genus Podocnemis; species Podocnemis expansa. The sequence goes on from ML681972.1 coordinate 7,465,302, forward strand.
AACTGAAAAGAGAAGCTCATGGAACTGGAAAGCTTTAAGTACTCTGGGCATAGTAAGTGTAGGTTATGTCAGATTTGGAGGATACTTTAAAATGTTTTACATAAATTTCCAGTTGGCTTACTTGGAAGATACTATCAGAATGTGAGCATATGTTTCGTCTGGAGTTTGTACAAGCTGTGGTTGTCTAGCTAAAGGAAGCTGAAAAAAGTGAGGCTGTCAGGATGGTATTTGTAAAACAGCATTTAAAATATTTGTTTTCTAAAAGATTAATGACATTGCCAGAGGAAACATTATAGAAAACCCCCTTTGTACAGAAAGAGTGTGCAGAATTTGGAAACTAAATTAAAGCATTTGTATGTTTAAGACCAGGATTTTACCTCCACTGCAAGTTAAATTCACAATGCAACTTTTACTATGTAGTCACTACTGACACCTCTACAATTCTCTAGGTAACCACAGATGTCCACAAGTCACCAACACCCAGATATTGTAAAATAAGTGTGAGAGATCAAAGCCAGCAGACAGCCTGAGAGTAAAAGACGGGAGATATATGAGCCTTGGAATGCTGAAAACTTGGTTCACCAGTGGCTAACCAGGGTTACTGCAGGTTGATTAGATGCACCTGAGATCAATTAAAAAGTAGCCAGGTGCCTGATAAAAGCCTCCCTGCTCCAAACAGAAGCTGCACAAGCTGGAGGAGGAACAGGAAGGTGGTGCTGTGCAGAGCAAAGGAGCTTGAAGCAAAGGAGCAGAAGAGTTTGTAGAAGGTACTGGGACTTGAGAAGAGAAAGAAAGGTGTGCCTGAGACTCTGATTGGTTGAGAGAAGAAACCTGGCCTAAGGGCAGACCAGCCATAAGGAAAGACGGTTACCTACCTTTTTCTGTAACTGTCGTTTTTCGAGATATGTGCTCACGTCTACTTCAACTAGGTATGCGTGCACACATGTGCACGGCTGCCGTCAGATTTTTCACCTAACAACTCCAATGGTCAGACAGAGTCCCCTGGAGTCGTGCGCCTATAGTGCCGCATGTAAGGGCTTGCCGACCACTCCCCCATGAGTTCCTTCTCATTGAACCGACAGCAGAGAGGTGGGCAGGTTTGGACTAGACATGAGCACACATCTCAAAGAATGACAATTACAGAAAAAGGTAGGTAACCGTCTTTCTCCTTTGAGTGGTGCTCACGTCAACTCCAACTAGATGATTCCCAAGCACTTATCGGAGGTGGGGTTGGGAGGCACTACGAGGCTGAGTTAAGCACCGCCTTGCCCACCAATGTGTCATGTACCACCTGCTGTGTAATTGCATAGTGCACTGTAAAGGTGTGGATGGATGCCCACGTCGCTGCCCTCCAGATGTCCTTGATAGGGACCCTGGCGCTGAAAGTGGCGGATGTGGCTTGAGCCCTTGTAGAGTGCGCTGTGACCTATGGAGGGGGTCTGTGAGCAAGTAAGTAGCAGGTTCTAATGCATGAGATGATCCAATTAGAAATTGTTTGAGAAGAGACAGGTTGGCTCCTGATCCTGTTAGCGATTGCAACGAACAATTGTTGGGATTTTCTGAACGGCTTAGTCCTTTCCAGATAAAATGCCAGAGCACAGCGGACATCCAGAGAGCATAAGATCGTCTGGCACTTTGAGGTATGTGGCTTGGGGTAAAAGACAGGAAGGAAGATGTCCTGGGTAGTATGGAAATGAGAGACCACCTTAGGCGGGAAAGCTGGATGGGGCCGGAGGCAGATCTTATCCTTGAAGAACACCAAATTATGGTAAGGGCCCAAAGCTCAGAAACCCTTCTTGCCGATGTAATCGCAACTAGGAAGGCCACCCTTCCATGACAAGTATAGTTCTGAGCAGGTCACCAGGGGCTCAAATGGGTACTTGGTTAGAGTGTTGAGGACCAAGTTTAAATTCCACTGGGGCACCAATTCCTCACTGGTGGAAATTTCCTCACTAGGCCTTTCATGAAGCGAACCACGATGGGGTTAGAGAAGATTGTCTGGCTTTTGATCCGGTCATGAAAGGCCGAGATCGTCACCAAGTGGACTTTCAGCGAGGAGACTGAGAGTCCCTGATGTTTCAGGTGCAGCAAATATTCCAAAACCATAGGGATGGTGTAGGATGTATGGCACACACGAGTTCTGAGTACACCACAGAGAAAAATGTTTCTATTTTGCCAGTAAGTTGACCTAGTGGATGGCTTCTTGCTTTCTAACAGTATCTCCCTCACATGACAAGAGCACTGCAGCCCGCCAAGTCTTAACCTTGGAGCTTCCACACTGGGTGCCTCAGAAGTCCCTGGCTCTGAGTCAGTAGGTCTGGAAATAGTGGCAGCATTAGGGGAACTGTCATGAGGAGGTCCAAGAGAGTGGGAAACCAGTATTGACATGGCCAGGCTGGGACTATGAGAATGACGGACACTTTATCTTTCTTTACTTCACTAGGACCTTGCCCCCCAAGGAGGAAGGCGTACAATAGGTGTTTCGTCCATGGCATCTGGAAGGCAGCTCCTATGGAACAAGGGTCCAGACCCTGGAAGGAGCAGAAGTGTTTGCACTTGGTGTTGAGGCTGGCTGCGAAAAGGTCCACCTGGGGAGTGCCCCACTGCTGGAAGACAGTAAGTATAACCTCGTTCTTCAGGGACCATTCGTGGGGGCGAATGGAGTGGCTGAGTGAGTCAGCCAGGCAGTTCTGAGTCCCAGGGAGATATAAGGCCTCCAAACTTACGCCCAGAGGGATGCAAAAGTCCCACAGAGCCATAGCCTCCTTGCAGAGGGAGCAAGAGCAAGCCCCGCTTTCTTTGTTTATATAGAACATTGCAGCAATATTGTCTGTCTTTATGGTGATGTGGCAGCCTATCAATTGGGCTTTGAAGGCCTGACAGGCGAAGTGAACTGCTTGAAGTTCTCTGACATTGATATGAGCTAACCTGTCGTGGTTCGCCCAACAGCCCTTTGTTGAGAGAGGGCCGAGGTGAGCCCCCTAACCTGTATCCGAGGCATCTGTTACTAAGGTCAGCTCCAAAAGTGGCTTTGAGCATGGGACTCCGGCACAGACTACTGCCTGGTTTGTCCACCAAAGTAGGGAGTCCAAGACTGATTTGGGCACTGAAATCACAAGGTCCAGGCTGTCCCTGGAGGGGCGAAAAACCAAGGCAAGCCATAACTGAAGTGGTCTCAAACGAAGCCTGGCAAGCGGTACCACATGGGTGCATGCCGCCAGATGCCCCAGAAGCCTCAGGCCTGTGCGGATGGTTATCAGAGGCCTGCAAGTCCAGTCCTGAATAACTGCTGAGATTGTCTGAAAATGCTGGAGCAGAAAGGATGATCTGGCTGCGGTTGAGTTGAGAGTGGGTCCTATAAACTCTATCCTTTGTGCTGGGATGAGAACTGACTTTTTTGTATTGATCAACAGGCCCAGCTTGTCGATGGTGTGCTGAATGATAGATAGGCTGGCTATGACCTGGTCTCTTGACATCCCCCTGACCAGCCAATTGTCAGATAGGGGAACACATGGACACGGTTCTTGCAAAGAAAGGCTGCTGTGACAGCCATGCATTTGGTAAAAACCCTGGGGGCCATACACAAGCCAAACAGGAGGACCACAAATTGGAAATGACCATCCCCTACTATGAACCTGAGAAAATGTCTGTGCTTCAGGATGACAGAAATATGGAAATAGGCATCCCGAAGATCGAGGGCAGCATACCAATCCCCAGCATCCAGGGAAGAAATCACTGTCTCCAAAGAAACCATATGGAATTTTATTTTTCTTGTAAATCTGTTCAATGCCCTGAGATCTAGAATGGGTCTGAGGCCTCCCCTGGACTTCAGAATCAGGAAATATCTGGAATAGAAACCTTTCCCTCTCAGTTCCAGAGGGACCTCTTCTATAGCCCCCAGCATGAGGAGCTGACGGACCTCCCCTGAGAGTATTTGGTCGTGAGAGGGGTCCCTGAAAAGGGACAGGGAACTGGGAGGGTGTGAATGGGCGATAGTATGGAACAGGATGAAATAGCCCAATTCCACCATGCGTAGAACTCATCTGTTTTATGTAATCCAGTGCCACGCCTGGAATAAATGGGCTAAGCATTTGCAAAAACAGGTGTGGGGTTGGTATGCTGTCCTCGATCGAAGAGTCAAACATTCTGCTTGGGGCCCTGCGACTGCCTCGGGGCACCATGCTTCAAACTTGAAGAGAATTGTCTACGTCTACTGCCGCCCTGAGCGCTGCTAGATCTTCCCTGTGTATGAGCAGAGTCCTGTCTCTGATATTGATGAGAAGAATGGGAAGAGGACTGGGGTCTAAAAATGTCTGCACTGGGTGGCGGGAGTGTGCATCCCTAGAGATTTTAGGGTGGCTCTGGAGTCCTTTAGGCTGTGAAGTCTCAACTCTGTTTGTGACAATAATAAAGATTGTCCTTCAAATGGTAGATCTTGGACTGTGTGCTTGACTTCATAAGGCAACCTGGAGACCTGTAGCCAGGAGCTGCGTTGCATGGAGATCCCTGACGCCATGACACGGGCTGCAGTGTCTGCGGCATCTGGCACTCCCTGAAGGGAGGCCTTGGCCACCAATTTTCACTCGACAAGGTCATTAAATTCCTTTTTAGATTCCAGAGGAAGGGAGCTAGCAAACTGCTACATAGAGCAGTGGTTCCCAACCAGTGTGCCGGGGTACACTGGTGTGCCACGGCAACACCCAAAGTGTGCTGAGAGCTGGAGTTGAAGTTCCCTCCCTGCTCAGCCCAGCCACTTGGGTTGTGCAGGGCTGGGAAAGACAGGGGTTAAAGTAAGGGGGAAGGCACCAGAACACAGTTCTGGGGCCCCCTATTTTTAGGCATGCAGCCTTCTGGCCCCCCTAAAAATAGAGGAAGGTACCCGGACATGGAGTTCCAGGGGTACCCCTAAAAATAGCAGGAGCAGCCCGAACGCAGTGTTCCAGTGGCTCCACCTTAGGCCCAGCCAGCAGAGAGGGGCAGGAGGCTGGGAGTGTGTGACTCTCCCCGCTGCAGGGTGGAGCAGATTGTGTCAGGCAGCCTGCAAACAGCCCAGGTAAGGGCTTGGGGGGGGTGCTGGAGGGGGTTGTGTGCAGCAGGGGTGTGTGTGTAGCAGAGGTGGGTGGGAGTGGCTGTGTAGCAAAGGGTGAGTAGCTGGGGTTGTGGGGTGGCTGTTTGGTTGGGGGAGTGTATAGCTGGGGGTTGGGGTGGCTGTGTGTGTGGGGGGGTGTAGCTGAGGGCTGGAGGCCTAGTTCTGGCCCATGCACTGATGGGAGGGTCCACCACAGGCAGCAGGGGGCTGGGGGTGGGGAGGACAGAACTCACTGGAGTGGGAGGGACCGGCAGTGGGGTGAGGGTTTGCCCTCAGTAGCAGGGAGTCACTGTGAAGAAGAGGGAGGTGGGTGCTGTGCCATGCTCTCCTGCCCTACGTTCCCACTCCCCAGGTTCCCCTCTGCTCCCCCCCCCCAGCCACTCTTGTTCTCCCTTCCTCTCTTGCCACCCTTGTCCTGGCTGTTCCTCACATGGCTGCCCTTGTCCTCTTTTGCCACCCCTGCCCTGCTCTGCTCCCCACACTCACTCCTGCCACTGCACACAACTCCTGACCTCCCGTGTTTTGCCACCTCTGCTCTGCTACCCCTACTACCCCATGTAGGAGCACTGCTGAAACACTGTGCCATGGTTCATGAATATTCATACGTAATTTAATTTAATTTGAATATTCATGAGTTTTTAATGGTGGTGTGTCTTGAAAAATTTGAAGGAATCAAGGTGTGCCACAGCAGAGAAAAGGTTGGGAACTACTGCCATAGAGCTCCATGTCTTCTGGATGTAGTGGTTCAGGATGGCTTGTTGGTTAGCTACCCTGAGCAACAAGCCCCCAGTAGAGAAGACCTTGCATCCCAAAAGATCCATTTTTTTAAGCCTCCCTTGACTTAGGGGTAGGGGCTGGGGTCCCTTGCCTCTCTTTTTCAAAGGTGGCCATCACTATGAGCAAACTTGGAGCAGGGTGAGTGTATAGGAACTTGTAGCCTTACATGGCACAAAATACTTCTTTTCCACTCTATTGGCAGTGGAGGGGGCAGAGGATGGGGTCTGCCATATCTCCTTCATAGACTTTACAATAGTTTTTATAATAGGGAGGGCAACCCTAAAGGGACCCGGGGATGACAAGATGTTTGTGATATGGGCAGAGATTTCTTTGGTGATCTCCTGAGCCTGAAAGCCCATGTTTGATGCCACGCTTTTTAGGAGGTCTTGGTATAACCTGTTGTCTTCCGAGGGAGAGGCAGGTGTGGTGCCAGCCACGTCCTCACTGGCGGAGGATGATGAGGAATCCTTAACTACAGTCGCATCCCCTCTATCACTCGGTACTGGAGGTGCCGATGTATCATTCGTGGTTACCACTAGCACGGTACTGGTGACTTCAGTGGCCAGTCTTGGTGCCGGAGTGTGGGAAGGGGTGGGTGTGGACTCTGCAATGGTAGGTGGGCGGGAAACCATCTCAGAACACGAGTGTGACCTTCTGCTACCTGAAGCCACTGAGAAAGACCTCATTGACTGTGGTCCCTGTCCTTGATGGTAAGCCCGGGGTGTCCAGAAAGGCCAGGGGCCCGGGTTTTGCCACTGTGAACCCCACGGCACCAGAAACTGTGGAGGCTCTGGGGAGCTTGTATGGAGAGAGATGGACCTGGAATGGCTCCATATGGATGCTACCGAACTGGCCTCTGACTCCAAGGGAGACTCCGACCTCAGGGACCAGGGCAGTGCCAAGGATCTCAGCACTGGTGAGGAATGGCGTGGTGATCGCAGCAGTGGAGTAGGCTTTCCTTTCGATTGGGAGGGTGTCAGTGTTGAAACCTCTCTCTCTTTCGCTGTATTTTTTATTAGGTCCCTCGCCGCCTCTAACATCTCAGGGGTCGAGGGAGATCAGACCACCTCTACCTCGTCACCCAAGTCCACTGCAGGGGAGGGCACCGGTGCCGGGCTTTGCACGTTTCTCCTGGGGAAGCACTTGCATCGGTGCTGGAAGTGAGTTCGGGTGGCCCAACACAGGTCTTACAGCACCAGAGTCCCTGTCTCTTGGTTTGTGGGGGGAACAACCCCTATCAGTTCTCTGTTTCTTCTTCGGCACTGGAGATTGTGATTGGTGCTGAGGCTGTCTGGGAGGTGAGGCCTTGCGGTGTCGCGAGTCCCCTGGTTCTGAGCTCTTACTCACAGCTGGTGCGCTCTTAGCTGAAGCCACGCTAGTCGATGGGTCTGAGGAGGACGAAGGGGGTCTAACAGTCTCCTCCATGAGGAAAATTTTTAGCCTCTGAAATCTATCCTTTAATGTCCTGGGTTTAAAGCCCTTACAAAAACAGCACTTGACTTCAAGGTGCACCTTGCCTAAATACTTTAAACAAGCAGAGTAAGAATCGCTCTTAGCCATAGGCTTTTGCAGGTGTCACAAGCCTTGAAGCCTGGGAAACCAGGCATTCCCCTGCGGGGAGTAAAGGGGCTGCTAAAGATCCCCTGAGGGGATAGCAAAACATTTAACTAACATTTATCTAATACTTAACAGCTAGCTACTAGCTACATGAAAAAACAAGTGGGCAGAGCCCGAGGGGCTAGGGGAGAGTTCTCACATGCAAGACTAGAAGCAGACTAACCGCCACGGCTATGAGAAGGAACTAACAGGGGGAGTGGTAGGTGAGCCCTTATATGCAGCGCTATAGGCGCTATATGCAGCGCTATATGGGCTCTGTCAGACCACTGGAGTTGCTAGGGGAAAAATCTACGCGTGCACACCTAGTTGGAGTTGACATTAGCACCACTCGAAGGAGAACTGCAGGGACAAAGGGGGAAGACAGCCGAGGGGAAAGAAGTGTAGGCTGGGACGTTGTCAGCAGTACACAGATGCACTTCATAGGGCCTCTGGGCTGGGACCCAGAGTAGAGGCGGGCCCAGGTCCCAAACCCCTTCTCTCTTCCCTGGAGTTTCACCAGTGCAAGTGCCCCACAGGGGCAGGACTCAGGTGTTTGGAGTCTGCCTTGACCCACTTCCACTAAAGAAAAATGAGACACCCAGTGCTGGAAAACCAGCAGTTTGCCACATAAGCTAAATACAAATCAAGGAAATACTCACGGCTGCATGACTGATGGGCTGCACTGTGCAAAAGACTCCTATTCAAAATACAGAGCTCAGCTGAGCTCTGAATCTGCAAATTATTATGCGTTTGCTTAATTTTAAGCACGTGACTAGTTCCACTGATTTCAGTGGCATCAGGGTCTCAACTGGGTCAAACAATTCAAATGAAAAGCTGCAGCCACATAAAAATTAAAGCGAACTCTAAATATGTTGTTTAATAGTCCCTCCTCCTCAGTCACTTACTAAGAAACAGACAGAGTGCATTCTGATTTTTAGAAGCGTAATACATCCACTCCTCCTACTGAAGTCATTGGGAATTTTTGCCATTGATGTGAGTGGTATCAGGCATTATCTACATATCATACACTCAGTAACCTCTGTCTTAGGTTTCTATCAGTAGAGAGTTAAAAAAAAAAAAAAATCACACCTTCTCCAAACTATAATTTTATCCCATAAATGAAATAATGTGAAAGATGATGCACAACAACAAAGGTCTTTCCCCACCCCCATTTCTACTAATCCTTAGAGAAATAAAATAGGAACTAACAAGAAAATTTCTACAGATTGCTTGAAGGAGAATCTGATAAAAACCACAAACTAAACAATCATGATGCAGTTCTAAATAAGTAAAAATTAATTTTGTATAAAAGTCAGTCTGCTAAAGAGAAAACAATCCATAGGAGCAGATTCTCTGCTGTGTGTAGATCTATCACATGCAGTGGAGGGAGAACACAACATAAGAATGGTCAGACTGGATCAGACCAATGGTCCATCTAGCCCAGTATTCTGTCTTCAGAGAGTGGCAAATGCCAGATGCTCTGGAGGGAATGAACAGAACAAGGCAACTATTGAGTGACCCATCCCTTACCATCCAGTTCCAGCTTCTTGAAGTCAGAGGCTGAGGGACACTCAGAGCATAGGGCTGTGTCCTTGACCATATGGGCTAATAATAGCCATTAATGGACCTATCCTCCAGAGCCAGTGCTCGGCATAAACAGACTCAGCAATTGCTTAGGGCCCTCCAACTGACTTTTTATTATAAAAACTGGCCTGGTTTAGTACTTTGGAGCAGAGGGGAAGCAAAATATTCCCACTTAAGGCTCCCAACAGACTATCACTGGCATCCCCAACGTATTGTGTTCATTTGTGTTCACTCATTTAAGCCTTTTTTTAAAAAATTGGCATTACATTAGCTATCCTCCAGTCAGCTGCTATAGAGAATTCTTTAATGATACATTACATATCACTGTTAATAGTTCTGCAATTTCATATTAAGTTTCTTCAGAACTCTTGGGTGGACACCATCTGGTCCTGGTTACTTATTATTGTTTAATTTATCAAAATCTACTTTAACACCTCAATCTGTGACACTTCCTCAAATTTGTCACCTTAAAAGAAAGGCACAGCTGTGGTAATATTCTTCACATGCTCTGCAGTAAAGACCAATATCAATAATTCATTTAGTTTCTCTACAACGGCCTTGTGCTCTCCAAATGCTCCTTTAGCTCCTTGATTGTCTAGTGGCTCTGCTGACTCTTTAGCAGGCTTCTTGCTTCTGATGTACTTAAAGAATTATTTGCTGTTAATTTTTGTTTTTTAGTTGTTCAAATTCTTTTTTGGCCTGACTAATTATATTTTTACCCTTGACTTAATAGAGTTTATACTGCTTTCTATTTTCCTCAGTAGGATTTCAGTTCCAATTTTAAAGGATCCCTTTTTGCATCTAACTGCCTCTTTCACTCTGTTGTTTAACTATGGTGGTGTCCTTTTTTGCCCTAGTACTGTTTGCTTTTGATTTTGGGTCTGCAATTAGTTTAAGTCTCTACTGCTGGGTCTCCAGATAGTTTCCTTGTGGCTTGCAGGCATTTCACAAGTTAAATGCTTTTGGTTATGGATTTCTTTGGTATTCTTCTCACGTCTCCATCCTTAAGGATGTTAAATTTAATTACGTTAAGGTAGGTGTTACTGACTGGTTCAGTTCTATTCACATCTTGTACCTTGCTCCATTTAGGACTAAATCAACAACTGCCTCTCCCTTTGAAGATTCCGGGACCAGCTGCCCCAAGAAGCAGGCATTAATGATGTCTAGAAATTCTGTCTTTGCATCCCATACTGATTTGACATATTACTAGTTAATATGGGGATAGCCCAAATTCCCCATTATTACTGAGTCTTCTGTTTGTGTAGTTTCTTGACATTATAGTTATGCTCCGTAATTTTACATCCACTACTGTCCTAAGCCTGGCCTTGGTTCCCACCAGCTGGGGATGGCTGGACACTATGAATTTTGACCACATTCCTTTATCCTATATTTTGCTGGGTTTGCAAAGGATGGGTGGCACAAAAGTCAGCTATGCTGACTTTACGGCTTCTGTGGATTTCTCTTCCACCCATTGGCAGTGTTGGGTCCTAAGGATTCCCTTCCAAAGCTCCCTTTGTGGTGCATGCCTGAATTGTGTTAAGGCAGTGCTGTCAATCGGGTCCGTCACACTGAAATGAACTCCAAAGCAGCACTGGCTTTTTCTCTAGAGGTGCTCCCATACCAGATGTTAAGAGTAGCAAATCTTGCATTTTAATGAAAAATAACTAAAAGTCTAGAACTTTGTTTTTCTTTTGATACTCGACACCTTGCAGGCTGAGCCCCAAAAGAGGAACAGAAAAAATTTTCAATAAAATATTTTTTACCAAATATAGAAAAAACGTTTTTGCCACTCTTTCATTCCTCTCTGTTTTCATTCAGCTCAGTGTTACTGGTAAATGTGTTTCCTCTGGAATCTGTGTGAAGAAATTGCTTAATGAATACCTTTTGTTGATGTGGTATTAATTTTAGATTAGAAACTTGTGCTGCCTCACGTGGCACTCAAGTCCAACCACCACCTAACAACAACAGATTTGGAAGTCTATTTCTCACTAGGGAAAAGTACAGTATTTACGCATTTACAGAATTCTTACATCTTTTCACAGTGATAGGTGTCTTTCTTGGAGCCTGAAGCTAATCTGTTCAAACATACTATGTCTAAGGAAGTGTGCTGTCTAAATTCAGACGAGCTGTACCACATGCCAGACTATATTTCCTGTAGGAGGTAGTACAAAGTTCTGGCTATTCAACTAAGAGAATAAACAGATGTTGCATTTAAATTAGCTAAAGTATTAAATTCAATCCATTATGATTTTTATTTTGTGAATGGCCTGACAGTTGCAGAAATAATGGGCTTTTAAAAAAAAAAACAAAACAGATAAAATGAGAGGCTCAGCTTATTTGCTTTTGGTTTCCATTCCAATCCTAAAAACAGGTTTTCCCTGAATGGATACACAATAAATACACACATGGTATATGGGGTTTAGTGAGCAAGGCATATGTGAATCGTATTTTATTCTGAAATAGTGCAAATGTAACACATAATGAAGCAAGACAAAATAATTTTAGGAAGAAATAAATTTTCCTTGGAAACCATTTTTTCCCCGACCACAGTGAAGTAGTACTGATTATAAAACTGAAAAACTCACCCACACACCCTTGCCCATCCTGTGGGTCCTGATACCCCTGGTAACAGAGGCAACGGTAGGAACCAGGTGTATTTTCACAAAACCCATGACTGCCACACAGAGTGCTGTTAACACATTCATCAATATCTGGAAATAAGACATTTTAACATCAGACAGACATAATACAGAAGCAGTTTGTCAAGTAGACAATTACATCTCTACCAGTAGGTACACTTAGTATATCTGTAAATGTTAATGGAAACAAACACAAAGAACAAGCAACAAAAAAATTTCTAAACAGATAATACTCTGCAGACAATTAACTTACAAACATTTGTATACATGTTACTAGAACAATATAATAGTAGTAATATACATACTATTTCAGATTTACTCGCATACAACAACTGTATGCACCTAGACAAACAGTGAAACAACCACCTTTTAAATTTTATGGGCAACATCTTACACAGGACTGGCAAATTCTGGCCGTCTCCCTCTTCACTATACTAGAGCCTCATCCAGTAAATATCACTGTAAATAATATAATCCACATAAATGGAACTTTCCCTTTAGTTTTCTATGGTGTCCATCACTATAGTATTAAACAGTAAACAATATGAATGAATTTCATGCCTACTACACAGAAGGCTGGCACATGGAGGCCCCAATTCAGCAAAGCACATTCTTGCATTTAAATTTAATTGAAATCAATGGAACAGAAGTATGTGCTTCTGAGGGCAAAAGCGGGATTAAGTGTTGCACAAACCCTATGCTGGCCTTTTGCACAGGTGCTAGTAGCAAGGACTTGCAGATCAAGCCACTAGGCATTAATTCTGTAGATTTATACACATGAATCATTTTACTCCGGTGTACCAAGTGTTCAAGGTGCGTAAGTATTTTCAGAATTGAGGTGTTCGTACATAGCTCCTATTTCTGGTTTGTTGCTCTCTGTATTGAGCATCTTAGCATCCTGTGCCAAGTAAGGCTGCTCTCTGTCTGACTCAGTTGCCACATCAGTCTAGTAGGAGGCTGCTTGTGGCAGAGAGTAAATGTATTATGTGTACTGTAAATATATTATTTTAATCTCAATTTGGAATAAGACCTAAAACCAAAGTTCTGACCACTTGTGGTTACTAAAGATCTCATGGCATGTTTTTCAGGAGTAAAAACATTAACCCCAGCATCCTGGCTAAATCCCAATTTGGCTTATTACATTCTGCCATCCTAAATTAGCCTTAAAATTTCCAGTGGAGAAGTTATGTCTGCATTCCATTTCGAAAAGGGATCATAAACATTGAGTAGTGATTCTAATCCACTGTGAAACACCTTCAGCATTCTGCTGCTGAGATGACTGCATTTCAGCAGTGGATGAAGTGATTCTTTTGTATTTAGAAAATGTGCCAATTCTAGGCTGTAGCAGTATGTGGAATTAATTACGCACATTAAAACATACAGAAACTGAGCAAAAGTAAATTACAGAAGAACTCCAAGAAAAAAAACTGGGCATAGGGACTCAGCAACTCATTCTGACCAATCTCACATTGATGGCACTCGTTCTCGCTATCTCCACTAAAGCTCTTACATATTCGTTAAGCTGGAAAACTGACAGAACAGAACCCTTTACCACCCATGTATGAGGGCCCTTTGGATAGATAATCACATCCACAGTGCTACCCCTTGGTATCGCTCAGAAAGCAAAGAATGGAATCATTCAAGTGCAGCTCTGTCTACCTTTGGCTGTGTTTGCATCACTTCATCATTTAGCAAAGACCCCTAGAAGAATCAGAACATCTCTCCACCGATGGAGGCAAATTTGCCACCATCAGATTGATCTTTCCAGGTCAACTGAGCTGTCAGTGAAGACCCGCTCAACTGATCCAGAAGTTGACATGTTAAATCCACTCCCTCAAGAGGTGTAATGCTGTGTTGATGGGCAGGCATTTCCTATTGGTGCAGTGTAGTGAAGACACTGCACATATGAGGAGTTACGAAGTTGATGGGAGTTATTCAGAGTAGCTTGCATAATTCCTGTAGATGGCTGCTGAATTTCAAGGTTAAGTTTAGACTGAAGCTCAGAAAAGATATGCCTTGCTCATCTCCTGAAAGAGATCATTGAGCAATGATATAAATGAAGTCTCTTAAAATACCCAGGTCTAAAGTCCAGTTGAAAGGGGTTAAGGAAATCTGAGGTCTCTAAGTCACTTGATCACAGCTCTTCTATGACTTCTTAGCTTCTGGAGGTCTTTCACTGCCTGCCTATGGCAGCAGTACTACCTAAAATCTCTGCAGCGCTACAGGCTATGCGTCTGTCCAGCTCATCCATCTCACTCATATCCTCACTCCCACTGCAGCAGCACTCCCTCTCTGAAATGTCTTGTAAAGGGGGACTTGGAGAATGATCTCTGGCTGTCTGCCTCAGATGCTGTTCTGAAGAAATCCTCCATTAGCTGGATCTAGGGCCTTCTGAGCCCCTTTATGCTGTTCTGGCCTCTTTACATGGTACAGAGACTGGAGCAGGGATGAGGGTCTCACTCACAGACTTCTAAGACCAGAAAGAATTACTCTGATCATCAAGTCTGACTTCCTGTATAACACTGGCCACAAAACTCCCACCAGTGATTCCTGCACCAAGCCCAATACATTGTGGTAGAACTAGAACATATCTTTTAGAAAGGCTGCAACTGGTGGAGAATTTACCATTTCCTGCAGTAATTAATCTCAAAAGTGGTTATTTGTCTTTAGTAAAGAAGCCTATAATTAATACATTTATCTCATAGGAACTCAATGTAAAAACAGGAATGGGAATCCAATATCAAATAATTGAACTGTTCAACACCATGGGGAAAAAGTCAGTAAAATTAATAGGGTGGTAAGAGTAACCAATATATGTGTGTCTGTATTACTGTGTTAAAGAAACATCATAACGGAGAGATCAAAACATTTGGCATTCCAAATACTTTCGTCTTCTATCCAATCACCAACACCAACAGGATAATCATTATTATTAAAGGTGTGTCCACTACTGTCAGAAAAACAAAAGCAAATGTACTATGAGAGACCCAGTACATAAAAAAAAATGGATGCACTTTTCTGACTGTCTCTTCTTGCTACTGAAAATTAGAACATTTTATTTTATTTGTTAACCTCATATTGTGATTTGCAGAGTTTTGTATATATGGCTGCAAATAAAGGTCATGATCCTTATTCAGATAAACTTTCATTCTGGTCAAATGAGAATTCTGTCTGAATAAGGAAGACAGGATGGAGAGTCAAGTTTATAAACCAGTACACAGCAATGCATCACATATACTTCCAGTGGCCAATTACAGTTTACTAACAAAAAAAAAAGCAAGGAATCTTTTGGCACTTAAAGACTAACAGATTTATTTATCGCATGAGCTTTCATGGGAGAATATCCCACTTCGTCAGACGCCTTGAAGAGCTCTTCAAAGCATCAGACAAAGTGGGATATTCTCCCACAACAGCTCATGTGATAAATAAATCTGTTAGTCTTTAAGTGCCACAAGACTCCTTGTTCTTTTTGCTTTACTGGACTAACACAGCTGCCCCTTTGGAACTAGTTTACTAACAGTGATTCCTGAGCCACAAAACAAAGTTGTCCTATTAAAAGTGCACATGTGCAGAAGACCAGTAAAGATTTTAAAATTATATAAATTACAGCATGTTTTTTGTCTTACTAGCTGTATATTAAAGCTAAAAGAAGGGAAAGGATCATATAACTGTTACAAAAGGTAAAGTGAGGTCACTGACTGAAAAGCAGCAGAAACAAAATCCAAGACTGCAATAAGTACCCTAATTAAATATATAACACATCCACAGAGGATGATTTTGTTTTTAAAAGTAAACAGTCTGAACACGACTGACTCATACAGTGAGTGACTAGGAACCCACAGAGAGGGTCCAAGCACCAAATATTATTCCTTGTCTAGACAGCACAATCAATGGCCTTCTGTTTTACAGCCGGAAAGGGCATTTGTTGCTTTAATGGCCCTGTAAAGCATGTGGTTTGTAATGGGCAAACCTCTTGGTACATGGACACAAAAATGGGGGAACTAAGATACCATATGGCTATACAATTAAAAGATAGCCTTGCAATTATGATATATTTCAAAATCCAACACCAGTTCTGCATCCCTTAATCCAAACTCCTACTGATGTGAAATCTGTAACAGTTTTGCCTGAATAATGGGTGCAGAACTGACTCTGAATAAGCAAGATTTTAAAAAAGAATGCCCCAAATCAGCAAAACTTTTAAGCATGTACTTAAGCCTATACCTATTCAGCCAAGCACTTGAATCCAAATTAAGGGAAACTCTGCTTTCCAGAAAGCACCTGAAGATGTGATTAACTTTAGGTATCTGCTTAAACCTCACTGAATCTTATTCAGATTGTAAAAGTTTGTTCTTTATAGTGGCTCACACATTAGGGCTGCACTCTTGGCTGAGATCTCTAGGTACTTCCATAATACTTACATTAAAAGTAATAATAGCAGTAGTGGTAATAATAATTTGGGGCAGTTAGAATACCAAGAATTCTGAATATGGTATTTATATGGCCACATGAAGTATTGCTGGGTGGCTATTCCATGTGGTGATGTTGGTGGACATCTCTGGGTTAAGGAAAAAGTTCCTCTGTTTTCCATTTAAGTTCTGGGTCACTGTTTTAGACAATAGCTACATGAGTAGTAAGGTTTCTAGATGGAGAGGTAGAAACTATACAAAAAAACCCAAGGAGTCGTGTGGCACTTTAAGACTAACAGATTTATTTTTTGCATGAGCTTTCGTGGGAGAAAATGTGCCACACGACTCCTTGTTTTTTTTTGCTGGACTAGACTAACATGGCTATCCCTTTGGAAATTGACAAGAAACTATACAACAGTGGTTTCCAACCTTTCCAGTGACATGGCACACCAGTGAGACAAAGTGTTCCATGGCGCACACACTTTTTTCAACTGAACTGATTGCTCATAAACGTCACATTTACTCACATTTATTACGGTTACAGACTTACTAGATAGGTTTGCAACATATTGCATACAACAAGCTAACGAAGGATCAAATGCATTAATGTTTCAAATCCCCTGGAAAAAAATACACGTCACCTCAATTTTGCCCTTTGGCCACCTGCATATGGTCATGTTTTAGAATCAAAAGACTAGGAAAGTGAGGTATCAATCTGGTGATTAATTTTCCTGAGTTTTATGAGTTGTAATTTTGGTCAGCTAGAATATTGTTTAAGATGAACCAATGTCTGTTTTAAATCAATTTTCACTGCCTTTGTAGAAAATTTCACAGCACACTTGGGCAGTCCTCACAGCACACCAGAGTGCTGTGGCACACCAGTTGAAAACCACTGTTATACACTGTTAGTCAATTAACTTACTTCCCCAATTTTGAGGTTTGTAGTAGGTATTTTGTGTGCACAACAGCTTTAACTGATACACAATATGGTGTTTTTGTGTGTGAATTTTAATCTTTTTGGTTTGTTTTAGAATGATCTATTCCTCTGAAAAGTGCCCAGACAGCTCAGATGGATGACAGACAGTGAAGTAGGGATAGACGAGTAAGTAAGGAGTTCTGGTAGACTGCAAGATACAAACTTGTTATGGCAGCACCTAGAGGCTACTATGTGTGATTGGGGAAGCTGGGGTTCTTGGAGCAGAGTGGGAAAAAAGGTGGGAGTTCCTGGAAGAGGCACTGGGAGTGGAGCTGCGAACAAAACTGAAGGCTAGAGCTACAGTAGAGGCTTGAGAATAAGGTCAGTGCAGCTATTTTGCACCAAGCATGCTGCCGTGACTTACTGCTGCCACAGTTAGCTGACAGTCTGTAAGGAAGAACTTTGCATGAATATCAAAAATCTTAATGAGAAGCTAATGAGTCTCCCAGTGTTACTCCCAAGAGTTTCTTTATTAGGTAACTATATCAAGCCCGATCACCAGATCTGGTGCCTGGCAAGGGGGCAGGGATGGAATACTAGAGGTACTACAAAGTTTGATTTACTCCTTGGAAGAGGGTATAGTCTACACAGCTGTGCCGTTTACTTTGGCCAGTAGCCACAAAGACTCAAGACCAAGATTAAGCCACACAAGCTCCTTCATTATCTTAGGTTGTTGTTAACTTTCCAGAAAACATTTAAAATTGAAGGAAAACAACCCAGAGATATTGGAAATCTTCTTGCCAGGTAGGTAAAGCAAAATGTCCTTAGTTCTGACTTTGATGATATAAACAGCTATTCTCACTCACTTAGCAAGAAGTAACATTTACAAACACAACTAGTATGAACAGTAGCTGGAATATTATCTCACTTTACCTGGAACGTTACATGTTCTTTTGTTTCTGTTCTTTTAATTCTTTTAATTTTATGTGAAACTGAATTCTGAAAATGACAGACATACACAAACTAGAAACGGAGGTTACTCACCATGTGCAGTAGCCGTGCTTCTTTGAGATGCGTCTCCCCGCACTCCCTCCACTTCAGGCGTGTGGCCGCGCCCGTGCCTCGCACCGGAGATGTAAATACCAGAGTCTGTGGGGCAGGTACGCGCATTCGATGAGGTCACTGCTACCTTCCTGCCGTTTGGAATGCGCGCCCCCCTCCCACCTGTCAGTTCCTTCTCTACCACAGAGCATCAGTTGAGGGATACTCCGAAGCAGAGGGGAGGCGGGTAGGAAGTGGAGCAGTGCGGGGACATGCATCTTGAAGAAGCACGGCTACTGCACATGGTGAGTAACCTCCGCTTCTTCTTCGAGTAGTGTCCCCACTGCTCCACTTTAGGTGATTACCTAGCAGTATCGTTCACTGGCAGTGGGACCTTCGGAGTTGTCCTTTCTCACTGCATTAAGTACTGCGAGACCCATGGCTGTGTCAAGGGAAGCGTGATTGTCCATAGCATAATGTTTTACAAAAGTATCAGCCAACGCCCAAGTGGCCGCCCTACATATGTCCGATATTGGTACACTGCGGAGGAACACAGCTGTACTGGAAACTGCCCTGGTCGAATGAGTGCTGATTAGGCCTGGTGGTTCATATCCATGTTTCTGATAGGCCATATGAATACAGGTAGAAATCCATTTGGACAGCCTTTGATTGGATATTGGGTTGCCCTTAGATCTTTCTGCTACTGAGACGAATAGCCTAGGGGTTTTACGAAAGTACTTCGTCCTGTCAATGTAAAAAGCTATCGCGCGTCTAACATCCAGGGTGTGCAACACTGCATCCTCTGGGTTTCTGTGGGGTTTTGGGCAAAAAACTGGTAGGTGGATTGTTTGGTTAATGTGGCATGCCAAAGAGATCTTAGGTAAAAACTTCAGATGGGGTCTGAGAGAGACTTTATCCTTCATCAGGACAGTAAACAGAGGACAAGCCATTAGCGCTGCTAATTCACCTACATGCCTGGCTGATGTCACTGCCACCAGAAAAGCCACCTTCACTGATAAGTATAGCAAGGAGCATGTCGCCATGGGTTCGAATGGCGGCCTGGTGATTGCTCTTAGGACAAAGGATAGGTCCCATGGATGCACAGGAGGTCTAATATCCAGGTAAGTATTTTGTACTCCTGTCATGAAGCGCTTAATAGTGTGATGTGAGAACAGACAACTGTTATCCACTGAATCATGGAATGTAGAGATTGCTGCTAAATAAACTTTCAGAGTACTTGTCGTCAACCCTTTCTCCTTCAGGTTGAGAAGATATTCCAGGACATCTGGGATTGGGGCCAGCTGTGGAAGGACCGATCGCTCTTGGCACCAGGTAACAAATCTCTTCCATTTTTGCAGGTATGTGGCCCTCGTTGCAGGTTTCCAACTATTTATCAACACGTGTTTCACTCTGTCGGAGCACTGTCCTTCCGTGTTGTCGAACCATCAAGGAGCCACGCCGTGAGATGCAGGCTGTTGAGGTAAGTATGTTGCACCGTGTTGAGGTAAGTATGTTGCACCCTGTTCTGGGTGAGTAAATTGGGAATGGCTGGCAGAGTAATTGGTGAGTCTTTGGACATTTGTAGGAGCAGCGAGTACCACGTCCGTCATGGCCAAGCTGGGGCAGCAACCAAAATGACTTTTGTCTGTTCCTGTTTCATTTTCTGAATTGTTTTGGATATCAATGGAATCGGGGGAAAAGCATATAACAGGCCATGGTCCCATTTCGTTAGGAACGCATCCCCTAATGAGTCCTGTCCCCGACCCTCTCTTTAGCATAACAGAGTGCACTTCTTGTTGTCCTGAGCCGCAAACAAGTCTATCCTTGGGTGTCCCCAGCAATGGAATATGCTTGTCAGAACCGTGGTGTCCAACTCCCATTCGTGGGGATCTGCAAAGTTCCTGCTTAGATTGTCTGCTATGGTGTTGAGTGTGCCTGGTAGATATATGGCACATATCCGCCCATCGTAGTTCAGGCACCAGTGCCATAGCTTTAGTGCCTCCAAGCACAGGGATCGTGAGCGAGCCCCTCCTTGACGATTGATATAGTACATGGTTGCCACATTGTCTGTCTGTACCTTGACGTTTCTGCCCTTTATCAGAGTTAGGAAGTTCCTTACTGCCCTTAACTCCAGTAGATTGATATGCAGAGTGCTTTCTTGACGCAACCATCTTCCTTGTACCGTCAGGTCCCTGAGGTGCGCTCCCCATCCTGCGAGAGAGGCGTTGGTGGAAAGAAGTATGTCTGCGGTTTCCTGAGTGAACGAGATGCCCTGACGAAGATTTTCCGGTAAGGTCCACCAGGTAAGAGTGTCCTTTATTGGTTGCGGCACAGATAGAGTTTGGTATTTCGCGTGTCTGTGCGCCTTAAATTCTTTTAGAAACCAAAGCTGAAGGTGTCTCATGTGCAGCCTGGAATTGGGCACCAGGTATGTTGCTGCTGCCGTGTGGCTGAGGAGGTGCATACACATAAGAGCCGTAACCGTAGGGGAAGAGCGGATCTGCTCTATGATGTTGTTTATGGCTGTGATCTGATCTCTTGTGAGGAACGTCCTGCAAGAGGGAGTACAAATTTGTGCTCCTATAAATTGTCTCTCTTGAGCCGGAATCAAAAGGGATTTCTCGTAGTTGATTGTCAGTCCCAATGACAGGAATAGCGACTCTGTTACTCTCACTGCCTTTTGAGCCGTGGGAAACGAGTGTGCTCTCAGGAGGAAATCGTCCAAATAGGGAACAGTAGTTATCCCCCTTCTGCGTAAGTGTGCTACCGGTGCTGCCATGACCTTTGAAAACACTCTTGGTACTGTGCATGAGCCGAAGGGGAGCACATTGAACTGGCAGTGGTGCTGTTGGAATGTGAACCGTAGGAATTTTTTGTGTGCTGGGTGTTTTGTGATGTGGAAATATGCATCCTTGACGTCGAGGGATGCTAGCCAGTCATCTTTCTCTAGGGATGGAAGAATATTAGACAATATTACCATTTTGAATTTTTGCACCCGGACAAACTTGTTAAGGTCTCTAAGGTCTAAGATTGGTCTCCAACCCCCATCTTCTTTTGTGTTAAAAAATATCTGGAATAGAATCCCTTTCCCTTATATTGTGCAGGGACCTCCTCTATCGCCCCGATGGTTAGGAGGGTATTTATTTCCTCTCCGAGGAGTTGTACATGAGAGGGGTCCCTGAAGAGGGACGGGGAAGGGGGTTTTGAGATAGGTGCGGATACGAATGGAATTAGATATCCTGATTCAACAATCTCCAGCACCCATTTGTCCGATGTAATAGACGATCATCTGTGGATAAATGGTGAAAGTTTATCTTTAAAACGTAGGAGTGCTGCGGTCCCAGTGCTGAATCGTGGTATGCGGTGGCTAGGCGAACCCTCGACCGAAGTCTCAAAAGTGCTGTTTGGCTGATTGGGCTTGGATATTAGACGATGGTTGTGTGCCCTGTCTGCGCCTAGAATTTTGTTGTCTAGACCTTGGGTGCGAGGTATCAAACTTCCTGCGCTGTTGCTGATACGAGAATCTGTTGCTCCTGGTATATTGATACCTGTTGTTCCGACCTCTATACATGGGCGGTTGGATTCCTAGCATTTGGAGGGTAGCTCGCAAGTCTTTTAACGAATGCAATATCTCATTTGTCTTTTCTCCAAATAGCTTATTCCTATCGAATGGGAAATCCTCGATGAGGGCTTGGAGCTGTCTTGGTAGCGCTGCTGCATGGAGCCATGAGGATCTACGCAATACTACTGCAGATCCAATGGCGTGGGCTGCTGTGTCTGCTGCGTCCAGTGCCACCTGGAGGGGTATTCTTGATATTAGTAAGCCTTCTCGCAAGACAGCATTAAATGACTCTTTCTTTTTGTCTGGAAATAAAGTAATAAAATCTGCTAACTTGGAGTAGTTGTCGTGATTATAGTCTGCCAGGAGAGCAGCATAGTTTGCTATTCTTAGTTGCAATGTCGCTGATGTATATATCTTTCTGCCCATGATGTCCATCTTCCTATCCTCCCTATCAGGCGGTAATGATCTGTTACGGCCCTGTTTGAGATGCTGATTCACTGCATCTATGACCAAGGAATTGGTTTGTGGGTGGGAAAACAAGAATTCATTGTTATTGGGCATAATAAAATATCTTCTATCTGTCTTCTTGTTGGTAGGCGGTATTGATGCCGGATTCTCCCATATGGCAGTGGCTGGCTCCATAACACCCTCGTCCATGGGCAATGATATCTTGGACAAGGTATTAGATTGCAGGATTCTATAAAGCCTGTGTTTAGAGGTTGGAGCGGTCTGTCCTGGCAACTCGAAGGTTGCCACAATCCTTTTAAAAATCTCTGGAAATTGTCTAGCTTCATCTCCTTTAGACTGTGTTTCTTTTCCGTTGTTATTGCCAGAAACCTTGGCCTCAGTCAGTGGGACCCTTCTAAGGTCGTTCATAAGGGGTATGGAAGGCTGCGTATATTGCAAGTTCTGGTCGTGAGTTGATGTCACAGGCATTTGTGATGGTGTGTAGTTCAGTTGAGCCATGGGGCCCAAGGTATCCCATAAGGTGAAAATTGATACCAAGGGTTGCTCTGCCACGACCATGGTTGAACTTGTTGGTTGGGAGGGTCCTTTTGTTGTGATGGGCCCCCGATGCCTCTGTCCTCTGGCTCTGATTCAGAACTTGATAAGGAATGACGATCAGAGGCTGACTGACAGAGATCATCATCCACAGAAGACTGCACACCATACAGTGGTGACAGTTGCGAGGATGAGTCCAAAGAAAAATCATCTCTCGGGCAATGTTTGGTCTTTCTGGATCTCTTCTGCAGGGGGTACTGGGTCTTGCTTCTGCGGGGGTGCTCTGTCATGACCTCCTGTGCCGTATCGTGTAGGGTAAGTGAAGGCATGGGCAGAGACTGTGGTGCTGGTGCCTAGTATAGCGGTGCTGGTATTTGATTGCAGAGCAGCGCCGGGAGAGGTGGCCCCAGTAAGTGGGGATTCAGCACCAGTGCTGTGGGCGCCATGAGCATAAGTGTCAGCATCGGCGCCGTGGCCGTCGGTGGCACTGGGGGTGACGGCACGGACAGAGCTGCGGGCGGACGAATCAGTACCGGGAAGCTGTCTGTAGCCACCAGCGCTGGAGAGGAGCGCTTTGAAGGCAGCGCAGAACTGCTAGCTGCCACCTTTGACACCCGTTCTGCTGCAGGGCTTTGGGTCGGATTTTTCTTTTTGTGCGCTGGTCTCTTGTGGGCAACAGAGGTCTCCCTAGACCCTGAGTGGCTGTACCCCTGTTTCAGAGGCTGGCATTGGGTCATGACACTTTGCGCAGGATTTGAAGCCTGAGGAAGGCGGCATTCTGAGTCAGCCATTGCTGCCAGGCGTTAGTATTGTCTTTCTTCTTTTTTTTTTTTTAAATGAAGTAACTACTTAACTATTAACTACTTAATTACTTAACTATTAACTAATTAACTGTCTATCTAAACTGCGAAAACAAACAACATTAAACTAGGGTCCTAAAGAGGTAAGAGTTCCTGTAATATGGTGCTAAGTAGCTGGGCGGTTGAGAAGGAACTGACAGGTGGGAGGGGGGCACGCGCATTCCAAACAGCGGGAAGGCAGCAGTGACCTCATCAAATGTGCGCGCCCCCCCCCCCGCCCCGGCGATTTACACCGCCAGGGGGAGGGGCGGGGGGGGCCACACACCTAAAGTGGAGCAATGCGGGGACACTGCTCGAAGAAGAATTGAAACATTTGGTATCTGCTTTAAAGCTTTTCTCAGTTTTAGATCTTTATATTTTTAACAATTTTTAAATTAAAATGGTTGCATACAGCAGCCAATTATAAATTAAAAGGATTATTGTTGCTTCAAAAGATTATAAACTGCCTTGCTTAGCCAAGTTACTAAGTACTTTCTGCAGTGCCAAATACGCATCCAGGTTTGCATCCCATACACACCTCCAGCTAGCTGTGAATCATGGTCAATGGGTTTTATACTTTTTATATTATTCTCCATTGGTTATAAACTTACTTAGATGCCTGGAAATAAATCTTCTGATTTCATCCTTTTACATTTGGTTAAACATTCTGTTTGTAATGCAGATTAACTTT
Organism: Podocnemis expansa; assembly: GCA_007922195.1. NCBI lineage: Eukaryota > Metazoa > Chordata > Testudines > Podocnemididae > Podocnemis > Podocnemis expansa. The sequence continues at coordinate 7,489,447 of ML681972.1, forward strand.
GTACCACATGACCATCATCATGAATGATGTCATCACATCTCTGGAAATAGTGCTGGTTAAGTAACTGGCACAGACCTGACAAGAGTGACTCATTGTTTTTGTGGGACTCCCTAAAACTAGTAGTTACTACTTTTGTTTAGTTGAGGTTGTTGCCAAAGAATGGGAGTGGCCAATGGGATGGATCAATTGAGGATTACCTGTTCTGTTCATTCTCTCTGGGCACCTGACTTTAGCGACTGTCAGAAGACAGAATACAGGGCTAGATGGACCACCAGTCTGACCCAGTATGACTGTTCTTTTTTGTTTTATTCTGGCTTTTCCTACTTTTTCAAGTGCGTGACTTGGCAACCTTCATAGTGTTTCCTTAATGTCTGGTGGGGTTTTTTTGGGTATAGAGTGTTTAGTTTAAACTTCCCTTACTAAGATCTTCATTACGGTCTACAGTGAGGAAGATACCCACCATAGTGTTCTTGTTCAGAGGCTGAAGACACTTAACCTTTTCCCTGCTAAATGCTGGATGAAGTCTATAAACCCTACCACAATTTTACATGAACAATTTTAGCAATTTGGATTCTGTGAGAACTTTGAAGTATTTTCATTGTTTGAGATCATAAAAAAGGAATCTCACTGCCAACACTCATCAGATACACCATTTCCTCTCTATCTGTTGATGCTATTATTCTAATGTCAGGAAGAATTTAACTCTTTCAGTTCATGCTACTATTCATTATTAAACTGATAATTTGGTTGGTGCCAAGCCAGATCTAAACATTTGGCTCACATCTCTTCCTGGTAGTACAAAAATATCCCATTGCCAACAGTATATTTGGCTTTATTAGTTATTAGTACAGAAGGTAAAATGCTAGACAAAAATTACTTCTGTTTTCCCCAGTATATCTTTCACAAAGTGTGGGGAGTGAACAGAGTAACCAAGCAAGGGGCCTTTACGTACTGTCCCCACCAAAGTGAGTGTCTTTGTATAGCCCTAAACAGACTGATGTCTTAGAATTGGATTCTGATCAGTGTGACTTTGGAGTAACTCATCGATTTCTGTCTAACCCAATCTGATCAACTCCAGTTTAACCTCATATTTCTGCTATTCATACATTTTCCAGAGTTGCTTCTTAAGATGATTCTGGCTTTTTCTGTGTGTTTGTATTATTTTATTTTCGTTTTTACCCCCTTGATTTGATACTATGCTTTCCACAAGTTTTCTGGACTGAATAGTCCATGTATTTATATGAATGTCCATAATTCATCTGGGTGGTGGAACTTTTATTTTTTGCTCTCCCTGCACTGGCGATGGCAACAACCACATTTTCTATGTATTATGGACCATAAATCTCTCTCTCTTTCTCTCTCTCTTTTAAATTCACCTTATGCGTAACAGATCAGCACGACCGGCAAGTGTGTGCTTTCAATTAGCAACAGGACACTTCCTCACTTTGGAGATAAAGAAAAACTCCAGGTTCATCTCATCTGCAAACTTTCCAAGTTTGTGGTTGATGTTTCTCACCATTGTTATTACTGAAACTGGTTTCCTACCATTTATGAAAAGGATCTACAGGTGTGCATGTGAGAGGGGAGTGAGGGGAAGGGAGATGTATTGGTCTTGGTTTAAAATGGAAAATTCTAATGAAGAACTATTGTAGCTCTGACAAGAAATTTTAAAAAGTCTAAATCACTAGGACAGGATTTTAAAATAGCCTCACGAAAACCAAAATGAGCCATCATTTCCATTTTGATATATTTTTACCGCATGAGTGTTTTCTCCATGTTTGTATTTTTAAATGTATGACAAACAGGATTTTATTGTTTTAAATAGAGCAGTCAGAATACTGAAAAAATAAATTAAGGTTTTACTGCTAACATATCTGAGAAGCCCTAAAATAAAGGTGCCTAAACTTTGTGTCAATACTGCCCACACTTAAAACTTGCCAGGAACCTGAATCCCACCTCTAGTTTATGTGCATTTTGAGACTAATTCCTTTCCTCCACCCCTATTGTGGGATTTTTTTTCCAGCTATGAATAGTTTTCTAACTTTACAACTTCTTGCTTTTCCTTCACCTTTTTCCATTTCTTTATTCCATTTTCTCTATCTCCCACTTTCCTTCTTCCCTTAAATCCCACACATACTGCAATTTAATTTATTAAATATTATAAAGCAATAAGTTGCACAGTTAGTCATCAAAAGAGAAGAAAAGCAAAAGTTAAGTTTCTAACATTCACTCAGCCTTCCAGCTTGTTCTGTATGTTTCATGCTATACACTGTATGACACACAATAATAGTGAGCTATGTTTAAAAGAAAACAATATAAAACAATACATACTTTATGAGCAAGGCTGCTATACTGATCCTGGTTTTGGACCCTTATAGCCAAATTTTAACCATTTTATTCACCTATCCGGTTCCATAGAACTGGCTTTTAATTTTTGCATTTCTTAATTCCTTACGATTAACTATGCACATTCACTATTGCATTAACTTAGCATTTAATATTTAATTTTCTAGATTCTCTTTAAAATATTTAAAGCAACTTCAGGTACTTCAAATGAAGAAGGCGGCAAACTTTTATGTTGCTGGAATGGTTTAAACAACATAAGCACTTAAACTAAATGAAATCCCTGGTATTGGCACTCTCCTTTCCCTTGTTGACCCCACCCCCAAGCCGCGCCACAGGGATGGAGAAAAAAGTGCCAGTACTGTGTACCATCACAAAAAAAAGCACTGGGCATATGACTACAGGGTGAAATTCACTATGTTATCACTACTCATCTCACCTTCACATGTTTCGCCATCTATAGAGACTGAAAAGCCTTGTTCACAAATACAGTGGAAAGAACCATCTGTATTCAGACATTCCCCATGTGGCAAACAGAGTTCAGATCCTTCACATTCATTGATATCTGGAAAACAACAGATTTGTAAAATGTTTTTACTTCTGACCCCCCAAAATCACTTTTGCAGTTGATTCCAGTGAGCATTCGTGTTTGGTATATCACCACCACCTATTTATATTGGTTAATGGCTGTCAAAATGTTTCAGTCCTCAGGTACGTGAAGAATGCAGATGGCCTGTTAGCAGAAGTGTGCTGCAGATGTCATACCTGATCTGTTTTCAACCATAGGTGAAAGTATTAAATCAGCAGAGTATGTTTACTACAGTGAAGGGACAGATTTTCTGTGGTACTGAACGGAAGTTTGGCAGAGAGGGAGGGGCTGCCAGGAACCCAGCAATTGCACCATCCTCTAGGCACAATTTAGAGCAGCCTTTGGAACTTAAATCCACCAGCTAAGCAGATTTGCAGCACCCAATTTGTCAGGTAAGCACAGAGAATATATTCTGCTCTTGTCATACTCCCTTCATTTGCTTTCCTGCAATGGGGCTAAGTGGAGAATGGGAGCGGTGCAGAGGCTGGCTACATCAGCTCTGCACAAGCTGACAACTCTCCTGAGTCAGGAGACCTCTCAGGTGGCCAGATCTGACTGCCTTCTGGCCCTTCACATGGCATGGAGGGCCCAGAATGCAGCTGAGCGTCTCATCCATAGTCTGGACAGCAAGGTTTGGAAGATTACATTGTTCCCGATTTGCTGATTTTCTATACAGTGCAACCAAAAAGCATTTTTTTTGAGTCGTGGTATGTCTTCAAGATGATGGTGCATACAGAGTTGTCTGCACTGCTCAGTCTTTACAAGTAAGGATATTTTTTTTGGCCTGCTTGCTCCTAAACTTATCTTTTGTATGTGTTGTGCAGATTCCCTCTGAAGATAAGAACAAACAGGTCAGAAAAAGAGCGACTGCTCTGTGAAAGGTGTTCGCTGTGGAAGCTTAAAATCCTTAGTCTGCTAGACACAAATTCAAGGACTCAACAGAGACACTGGATTTATGGTTTATTACATCAATATGTAATCCACTAACCCCCTCTTTCTGTCCTACATATAGGTGTTAACAGACTCTCTATTTTGAATGCTCCCTTGCAATATGTACTAACTACTTATGCAAAACAATCTGTTCCACCTTGCATTTTGTTGTGAAACTCAGGTAGCAACATCGTTGCCATGGGAAACACAGCCCAAATATGAGCTTCCCAAAGCTCTTATTAAAAAATTCACAGCCCAAATATGAGCTTCCCAAAGCCCTTATTAAAAAAAAGCAATTAAGTTAAAATGGGATATCAGTAGCAGTTAGGTCAGTACAATATCTTTGAAAAATAAGTTGTCCCTAGCTATAGGCTGAGGATGTTTTAAAGCTGTTAGAAAAAAAATCTTGGAAACAAAAATAACTTCCAAAAATAAAACAAAGGGAACAAAGAAAGTGAAACTGGAAGGTTAACAGTGTTATGGGGGCTGAGTTAAGATTTTCTGAGTGATTTTAACTGTGCATTTGTAACTATCAAATGTTTTGGGTTGGTTTTGCTAAGTTTTTACTTAAAATTGACCATCAAGATTTTCAAACATATGGGCTTTGAGAAAAACATTTGTAACAGGATACCGTTTGAAGGGATAAATCCTTTGAACCTTAACTGCTGGCCAATAAATGTTTTCACCTGTGAATATTCACTGTCTCTGTCAGGTAGAATCATTAATTATCACAAGGTACAAATAAATATTCCTAATCGAGTAGCCTTATTTTTCATTTGTTTTATCTTTGTTTTCCTGTTTGTTTTAAATCTTGCACTTAATGGATTTCTAACATTTACAAAAAGGTTAAAACAATTTGAAAAGACACAACTCTATATCTATGGTGGCTTAATAATTTCTACCTTGCGATAGGAAGCCTAAGACTATGTCTGCCAGAACACTTTCTCAGTGTCTAGTGAACTCTGCCCGTGGCATGGCAAATGATTGTTTATGACAAGAAGAGAAGGGTAAGAAGGTGCTTTTAATCCTGTTGATTTGGGATTTTCTTTTGTATTAGAATTCATAACATTCATCAGGTATCCTAACTCAGTCAGACTATACCTTGACATCCTTTGTTAGCCATCTGCTGGAAGCCAGCTGGACAAGTGCACTCATAAGATCCTTCAGTATTTATGCAGATTCCTCTAAGGCAAATATCACCGTCTTCAAAGCATTCATTAATGTCTGAAATCAAACCATGGCCAAAAGATTAGACAATTTTGAAACTGAGTAAGGTCTTAAGAGTGGCATATTGAATACTAGTCTACTAACTTGAGGTAAGAGCTTATATTTACTATATTTAAAGGAAAAAAAATTAAGTTTAGCAGTTCTCTAATTTCCCTCCATACATTGTTACCTCTCAGACACTCCCCCCCAATTTTTCTATACAGTGCTGAAGCTGGAATTTGTATGCTCTTCATTCTTAGCAAGAATACCCAAACAGTGTGGATTGTAATGCTGACTGAGACAAGTCACCTCCTCTATACTCACGAGGCAATTACATAAAATTCTCCCTCATTTCCATGTGAACAGTGGGGTTGCTGTACTCAGATTACTACAGTGCCTTAGAAACATAAAACGAATACACATATAGAAAGCACAGTCTCCACAGTGATGCAAATACAGATTCTGATGTACATGCAATGCAAACACTATGACACTTCTGCAACATCAGTTCCACAACATGCAAAGAGTACAAACTATTCTTCTGTTATTTACTAGGATGTTGTTGTCCCACTCAAACCAGTTTTTATACATGAATGCTGTCATTGTTGTGTAATTGGCTCACATGGACATATAGGATTTTATGCTCACTGAACGTATTGTGGGAACTATATTGTATAATTATCTTTTGTAAATTGTGTTGCATTCATGCTTGTTCTGGTGTTTTTTGAATCTGTGTGTTCTGGGCACTACTGGTTGCCACAAAACTTTTTAAAAACGATAGTGAATTTAAGAATTCACGCTCAGATCCACCTTGTCTGCAAGTGTAATTCAATACAGCTCCATGGGGGTCAATGGAGCGCTATTGATTTTCACTAGCAGGCTGATCCAAAGCCCTTGAAGTCAAGGGAAAGACTTCCATGATTTAAATAGGCTTTGGATATGGTTTCAGCTGAGAATTGGGACCTCAATCACTATGAAATAAAAACAATAAATACCCTGATAAATTCAAAGAAGCAATAAATCAGCTATTTTATTATAGGAATATATAAAGCAGTAATTATCTCAAAAATGCTTATGTTACATATATAAACATTTTATTCCACTACAGCATTGAAGTGATTGTGCCTCACTAGCTTTAGGGAAAAACAGAAAATAAAATAAAATACATGTAAGGTCTCTCTAGTGACCTTTCCTCTGCCCTTCCCAAGTACTCTCCCTCTCAATTCAGTGAGTCAACAGGAAGATGGTATCTCCTTTCAGAAAGAAAATATAAACAGCTTTATATGATGGTTTTTGATTATTCTGGCCTTTTGTGCATGACTTTTAGCAAATCAAAAGGATGTTGCCTTTTCCATTTGGACATGAATACAACAAAAGAATACATGGCTCCTTATGAACTTGTCTTTGGACAGTCTGGCTGAATGTGCACTAAAGGCCTAGACAGCACTGACATTTAATTTTTTTTTTTTTAAACAGAGTTTTTTTGTGTATGTGAAAGATCTTATTTCAAATAAAATTACACTTAAAGCTGATGATGTTATGTGAACTTTAGATAAGCATATTTGATTTCACATGAATATGTATTATATTTACATATTTCCAACTAAAATACTGGAGGTTTATTAAAATAGTAATTAACTTTGACTAGGAGAAAGTGAAAAAATTAACAACTCCCTTTCACTGAATAAATGCCAAGCCCTGAAACAAGAAAATGTTTTCTGTCAAAATGATTTAAAGTGAAAATTTATCAATCCTAATATACTAAAGAAACGTCCCTTCATCAGTTGTAACTGTTCATAGTTTCTATGATCAAAGTGCAAGAAACCAAAAGAAATAAGAGATTTTCTTCTTTGATTTCTTAAAACATTGAATTCTATGAATTACAAGAAAAGCTGGCAACCTAGGCTGTGTTCACATGCAAACTGTTATTTCAAAATAAAATACTTATTTTGAAATAACTTAAATTGAAATAGGAAAACGTTAATTTGAAATAAGGGAAACCCTCAAAGCGAAATAGCATGCCCTGGGTGTGGACAGGCTATTTTGCTTCAGGAGAGGGACAGTATGGGAGGTGTGGCAACATGGTCCCTTCGCTGGGTCATGCCCCAACCAATATATACAAAAACGAAGGCACCCTGGGAAGGAGAAGGCCAAAAGTGTTATTTCGAAATAACTGTTATTTTAAAATAACATATCCAAATGGCGTTTTTTCGAAACAACTGTTTTGAAACAACGGCTATTTCGATTGCATGTGAGGTTTTACTGTTTTGAAATGACTGCCATTATTTTGAAATGATGGGGTCCCGTTGTTTCAAAATAACAAAATGTCATTCGGACATGCCTGGCTTTAATTTGAAACAATGGCTGTTGTTTTGAAATAAAACCCTGGTGTGGACACGGCCCTAGTGAAAAGAAGATCCTATGATCACCTAGATGGGCTATTTTTTCCCACCAACAGAGGAACTGAAACATTGTGGAAATGGTATTTTCACTTTACCTTGAGTCTCTTATTTGGTTTTAGGCCCTTCAAAGAATTTCCCAAGCCCCCTTCACATGCAAACTTGTTCTATATTGATGCTTAAAGACCCACAAGTGTTTGGAAGACTCTGACCCTCCTTGTGTCCTTCTGTACTCCAAAGTGCATGACTGTTCAAGAGCTTGTCTCTAAGATAACCATGAAGCAGTTTTCCTGAAGTCTGGGGACAGCCTCTTGGGTTACCTCCTGAAAGTTTTCTTGGGATAAAGCTTATATAAGAATTTCATGACTCGGTGAGAACAGGCAAGATCAGGGCACATACCTGAATTAATTCTTGCATTATTTGTTAATTATCAGAACTAAAGTAATCTTATTTGGGATATCCCCGAAAGGCAGGAAGATCATTTCCTATAGCACAACACACCTTCTGGCATTTTGCTGTGCAGTTTCATTGATTCTGTTTTCTATGACTGCATGCCTGAGCCAGTAAAGGCTGCTGAGGTCCAGAAGTATTCACTTCTTTGGAAGGGCCTGTCGTGTTTATACTAATTTCTCCCCAGGGTACTATCACTGGGCCCCACTAGAGCTAACCCAGGCCACCCTGCCAATGCTGCTGATGCTTGAGGTTGTGGTCACTGACTGCAGGCCCCCAAACCAGCCACAGAAACATGTAACACAGGCAGTACCCTAGGTGGACTTTCCACACTGGTAGAAGTATTAGTAAGCAGAGATGAAAACAAGTTTCCAGAGGCATGCGTGAGGAGGGAGATGAAGAGAGGGAACAGGAACATAGCCCCTCTCTCCCAATCAGTGGAGGCACAGAACTCTGCCAGGATTGGGGCCGGGGCCGGGGCTGGGGCCAGGGCAGCAAGCTCCTCCAACCCCAGGCCAGGCTGAGAGACGACAGCTCTTCTGACCACCAGGGGAGAGTGGGCTCCACTGATCACGGGGTTGTGAGTGGAGAGCCAGTTCCACAGGCTACAGCAGCAAAAGCCAGCTTCACTAGCCAAGGACTGCAGCAGCTTCTCCAGGCACAGGTGGAAACAGGGAATGCCAGCTCCTCTAGCCACTGGGGGACATAGAAAGTGCCCCTCCAAAACCAGGCAAATTTTTATTCCTGTGCATGCCTCTGCAGGCCTCTGTTTTGAGATCTGAACAATTTTAAGATTTCCTTATGCAAAAGGAACAATCAAAATTAGTCTGTTGCCTTCCTGTTGGAGCCACAGGTGCAAGCAGCATGAACTGTTTGGGTGGAAGAATATAGAAGTAATCAGGTTGTACAGATGGCGACCATTGATGGGACAGTAAAGACCTGAACAGAGGAGGAGAAAAACATACCTTTCTTTCCCATCCACATAAGGAATGCTTGTACTTCTGGTTGGACTATTAAGTATCTCATTGAAAAAAATCCTTCAGTAGCTTAAGTCACATACTTACCTTCACACTGGTCTCCCACAGATGATAATGTGTAACCTGGGCTACAAATACATTTGAAAGACCCATCTGTGTTTCTGCAGTTGCCATTTGTGCATAGATGGTTTTGCTGGCATTCATCTATATCTACAAATGAAAAGAAAATGTGTCTCTAAAAAATGAAAACAATAATGCCATGCTTCTGAAAATACCTGTTTTTAAGTAAATAGTGTCCACGCCCCAGTCAAGCAAAACTCAAGAGTCAAAAGAAATCACGCTTCTTTTGATTTGGTTTACCAACAAACAGGTAAATTCAAAATACTACTCACTGAAACCTCATCTTAAGTGTTCAGTTCAGACTTGGCTGCATTTACGGTTTTCCCTCTCCCAGTACCCATTTGTCTTTCAGGCACACACACATGCTTTGCCTGAGGGCTTCTTCCACCTCCCACATATCTGGCTGAGGTAATGAGCCAGCTGGCCCAGTGAGTCAACAAAACTCACAAAACAATTTCCAACAGGATCATCACCTTCTAACAGGGTGTGATTTCCAGGCAAACACTGGCAGGCTGTTATACTGTCAGATTTTATATAAAGATTAGATTTTCTTATTTAACCAGTTGCTATATACTAGAATTAATCTTATAACTATGATGTGTTAAATGTCTCTGCTACCAGAGCCATGGCTAATCCCTCAGCACTTATACTGATCTCTCCAGTTCTCACAGACTTAAGCAGGGTCAACCCAGATCAACATTTGGATTTGGATAGGATAATGCAAACTGGATAGGATGCTACAGGAAGTAGTGTTGCTGATTCAGAAGGCAACACATATTTCTGTGAGTCAATGCTAAGCCACCACACCAAAGTGATTTGTTACAGGAGTTGTGTGGTCTTTTAGGCCCTATCTAAACCAAGAAATATTTTTTTAAAAATGTGTTAAGTTTACAAATTTTAATTTGATAGTGTTTAAAACTGTTTTAGCACCTACTCTTGACAGGCTTTAACAACTTTAAAAACATGTTAGCTGGTTGTGTTCCACCCTAGGTGGGAACAACACTGGTTTTGATTAAACAAAAATACGCCAGCTTCATATCTGCCAATAGCCATGTTATATGTCCGGACAGACCTCTGTGAGAGGATGTCGTGGATTCTCCATTGGTTACAGTCTTTGAATCAAGAATGGATATCTTCCTGAAAGATATGGTATAGATCAAAAGGAAGTGATGGATTTGACGCAGAAATTACTTGGTGAGGTTCTTTGGACTGTCTTATATAGGAGGTCAGACTAGATGAACATAATGTAGATAAACATAATGTCTCCTTTCCCCTTAACATTTATGAAGCCCCACTGATTGGCAAATGTCTTCCCACATGCATCATGCTGCAGGATCAGATCCTTATTTGAGAGCTGTGAATTTCAGATCAACTTTCCAAGCATGCATAGCTTAAGTGTGCTTTTCCATACAAGGTTCAAAGGATGTAGCCTAAATACTCCACTATCCCCAGACCATCTTGCTTCCTGACCTACTCCTCCATGCCCCTGATCTCCTCCCTAAATTTTGTTTAAATTTGCCAGAAAATCTGAAATAAATTATCATTCATAAGTATTATTTGCATTACAGTAGCAACTAGAATCCACATTATGCAAGGTACTATATAAATGTGCAATAAAAAGATGACTGAGGAGCCCATCCTCACATTATTTCCTGCTTCCAAAACAAGTCCCCAAAACCATTTAAACTGAGTGACAAGAGTTTATTTGTATCTGTTAAACAATGAGATTGATAATCATAGATATCAAACATGTGTTTTATAATATAGATCACAAAGTATGCAGCTTGCACAATCAGGCCAAGATAGCACAGAAACCTCAGCTCTTGCATTTTCTGACTTAACTAAGCAGCCCTAATACTGCACATTTTGTTGGTTTTGCCTTAAAAGTTATTTTGTAAAGCATGTGGGATCCCACTGAATGAGAAATGTTATAGAATCATTAGCTGTATTATTCTGAGTTTTAGCAATGTTCCTACCTTCACACTGGTCCTCTGTGGCAGATAGCTTATAACCTTGATTACAAGTGCATCTGAAAGATCCCTCGGTGTTTTCACAATGTCCATTTGTACAGAGATTGCCATACTGACATTCATCTATATCTGTGAATAGAAAGAAAACACAGCTATATAATAATGCATTAGCTCCTATGTCCATGGGCTTTCAACACAGTTTGTAAATTGTATTTAAATCTCATTTCAACATAGTTCCAATCAAATTAGGTTCTGACATAAGTGAGCTAGCCATTGTGAAAAGGCTAAAGTTTGTCCAAATCATATTTAAAAAACATAATCCAGTCTAGAATAGACTTCTTTTGTTTGTTAAACACATGGATCCAAAAATCATTGGATCCCTGAACTGTAAAAAAGCCATAGCTGATAAACAGTTTTAGAGAACCCTTCTTCCATGAATTAGCTATGCCCACTTTATCCTTACCTTTACTAGTCTTTTTTCCCCTTACTTTGCTCATTATTGCTAACACTGGTGCATCTTGAATGTAGAGCAAGTGTCACCAAGTACTGGTACTTTTACTCCTGTATCCCACAAACTTATTCCCACCAATGTTAGACAACACTGTGGTTAACAATCTAGCAGTTGTCAGTGCCTTGAAATGACAGCAAAGCCTCATCCCCCACTGCTAATGTGGGAAACATTCCAGAAAAAAAGTCAAGTGCAGAGACAGTTAAGATGTGTTGGAAACACTTTTGCTGACTGTTTATATTTAATGTTTAATCTGGTTAGTCTGAAATATTCACCTTATTGACCTGTTCAACACTATTTGAATCAAAACAGCTTGTTTCTTTGCACAGGTGGGCAAGCAGTCTATTCCTCTGGAACAGTTTGATTTGTCCATGTGACCCACCCTTCCCTGTATGTATATATTTACAGCTAACATGCTTCATTTTCCATTTCATTCATCTCATGAAGTGTGATTGTGCCCGCAAAAGCTTATGCTATAAACGAATCTGTTAGACTTTAAAAGTGCCATAAGACTCTATGTTTGTTTTGAAGTATTATAGTAATCTCAAGTTTTTTCCACTTGCTTACTAACCTTAAAAGTAGCAAACCAGTATGTCAATAGTTTAAAAATCTCTTAGAGTTCTGTATTTTCTTATTTCCAAAATTCAACTTTCATAGCTCAGGATACTTACAAAACCATGTCTGACTCTCTACGTCTCCAAGACCAGAAATCATTTTGAAATCTTAGTATTACAGTTTCGATTTCAGTAGCAAAAAGAGGCCTTTTGGCAGGTTTACATTACTGCCACAGTATCTCAGAACACAACTGCAAAAATATTTGGGATATAAACACTACAGAACATACCATGGCACTGTCCATTCCAGCCTCTGAATCCATGTGTGCAAGGAATGCATTGGTAAGAGCCAGGAGCATTAATGCATTGTTCATCTGCACAAATATTTTGGGTAAGGCATTCGTCAATATCTTTAAAAAGAGAGGAGATTTAGGTCAGAATCATAACAGGTCACTTAAGACTAAACTAGTCTGCTTATTGTAACTACATTCATAGCCTGAAATTAATATGTAACATAATAAAGTTTACATAATGTTATAAAATTAATAGTAAAATTAATACATCATATAATAAGTTGTGTATTTTGAGTATATCAGGATAGCTCTACCAAAGTCAGTGGGCCAGATTCTTCTTAGCTGGTGTAAGTCAGCCCTATTCCTACAGACTTATACCAGCTGCGTATCAGATCTTTTATATAAAATTTGATTAAAAATACCAGGCTAATTACTTATAGCTTTACTGTTAAGTTTTACAGTTGCTGAAAGTGGCTCCACGGTGAAGGCCATAATCAGGCCTTTGGCTTTGATGGGAACTTACTACCTCTGTGAAGCTCAGCGCATCTTCCATTTAATAAACTAAACACACGAAATATATCTTGAAATGATCTTGAATTTCTGAGGGTATTTTGAGCATTAAAAATGTTCCTGAGGTAAGATATAAACTTTCAAAACAACCTTTCTTTAGAGAAATTTGGGTGAATTTCATTTTGTTTTTTCCAGCACCCACCCCAGCAAACTAACTCTAGCCACACTTTGTAGCTTATATAGAGGCTTGTTGAACTAGCATGAAAAAAACCAAGGAGTCATGTGGCACTTAAAGACTAACAGATTTATTTTTCGCATGAGCTTTCGTGGGAGAAAATCCCAGCATCTGATGAAGCTCATGCGAAAAATAAATCTGTTAGTCTTTAAGTGCCACATGACTCCTTGTTTTTTTTTGCTGGACTAGACTAACACGGCTATCCCTTTGGAAAATGAACTAGCATGGCATGTCTCACTGTATCCCCTGTTTCCCTAGCTAAGGTGAGATTTACTGAGAATTTGAGGAGGATATATGGAGGTGGGAATATGAGGCTCCCCATGGCCCTTTGAAATGCAGAATTATAGGGCAGATAAACTATGGTAGCATTATGGACACAGGCTGTGTTAAAAGATGTGGGTGGGTAATGGAAACAGATGGAAAGTTGATGTATTTAAAAAGAGGCCATGGGTGACCAGACAACCCTATGAGGCAACAGAAAACATTCTGGCAATCTATGTGGTAGGTTGCTGCCTGAGCACAGATTACACTCTGATTGTCCAACTCAGCCATGTCAGAGCAAGGAGTGTCTATCTAAACTTTACTGCTCTTATTGACAGGCTCTGCAACTTGACAAGTAAGTCCCTTCCATGTACAAAAGAAACCAAGTTACCCACAATACACTCACTTTTACATAGCAAAAAAAAAAAAAAAAAAAAAAAAAAAAAAAGCCTAAAGGAGCAAAGTATTAAGGTTCCAAAGTCAAGAAGTCAAAAGTTAGGAAATGTCAGAATTAAGCCTGTCTGTGCAGCCTCAATTCCACTCCTGTGTGCATACTCATTATGGTACCAGTCTTTATTTACATGACCACATACTTTTTTCCTCATAGGATCCCTGTGTGATCCAATACACTGGATGCATTCAAACCTCTCAGCTCCTCGTCCCCTCTATCCCCAGGCTCCATGTCCCAACAGACTCCTCACACCACTTTCTCCCCAGTTCTTGTCCCCACTGTACTCAAGACAAACTTTCTTCTTACTCATTGGTGCCTGGACATAAACAGGGAGAGGGCTGAAAGCACAAAAGGGACAGTTTTTCTGCTCTCATTGTTGATGCCCAGTACCACAGTGGTTACTAGTACCCTGGAGAAGCAACTGCAGGGAAAGTAATGCTCTGCACCTACCTTCCTAAGTTCATAACTGCATAAGACTATTCAGAAAATTTAGCAGGCAAACACTAACAATTCTCTACTGAGCATGTGCAAAAAGCAGTTTTTTAAAGGTTCATAACTTGGCCAAATTTGTTTTTCATCAGAACAGCAAAAGGCACATCCTTGACACAAAAATCATTCCTTTCTCAAATTTCAAGGCTTTACTCCAAAACACAGAGGCAGGGGAACTTCTGAATGAAATGACTGCAAGACAGCAGTGGTGATAGATGTAGCAGTGCCAAGTGACAGCAACATCAGGAAGAAGGAGTATGAGAAGCTGGAGAAGTACCAGGGCCTGAAAGGGGAACTAGAGCGGATGTGGAAAGTAAAGGCCAAAGTGGTCCCGGTGGTGGTAGGAGCACTTGGGGCTGTGACTCCTAAGCTGGGAGAGTGGCTCCAACACATCCCAGGAACAACATCAGAGCTCTCTGTCCAGAAGAGTGCAGTGCTAGGAACAGCTAAGATACTGCAGAGAACCCTCAAGCTCCCAGGCCTCTGGTAGAGGACCCGAGGTTGAGGATGACACATACCACCCATAGGGGTGAGAAGGGAATTATTATATATATATATGTGTGTGTGTGTGTGTGTGTGTGTGTGTGTGTGTGTGTGCATATATATATGTACGTGTGTGTGTATGTATGTATATTCCCTCAATCTGGTTTTCAGAAACAGTTGGATATTTTTGTGAAAATTTTCAAAATAAATCAACAAATTAATAAATAAAATTTGGAAAAATGCTTCCCAAACAGCCAAAGTTCATCAAAGTTATAAAAAACCAAAAACAAGAGCTTATAATGGGAAGTGTCAGGTAAACTTAACTGTAAGTGGCAATATTAGCTCTACTGACAATAATACTATACGTTAATTCTGAACTCAGCAATAGTAACTTGTGTGTACTCTTAACATGTGATCACTGGGTAAGTTCCAGATCCATGACATGTGTTTGCATGGGTGTATAAAGTCTAAAGTCAGCATTAAGGTGTGGCGTTACAGAGTGAGTAAGTTGTAAGTATGATGTGTAATGTGTGTGTGGAGGGAGGGGGTTGCGTGGGAGGTTGAAAGGAGTTATTTGTGGGACCACAGAATCTTTCAGAATGGTAAATGTCATGTGTGGGTGTAATGAGGTGGTGCAAATGGTTCCCTTAACATGTCATTTCCTTGGTTTGAAGGGTTAGAAGGGGAAGGTTTTTCCCATAAGCCAAACTTAACTAGTTTGTGAGAATTGTATACATGAGCAAGCTATTGTCCAAAACTGGGGTAAGGAGAAACCTGATGCAGTGGACTGAACTTTTTGAAATAGTTAGTAGTACAACAGGAAACCACGAATGGTTAAAACAAGAAGGGGGGGGGGTCTTCTTTAACAAAACCCAAAGTAGCAAAATCTGTTTGCCGCTGTGAATATCCGTATGTAAAGTCTCCACCTGGCAAGTTTCTAAACACATCATAAAAAGATAGAAGAAATGAAAATGGGCTTGATTTTGTAAACAGCTGAGCAAGGAACTCATATCTTTAACTTGTACTGGAGTCAATAAACATCGAGGGAGCTCAATAGTTTGAACCCTAAAAGCAGCTTCAACTTCCCTTCCCTGTGACAAACAAACTCAGAATGATGTATCAAAAGATAAACTCATGAAAAAAATTAATCAGAAGTTAAGCAGGGCCAGATCAAGCAGTTATGGCACCCTGAGCCAACTTTTATTTTTGCGCTACCGACTCTACTCCTGGAGTGTGCTTGCAGGGCAGAAGGGGCGGGACTGGGCTGGTGGTCATGTGGTGGAGAGGAGACCACAATTTTTGGTACTGGCGCCCCTAAGCTTTGGCGCCCCAAGTCAGTGTCATACTGGCTCAACCTTTAACCTAGCCCTGAAGTTAAGACAATGATTTATTTTCAGAACCATGCAGGGATTCTAATAATCTTATTCTCCCCCATCTGTGGAACACAACATAAATAAATACAATTCTTTTCTCTCATCTGCACCTCCCCAGAAAGAACACCTAAAAGATTATGCTAGGGCCAAACCCAAGCTAGATTTAAAAACAAAACAAAAGAAAATCAATCAACAGAACTGAGGAGCTTGTGAGATAAACTCACACTTCCAGTTTTTGAACTTCCCAATCCCACTATACGAATTTAATTGGAATGGCTATCCAAGAGAAGTAATTGATTGGTATCCACTGGTAAAGGCATTACAAATGAAAAAACTGTCTCTCCACTTAGATTGTGTTTGGATTTAATTTCTAATCAGGTCTGAGCTTCTTCCCCGAAGCACAAGGCCAACCAAAACAAACACATTTTGCCAGTGTTTCTACTTCAATCCAACTACAAATACTGCCTTACAACCACTATTTTCTCAAAATTCTTCTCAGAAACACACTCCTGTCTTTCCTTTATTGTTCAGTCCCTATAGCACTATCATGTAGATATTTAAATTTTATTTTAAAAATCTCAAATGATTCTATCTCAGTTTGAAATCTTTTTGTTGTCAGTATAAGAAGTAAAATAAAACAAAAAAGCATTTTTTATGTTACCCGTAAGTGATCTTGATTTACTTTTATTTTTCTGCTATATAATTTCTGCCATATAATGGTGAAAATTTTCATGACCTCCCTTTTTTAAAGTGCATGCAAAAAAGCACAAATTAAGCTTATTTGCATACATGCAACACTGGTTGCTGGATATGTGTCCTTTTAAAATCTGTAAAAGTATGTCTTATGCCAGAATAAACTAGCCTAAAACAGCTTGTTCCACAGCAGGTGATGAGGTTTATTTCAAACAAATATAAAAACAATGAAAAACACTTTGAATTGTCTTTTAAAAAAACATTTTAAAGCCACCCTACATCACTCAAAAGAATGTGTGTTGCTGGATTGCCAGCAGTTCATGGGTTATTGAAATCCAGACAAAACAATCATGCTGCTATAGAAATATCTGGTATTTTGTGTCTGATTGCTTAATTTGTCTTTGAAATGCATTAACAATCTTCTTCTGTACTGAGTAACTCAGAATACAAATAAGGATTTATTTAAAGTGGAATAACTGACTGTGGTTTTAATTCACTGACTATTAAATCAATGCTGAAAAGGTTAAGAAAAAAATCCCATGAAACATACACCAGAGAAAAATTCTTGCCAAAAAGCAACAGATTCAAGTTTTTTTAGGGCAGATGTGCTGGGACTTCACTTTCATTCTATAATATGACTGTATCAGAAAGTTTCATATTCCAAACAGCAAATGTGTCCCTTTGTTCAACTTCCATTGTTACAAAAATGTAAAACATCAAAAGATGAGCCTTATTGTGGACAGAACTTTTAAATGGATAGCAAGGGAAAGGATTAGTGCTAGAGAGACTCAAAGCTGGCAAAAGATCAATTATTGCCCAAATTATCACTCGTTACAGAATTGCTAAAGAAGAGCTTTACTTTTGTTCATGTTGTATTTATCCTTCAATAATGGGGATCAGTTATTTAATATTTTCATTAAATACCCAGAAGTTGAACACAGCCACTGTCAAACATGCCATATGAAAATCTAAGGTGTATGAAAGTGACAGACAGAGTTAACTGGAGAATATAGAAACACTGATCTGGGAAGCAAAGGAGAAGATTCAATACCAATATACTGCTATTAATTTGACAGTGGTTTGACTTGCTTGATTTCATTGCTATATTTCTATTAATACAGAGTCAAAACTCTGTTTCACATTGGCCTCTCCTGTTCATTTGGCATCCATTGTCACAATATTCATATTCCCGGTTATATGAGCCAATGGTATTTATACAGAAGCCTTCTCCCAGATGTAAATTCTCAAACCTTCAGTAAAATCAGAGAAACTGGGACTGGAGAGTAACCAAAAGGTGCACATAAGCTTAAATTCATTAGAAAATAACCAACATATATAATTATATGCACTTCCTCCCACACTTTTTCTCTGTTTGCAAGATAAAAAAGAAGAAAATATTGATGTTCAACTTAAATGCTCTTCGTAACATACAATGGAGCAGTGGTTCTCAAACTTTTGTGGGTTGTGACATACTTGGTGGTATATTGCGATCCTACAGGACTCACCAGCCCACTCCCCCCAGGTCAAATCCAGCCACTTCCCCGGCTCTCTGCGACACTCTTACTGCTATGTGGCAACACAATAATGTATATTAGAAATGCTGTGGGACAGATCTTGCTTTCATTTGCACTAGTGTAAATCCAGAAAAACTATTACCCTGAACCTCAGAGGTATTCAGGTGCCTAACTATCATTGACTTCAATAGGAGTCAGGCACCTAAATGTTTTGCAGGACCTGGGCCTCTGTTCCTTTGAGTTCTTTATATTGTACTCTAATAGGGTGGTAAGGGCCAGATTGTAGCCAGCCTTGTTCTGGAAAAGAGACCAGCAGGCAGGAGCTGGGAATGACCTGATCCAGTTGGGCAATGTCAGGTGATTAGTCTGATGATTAATTGGATGTATAATGTATTAATGTACAATGTATAATTGGTGATATAGATGTGGGCCCCAGCTCCACGAGGGAGCGAGCGCCCAGGAACGTGACAGAAGAATACTCTCCTATAACTGCAGAAGAGGACTGTGGAGGATGAGAGGTTCTGCAGACTGCCCCTCCAACCTCCCACAGCCGGTTGAAGATTCTTCCCACCAAAAGTTTTTGCTTAGGAATAGAACTATTACTTCTGCTGTCAAACCACATTTCCTTTGTCAGGTCAGACAATAAACAGAGCCCTGAGGCAAGGGATACAAGTTGACTTGGATGTGACTGGTATTTTTCCCAGGCTGGTGATCAAATCCACCAGTTTACACATACTTTGTTGGGAGACGGTTGGAGAAAGTCAGACCTGCACCTATGTGGAGTCACCTGCTATTTTCCTATGTGAAGCGAAGAGAGAATAGGACATTTGGGTTGTATGTGTAACTGAAGCATCAGGGAGATGTGGAGAAAAGAATGATCAAACCAGTGTTACGTGAGTAGTGTGGTCATACTATTGGGCTTAAAGAGGGTAAGAAGGGACAACTGAGTAATGCAAAAGAAAACTCTGGAAAAGCAGATTGTCTTGCCAAATTTGGGGCAGTTGAGACAGGGAGTTGTTTTGTAATTTTTTTTTTTTTTAAATATCTCAGCTGGCAGCCATTCTGTTAGAGGGAAAATAAAGTTAGAGCAGAGCAAATTCCCGCTTCACACCTGTAAAAAGCAAGAGCTCTTACAATAAATGTCAATACTCAGTGTGGTTAACCATATCCCATTGTAGCTATACACACACAGAAACTCCTTGGAGTAGGGCTTTGGCTTTTTTGCCCCCTTCCTGAAAAATATGTCATTAAGAAAATGTTAGATTGATCTCTTCGGCCCCATTCTCAAAAGTATTTAGACACCTAACTCCCATTGATTTCAAGATTCTGGGCTTTTAGGGCCTGATTCAATGCTCAGTGAAGCCAAGAGGAGTATTTTCAATTGCGTCAATGAGCTTCGGCTCAGGCTCTTAATGAGTATTTAAAAATGATTTATTATCTTAATAATTTTAATAAAGAAGACAGTGGTTACCAATGCAATCTGTTCCTTCTTCATTGGCCATGAATCCTGCTTGGCAAATGCACAGAAAACTCCCTTCTGTATTTTCACAGTGTCCAAGGGAACACAGATGTGGTGTCTGAGCACACTCATTGATATCTGTTTAAGAAATAAAAAAAGATGAATACTGAAAATTATACACAATTGATCATGACTCTTTTTCCCACTCCATCCAACATACATGCTATTGAAAAGACAGGCCTCATAATAATGAGTCTAGAGGTTTGAAAGCCTATATACTTTGTTCTCTAAAAGAACCACAAGCAGCATATAAGAAATACTTGTAGATGGAAAAATCATGCTTTCTAGGTTAAGTTATATCAGTACTGAAACTGCTTGGAGAATAAGTAGTGGAGGCTAGCCAAATCTTCAAAATTTCCATTTCTAAGTAATTAAAGCTACAACAGTATTTTTGTTAAGTGTTGGCACTGCTAAACAAAATCATAAGAATTTTTAATCACCACTATTCTTTTGGTATCTGTACAAAATATATTTAAATAATATATTAGCACCAGTCATTTCAGGTATTATTTTTGAATAGTTACTGACTTTCTAATGAAGTAAACATGGATAATGGAACATTTGAAAATATGATACAATCAGATGTAAAAATGACTACATTCTTTCAACATTACAATTGAAACATTGTTTACACTAAAATCAGAGACTTGATTACTGATTCAGTTGTGACTGATCATCTGCTGCCTTTCACAGGCAATCTTGTATTCTTGTATATGGTGCTAATTTTAATGTCTTAATATAGGTAAAATACGGCTTAGCTACAGCTGCTCTGGGCACCACAGTTTTGAACTTCTTGTTCCTGGAAATGTAAAATCTCACCAATTAAACTGAATTAATAGAATATTTGCATATATAACCATATTTATTATAATTAAAGATGAGAATGTGAGAAAGGACTGATTGAGCCTTCAAACACACTCAGTAGATCGAATTATGTTTGAAGTTACAATTACACAGACCCAGTGTTACAAGTGCTGCTGCACAGCTGTAACTGAAGATGTATGGTGTATTTGGCTGTTTCAGCACAGCAGTATGTACTCGATGACCTACTGACAGCCCTGCATTTCTGAGTCCATCATTTAACCAGTATTGTTTATACAACTAGAGTCTTTTAAATAAATGCAGCTCAGTGTGCCAGATCTACTCCTGCTCCACAACACCTATTTCTGGAGCAATGCACTTCGATGCACTAACAAAAATTAGTCAAGAATCACACATTACATTTATATCTTTATTATGTATTTTTTCTTTCAAACATAGCTGAGATTTCAATCCTTCCTGAGGACTATATACTTATTACAGGATAGGTTCTGAAACTTTTATTCACATAGAGTAGGCTCTTTACTTCATGTGTAGCTCCACTGGTATCAGAATCTGCCCCATTAATGTGTCCCAATTAACTTCTTGAGTTGAATATGAAAATGACTTTTATCTATACAGATATAATAATAATAATAATGGATTCAAGATCTCCAGATGGTTTAAAAATTGCAAAACGAAAATTACCATTGGACTGAGAACTTGTAAAATATCATCCCAAACAGGGTTAAGAAAGAAAATCTCTTCACAACCACACCAAACTTACTACTGTAAAGTAAAGGCAAATCAACAGCAAATATCAATGACATTTTCAGGCATGAACAGATAGGAGAAAGGAAGCAAGTTTTGTGTCTGGAGTTTTTAAATTCAGCTCCTCTATGCAACATTTTGTGTTGGCCAAAATTAAAAGTTCAGTTTAGGGAACTGGTAGATTTTCTGCACAAGGTCCGTGATTATATTCCAGCTCAGTTTCATAGTGGGCAAATACTGGTACTCTCAGGTGGCTCTTCAGTGTCCCATGTGAAAGAAATCAGTGTCCTCATTTTTTAGTGAACAGGATTCCAGATTACAAAAGTAAACTAGTGGAATCTCTTTTGCAGTCTCAAGAGATGGGCCAAGAACTGAATGATTTAGGCTGTCAGTCTGGCACCTTTTACAAGCACTACATCTACTTAAAGAAAAGAAAGAAAGAAAGAAAGAAAGAAAGAAAGAAAGAAATTGAGCACAGTTGAAGTCCATGTTGTCCCTAGAGCACAACGTCTACTTCTAACTAGCCAACCTGGCATGTAAGATATCCCAAAGAGAGCAGGAAAGACACAGGTGTAACCATCTCCTACTCAACCCACTCCTCTTTAGGCTGCAGAATAGTTACCTGCATTCCCAGTCTCAGGCAGTTTCACTTTCATAAGAGAAATCTGAGAGGGATTCTGACAAGTTCCAAAGGGGTAGCCATGTTAGTCTAGTTCAGTAAAACAAACAAGGAGTCCTGTGGAACTTTTAAATACTAATAAATATATTTATCGCATGAGCTTTTGTGGACACAATCCCACTTTGCCAGACACTTAAAAATGGAAAGAGAACAATATGAGAAGGAGGGACAAATGCAGTGGAGTTAGTGTAATCAGGATCAGGTCACATTACTTCAGTAAATTAAACAGGTTGTATTGATTCAAACTGAGAGAACAACAGATAGAGAGGCTGTGAGACATGACAGTCACTGTTTACAATGAGAAAGACAGCTTATTTCACTGCTCAAACCCGAGCTGATTGCATCAAATTTGCATATGAATTCTAACTCTACTGTCTCTCTTTGAAGACTTGTCTGTCCTAGAATAAACCTGTTTAAGAAGAGCAGCATCTGATAAAGTGGGGTTTTTCCCACAAAGCACGTGAGATAAATAGATTTATTAGTCTTTAAAAGTGCCACAAGACTCCTTGTTTGTTTTGCTGAGAAGGATTCTGTTTCCTTAAGGCAAGGTCCCTCTCAGGGCACCTCCTGGTATAGCGCAGCGGTTCCCAACCTTTTCTCTGCCATGGCACACCTTGATACCTTCAAATTTTTTGAGGCACACCACCATTAAACTCATGAATATTCAAATTAACTCAAACTACTTATGAATATTCATGAACCATGGCACTGTGTTTTGGAAATGCTACTATGTGGGGTAGTAGCGATAGCAGAGCAGGGGTGGTCATGAGTCATGTGCAGTGGAAAGAGTGAGAATGGGCAGCAGAGAAGGGCAGGGGCGGCAAAAGAGGACAAGGGCAGCCATGCAGGAAACAGCACAAGGATGGCAAGAGAGGAAGTGAGAACAAGAGTGGCTTTGTGGGGGGGGAAGGGGGAACCTGGGGAGTGGGAAAGCAGGCCAGGGGAGCATGGCGCAGCACCCACTTCCCCCTTCTCCACAGTGGCTTCCTGCCACCCAGGGCAAATCCTCACCCTATGCTGCTCCCCCCCCCCAATCCAGTGGGTCCCGTCATCTACTTCCCTAGCCCCCTTCTGCCTGTGATGAACACTCCTATCACTGCAGGGGCCAGAACCAGGCCTCCAGCCCCCAGCTACCCCCCCATACACAGCCACCCCACTTCCCAGCTGCACACACCACCAACCAACCAGCCACTCCACAACCCCAGCTACACACCCTCTGCTACGCAGCCACTCCCACCCACCTCTGTTACACACACACACACACACACACACACACACACACACACACACACACACCAGCCCCAGCAGCACCTTAAAGCCATTACCTGGGCTGTTTGCAGGCTGGCTGACACAAGCTGCTCCATCCTGCAGGGGGAGATTCACACACTCCGAGCCTCCTGCCCCTCTCTGCTGGCTGGGTTAAGGTGGAGCGGGGTTTAAAGTGGAGCCACAGCAATTCTGCGTTCCTGCTGCTCCTGGTACTTTGAGGGGGGACCCCTGGAACTCTGCATCCGGTGCCTTCCTCTATTTTTAGGGGGTTGGAAGGCTGCCTGCCTAAAAATAGGGGCTCCCGGAATTGTGTTCCACTGCCTTCCCCCTTACTTTCACCCCTGCCTTTTCCCAGCCCTACACAGCCCATGTGCCTGGGCTCAGCAGGGAGGGAACTTTAACCCCAGCTCTAGGGGATGCTCATGGCACACTTTGGGTGTTGCCACAGCACACCAGTGTACCCTGGCACACTGGTTGGGAACCACTGGTATAGTGTCATCCCAAGCATCTTATAATGCAAACTAATGCCTCTAAACTTCAGAGGTGTCAAACTTGTTTGCTATCGGGGGCCAGATTTGACTTAAATGTACTTTAAGTGGGTCGTATATATCACAAATTGAAATACTACAGTACTCTTGCAGCATCATGGAGCACTGTATATACGAGACTGCACTTCGCAATACCTCTCTTTCTCTGGTAGGGAGTGTAGTCTTATGGAGCACAGTCTTAGATACTCAGTGCTCTGTGATGTCGTGAGACCTGACCCTCTCACAGCATTGCAGAGTGCTGAGTGTAGGACACCATGAACTCTCTCTCTCTTGCCCTGTTAGGGAGAGTGTGATCCCGCAAAGTACAGTCACAGGCTGGATGGAAGAGATTCGCATGCTGCATTTAGCCCGTGGGCTGCATGTCTGACATCCCTTCTCTAAAGCACGATTGACCCCATGAGGAAAATAGATTTTGACATTCACCATGCTCATTATAGTTATCAATACTTGTATTATCAAACACACAATCACTGAGACAGGGCAGACAAGTTAAAATGTTTTCCCGCTTACTTCCCTCAACTACTGACTTCTGTGAGAACTTTCATGAGCACTACATTTACACAAAAAAGTTTTAAAAAGAATTCCATTAATCTTTGACTGCCTGAAGGGTTCACTGAAGCCTTCTTTTGCAATTATTGCTTGATACACAGACATTACATTTTTAAAGAGCTTTGGCACATACAGAAGAGGATTTCTGTGTTATACATAGCACCTGGCAGGAACAGTACCTATATCTGTAAGTGCTGGATACAACTATTACTTTAGATTTTTTGAAAAAGTTCTTTCATACCGGTGCATTTTGTCTGTTGTTCATTCAGCTTGTACCCCTCATAGCAGATACAGGTGTATCCAACAGGCAAATTAACGCAGTGTCCTGCTCCACAGATATCAGGGTTCACTGTGCATTCATTGATTTCTAAATAAACATGCACACACACAGAAAGAAAAAAAACTTATTACAAATGATCTTAAATATTTCAGTAAGTGGGTGACATTCAGTTATTTCAGCTAAAAGGAGAGAAACCCTGACGTTTTTTGTGACCACATTGATCAGTCCAACCTGTCCTAAATGCCTAAAAGAGCTATGGTCATATGCCCCTTCCCTTCCCGCCAACATACAAGTAGATAAATATGCAAATCAAAAGTGAAGGTAGTGTAATAAGCAGATTTGGCTCTTGTCAGTACTTAAATGCAATGCCTTCAAGGAAAACCCAGCTGCTGCAGGAAGTAGTTTTGGAGATAGGTAGGTACCACTTTGCTTATGATCAGCACTGAACCAGTATCTGGACACAGTATCAGCAAGAACTGTGATGGTGGAGTTGCTATATTTTAAATGACATGCAACATAAATTTTTGAATTTACTGTAGTCATTAAACAATATATCCTAATTAATGTAAATATACATTCAGTATTTGAGCCAAACTCTTTCACGGGTATTATGTTCTACAGTACAATTCTATTCTTGGTTACAGGGAGATATATTATTCAATTCCAATTCTAAACCATCATGTAGTGTCAAACACTTGCCATAATTCATTTGATTGTAAATGAGAGCATTTAGACTTGACCAGACTGGAAAATTTTTGATTATGGAGAAAAAATGTAAACATGGGATCTGGTCCACAAAATTTTTAAATCTTAGCCACAATTTCCTGAAACTTAGAAGATTAAGGTGATTTAAAACTTAAGATTTTAGTAAACACATTTAATCACTGCTGTCTGGAATTCTGGACTATAATAATTTACATTAAACTTTCTAAAAGTCAGGGTCTTCCTTCCAAATCTCAGGGTTGCTACGGCAGCACTCGTGATTTCATTTCCGAAGCAGAAAAAATGACCTTTAGCTTTGTAAGGGCATTTTTAGACTTTCTGGAAATAAATACACATGATGCTACATACATGTAAGAATTTTTTCCCCTAAGGTAACAGTAATAATTGTGTTTAGTTGAAGTTAAAGCTATGAGTAAATAACTGTAATGAAAGTGCACAGTTAAGGAAGGCAAAATAACCTTAACCCTGACCTGCAATAACACCAGCCTCCATTCTTCCTTACTTTATTCTTTTCTTACGTAGGGTTTTATCCTCCACATTCTTACATTAATATAAGTTCTCCTTGATTGTCTCAAAGATTCTGTAATTGTTTTAGATTGTATGTGAACAAGTTATTGTTCTAAATAAGTATGAATAAAAGCATATTTAATTTCTTACAAGGCATACCTTGAACTTTTAGTTCCACTCTCCCTGAAAGAGCTAAGGAACAGTGCAGAGCGGCCAGAAAGCTGCACAGTCTTCCCAGTTAGTGCATAGCTGATATAACCAGGTCATATACAACCATCCCCACAAACAGCTCTTGGATAGAGAGTATATGGCTGGACAAAAGGGATATGGACAGAGCGCTGCTGCACTCCAAGCTCTGTTTTGACATGAACTGTTATATACTCTCAAATGTAGTGAAAAAGCTCTATAGTAACTGGGAAAGGCAGCTAAATATTCATAGAAATGAAATATAACACATTCTACTGCTACAGCTGATATGAGAGGCCAAATGGATTTAACTGAGCAGAACTTGAGAACAAATTATGGGCTGATTTACAACCTGTGCAATGACATTAACTTTAATGGAGTTACTCTGAGGGTTAATCATCTAATGTTTTGGTTTTTAAATAACCTTTTATTAGCTTGGCAATACAGGGTATAAAGGCAATTAGATAATCTAAAACATTAAGAAAGTCACTAAGGAAGACTATCTATTTTAGTGGCCAAAATCTTACTTATACATATGCCCCTCCATCAGTGATAACTGTATTACATGGGAATGGCCCACGATATGCCATCAGTGTCAACTGTCTACCCTTTCTTTCTGTAAATATGTAGGTACACATTCCAGTCACTTCAAAACTTGAACAGAACTAACAAATGCTATACTATATAGCTCTCATCTACAAATACACTGGATAGATTACATTTACTTTGAAATGTATGGAGAATGATATTCTGATTAGCTTGAAACTATCAGGACAGATCCCAACTATATAGTTGTCTAGACCTTTACTTGTCATACTGATCAGGGACAACAGTCAATGAAAACACATATTTCCTAATTAAGTCAAATACAGATTTGACTATTTCATTATAAAGTAGTATGACAACTGGCTTAAATATGAGGATTTTTTTTTTTTTTGGTTTTAAAAACAGCTCCCAATATCAACCTTGTTTTAAATTTCAAAACACTCTGCCTTGGAACGTAGTTTCATTACTTTTGTCCTTAATCTCATTTTAAAAACCCTTTTACCACCCTGGTTAGTCTAGGACTAAGGATATTTGCTGTTGAAATGATGTACAAATAGAAACCTTTGACATCACGAAAAGGAGCAAGGGTGAGAAAACTGAAAAATGTTGAAAAGGTTTGAGCATCAGCATTTTATATCAAAGAATGTTACCTATAGATAATATATTTTCTAGATAAGGCTGATGGATTGTGTATGAAGACTATTAAAAATCCCTCATAAACAATCATATACTTTTGGGGTGCAATGATAAAAAGTCATGTGAACTGCTACCATGAGACATGGACATAGCACTCAAAAAGGCAATATTTGTATGCCAAGCAGTGTAACACAGAGGAATGCAAACAACAACCCAAACTAGAAAGTGACATAGAACTCAAGTGAAGGCAAAATGTTATTCCTAAACATAACAAAGAAAAAAGCTGCAAAATTCAAAGAATGGGTTATAAAAAATATGCACAAGTGATCACACATGAGGAACAAATTCCACTTCTGGGTGAACGTGAACTGTCAGTGAGATAAAAAGCAAAACAGTAAAAGGAGATCTTGTAACACACAGCCCATTGAGGAAAGTGACCAGACTTGAGTTTGCATATATATAAGGTGCAAGGCGTAGCTGAGGGGCTATATTATGAAGAATTTGAATGATAACTCTATTAACACACCTCCACCAGATGTGAACAATCTAATTGCATCAGTTGAAAGCATGTTCATAGGAAAAGGGTGTCCCCTATTTACTTACAAGATACAATTATGGGAGGAGACAGAACTTGTTTTAAATGCCACGTAAAATGTTCCACAAGCCTAGAAAAAGAGACTAAGGAAAGCTGGAAAACATGGCAGCAAATGAGATTATTCTAAAGAGTTGACAGACTGGCTTCATTCCTTGGTAACTGCAGAGATAAAAGATACAGGCTCAGACTTTGTCCTGACCACAAGGAGTTGAACAAGACAAATGAGAATATACATTTCCTCTTGCCCATGAAGTACAAAATGTTTACTGAAATGGCAGGAGCCAAGTTCTTCACCAAATTAGATATAGCAAAAGGGTTTGGCAGATTCCCATGGACATAAAAAGCTCCAAGACTTGTACTTTCAGTAATCCCTTGGCAGATAATGCTTCCTGAGATTGGCTTTTGGAATGTGTTCTGCATTGGAAATATTCCACCTCATAACAACCTGTCCTAGATACTAGAAGGTCTTGCAAGAGTGAAAAGTGTACACTGATGACATAATAACGTAGGGCATTGGTTTTCAAACTTTTTCCTCTGGACTCAGTTGAAAAAAATCATTTATGCGTGCAACCCAGCAATTACATCTCTGACCACTGCATTCCAGTCTTTTGGCGGCAGCAGTGGGGAGCACTGCAACATAGTACCTTAGGGTCCGAGGCCCAGTACTGCGTCCCAACCCATGGTTTGAAAACCATAGAGCTAGGGCACGACCGCTACAGAACATCAGGAATAAATGCAGAGAGTACTGCAAATTGCAAGAAAAAAACATTAAGTGGGATATATCAAACTGTCAGTTTAAAACAACTGAAATTGCCTGCCTAGGAGGGAAACTGATCACAAAAGGAATAATGTTTAGTGAGTCAAATATTTAAATGATACTGACTGTGCAGAGACATAAAGATAAAAAAGGAATTTAAAGACTGAAAAGCATGCCGACATAGATCATTAAGTTCATATCCAGCTACGAAGTTCAAGTAACTTATGTAAGAAAACAACTCACAAAGACTAACGATGCCCTATCAGGAAAGAGAGCTCATATTTGGAGCATACAGAAACACCAACCCCAGTGTTGCAGTGTATCTGACCCAGTGAAAAAGAGAAAATTCTCCACAAAAATGCTTCAAAAAAAGGGCCGTGGGGAACACTGTTACAAATGCATCAAACTGAACAGCTGCCTATCATGTCTGGTAGAAGAGCTATAATAGCTGTAGAGAAAATGTTTGCATGAATTATAAAAAGAGACATTAAGTTGTGAATAGCTTTCTCTATTGATGTAACTTCTGTGTTGAAACTGACTATAAAAATGTGATTACACATCACAAGAAAGGACCGCTTCAGGGACACAGGGATTACCTAAATCCAGAAGTATGATACGACCCATCTAGTTACCTCCAATAACATCTACTAACTGCAGACATCCTGTCACCAGAAATGTCGGATGAACTGGAAAGATACACTGCAAGCAATAATACAAACTATAAGAGACAGATGTAGAAACCAAGTCCTGCATATTCCCAATATGAAAATGCACTTTTAGTGACTTCAGGAGTTTTCATAAAGGGTACTTTTACAACTTGTTGGTTAAATTAATAAGTTATCCTAAAACCTGCTCCAGTCATCTTTCACATATTTAATCGGTAATCAAGGATGTAGCTAATGGGAACATCAGTTGTACAGCTAAGAAAGAAAATGTCATTCCTCAGAGATAACATGGCAGATGAAGTCAGAAGATTTGGCTATGATCTGCATAAGTGGGGAAAGTGTGAGAAAGAAAGGAAGGCACCTAGGTTCTCTCAATATTGTTAGCTTGCTTGCTTTCAATGTCTTCTCACCTTCATAAGGTTACACAGGATCACTTCTCTCTCTGCAGTTTTCAAGTGCAAAGAATGTTCACAGCGCTTTTTTCATCCCATTCTTATCTTTGTCATCTGACAACTTTCAGTTTCTGTACCATCCTGTTAGTGTGGTTTCTACCAGTGTTTCAGCCATCATTGGTGTCTCTTATACTAGCTATTGATTACTTCTGATTGCATAGTCTACCTCAGAGTCTTCACCTGTCATTCACGGATACATATCTTCCATTCCAAGAAGATGACTATTTTGAACCTCATGCAGCAGGAGTTTTCATGCTGGAGCATGAACAGTGCATCCTGTACCTTGGACCCCCATTATTAGGTTTGATACCTTTCTCTTCATTGAGCCATCTACTTGGACTATTTTTTATGATTACCTGCATTATGGAAGTGCATAGGAGTTCCCAGTCAAGAACCTAGGCATTGTGCAAACATATAAAAGATCAATTCATATCCTTTTTATATGTTTACACATTGTGTCTGTATTTTCATTCCCACAATTCAACTCTAGACACAAATCTAAATGTTAACTACCGGAGTGTGAGAGCAAATTAGGTAACAAAATATAGAATTATGCAGATTTGCACCCACCACTTATTTTGCGGGCATAAAATGAGGCAGCAAATTGCATCTGCAACCAGAGCAGCCCAAGTCCTAGCTTTATTGAAAACATACTCCTTACTGTGCTGTTTTACCCTCTTACATTGTACCTCCCAGTTAAGCACTCCCCTGTGCTCTACTGTTACATTCTATTTGCTATATCAGTATGACACTAGTGTGGATATAGTTAGGTGTTTTTCTTGGGACTGAGTTCACAGTCATCTCTTACCGTATTTTTACACTAAAAGGCAAGTACCATACCTGTAACTTGAGTAGGTGCAATTACTTGACTGGCACTTGAAGTAGAAACTTCAGGGGCAACTTCAACAGGCAGAGGAGGAGAAGTTTTTTCAATCACTACTGTTTGACACAAAATGGAAAACAATCATATTTAAGACCTATTTTAATACACACATACACAGCATTGAACTAATGTGATGAAGCCTTTTTGTAATTTATTCTGCTTTGATCTTAAATAAGAAAAAAACAGCTAGATGGTCTTATCATCACACCAGCTGGGGAAAAATACCCTCTGTACTGAGCTGAAACATAAAGAATAAACAGTGGCCACATTATTTGCACCTAAATGTATACAACTAAGGATATTTGGGCACCTAAATTAGAGTCCTCATTATCAGAGATGAATTGCTTTCACTAGACTTCAAACTACTTAAAGGTTCTTCATCTTTTCACCTCAGCCTACAATATCTGTGACTTTTAACACTTTTCCTATCCTATCCTTTGCCCCCTAGTGATGCCAACCACAGACCCTTCTAACATTCAGCCTCCTGTTCCCTGAATGCTCTTACCAAACCTGTTAGCTAACCCAGTACAGTACTAGTTTCTAATAAACAGCACTTCAAAAACTCAGATTTTACATATTGCTACAAGTAATACACCAATTTATCACTAGAATAACCTTCTAAGTGGACCCAAGATGTGTACACTCAGTAACTGAGACATCATGTTGTCCAAATGTTAACATTCTGGTCTTCCCATTTTTGGTTTATTACTCTCAAATGTTGTACCCAGTTTAGTGCAACATCTTTTGGGCTGAGACAGTGTTTCTATAATCATTTTCAAAAGTACTTAGCACATTTTTAATAAGAAAGTTACAATGTTTAATTGTTGTTTTGTATTATTATTCCCTTTATATTTTGCCTTGGTTAAAAATGTCATTCCTTACAATCAAATCCTTACATTACATTCCCCTCATATATCTCCTGTTGACTTCAATGGTAATTTTGTGTGCAGAGCATCTATAGAACAGGGCTCAGATGGACAACTTCTGCACACACTTACATGAATAGTCCAACTGATTTCAATGGGGCCATTTGTATAAGGTCCACTTCTAGGAGTAAAATTATTACAGGATCAGACCACAAATTTGTGAATCCAGAGTTTCAAAATTAGCAATTAAGTTCTAAAATGGAAAGAAACATGCAGCAAAAAAAGTACTATTCCATTCTTTGATTTGCCATACACTAAGGAGGAGGAGTCAAAAAGTGCTACCTGGAAATTGTGGATGCAGGTTAATTGTTGAAATCCCAGGAGAAAGCTGAGGTTGACCAGGCTCTAATACAGGTTTTTCTTGATCATCAAGTGAAACTAATTCCTAAACAAAGTTACAAAATTTACAATTTGAAGATATGATTTTAAAGCTGGAAACTAGTAACTTAATCTGATTCATAGAGTTCAAGGCAAAATGTGACCATTAGATCATCTAGTCTAGGGATCTTAACCTGGGTGCCCACACCCCTTAGGGGCATCGGAAGGGAGTCCAAGGGACCTGGGAGTAATGTATAATTTAAACACAGAACGCCCACCCAATATACTTAAAATGTGACAACATCATGACAGATGATTTTTTTTTTGTGGGAGTGTGAGGTTACCATGTATCGTTACGGGGGTGCAAGGCCTCTAAAAGCTTAAGAACCCCACCCGATCTAGTCTGACTAGTATAACAGAGGCTATTACATGTCATCCAGTTACCCCAGTATTGAGCCCAGTAATGCATGTTTGACTAAAACACATTGTCTTTCACAAGGTATTCCGTCTCAATCTGAAGAGATGAAGAAACAGAGAATCACCACTTTTTTTGGTCGTTTGTTCTAATATTAATAATTCTCATTTCTGAAATTTTGCACCCTATTTCTCATGTAAATTTGCTTGGCTTCAGATTCCAGCCATTAGTTACTGTCATGCCTTTCTGGTAGATTGGATTCTTGTAGTATTTTGAATTTTCTTCCCATGAAGGTACTTATATACTGTTGTCAAGTCACCTTTCAATCTTTTAGTGTGATAACCTAAACAGATTGAGCTTCTTAAGTCTCTCACTGTTATACATATTCTCCATCTCTCAATTTTTTTTAGCTCTTTTCCGCACTCACTCCAATTTGTCAACAACCTCTTTAAAATGCAAACACCAGAACTGAATACACTATACCAGTATCAGTCTCATAGATGCTGTATATAGAGGCATAATCCCCTCCTTTCTCTATCATTACTTCCCTGTTGATGCGTCCAAGGACTGCATTAAACCTTTTTGCCATAGATTTGCATTAGGAGCTCATCAAGTTGCTTGCCCACTGTGACCCCTGGAGCCTCTTTAGAATCACTGCTTTTCATGATAAGTTCCAAAGAGGCAGCCATGTTAATCTAGTAAAGCAAAACAAGGACAAATTCTCTGATTTGCTGTTGCAGTATGACCTCCCCTGTCTTACGCTCCCCTGCATTTATTTTCATCCCATTCCGTAAGTTCCCCCTCTTCAAAGCATCTGATGAAGTGGGATTTTCTCCCACGAAAGCTCATGCAATAAATAAATCTGTTAGTCTTGAAGTGTCATAAAAGTCCTTGCTTTTTTTTTTCTCTCAGATGCAGTCCTCTACTCTGTAAGAATGGCCTGCACTCCTTGTTCCTAGATGTAGGACCTTCCATTTGGCCACATTACAACACATTTTATTTGAATGGGCTCAGCTTATCAGGTGATCCAGATTTATCAGCATGACTTCCCTAGATTCATCATGGTGATTTTTCTAAGTGGTACATATGCATGCTATTCATTTAGGGCTCAATTCAAGGAAGTCTCCTTATTCACATTAGTATGTAGGTAAATTCTGAGACCCAACTAAGGTCATGTGCCTAAAATTAAGCACTTGTTTAAGTGTGCTGCTGAAAGCAGAAGGAGAGATGAATCAGAAACCTAGCCTTTATGAACGTCTGATGAATCAGTGTTTACCCTTAACATTTATGACTGATGTTTTTTTTCCTTGTCACTGGTAAATTTCCATGGAAAATTAAACAGTTTCCATACTATGAGTCTCACCGGCCACTGTCTGAAGCAGTAACTATTTATTCTGATATGCAGATCATTTCTCATAACTGCATGTAAATCCCATGAGTCTAGTACCGTACTGTCATTATTTTAAGCAAGTATATAATAAGCAATTCATGTTTTACCTGATCAGGGGCTGCTGTTGCCACTAAAACCAGAAAGAAAGGAAGAAAAAAAAAAAAGAAAGAAAAGAAAAGAAAAGGAATTAACTAGTTTGAATAGAAAGAATGTGTAAAAAAACAAGACTCATTTTAATATGTTCTGAAATTATTTGTGCATTCCAGACTTTAGCACCATTTTAAAACAATTAACAAGAAATTATTATCAGACTTAAATTTCCACTTGGCTCATATCAGAGAAACTATAGGCACGATTCTGATCTCATACTGCTACAGATGAAAAGAAACTTTGCAAAAGTCAACAGACATATGTGGAGGTAAAACATGGTCACAATCAGGCTCTCTATAAAATAACACAGCTTGCCACCCGGCCCCTAATTTTCAGCTCTATTAGCCAATTCTGATACACTTTTCCTAGAACTTGCCAGAGTTGCTGCGAGACACTGATACCTGCAAAACTACAAAACTTTAATCTGAAACATCTGTTTTACAGAGTACTTTTGTTACTGTGGTTGACATTATGATCTCTTTGTATACTCTTGAGAATTAAAGAAAAAAGGGGTGTGTGTGTGAAAGACCTAAATTAAACAAACCAAAAAATGCAGCTCCTGATTTGGTCCAAAGGATACTTGGGATAAACTTTATGGGCTAGATTCTTAGCAGGAGTAAATCAACATAAAGTCATCAAATCCTACAGAGTTCCTTAGATTTACGCTAGCTGACGATGTGGCCCAGTAACCCAGATGATGATTATGAAAATCACTTTTATATTATTGTTTATCACTGCTAGCATAATGAGACTCAGCATGTAAGAAGAATAAGCATGTATATTATGATATCTAGTTTTGATAAAATTTAGGGGTTGTCTCCACTTAAAATGCTACAGTGGAACTGCTATTATGCTGTAGTATAGTAGGTTTCTGCATAATGGCAGTTACTTAGAGTGGAAATACTCAGCTTGAGGCACTTAATATCTCTGCTGGTTTTACCACAGGAACAAGCATACTTTGTAGAGGTGTTAACAGATTTGATCAAAATTTAATTGAAAACGTGCTTTATCACCAAAAATGGCTTTCCTGTCAAAATTGAAATTTCCATGGAAAATATGCAATAATGACCCTGAATTTAGGGGGGAAAAAGGGAGGGGGGAATGTCACCAGAGGAATCAAAACCTGATTCTCTTCCCCCCCCCAGTTTCTAGCAAACAATAATGAAACACTTTTGGCCCAATCCTGGCTTTCAGTAGAAATGTTTTGGATTTCCATTGTTGCTCCCCAGTTTTTCTGGGAGCTTTTTATGACCCTCCCCCATGCTTTTTCATGGCAACAGAAACAATTTCCTCACTAATCTCCATTCTTACACACTGCAGCCCAATTAAGTATAGAATCCAAACAACATATTGAATTTCAGATCTCTAAGGTATTATTAAATGCATAAAAAAGGATGCAAATTCTAATATGTGTGTGTATTGTCATTGACTAAGCAACCACAGAGTTTTTTTAACATACATAATTTTAGTATTAGTAAACCTATTTTCTTCAACCCTTCCTGAGTTTTCCTGAGCTTTAGAATGTTTAGCCTTATCAGTTGTTTTGGTTTATCTTCACACAAAATTTCTGATGGGAAAAGAGTAAATTTCACTTTTGGGCTGAGACAAAATAAGGAAAATTTACCTCAAAAGGGATTATGTAAGAAATATATGAACTACTGAAATGGTGGAAATTGAAAAGAAAGAATCCCTCAAATCAAATGGAGAGAATCCCTCAAGTTCTTTAAAATATCAGGTAGGTGCTATCTTTCTTTCAGGACCTAAACAGAGTGACAAATGCCGTTTCACAGATAGGAAAGTCTCAAGAATCTCTTTCTGATTATGCAACTGATATTACAGTACATATAACTCACTTGAAAAGTATCTCATTTTTTTCTCCACCTTCCTGATCCAGAAAAATCTCTTAGCTTTTCAGAGTGAAGGCTGCCAAATTTAAGTAATGATTTGCCAAAGCACAACAAATCCAATATTTGCATTGTAGTTTGTTTTTTAAATTAAAATACTAGGTTTTTTTTGTTTTTAAGTAGCACCAGGGAATTTATTCTCAGAAAAAGTAAATCTATGGTGATTGCATTTCCCTTGAAATTCCATAAACTTTAGACACGTTCCAAACTTTGCCCCCTGTGAACCAGTTACATAATTGCTACTTGAAATGACTTATAAGGGACTCAAAACCATCACAACATTCCTCACAAGCATATTTTTACCTGCCTATATTCTGTTCACCAATAGCTTGTTGGCAATGCATTTATTTTTGCACATGCTGCAGGCTTTCTGTATTTCTTTGCTTCTGCATTTTTATTAAGCGTGTTAAAAATAGGGCATTTTAAAGCTGCTAATGGTATTTAGAGGAGCTTGCAGAAAACCATGCAAAGACTGAGAAAAAAACTTAAAGAAATCAACATTTAAAGAGACCTGATTGTAAGAAATAAGATCATAAAAAGATTTTTCGTATTTTAGAGATCCTTAATATTGTTACAAGAATTCTTATAATAGAACAAACATTTTCCATTTCTACTGCACACCAAAATTAAACTAAACTACAGTTTTCTCTTTGACTAGAATTTTCAGTGTAGAAGGGGTGCTATTGTACAAAAAGGCCTGTGAACTACAATCTGTAAAGTATCCAGTGATATGGAGCTCTTTGTTGTTAGCCCCCCCACCCTACACATTCTGTACAAACACTGTGTAAAAAGGATATATAACAGAAATACATGCACAGAAATACAGCCATGTACTAAACTACATTTCAAGATCCTTTTCCACTCTCACCTTCTTGCACAGCAACCTCAGGCTCACTTTTCTGTGAGAAGGTCAATGCCTCCACTGGCTCTTCCTTTGCTGGGAGAGGTGGAGGAGAAGTACCTTTAGCAACTGGTTGAGTAATCTGGGTCTTGCCAATGACAGGTGGCTGTACTCTAACTGCAGGGTGATGATATAGCTTGTTTCTATGAGAGCCAGAAACCGTATAACCCATTCCACCAGGGCAGATTTCCTTAAAAGCAGCTAGATTTGGGATGGGAAAATATTCCTTTTAAGAATCTAAAAGTGCAATATTTTGACACAATGGAAAATATAATTAACACAAATCAACTCTGCTACTGTTTGTACATATTTATAATAAAATATGCTATATTTAAGAATAAACATTATTGCATGCTAAAATTATTAAATACCTCTGAAAAACATCACAATGATTTAATTCATTCCTCTGTGAAAGGCTTTTACTCCATTTTTCCTCAGCTGTGCTAAATATGCCTCTATATCTGAACCATTTTAAAGTACTCTAATTCAAATAGCATGTTATTTCTGAATCTGAATGGTAGGAATTTTCATCTACAACATGTCATTGCTTACAGAGCATAAATAACTAGGATTTATTATTTCTAAGTTTCCATTTTTCAGTTGCTAAAGAATAAAAAGCAGTTTCTCACCACCTCTGGCCACCACTGTACAAGAGACATCAAGCTGAAAAAAACTGATTTATAATATTTATTTAAGAGATCTCAATCAGCTACACTAGAAATCTCACCTAGTCCTATGATCCAGAGCCCACTGATCTTGACATGAGTGAGTCTTTCTACTGACTGCTATGAGCTGTGGTTAAGGCCCATAATAAATGTAAAAAACTAGTGAAACAATGATATATTCCACATGTCCTGATACAGAGTTACCCAGTTTATTAATCAGTCTTCCCAAACAAGTGAAACAATTAAATTTTACTGTGGAAGAGATTATTTCACAGAATACTGAGATCTCCTACAATTTAAAAAATTCTGCTGGATACCTCCTCCTCTATAGGAGAAGACAACACTGAAAAAAGCACTACCAGAAAAATTACGTTTTAGATTGGGATTTTTAAGACAGTTTTCTATAGCAACCTGACTTCACAAACAGTGTGTTAGAAGAGTAGACTATTTAAAAAATAGGCAAGGGCTATAATTTCCCTAGAAAAAATCTCTAGTTTTAAAAAGTGTTTTGTCATATATTAATCTTTAACAAAAGATAATGACTACTTCCATAACTCAAAAGTGAGATTAATAAATTGTTTAAAGGATGCCCATTACATGTTACAAATAGACATGATCTAGCCTATTGCACGATTTTTTATTCCTAATTTGACCACTACTTTTGCAAATGCTAATATATTTTATTAAATGGATACCTCATGTTTTACCCCCCTTAAAATATTTAGCTTCCCTTTCTCTTCTAATTAATTGTGGACTTAAAAGCAGAGATCACACTAAAGTTCTGCTAAAATGCAGTCCTTCCATGCTTCTTACCTCTGAAATGGCTATGTAAAAAAAGTCATACTTAATTAGATGTCTAAAACAATGTAACAAAATAATGGCCAAAGATACTTCATAGATGTTCATTTTGGTGAACCCATCACATTTTTGTTTGTTTTACTATGGAGCTTACATGTTTTACAATGAGTTGAGTGCAAATTTTAGTAATGCAAAAGATGCAAGATGAAATTACAGTTTAATTGAATTCAGTGGCAAAACTATCTTCACCTGGGCCAGGATTTTACCCATTGAATCAGTCTCCCACATTTAATAAATAGTTGACCTTTCTGTATATTTTATATTCTGTCACTAGTAAACTAATATACTCATTTATTCTTTATAATTATAATTGTAATTTCATACATACCATATAGTATTAAAACACTTATTTTTATTTAAGAAACAACTTCTGCAAAAAGATATTTATCTAGTTCTAATGGAAACCAACCAGGACAAAAAGCCCATCCTAATCTTCAGAATTCCCACAGGAAACATATGCATTGTTCCAG
This sequence comes from Podocnemis expansa, assembly GCA_007922195.1. Lineage (NCBI taxonomy): Eukaryota > Metazoa > Chordata > Testudines > Podocnemididae > Podocnemis > Podocnemis expansa. The sequence continues at coordinate 7,528,155 of ML681972.1, forward strand.
CAGTTAAATAACTAGTCGCCTGATGAGAATCCTGCTCTATGTAAAAGCTGCTGAAACATTATTTGTCTGTCAGTGAAAAACAGATGGACTTAAGAAAAGATCACCAATGATGTATGAACTATCAACCAAATATTCATATAGAAAATAATAGCTGAAATATTAAAAAAATTAAAAAAAGACTCATGATTTTGATTGGTTCAGTTTTTGGATGCCCAACCTCAAATATCTTAAAGGGGCACAATATTTTCTGAACATTAGATCCCATTACGATGTCCTCCTTTGAACACTCAAATATTTTAGTCACTTTCAAAAATCTAAGCCAACATACCACAAAACCATACTCTACATAAGAATAAAAACTTCCTAAGAACCTCTATGATATCATACTAATGACACCTAAAGCAGCAGTTTCAATAAAACCAATGTATTGTAGTTCAAGTTTCATTCTATGACCATCAAATCCAGGAAACACTTCTGCAAACCCACTAAAAACAACTGAAAAAATATTAAATTTAATATATATTACAGTAATAAATTTGAGCTAGAAAAATGAATTGAGCTTACAGTGCTTTTGGAAGTTGTTAAGAGTCATTTGTTTTACCATACATCTAAATAACTAATCTTGAGTTGAAGCCTTAAAATTAAGAACTTTAGTCATTTGAGTTTTAAGTAATATTATATAAGACAGGTACTCTGAAAAAAATCCTCTTGCTCACATTGAGTAGCAGCTTACTCTATTAATAGCTTCACTGAAACCAATGACCCCATCTTCTAGGTGAACCAAACTGAGGACTGATGCATCTTTTTACTTAGTAAAAAATATACACTTTGAAAAGATAACCTAATTGGACTGCTCATACTGTAAAGTGTTACTCAAAGCAAGATGGAAGGCACCATGTGACTCTAAGTGTTCCACATGTAGCTGTTTCAGCCAAACATAGCCTGTGATATTTACTTTTGAAAGTACTGCTGATCAGCTGATGCCACCGTTGGCATCACCAGGAAAAAAAGAGATAATATGCTTCCCTGTGCGTAACTTAACGCTGTTTATAATGAAAGCTTCATTCATGCTGAAGGTACTATTTCCCAAAATCCTCCATCATTTTTATTGTGCCTTTTTTGTTTGAAATATATTAAGTACACTTTGGTTCAATTTGATCAGACCCACATTAGGGTTATACCATAAAGCAACCATACCTTCATGTTATGGGAATTAGTAATTTAAACCCCCACAAACTGAGATGGGAATATTTGTTAAATGTAGAGTGACCATATTTCCTGAAGGGAACATGTGGGCCTGAGCCCTCTCTCCTCCACCACTGAGGGGCTGTTGTTGCCAGAGTACTGCTGCCTGCCTCCCTCCCATCCCGTGGAAGGATGGCATCACAGCTCATCCGACACCTGCCCGCTCCCACACCCCCCCTCCCACATTCCTCCTGCCTCAGCTAGGGGTCACACTGCACATTGTTGTCAAAAGTGGGTATTTATCCCATTTGATTTTGCCAACTGATGATCAAATGCCATGGAAACAATGAGGAGACAAATGCCCTGTGATGCCAAAAAAGTCAGGACAGCTGAGACAGGGCTTAAAAAAGGAACTTTCCCAGACAAAACAGGATATACGATCACCCCTAGTTAAACTGGAAGCCTATCATTACACAGTAAGGAAAAATCCCATCTTTATTATGAATGTTTGTTTACCCAAACAAAAAAGATTGTATTGCATTTTTCTTTTAGCATATACAAAACAGCAAGGAACTATAGAACACAAAAAGCAGATAAAGTGTTGCATGTGATACAGTATGTACAATACTGTATACAGTGTGTGGGTGAGCATTTGAGGTTTTTCTGGGGGCCTCTTACCTGTTCCTGGAAGGGGACATTTCTCACAGTGTGGGCCCCAGGCCTTGCCAACACTGCAACAGCAGAGCTGCTTGCTGAGCTGAACAGAGAGAGGGTGCATGCACTGCTTTCCTGCACTGACATACCGGTAACAGGGCCCTTTCTCTTCAGAGACCATAGGATTATCAGCTGCAGCAAAAAGGGAAGGAGGACGCTAGAGTTTACATGAGAAACACCATAGGAGTTCCATCACCAGCTAACAGGATTAACACTGCTATCTGCCAACATTTTTAAAAAGATGCCTGGGTCTCTCAGTTCTCCAGATACACAGAAGATTTCTTATTTGGCACCAACAGCATCTGAATTCAGACTAGCTCTACACAAAAGACAAAACTGATATTTTAGGAATCAAAGCTAATTTTCAAATCAGAAGTTGCCATGCTCTAGCAACACAGAATTAGAAACAGCTCTCTTTCCCATGCATGAGCACTACAGCAGTAAGCTTAAAGCAGGTGAACAGTAATACAGAACACCATCAGGCTATACAGTCACACCACCACTCAGACTCTCAAAGCCATACAAACAGATGGGACTGCAAAAGGGCTATTTTGAGTATTACATATCAGACAGCTGTTCTTAAATGAACAAGGCAATTACATATTTACATTTCATTGCATTTTATACATTTTAACAATGGCTGGTTGACTATTTCTGGTTCTGAACAGCCATTTTGCAATTAAAACAGCTAAATAAATGGAACAATTTTAGATCATCCTGCTTAAGACTTAAAAGCTATTTACTGAACTAGTCAGCTGGTAATGTTGCTGGCCATGTCTGGCCCTGCCCCACCCTCCTTGCTTCTCTATCTACCCCCTCAAACATATGTGATTAAATACTCCATTGAGATTTAAAATTCTTCTGGTCCAGGAAAAGTGCCTTTACATATTTTACCACAGTGCCTTTACATATTTTTGACCATTGCACATACCAAAGGATATAAACTTTGCCTAGTGTGGACATAATGAGGCTGAGATCAATCCAACGTTAGTATTTTCAAAAAAGTTGACAGAGCTGGGTGAAAGGTTCAGTTAAATTAAAACAAGAGCAAAGATTTTAGAAATGTGGAAATCAACTGGAAATGTCAGAGCACATATGCAAACTAATTGTAATACAATTTCTCAAACTGAAAAAATGGAAAAGATTGCTCAAAACTATAAAAGAGTCATTTAAGATTTGAGCATCAACAACCAGCAATATAACACAATGACTTTAAAGCTCAGAACTCTTATCTGACACAATATTTAGGGCTATATTGTGTCTTCCAAAGCCACAGCCGCATAAGGTTGGAGAAAAGAGAAACAGAGAACACGCTTTATATGTAAATCCCCCCTCCCAATCCCTGCTGGCTTTTTACATTTGAAATTCAGGTATTGTCTACCCTGTTTTTATTATAAGGAACTATGGCCAACTGGAGAAGTCATAGGTTTATGACACCAGAAATATGAAGCAAGTAAAACCTGATTTAACAAAGGCAGAAAATTACTCTTATTCATGCTGTTTGCACTATTTTTGCTTTGTTAATGCCTGCTTAACTCTAAACTATTGTCAGAAAAGTTATTTGTGTTAAAGATTCAATCAAACAGAAATTAGAAAAAAATATTTCAAGTATCTCTCATAATCTCTATGGTGGAATTTCACTGAACAGTATGTGATTATGGATGTGTCTGTTTATGGAGTCTCAAACTTCCTCTCCCCCCCCCACGTTGTCATATTACAACTACATGAAAACTTTTAGCCCCCCCCCCCCAATAATTAAAGTTTCTCCTGTATTCATAGGAATGCCCAGGTTTTCTCTCCATTGAGTACAGAGGAATAAAAAGAATACTTAGGCAACATTACCTCATTATCAACAAAGCAAAAATGGAAAGTTGTAATGGTGACTACACTGTATCTCTTGCATTACTGTGTTCTGAGGAGCTTTCTTCCACTAAATATTGGCATTCCAGATTATATTTCTGGGATTTGTTAACAAATCTTGAATTCATCCTGGGACATGTAACTAGAATTCTTTCCATATTTCCAAGGTTGCATCTATTTTCTTGGTGGTATCATGACACCAGCACCCACACCCAGCTGGGTAAGCATCTCAAACTGCTGTAATAACAGCAACAGTATTGGTACCAAAGTGGTCAGAAAGCATGACCCACCATCCTCAGGTGCACACATATCCTTATCATTATAACATCAATAGAGTCCCAGTCACTCTCTCCCCCAATCATCTCCACTGTTGAGTGAAGAGAGTGGGGTGGGAATAGGACAGAGATTAGAACTGACTAGGAAACGACACTAGGACTGGGAATGAAGAAAGTGGCAAAATGGGAGAGAAACAGGGAGAGGAACAGGGGCAGGGACAAGGAGCCTGTAGGGAGAAAGAGATTGGAAGAGGACCTGGGAGTTGGAGACTCAGACTAACAGGGCAAGAAGACTGGAACAGAGAACCAGTGGAGTTGGGAGAAAAAGATGAGGGTGAAGGGGGAGAGATCTGATGAGGGACTGGGTGCATGGGAAGAACTGGAACTGGCTGGGCAAAGAGACTGGGAAGAGGAGCCAGAAAAGGGTGGGGGAACACACCTAGCTTGTACAGGGATTCAGAGAAGGAGATTGGCACAGTGAGTGTGGGTTGGGAGAAGTGATGATAAGAAGCCAGGATAGGGAAGAAAGAGATTGGATGAGGAACTGGGATAATGGAGGAACAAGGAATTGCTTGGCAAGTAGACAGGACTAGGATCTGGGACGAGAAGCCTGAAGAGTGAAGACTGGGAATCATGTTGCTGTAATTAAGCCTCTGTTCTGATTTCAACCATAAAAAAGCATGTGAAAGTTCCTAAGATTTCACAATAATCTATAACAACAAATGCTGATGGGAAAAGGTACAAGAGCAAGACAGAAAAACTGAATTAGTCCACACAAAAAGGCTTTCTGATATAACACAAAGACTGTGTTAAGATCACACCTGGTAAACAAACGAAGTGTGAAACTAGAATCAGTGAACCAAAACTTGTGTGTCAGAAACTAGGCCTAAACAGTGGACAAAATAATGGGGATGAGCTATTCCACCCACTATTCCCTTTGTAGGTCCTTAAAGAAAGAGAGACATTGAGAGAAAAATAAACAAGGAGTCCTGTGGCACTTAAAGACTAACAAATTTATTCATCACATGAGCTTTTGTGGGAGAAAATCCCTCTTCCTCAGACACTTTGAAGATGCGGAAACTTACTGTAAGTTCCCCCATCTTCAAAGCATCTGAGGAAGCAGGATTTTCTCCCATGAAAGCTCAGGCGATAAATAAATTAGTCAGTCTTCAAAGGCCAAAGGACTCTTTGCTTATTTTGCTGAACTAGACTATCACAGCTACTCTTTTGGAAATTGGTAGAACAGTTGGCTACTGGAGGAAGCTATACCATCATGGTCACCATCACCATGACACTAGAGATATCTTGACTAAACTGGCTAGAGTCAGGGACATAGGTGACCTCCACCAGCTCCAGCTGATCCCAAACACCTTCTGGGATAAAACAGGACTGAACTTCAACAGCAGCAACAACAACAATCTCTCCACCCTATCTCCAGTGACTCCTTTTCTCTTCCCCAAACAGAAAACTATTTTCAGATACCTTCTAAGAGACTATCAGCAAGAAGGTTTTCCTTCTAAAAGCTCTCTGTAGCTAAAGGAACAGAGGAAGTTGTTGGAATGAAAGCCTTATTTAATACTTTATATTTCAAACTCTCTAACTGATTTTCCTTCTTTTCTTTATATGAAAAGTTAAAAGGATTTTTAGTGGAGTGTTTGCTAGGGTACTACATAAGCTGAGGTCTCAGTATACCAAGCCTTGGCTTTGTTTAACACTATTTAATGTTACTGTAACACGTTTGGTTAATTTATTCCATCAAAATGAATATGGCAGTGGCTAGGTAAGGAGGATGGCACCGGGATGAGGAGCCAGGGTGGAGAACAGACAGGACAGGGGCTGAGACAGATAGGAGGTGCAAGGCAGCATAGAAGGGGTTAATCTTGGTGGAGCAGGCAGAAGAGTCTATGTCTACTAGAGAAAGCTGCCTGCCAGATCCTGATGGAGTTGAAAGAATAATTACTTGCCATACAGTAACTGTAGTTTTTTGAGCTGTTGTCAGTGTGTGACCAACTGTAGGTTCACATGTTTCATGCACCTGAGATCACAGCCTTTTGACCACAGTGTCTGTGACAGCTGTATATATGCCCTGTGCCTCCTCATGCTCCCTTATGAAGGCATGAAGTGAAGAACAGACATGACCCTCCCTCCCTCAGTCCAGCCACTGAGCAAGTTCTGGTGGGACTTGGGGTGGGACTGTGACTCCTCCCGATCATGTGATGCTTGGAAGGGGAATGCGCTAACTTCAGCCACGGCAATAAGGGCCTGAAAGTTGACACGTGACACAGCAGCCCCAGGCATTCATAGATTCCAAAACCAGATGGCACCATTGTGATCATCTAGGCTAAATTCCTGCGTACATCGTTATTCCCAGATTCTATTTCAGGTCTTTTGTCATTGACTTGAGAGATCAGAACCTATGCTCTGGTATAAAAGCTCTTGCCAATGAGAGTTAATCAAAGCTCCTATTAACACCATCATCTGCAACAGACTAAGATAGGGGTACTCAACGTGTTTCTTTCTAAGCCTCCACCCCCATCCCACTATGCAATAAAAACTCCAAGGCTCACCTGTGCCACAGCAACTGTTTTTTCTGCATATAAAAGCTAGGGCTGGTGATAGAGGGTAGCAAGCCCAGGGATCTCCACAAAGCTAAGTTGTTCAGACTTCAACTTCAGCCCCAGGTAGCAGGGCTCAGGGCCTGGATTTCAGCCCATGTGGCAGGGCTTCAGCCTTCTGCCCTGAAACCCAGTGAGTCTAATGCCGGCTCTCCTTAGCAACCCCCCTAAAACCTCCCCACTGGGCACCAGACTCGTGGCTGAGAACCACTGGTGTAAGGAACAATTCCACAAAGGAGTGCTAATTGTAAGAAAAGGGACAGGCTACTTACAAAACTACAATGGGGTCCTGCTAGGATCTTCCCTGGTCAGTCAGTTATCAAAATATGTGTAGGTGTGGATTGCCTTTCTGTTTAAATGTACTGCCTCTACTGCCAGGCATTTCAAAGATGTGGAGAATCCAAAGGGTAGACCCTTATATTGATAACTGCTGCGCCTCATTATGATTCTTAAGACACTGTCTGTGGCCTGGCTGGACAGCTATATGGAGAAATGCATCCTTGGAGTCCTGCAAATCTGCATATGTCCTCTTGATATCCATGGATGCAGGTATCTGTGCACTGTATTTGCAGATCATGGATGGATGCGGATCTAAATTTTATATATAGAGCCTTGTAAAATCTATGGCTATCCACTTTATATCCATAGATATTCACTGACTATGTTTGCTGTTCACAGACTGGATGTGGGTACAAATTTTCTACCCATGCTTCTGTGTTTGTAGTGCTCCCTTTTGGTGCCAGGCACCGGTACCCCAATGTCAGCTTTAGTACTCATGATGTCTGCAGTGCCCTTGGAGTCTGCTTCAGTGTCAGAGGTACTGGTGCCAGGTCTTTTCGCAGTCCCATCTTCTCTGTTTTGGTCATAGGCATTTGCTAGACATAGCAATGAATGATCTGGCTTGTCTGCTACCATCATTCTAGTGCCATCTCCTCAGGACCTGAACAAATCTACTTTGCTTGAGAAGATAAATTTTCAGCTATGCATCCTGTGGTTCATGATAAGCACATCAAATACCTTTTAATGGAATTAATCTATCATAGGATGGAAAGGGCTTGACGCCTCCAGGTTTTGGATCTGCCATATTGAGGTGTGCTGCATAAAGGAGTTGTACAGAAGAGATGTACAGGAGGGAATGACCCTCAATATTAAGTTCAAATGTGTTGATACAGTTTACAGTCTTGTCTGCCTTGGGAAGGTAGCAATGATTGCAAATTTATGTCAGCACACTGCCATGGCAGTGAGCTGACGAATGTCCTTTAGGCCCCTAGCAAAACAATGAAAGGAAGATTCAGATACAATGTGCTCCATGTGAGTGGTGAAATATAGTTTATAGTGGTCACATACCAGTGAATCAGAAGAGTTCTGAAGGTTTCTGCAGATTTTGAAAAGATTTCACCAAAGCTAAGGACTACTGGGTTAGATACTTGTCAAGTTCCATCTCACTGCAGCGGATGGTAAGAAAAAACTAAGAAAGGGTCTTAGTTGCTCCACCTTTATCTCTCATACAGGAGCATACAGAGGCATAAACGGTATGTGTGGACATTGCTATTCAAAAGACCTTTATCTAGTGCTCCTGATGTGTACACCCGCCTACAGCAGATTTCACATTGTCACTTACATACTCAGAAAACAACCAAGATTCATGAGTTAGTTTTCTGTGAAACCACTAATAAATGGATAAGTGTCCCATCCCCTTCTAGTGCTAATTCCATGTATTTATTCTTAAACAGCAGATCTGTGCAGTGGACCTAAAGATTCTAGCCCTGCTGACAACTGATGTGGGTATCAATGTGATGCCATATGATAGATTTTTTTTCCAAATTGGCTTGTTTAAAATATAAGAAATTACAAATATAACTACAGTGAAAGAACACTATGAAGGGTGCAAAATCAAACACTCAGAAGTTAGGAAATGACAGAATTATGGTTGAAAATCTCCTGATTTGGGGAGCTGCATCCTCTGGGTCTTCCATTACCATCTTTGTAATTCAAAATGGCAGTCTCCTACGTTACTGCATTCCTGTTTCTAAAATACCTTTAATATGATGATTTATACTGTTTTGTAACTATACATGCTTACAATATCTCTAAACAACAATAGTTAGTTTGAAAATCTGATCTGTTTAATTCATTGTATGTTGCAAAAAAACCCTGTTTTTGATCATTTCTGTTACTTACGTATGCATCTTGAAAAAGTAGGGTCTGGCACAAATCCCATTTTGCAGGTACATCTATAGCTGCCCATGGTATTCAAACACTCACCATTAGGGCATACCCCTTGCAACTGGCATTCATTAATGTCTGTGAAGAAACAAAAACATTTATCAGTGAAAGAATGGATGGAAATAACTGAACATTAATATTAATCAGTTTTAGTTTTAGGAGTTAATCTGCTTTTTACCTCCAAGATATTAATGTAGTTATATGCTAGTTATTTTTCTAACACTGATAACATTTTACTTAGCATATTTATAGAGTAACTGATAACCCAGGAGATGAAAAAAATTACGTTCATGTCATTTGGTCAAATACTTCCTCTGAACTTAAAAATGAGTTTGCTTCCCCATGTCACAAACCCTTGTATTTAGTTTTAATGCACACTGACAACATCAACTGTCAGAGTGGGATAGAAGATATATTTGCCCATGGGCCATAAATAAATGAAAATGGTCTGTGAGAGAGTGAGGATGGAAAATACTGCTAGGATGTTCAGTAGCACCTCCCCAGTCTCCGATGCAGAACTTGGTGAATGCTGGGCTATAGGTCTGTCCTTCCCTTGTGTTGGTCCTCTGTGTTGTCAACAGGATAAAGTCAGGTGGAAACCTTGCTATTATATTGCTGGTCACCTCCTCTTTCAGATCTTTTCAGAGGAGGGGATGCACCCTCACATCAGCTTCACTCCACTCCAGGAAAATCAGAGCAGCAACACGTATACTCTGCTCCCCTTCTTGGAAGCAGTGTAACTGGGAGGGAGGGAGAACATGGAATAGAGAAGCTTAGGCTGAACTGTAACAGTCTTTCTAAGCAATCCAAAGATCTGTCCTACCTCCTACTTTGCTTTGATTTATCTAGGGTGCTACTCCCTCAACTCCCCACACAGAGTTTGGAAAATGTGTTGGGGCCACCCAGAAGTCTTCTTATGTGGTGCTACTGTTTAAAGCAGAAGCAGCAACATTCCATCTCTCATCACAGTAAGGCCTCCCTCAGCTGCCTTCCTGTTGCTGAACTTATTAGTTATGATGTCACAAGCAGGATGAGACTCTTCTTTTAAAACAGTAAGGACCGAAGATCACATGAGAGTGTGTGTAAGAAAAGAGAAAAATCCTATAAAAACGAAAATTATATACATATCATAACAGCGTAATTGGTCTCTTATTCTAATCCAGTGCTCTCTTTTTAAATTTGTAATGTTAGCTCATTATAGATTTAGCAAAATATAAATACAGTGAAATCTTCAAACGTATACCATTAGAGCAAGAAATCCTGTGAATAGTTTTACCTCTCCACAAACAAATCAATTTATAATTTTTATTCACAGAAAATCAGTCCATTACTACCAAATAGACAGAAAATATGTGAGTGAGAGAGAGAGAAGAAATCTATTGTATGATACTTTATTTTGTTTGTTCTGTTTCCTAAACTTACACATGGCTCAGAAACCTTTGGCATACCATTCAGGTCTAGGGAAACGTGTCTTGGGTGACCATTACAAAACTTGCAAAAATAAGGTGTTTAAATAAAGGTGCCATTGACTAAAGATGGAGAAGAACTGTGCTCAGTGGATTTGGTGATACTTTTGGGCAGTACTTTTTAAACAAGCATGCCTACCGAAGACGGTCACTAACACAGGCTTCACTCAGTTATTGATGTTAACGAACAGGGGGAAAATGGCTTGTTTCTTTTAAAATTCACGCTTTCTTCAAAATCATCCAGTTTGTCCTCTGTAGCATATATATTTATTTTATAGGATGCAGTCATTACAGTAAAACTCTTTGCAGATGAACTATCTTTGCCCTTTAAGTATCTAAAAATAGCTCTCAGTGATCAGTAAGCAAATAGAGACATTCAGTTCCCTTGTATCAAAGGAATTCCATTAAGTTTAGGCAGTTTTACTGAGATACTTGTTGTATATAAATGCTGATATTGGCTTCTTCTCTTTCCTTTTGAAAGTGAGGGCAGTGACACCAGCATTCTTTCTGTTTAATTAGCTTTTTAATTTTAATTTTAACTTTAATGTGCATGTTCTGATGCATCAGCATAATTCAGTTCTTGTCTGCTTTTCATGTCTCTCTTTCAAGTCTCTTGTTTCTGCCTGAGCCCGTCAGAGAACCATTGTGTTAATACATGGCACTACATTGCAGACTTCTATCAACGAATTCATTGGGAATCATCCACAAACTGATAACAAACCTTAAAAAGAACTGATGGACATGTTAGAATGATCTTTACTTATGCACTCTGGGCAAAAGTTCTTGCAAGATCTCCTATTCACTGCACATTAAGTCATTCTGTGGTAAATGACCACCTACCTAAAATGTTTCTGGCCACCCAAAGACCTGTCCAGCTGTATAAACTGCACTCAAATCAACCTGTTAAGGCATCTAGAAAAGGAATCTGGTTCAAGGTTGAGTGTTTTTTTTTTTAAATCAAGAACATTAGTTAAAAATTCCTTAATGGATAACTTGTGTTTTTTCTCTTCCCCTACACTTTTTTTTAAAGAAAAATGAGATAATTATATTTGAACAGTGTCTGAGCTTTTTGTCATGCAAAGTTATAAAAATATTAGATTTTGTAAAGTGGTTTCAAGGTGTCAAATACTATATATGCTAAATATTATAATTTTGTTAAGCAGCCATATTACAAATGGTGGCCAATATGAACACCTAATTTGTTCCAAGAAACTTAAAAATTTAGCTCAACAATCTGATTGCTTTCACATTTAATTTCAATATTTTTCTCTGGAGATCAATTCTAACCAATTCTTGGTTATAAATTCAATAGAATCCTTTGTGGAAGGGGAATGAGACAGGGTTCTGACATGGACACCAAAATGGATGGGCTTCTCCTGATTACATAGCAAAACAGAACACTGAAAAAGGGTAATGGAGTTATGAGGAGGGAAAATCTTCAGTGGGTTGCATCCTTCCAGCTATTCCATCCTTCTGGAGTTTTGTATTATCCACTGAAAAAACCTGCATATAATTTGATCAGGTTTTATGGAATCTAGTTTAATTTTCTTTTTTATTTTTCATGGAATATAGCACATAGTAGACACTCAAGACATAGTAGATACTCAAGAATTTGCACTCATGCTGAGGCCCAAATTGTGAGAAGTCTCTGAGGGGCTGTGCAGGATGGTGCGTCAAGCAAGGGACTCCCAATCCACTCCCTGCCAACAGTTTTTCCGGGTGTGCAGGTGCCGTTCAAAACAGCAGTCTGTAAGCACCAGGGAGCACAACTGCTCTTTCCTTCTTCTCTCATATGGGAAACCAGGATGCTGGAAAAATGGCAGAGTGGAGGCTGAGTTATTGCTGGAGCCTCCCTGTGCGCTGGCCCCAGAGCACAGCCAGTGCACAAGCATGTGTGTGTAGGTGTGGGAAGGGACACAATAATTTCCTCCAACTGTGTGCAAGGGACAGCCAAGGGAGAAATTCTACCTTCACCATTAAAAGCCATAATCCAGCCTGGGAATACCAAATGCAAACAGGTGCATTTGGCACACAAAGAGTACACTAGGTAGTAAATCGGTAAGCATAGAGGTCCCTCAATTATGAGAACCAGCACAATTTGCACCCATGGAATGGCAGAATCCTGCTCCAGGCAAGTCACAGGTTGGGAAGGGATTTGCTGATATACTGGATCCCCCCCCCCAGACTATTCCAGCCACTGGGGTAAAGTAGGCTTTGTGGAATCACTCTGCAGCTACTCCATACCTAAGGAAGAATTCGTCCCCCTGCCCATTTCACAGCTCCTGTCTTAGCTAGAAAAGACTCAGGCATCAGGGTAGATCCTCTCATGGTGTAAATGTCATAACTATTGACTTCATAGGAGCTACAATAATAAACACCAACTGAGGATTTTTCCTATCAAATCCGATGCTCTGTTTCAAACAGCCAGCACCAAAGCATGTTTGAATCTAGCATAAAGGAGAGAGTGGTGGTGGTTGGTCACAAAAAACCCTTCCCTTCTTGCATACAACACCAGAGCAAAACATAAGAATAGTCCATGTGTAATAGTTGCTCCCTCATAGAGATGTATATGACAAAAGGAATAGGCAGGGCAAAGCTGCACCATCTTCTGCCCTGACTTACTCATGCCAAGGAAGTTGTCTGTATTTTCCAAATGAACAATGCAATGGTGGATGCCTCTTGTTCTCCCAGGAACTTGGGAATGGACTTAGTGTCCCATACATATCCTAGAATGCTGAAACTTGCAACTGCATTGGTACTATCTAACTGGCACAATCGAGCTCTTAGAGAGAAAAACGATACACCACATAACAGTATGAAATTACGGTATATGATGTAGGTGGCCAGGATATTATTACAGTGAACAGAGTGAGACAAAGATCAATTCAACCTTTCTGTATACAAACTGGCTACAGCAAAAGCGGGACATGCTAGAGATGGACAAAATGTGCACATACCTTTCACACCAAGAAAAAGAAATCATTGTCAGTTTGGTCCTCTTGCCTACTTTAATTTTTCCAAAGACTGCCACCAAGCCACTGAAGGACCTAAAACTGTAGGGCATTTATTTGTTTTGTTTTATTTCTTTGTTAATCTTGAATTATGTGATTCTTGAAGCTTAAAAGGAATAATAGGAAAGGGAAGTAAAATATTGCTCATTTTGGGAAAAAGAGTGCTAGTGACACTGCTATCAGGAATAAAAAGATTGTTGCTGTTTTTATAGGTGGATGTTTTTATGTTCTGATCATCATGAACTTCTGCACTTTAATCCAGGTATTCATTCTGTTCTAATTAAAACAAAAATGATGTGTGGAATTATGCACAGAATTTCTTTTATTGTTAATGACTCTGTGACAGTACTGTAGAAGAGTATTCTTTTGTTTTCATTTGCTGCTTTATGTATATGTGTTATTTACAATTCCTCAATAAAGAAAAATGTTAAAAGCATTAGAATTATGGTTGGCAGAGCAAATAATCTGACATATGTTCAGATCGTGTATATGGGTGCAGCTCCACTTTCGTTAGCGAGATACCCCATTTTATGTCATCTGAAGAACTGGACACTTATTATTGTCTGGAATGTTACAGTGCACAACAAATGGAACTTGTTCCTGACACATTTAAGTTCTAATCGCTAGTGATTTGTGGCTACCTTATCTACCATTATTAAATTATCCCACAAAACTTGCAGTTTAACAGGAATTAAAAATAAGTTCTTAGCAGCAAAAGATAGGATAAAACACCTTGTCACAGATTTTATAGGCCTTCTGGATATAAGGTCAAAGTGCTACTAGAAAATACAATGTGTTAATGACTCATTCTGCCACTGGATTTCCTGGAGAAAATAGGCTAAAATAAACTGCTAATTCCTATTTGAAAGTTTGCCCACTCAAGTGAAGGTTATCACTATAAATGGAAAAGGTGACATATCCAATCAAGCAAAAAAAAAAAATCTTGGAAGGAGATGTGGGGGTGATAGAAGGCAATCTCAGTTTAGATGGAAACATAGCTACCATACCATAGGTTACTGTTAAAATCCATACAATCATAGAAACTGGAAGGGACCATGAGAGGTCATAGAATCCAGCCCCCTGCCCTCATGGCAGAACTAAGTATCATCTTAAACTATCCCTGACAGGAGTTCATCTAATTTGCTTTTTAAAATTTCCAGTGATGCAAATTCCACAACCTACCTAGGCAACTTATTTCAGTGGTTAAACACCTTGACAGTTAGGAATTTTTTCCTAATGTCCAACCTCACCCTCCTTTGCTGTAATTTAAGCCCATTGCTTATTGTCCTATCATTAGCAGTTAAAGAGAATAATTTTTCTCCCTCTTCCTCCTAATAACCTTTCAGGTACTTGAAAACTTTTATCTTGTCTCCTCTCAGCCTCCTCTTTTCCAGACTAAACAAACACAGTTCTTTCAAACTTCCCTTGTAAGTCAAGTGTTCCAGAACTTTTAACAATTCTTGTTGCTCTTCTCTGGATTTTTTTCCATTTTTTCCACATCTTTCCTGAAATGAGGCACCAAGAACTGGACATAATACTCCAGCTGAGGCCTAAGCAGTGCAGAGCAGAAGAATTACTTCTCATGTCTTCCTTCAGTACTTCTGTTAATGGTTTTTACTTTTTATGCAACCATGTTACACTGTTGACTCATATTTAGCTTGTGGTCCACTTTGACACCCTGATCCTTTTCCACAATACTCCTTCCTAGGCAGCCACTGCCGATTTTGTATGTGCGCAATTGATCTTTCCTCAGTGGAGTACTTTGCATTGTCTTTATTGAATTTCATCCTATTTACTTCAGACCATTCACCAGTTTGTCCAAATCATTTTGAGTTGTGATCCTATCCTCCAAAGCACTTGCAACCCCTGCCAGCTTTGCATCATTCACAGACTTAATAAGTGCATGTTCTATATCATCATCTAAATCACTGATGAAAGTACTGAATGGAACTGTATCCAGAACTGATCCCTGTGGCATCCCGCTCGTTATGTGCTTCCAGCATGACTGTGAACTGGTGATAACTGCTCTCTGGGAGTGGTTATCCAACCCGTTATGCATCCATCTTATAGGAACAGCATGCAGATTGTACTTTCCTACTTTGTTAAGAAGGTGATGCGAGACCATCTCAAAAGCCTTACTAAAGTCTAGATCAGCGGTTCCCAATCAGTGTGCTGTGGCAACAACGAAAGTGTGCCAAGAGCATCCCTGAGAACTGGAGTTAAAGTTCCCTCCTTGCTCAGCCCAGCCACGTGGGCTGTGCAGGGCTGGGAAAAGACAGGGGTTAAAGTAAGGGAGAAGGCACTGGAACACAGTTCCAGGGCCCCCTATTTTTAAGCAGGCAGCATTGGGGCCCCCCTAAAAATAGAGGAAGGCACTGGAACGTGGAGTTCCAGGGGTTCTCCTAAAGATAGCACGAGCAGCCGGAATGCAGAGTTCTGGTGGCTCCACCTTAACCCACGGTTCACTCTTCCCTGCAAGGTGGAGCAGCTTGTGTCAGCCAGCCTGCAAACAGCCCAGATGACGGTTTTGGGGGGGCGGGCTGCTGGGGGTTGTGTGGGGCAGGTGTGTGTGTAGCAGAGGTGGGTGGGAGTGGCTGTGTAGCAGAGGGTGTGTAGCTGGGATTGTGGGGTGGCTATTTGGGTTGGGTTGTGTGTAGCTGGCGGGTTGAGTGGCTGTGTGTGGGGTGTAGCTGGGGGCTGGAGACCTAGTTCTGGCCCCTGCAGTGATGGGAGGGTCCATCACAGGCAGCAGGGGGTTGGGAGAGGGGAGCACAGGACCCACTGGGGTGGGAAGGAGCAGCAGTGGGGTGAGGATTTGCCTTGGATGGCAAGGAGCCACTGTGGAGGAGGAGGAAGTGGGTGCTGCACTATGCTCCGCTGCCCTACTTTCCCACTCCCCAGGTTCCCCCCTGCCCTCTCCCAACTCCACTCGTGTTCTCCCTTCCTCTCTCCTCTCTTGCCACTTTTGTGCTGTTCCCCACATGGCTACCCTTGTCCTCTTTTGCCACCCCTGCCTTGCTCAGCTCCCCACACTCACTCCTGCCACTGCATACGACTCCTGACCTCCCATGTTTTGCCACCCCTGCTCTGCTACCCTTACTACCCCACATAGTAGCATTTCTGAAACACTGTGCCATGGTTCATGAATATTCATGAGTAATTTAAGTTAATTTGAGTATTTGTGAGTTTTTTCATGGTGGTTTGCCTTGAAAAATCTGAAGCTTTCAAGGTGTGCCACAGCAGAGAAAAGGTTGGGAAGAGTTGGTTGCTCACCTGCGTAACTCTGTTCTTCGAGATATGTGTCCTGTGATGCTCCACTGAAGGTGCTGCAGCGTCCGGGCACCACTCAACGGCCATTTTCTAAGCAGAATCTACAGCAGGCTGCACTCGTGCCAAACGAGCATGTGGCGCTGCCCGAGCGGCTCAGTGCGAGCGCGCCTGCTGTCCCTCAGTTCCTCTTTCCCAGCAGGTTAGCATATGTAAGAGACAGGACAAGAGGGGAGGAAGGGAGGGTGGTGGAGCATCATGGAACACAGATCTCGAAGAACAGAGTTACACAGGTGAGCAACCAACTCTTCTTCTTCGAGTGATGTCCCGTGCTGCTCCACTGAAGGTGACTATGAAGCAGTTACGCAGGAAGGTGGTGGGATGTCCTGCCTGAAGACAAGATCTCACGACCCATTATCATATCTCTAGCTGCCGCTAAGTCCAGAGCATAATGAGATATGAACATGTGAGGATTAGATCACGTCGCTGCTCTACAGATGTCTTGAACATGAACATTATGTAAGAAGGCCGTAGTTGTTGCCATGGTCTGAGTGGAGTGAGAGCGAATACCTGGCGGATGCTGGGTGTTCGTAATCATGTAGGAAGTATGAATACAGTCCCTAATCCACTTTGAAAGTCTCTGATTGGAAATGGGTTCTCCTTTTTGTCGTTCTGCAAAGGATACAAATAGTTTATTTGACTTCTGAAAAGGAGCTGTTCAATCAATATAAAAGGCAAGCGCCCTCCTCACGTCAAGGGTATGTAATGAAGCTTGCAATGACAAAGTATGCGGTTTTGGACAAAATGTAGGAAGGTGAATAGGTTGATTAACATGAAATGTCGAGACTACCTTAGGCAGAAAGCAGGGGTCCAGGTGTACTGATACCTTGTCTTTATGAAAGACAGTTTATGGAGGGTCGCAGCGTAACGCGTTCAGTTCACCCACTCTCCTTGTGGATGTGATGGTGACCAGGAAGGAGACCTTCATGGAGAGGTAGTAAAGAGAACAGGTCGCCAGCGACTCAAATGGTGATTTCGTGAGCGCTGTAAGAACAAGGGTGAGGTTCCATGGGGTTGCTAGAGGATGGATAGGCGGAAAAGTGTTCTTCAACCCTGTTAGGAACCTTTTAACTATGGGATGAGTAAAAAGCGAGGAATTGCTCGTAGGGTGGAGTGCTGATATCACAGAGAGGTGAACCCTTAAGGAACTATTAGAAAGAGACAAATGTTTTAAGTGGAGGAGATAGTCCAATATCTGAGGTATAGCAGTTTGGTCAGGACGGAGGTCATTAGCTATACACCATGTGGTGAAGCGTCGCCACTTGTAAGAGTATGAACTTCTAGTGGATGATTTTCTGCTATTGAGTAGGATGTCCTTGACTTGGTGGGAGCAGGAGTCCTCACCTACCTGGAACCAATTAGATACCATGCCGTGAGGCGTAGCCTGGATATGTCTGGGTGGTGCGCTAGAGTCTTGGATTGGTATAATAGATCCTTTATTAGTGGGAGGTGTATCGGTCTGCGTACTGATAGATCGAGTAGGTGTGGGAACCAAAACTGGCACGGCCATGCTGGAGCGATTAATATCACTGACGTCCAGTCGTGTTTGATTTTCTGAATGACCCTGGGTATTAAAGGGATCGGTGGAAAAGCATACAGAAGATGTCTCGCCCAACTGATCAGGAAGGCATCCCCCAATGTTCGTGGTTCGTGCTGGGCCCTGGAGCAAAAGTTTGGGCACTTCGTAGTTGCTGCTGTTGCGAACGGGTCGATTACTGGATGTCCCCTTTCTGCGAAAAATGGCACGTAGGACGGAGTTGTTGAGCTGCCATTCATGAGTTGCAGGAAACAACCTGCTGAGGGCATCTGCAGTGATGTTTTGCACACCTGGTAAGTATGCTTGGGAAGTCTTTGAATCTAACATGGCGCCTGTGAACTCTATGCACTGAGTTGGAGTCACTACCGACTTCTCTACATTTATCTTCAAGCCGAGCTGATGGAAGAGAGTTGTTGTATCCTGCAAAGCCTGAAGGCAGAGTTCATACGAGGGTGCCACGATCAAGCAATCGTCGAGGTACGGATAGATCTTGATGCCGCGAGTGTGGAGGTAAGATATGGCCACTGCTAGGACTTTGGAGAAAGTGTGAGGCACGGTAGATAGGCTGAAGGGAAGAACCTTGTATTGGAAGTGTCAGTCGTTGGCAATGAATCTCAGGAAACGCCTGTGGGAAGGATGGATGGTAATATGAAAATAAGCATCTTTAAGGTCGAGGGCTGAAAACCAGTCACCTTCATGCAACAAGGGAATGATGGTATTAAGGGTAACCATTTTGAATTTGTCACGTTTAACAAATTTGTTGAGAGGTCTTAGGTCAAGTATGGGTCGCCACCCGCCTGACTTTTTACGTACAACAAAATATCGTGAATAAAACCCGGAGCAATGAAATTGTGGGGGTACCGGTTCAATAGCTCCCAGTTGTAGCAGATGTTCGATTTCTTGCTGAAGAGCTTGTACGTGAGATGTGTCCCTAAAAAGGGACGGGGAAGGAGGGTGGGGGGGGGAGATGAATGGGATAGAGTAACCAAACTGTATTATTTCCAAGACCCATTGATCAGCAGTGATACTCGACCAGACCGAACAGTAGTGGGCTAATCGAAACTCAAAAGAGGGTGGTGAATGGTGTATAATGTGCGAAGGTGGGAAATGATCAGACCCTCGACCAACACATCAGAAATGAGGCTTCGCTTGAGGAGGTTGAGATGTCGAATTAGAGGGGGCATGTTGAGGCCTCTGTTTATGACGATAAAACCTAGTTTTAGAGCTGCGTTGATGGTCAGACAGCTTAAGATCTGATATGGACGAATATTGGGGTTGATATCGGCGTTGAAACAGTTGCAATTGAGTGTTAGATCGTCTCGTATATGTAGGAAAAATACCAAGGGTGAGTAAAGTCGCCCTGGAGTCTTTCATTGAATGTAATATCTCATCCGTTTTGGAAGAAAATAATTGAGTTTTCTCAAAGGGTAAATCTTCAATTTTGTTGTGCAGCTCCTTGGGTAGAGCAGCTGTGTGAAGCCAGGATGCACGGTGAAGGACCACTGCTGCAGCTGTCAAATGTGCTGCCGTATCAGCAGTGTCCAGCGACATATGGAGGAAGGTACGTGCTGTTAGGTGGCCTTCCGCTATCAGGGTTTTAAAGAGCTCTTTTTTAGGGTCCGGCATATCTGAGGTAAGGTTAGATAACTTGTCAAATGTGTTATAATTATAATTGGACAAGAGTGCTGCATAATTAGTTAGTCTAATAAGCAGTGTGGAAGATGAATATACTCGTTTCCCTAACGTATCCACCTGCTTTCAGTCTTTATCAGATGGAGTGGCTTTAAACGCAGGCTGCTTACTTCGCTGGTTAGCAGCATCTATTACCAATGAGTTAGGAGCAGGGTGAGAAAAAAGAAACTCCGTGTCCTTAGGAGGAATATAATATTTCCTGTCATATCTCTTGTTAGTAGGAGAAATTGTAGCCGGAGTTTGCCATATCAAATTGGCCGGCTCCATAATTGCCTCATTCATGGGAATCACGATCTTGGCCGGAGTTGATGAATATAATATTTTAAGTAATTTATGCTGGGATTCAGCAACCTCCTGAAGAGGGATATCGAGGTCCTGTGCAACTCTTTTAAACAGTTCCTTAAATTGTTTCAAGACATCCGGAGGGTTAGATGGGCGTTGAATAAGCATTTCCTCCTGTAACTGAGAAGTTGCTGGGGAGTGATGAATGGAGTCATTAGACTTAATTGTTTCAATTGAATGATCTCGCTGAGGCGAGGTGATAAAGTTATTAACACTCCCAGCAGGGGAGGTGTGCTTGGCCTCCTGGGAGGCTTTGTTTGAAAGTCTGGCTGGAGGAGACAATGAGCCTGTGACATGGTGAGAGTGAGAATGACGGCATGTAGATGAGCACCTTGAATAATGACGGTGCTTGTGCCTGTCAGAAGCATAGCTGTGGGAGGGAGGGCGTGAACGGCAACAACTGTAGTGAGGAGAAGAGTAAGTAGATGAATAATGTGATGCTTGACAGGAGTTATCCCAGTGGCTAGAGCGTCCTGATAATAAAGACAAGCTGGTGATAGGGAAGATCGCTGACTATGACAGGGGCTGGGAGAGATGTAATGAGTTTTACGAGATCATTTGTGAGGAGGGGAACCCCGTTCGTGAGGTCAGTTCACTGTCTGTGTTGCCGATAAAGCAGGCTTTGAGACAGAAAGGCTTTGCTCCGTCACCGGAGTAGCCAGTGCTGACGGTGCGAGCATGCTGTCACTGTGAGGCTGCGATGCGGCGTTTGCCGGCGCCAATGGAGCCGATGACTTATGAACAGTAAGCGGAACAGAGCCTGGCTGCTTAGCGGAGCTCAGTTCCGATTCAGCGCGGAGCAGGCTGTGCTTGGTCAGTTGAGACAGCCTATCCCGGCTCCACTTGGAGACGTGGGAAGAAGCAGACCTCGAATCACCCAAGGATCCTGTAGCCTCTGGGGTGTTCGGGTTTGAGGACTTAGCAGTAGGTGAGCGCCCTTTTTTTTTTGCATGGAGCTCACATCCTTCCGAGAGGAGTCAGCCAGCTTTGGCTCAGAGCTGGTTAGCGCCAGGGGGGCGAGTGACTTTTCCATCAGGAGGATTTTTAAGCGCAGCTCTCTATCCTTCTTAGCTTGAGAGCTTAGGTTAGCGCAGTGCTTGTGTAACCCATGTGCCTAAATAGGTGCAATCTCTTTTAGGGACCCTTA